>CM039726.1:66532798-67732798 GCA_022539455.1 Dendrobium nobile | reverse complement strand
TCACAAGTTGATTTGACTTATGTTAAAAAAGATACAGGTTGGAGTAGCTCCAGCGGAAGATAAGATTAGAGAGAGTTGTCTTTGATGGTTTGGTCACATGAAAAGGCGCCTTCCAATTACCCGGTTAGGAAAGTAGATGTATTAGATTTGAGTTATGTTAAGAAAGGTAGAGGTAGACCTAAAAGACTTGGTTAAAAAATATTAGAATGACCTTTTTTTATTAGATTTAAATGAGAATTTGATTCTTAACATGACATAATGGAGGAAAAAGATTCATGTAATTGACCCCACGTAATGGGATAAAGGTTTGATGTTGTTGTTGTAAGTAGGTTCACAAGATTAGTATCACTAAAATATTTGATTGGTTATTGGCTTTGATCAAGATCAAGGAGCCGATTAATAAGCCATGCCCGATTCTAATTAAACTTGAATTAAATCGAGTCGGAATTGAATCGGATTAAGCTTTGCTCAGGCTCGACTAAATTGCATATATATGCATGCATGAATGCATAAACAAGCCAAACTATAATCAAAGTAAAATAAGCTAAACCTATAGCTCGAATCAAGCAAGCCTATAGTTTTCCCCCGAACGGAGTTTGCCCCGGCTCCGCTCGATATTGAACCAAATGACAATCTGTGTCCAGGGTCGGATTTACTCTAGATAACTAGATTGGATCATAGACAACCCTAATCATAGATCTAGTTAACAGCGAATTTACGACAATGCCACAAACTTCTTATTTTTAATAATGTGGTTGTGGAAGCATAAATTTGATGTGGTATTATGATTGCAGGAATTGTATCCAAGCGGTCAGGAAATTAAACTGTTAGAGAACCCGCCTCAGCAGGAGAATAACTCAGTATTATGGCTATGCAGGGATCTCTTTTCTGGAGACCGCAAGTCTGTCTGGAATGGACCCCATTCCTTAAACAGAAAGCTTTCATCTGCGACTGCAAGACAGAATAATCCCATACGAAGTGCATTGGCGACATTAATGCACTCATAGACTTTGTTTTGGGACGGCTTTCTTTATGTTTTTTGAAGTAGTTTTTTAGTACAAATTATTTTAAAAAGCGTTTAGAAAGTCATCCCAAACGAAGCCATAGCGTACAGCCTTCTTTTTCTCAAGTGAGTTCTTCTAATTTCATGTAAATTTAGAAAATAATGATGTATACTACATGCATTTTGTGTAATCTAACATAATACAATTCAAAAATTGCTTGCATGATGGTGAAGCTGACACTTATATCATTGTAAGTCTAAGAAGATTATGGCTTCTCTTGCGACAGCTTTCTTATGCTTCTTAAAGCAGCTTTCTAGTTTTTTGTACTAAAAAATTATTTTAAGAAACAATACAAAAACCGTCCCAAACGAAGCCTATGACATATGCGTTCAACTCCAAAAAAAAAAAAATTAGCATTGGTTTTTAGCTAGAATTTTGAAGTTCATTCATGTAGGCATTGGAAAGAAATCAAATGAGGATTTATGAGTTTTGTTTTTATTCTGATTTATTATTATATCACTCATTTTTTTATATATAAATAGTGCACTATATGAATGTCTAACTTTTATGAATATAATACTTTTAAATATTATTTATTTTATATGAGTTAGTTGTACTATTAAAATTATCTTCATATTATACTTTAGTTATAGCATATTAAGAAATAAAACAAGCTTTGAATGCTTTAATATTGTGATTGTTTTTTTTATAAAGTTCTCATAGAAGAATCAACCTTATTTTATCCAATAAGATTGATTTATCTTTTAATACAAAATGGAATAACAAATACTTAAAGATTTTCAAATAATTCTATTATTTCCCATCCATTGAGATAAATGTTCTTCTGTCTACCGCCTGAAGTTCCCTTCAATCACCTTTTATTTTCTTAGATATGAGCTTTTTCCACCTTTGGAAGGACCATCACAATCTCCTTCATCCAATTCCATGATATTCTTATGTTGTTTGCTTGATGCCTCCATGTGTGTCGCTTCCAACTCTAAGGAGAAGGCTAACCTTAACATTCTTTATGGCCTACACAACTTTCTCATGTAATCTTGCCCACCACCTTCAATGTTGCATAGGCTCAAAACTTAGACCATTTCATTGATCATCATGATAATGAACAATTATGACCTGACCTGACGTATCTCTGCGTTCGGACGCCAATAAGATGTTGCCACGTGTTCTCACTCTTTACCGCGCAGCCCGATGATCCGGCCCAGATCGGAACCCAGGATTTTTATGTTCGTGTATTTCTTAGTATTGCTCGGTATTGCTAGGTATTGTTCGGTATTGTTAGGTATTGCTTGACAATAATGAGAAATACCGCTCTGTGAAGACCAATACCGAGTAATACTGAGTTTTTTAGCAAAACTCGGTATTGCTTGGTAAAAACTCGGTATTGCTCGGTATCGATCTTCACAGAATTGTATTTCTCATTATTGTAGAGCAATATCGAGCAATACCTAGCAATATGCGAACATAGCAATCCCGGGGCCGTTCTGGGTCAGGTTGACTGGCCGCGCGGTAAAAAGTAAAAACACGTGGCACTATTTTACTGGCGTCAGAACGTAAAGCTACGTCAGGTCACCGGACCAAATAAAAGTTCCATGATAATAGGATATATCACTCATTATCAAGGTTCGAAGGCATGCATCTTAGTAATAAATGGGGAAAGAAGTACATAACCCTTAGTGGCGAATACAAATATCATAAGAGGGTAATGTTGAGAATCCACCAAGTATCTCTCAAGGATAATAATATATCTCACTTGAAATCTTTTTCAATCCATTATTTAAAAGAATAAAAATATTCAATAAATGTCTCACCATCCAATAATATGAGCAAAACTTCGAGTGATTCATCTAATTTACTTATTCATGCCTCTTTATATTTAAGAGCTACAAACCTTCTTTTCACTTATATTTACATAAATATTGCCGTCATGTATTTTCTCTTGAAATACTACTTACTATTTAATAAATTCATGAGGCCCACATCAAAGAAGCTTCTATTTATACTCTCTATGTTAAATATATAAAAAACAATTATCATCTTTTTTTTAATCACATAACCAAGTTAACAAATAATTGATATAGAATTTTTTTTTTAGCATGCCCTTAAAAAGTTGCAAAAATAAGAGTTCGTATGATCCTAGGGTTGTCTAAATGAGTCAATGAGTCGGGTTTATATTTAAACTAAATCCGATCAACCCGAAACCGACCCGCTTAATAAACAAGTCAAAAAATTAACTCAAATCAGACCTGATAACCCAATTTAATTTTAAAAAAAATTATTAGCTTCTTAAGCATAGATTATAAGTTACATGATGAAAAATACGAATATTATCACAATATATAGAAGAAATTATAAAAATTAAACAGGTCAAACATGAGTTAGTGGGTTGATCCGAACTCAAATTTTGTAGGTTGGGTTTGATTCGAATTGACAGATATGATTCCTAAATTATTTGGAAAGTTGTAAAAATCACATAAAATGCCAATTTATCATTTTATCTATTCATATTAGGAAATTTTGTGTGGATGTAGACATTCATGATTCAACTCAATAGAGTTTCAATTCCATTACGTTATTTTTTTAATAAAAATGTTATCACCTACCTAACTGTAGGATTTTTGGATAACTATTTTAATGGTAACTTTGTCGTCATTCTTCTGAATGTTCAGGGTCATTTTCGACATTTCACACATCCGAATTTGAATTCCAAACTTGCCGTTTGAGCTCTCCTCTCCCTTTAAAGAAGCCCACTTCAAATTAAAGCATCACGCAGATCTTCACTGCAAATCTCTCTCTCTCTCTCTCTCCACAGTCTTCAGCTCCACCGGTTGCGAAGCAAACAGAAGTTCAGAGAGATCAAAAATGGCTGGAGTTGTATTAATCTTGAGGGGGTGCAGAGACGAAGAGAGTGTGAAGAAGAGGGCCAAAGGAGACGAAGAGAGGGAAAGGGAAAGAGAAAGGCAACTTTCTCTACTAGCCTTTCTCGTGGCGGCGATTCGGAGGTCGGTGGTGGCGTGCAGAGCGGCGGAGCAGAGGGGAGTTGAGGCGGGGCCGGGGATGGCTCTTGGGCACATGGAGATCGGCTGGCCGACTGATGTGCAGCACGTTTCGCATGTCACATTTGACAGATTTCATGGATTTGTGGGTCTTCCGGTTGAGTTCGAGGTCGAGATACCCTGTCGTGTTCCGAGTGCCAGGTCTCGCTATAGGGTTTTCTTTTATTTCTTCACTAATTCTGATTTTTTTTTTGTTTACATTTGCTGATTTTGTTGTTTGGTCTTTTAATGCGAGTTCCTCATTAGTTTTTTATCTATATTATCATTAATATTTTGTCGGACAAATTTTAATTTCAGCCATAGTCGCGTGGAGTGCCAGCGATTGGGAGCGGGCGGATAGGATAAATGGCGGTAGTTGATAATAAATAAATAAAAAAATTGAGTTTTCTTTAATTTATGAAAATTTTTAAAAAAAATGGAAAAAAAAACTAAAGATGTTAAAAACAGAAAAGAAATGAAAACTAGTAAAATGGGAAAAAAATCTTTTTAGCTTTTTTTCATTTTTTATGAACTTAAAAAGAAAAATGAAAAAGGATAAAAAAATTTTTCTTTTAAATCAAGTCGCTAACTAGCAAAGCTAGCGACTGTTTTTTTTTTTTCTTTTAATTTTTTTAATTTGTATTATTATTTATAAATAAATAGTTTAACTAAAATATGTATATTTATTAAAAAAAATTATAAATGAAAAAAAAAAAAAAAAACATTATAAATGAAAAAATTGAAAAATAGAAAAATGGAAAAAAATATTATTTTTTATTTTCATTTTTTTGTAAACTTAAAAAGGAAAATGAAAAGAAAATCAAAAAGTCTAAAAGAATATTTTTTTTTCAAATAATGAAAAAAATGATAAAAAAATGAAAATTAGAAAAAAATTCATTTTTTTAGAAAACAAAAATATGGAAAAATGAATATAAAAAAGTCAGATGTTTATAAGATAAATTATGTATGTAAATCGCCCTTTATTTTTGTTATTCTATTTTTGAAATTTGTGTGGTAAAAAAATAGGGTAGGTTGTTAAGGAAGAATGGCAAACCTACGTTCAGCATGTTCCCCATGTAACATTCGACCGATTTCATGAATTTTTGGGTGTTTCGGTTGAGTTAGAAGTTGTGTGGTCTTCTTAGGGCCAGGTTGATCGATACTTTATGTTTTGTTTAGCTCTTTTACTTCTCAGTCTCTCCTCTTATTGGTATGCTGTTCTTCTATGTTTTCTGATCTTAGATCGATTTATGGTAGCCTGAAGTTTGATTTGGGCTTGCAATTGATACCTTTGTCCCACTACATGTGGTCGGCTACAATAATCCTTTTTCTCCAGTGTGTCATGTTAAAAGTTAAATTCTTTAAATCTAATAAAGAAAGAACATTTCAAATATTTTCTAATTAAGTCTTTTTAGGTCTATCTCTACCTTTATTAACATTAGTCAAATCTAATACCTCTACTTTGCCAACCGGGTCATCGGAAGGCCGCCGCTTGATGTGACCAAACCATCTATGGCAACTCTCTCTAATCTTATCTTCCACTGTCGCTACTCCAATCTTTTCACGTATATGCTCATTTAGTATCCAATCTTTAAGAGTAAAGCCACTCATCCACCTGAGCATCCTCATCTCTGCAACATTTAACTTAGTATTATGCTTCTCTTTTAATGACCAACATTCAATACCATGAAGCATTGCAAGTCTCATCACCATCTTATAGAATTTTCTCTTAAATTTGAGGGCTTGTAATTGATGTTGTTACTTTTTTTTAATCATTTTCTTTGTCATTATAATGAAAATGGATCTTAATTTGTACAGTGCCAGTGTATTTGGAGTTTCAGCTGAGTCGATGCAGTGTTGTTTTGATTCAAAAGGTAATAGCGTGCCCATTATTCTATTACTTATGCAGGAAAGGTTGTATTCTCAAGGCGGGCTAAAGGTATTAAACATATCTGTTCATCATTTTCAAAAAAAAAAAAAAAGAACTTTCCTTCATATCAATGGAAGCCATAAATAACAATATCTGTTCCCTTAAAAATATGTTGTATTCAGGCAGAGGGGATATTTCGTATAAATCCGGAAAACAGCAAAGAGGAAGAGTTGAGAGAGCAACTGAACAAGGGCATTGTACCAGAAGATATTGAAGTCCACTGTTTAGCTGGTCTTATAAAGGTAAAATCAGTTTGATTTTTATAGACAATCTGTTAAGCAATGTCAAGCAAATTATTTGGTCTATTATGATATGGCTTGTTACCAAAGCTTTGTGCTGGGCTATTGAAAGGTAATGCGTTCTTTCTTAGTGTTTGTAAAGTCCTAATTAATGGTTCTTATGTAAAGTTTAAGTAGGAACATTTTTAGTGAATTCTCTATTCGATTCGTTCTGTTATGGAAAGGTTGGTTTCAGAAGTAAGCCTTTATTTGGGACGGCTTTATAAAGCAGCTTTTAGTACAAAATTTAAAATTTTTATGCTAAAAAGTTGCTTTAGGAAGCAGTAAGAAAGCCGTCTCAAACAAAGCCTAAATCTTCTGCTTATGACAAAATTGTTTGTGTGATTAGATTAATAATTATGATTTGTCTGGTCAGCAGTAGTTTTAATATCAACATAAATGCACCTCAGAATATGTAGAATGTAATTCTAAGAGGAACATTATTGACTTTGCTCTTACAGTAAGTACGTGCAGAAGACAAGAAACTTTAGTGTAAAGAGTATATCATCATTACTTGAATTTTCTATTAAGTATAGAAAATTGTAGTGTGATCCAAAGTTTTGCAGGCCTGGTTCAGAGAACTTCCTGAAGGTGTACTCGATGGCCTTTCTCCTGAACAAGTTCTTCAATGCAACACAGAGGAGCGATGCGTAGAGCTCGTGCAGCTCCTCCACCCAACTCAGGCTGCTCTCCTCAATTGGGCTGTTGAACTCATGGCTGATGTTGTTGAAGAAGAGGGATTGAATAAAATGAATGCAAGAAATATAGCCATGGTCTTTGCTCCAAACATGACTCAGGTTCTCTCTCTTTCACCTTCAAATCAATCACACAAAACTATAAATATTGCTATGTGTTTCGAGTCAATCTTGAATGTACCCTTCCTATAAATTGTAGGGGTGTGCCATTTGCATCAAAATTATAAATTATTAGGTGCGGCGTCCGGATTCGTTCGAAGGCGAATCCGGATGCGCCACGTCACCCGGGGCCCAGTGCATCCTGGTGATGTGGAGCATCCAGATTCGCCTCCGGACGGTCCGGACACCGCAAGTAACAATCTGTCCTGATTTAGTGATCTATCTTTGTTTGGCACTTAAACAATGCTTTCTTTCTTGTCTATCAGATGTCTGATCCCTTGACAGCTTTGATGCATGCTGTGCAAGTAATGAACCTTCTCAAGACCCTGATCTTGAAAAAACTTGGAGAAAGAGAGGATGCAGCCATGGGAGCAATTTCTCCAAGCTTCTCTTCTCAATCATCAGAGGGTTACCATGATGAAGAGGTGCATAGTCATGCAAGGGAAATCACTTCAGATGATGAGTATAATAGTGGCAGCTGTAGTCCTGATGATGATGATGATGACGATGATGATGATGATGATAATGATGATGATGATGATGAAAAGGAGATTGAAGCAGAAGGAAGTGAAAATTATACTGGAGATTCTACGAGCAATCTAACACAATTAAGCTTCCAAAACCTCAATCCGGAGGTGAGCTCTTGCAGAGAAATTGTTTTGTTTGACATGGAGAGGATCACACCACACAAACAAATTGGAGATGGTGATTTGGAAGTCTGAGATTAGTTTATTTTGTTTGCTATGAGTTTTACTAACGTATATGAATTCATGATGTTTAAGACTGTCTAACAATGGCTTTTCTAGTTTTGGTGATTTTGTATGGATTCAGCTGAAGCTGAACAATCAGTTGGTTGATTTATTATGCATGATGACCAGCCTGTTATTGTTGTTTAATGGTTTCTTCAATGTACCACTAATAGAACTTTGGATGCAAAAAAAAAGTGAATGATGCAATTATGTTTTCAACATAATGTATCTTATAAAGTTGTAGGAGTCCATTCATTGAAAAAAGAAAAAAAAAACAATTATTCTCCCTTCATGATGTGTGTCATTTCATTATGAAATTCAAGATTTATATCTAAAATGATGTGTTGAAGTCCATTCATTGAAAAAAAAAACAATTATTCTCCCTTCATGATGTGGTGTCATTTTATTGGGGTTGTCTTCTCCATTTCATTCCATGTTTAGTTTTAGGTACTTTATTTCATTACAAAATGAGTGCTTTTTCTCGATGCTTCTTTCCAATATAAATATGATCATATCACTCCAATTGAAAGTGGGAAAATAGTGCTCCAATTGTGAATGATTTCTTATTTGTAAAGCATCTTTAATTTTTTTTTCTATCCAAATACGATAATCAAGAAAAAAAAATTTGCACTGATCATTACGAAAAGGTGCACAAGAAGTGGTTCAACACATCTCTCACATTATAACAAAGCTTTGGACATTCAAATCCATTCAAAAAGATCAAAAGAGCAAAATAAATAAATAAATAAATTAAAGGAAGCTTTTGTATCTTGTGGTGATAAATAAATGCAATCATGCATTCTATGTGGTGTTGGCACTCACAATGGTGGGCTTTGTCTGAAGAATCAAAATATTGTTGAAGGTCTTTTTCCGAAAAAGGATCTTCATGTTCTTTGCACCACAAATATTCTTGCACATGGAGTTAACTTACCTGTGCATATAGTGGTATTACATCAACTCAATATTTCAATAAAAAAAAGGTGTCTCTACTTGGAGTATAATCAATCTATAGTATTGCAGGCATTTTGCAAGAAAATTAGTGTTTTCATCATTCAACTTATGCTCAAACTGATTAACCCACAACAACTCAACAATATAAACAAAATAATTCAACTCAGAAAAAAAAAAAAAAACAACTCAAACTCAATCTACAAACAAACTCAAACTCAATTTAAATACAACTCAAACTCAATTCAACCCAAGCAAACAAACTCTTCAACTCTCAAACACAAGCTCTCAAACTCTCCACAATACATAACTCCCTACAACCATAACTGAAACTCTCCAACATAACAACCTAATCTCCGAGCTCTACGAAGTTCTCATGTACGAGGCAAACAAACAAATAAGGATCAGTGCATTGCAAATAAATTGAATCAATACAAAAAATAATAAATATAGCTACTGCATACAAAACAAAGTACTAGAAGCATGTAAAAGCAACACAACTGTGCTAAAATAAAGAAATTAATGTCAAACCTCACAAATTTTATGGGTAGCCTCATTCATAGGAACTTGGTTGTAAGATCCATTACCCGGCAACTTTCGTAGGAGAGCAGTAAGCCCGGTCTTAGGGGAAAGTTTTAGGTTAAATTGACCTAACTCCTAAACCCCCAATTAAAACCCCCGGACACTTCTAATAGAAGTCGTAAGTCTGATATCTGAGGGAAGTGTTTAGGTGATAATACAAACCTATACCCCTCACTTGGGCATCCTAGTCTATAGGATTAGGTTGTAAGACCCTCTTTCGGGCAACTTCTTACTAGAGTCGTAAGCCCCCACATCTAGGAAATTTGCTAAATAAATAGTAATGATCCTAAACCCTAAACAATCAAATTTAAACCTATGTGCATCTTAGTCTAAACGATTAAGTTGTAAGACCCGATTTTCAGGTTACTTCCTAAGGGAAGCCATAAGTCCAACCCAAACATTAAAATTCTCGGGCATCCTAGTCTAAAGGGACTAGGTTGTAAGACCCACAACTCGGGCCGCTTAGCTTGCAGGGCTAGGTCATAAGACCCACCGTTGGACAACTTCTAATTGAAGTTGTAAGCCCCAACATTTTAGGAAAATTACTAAATAAATTGTAATAAACCTAAACCCCAAAAAATCAAATTTAAATCTATGGACATCTTAGTCTAAACGATTAACTTGTAAGACCTACTTTTCAGGCTACTTCCTAAGGGAAGCCATAAGTCCTACCCAAATAATTAAAATTCTCAGGCATCCTAGTCTAAAAGGACTAGTTTGTAAGACCCACAAGAAGGGTTGTGGGCTCCAAAAATTTAGTACCCCGGCCTCCCCTGCTTAGGAGAGTTTTAACGATGTTCCCGATCAAATTTTTAGAAGGTAGATGAACTTTGGGATAAAACACTACCCAGAGATTTCGCCCTCATTTTGTGAGGACTTTAAAATCTGGTTCTAGGTTTTCCGTTGGTGCAAGCACCTATGGTTAATTACCTCTCCTGATCACGAGAGAGCACTTTCGATTAAGGCTAGTCATTAAGTAGGTACGAAATACCTAGCATATAGTAGCAACATGTGAAATTTAGAAAATTTATTATTTTTATACTTAAAGTGGATGGTGGGGGAAATGATGATGAGCCCGATCAAGATCCCATGGTTCCGTCGCCTTGGGCCATCGTGGTCCCTAGTCTACTTAGTCAGAGGAGGCAGTCGACCCAACCTGACAGAAGGATACTTGTCGGTAGCCATGGGTTGCTTCGTCCAAGGGTACCTTGTAGACTTGGGGTGGATGCTTGTTTAAGGAGACAAATTTTAGTCAACCTTAGCTAACAGAAAGCTTTATGCCTTATTGAGTGCACCCTATGATTCATTACTCAAGGGTCATTTAACCATTGGAGAACATGCGGGCTTTAACCGTGACCGTGATATAGTGGTGCTATTTTGCAGCAAAACTACCCGGTCATAGGGCACATGCCACGTCCCCATTGGCGATAAATCATTTGAAAATGAATCACAGTGATACATTCAATTAGATATTTTGCTCTTTTTGAGCTGAAGTTATTCTGAAATTTATCATCCTTAACAAACGTTTGCAGATGATGGATGATTTTTTTTTTTTGCTTTAAGTTTTAAATAATAAATTTCATTTGAATATTTTAAAATTTATTAGTATTTTGTCCTAGTATTTCATTTGAAATTTGGTGGTATTTTAAATATTTGAGATATCCTCCGGTTGAAATTTGCTTTCAACACGGCCATCATCGGGGGTAATTTTAGCATTTGAAAATATTTGTGTTTCATAAGCATTTGGAAATATTTGAAGGTGTAGAATCCCCTCCGGTTGATATAGAGATTCAACACGGCCATCATCGGGGATTAAATAGCATTTATATTAGTCTTCTAAAATTTAATATGCATGCTTCTCGAGCTGACTTGCTTCTCAAGATGGTAGCACTCTTCTTGGGGCAGTCACTTGCTTCCCAAGGCTGCTACACACATCTTAGTGGTGTCGACACCCTTCTCGATGTTGCATATTGAAATTTAGAAAATTCAATTTTAATGCAAGAGGAGGGCATTTTAAATGTTTGAATATGATTATTTATGTAAATGATTTCCATTAGGATATGCACAAAATTTTATTTAGAGGCATACAAATGCCTTTTGTCTGCTTGTAAAAGTGGTGCGGATCCGGTGGCGTTTTGATTCTTTATTTATTTTATTTTATTATAGCCTTCAATATAGTGTGTCTTTCAATTGTACTTTGAATTTCATGAATGAGCATTCTCAAGTCTTCCTTAATAATCTTGTTGAAAAAGCTCATCTCCTTTGTCATATTCCATCACAAAACAAATCTTGATTTTTTATTTGTTGTGTAGATGACTTCATCAAATTGTGTCATATTTGGATGCCTCACTAATCTCATTATTTATATCTCATGTTTGATCTGATCCATGAGCTCAACAATGAAAGATAATGATTTGAAACACAAGGAGTTACTTTGATTTTGTCGAATTAAATAATGGAGGTGTGACGCCCCAGATATCAATAGTGAAAGGATTCATCTATCATTCTTTTTTTTTCTTTTTTTTTCCTTTCTTCTTTTCGTTCAGTCTTTTTCTTTTCTTCTCGTTCGTATCAATACAGTCATCCAGAGATAATTGCATTACAGGAAAGAAATACAGCAACAACAATAATTCACATATCAACATATATACAATCAACAGAAGCGTCCAAAAGGTCATGTACAATAGCCAAATGGCTACAAAACAGAAGTCTACCCAAGCTACAAAACAAAGCTACAGCATCAACCGAAGAAACATCACGCGGGAGGCTCTGCACCTGAAATATTAACCACATATAATGAGCTTTACAAAGCCCAGCAGGTCACCAAAGCCTACAACTGAAATCAAAGCACGACACTGAAAATAATATGCTGATCAAACAAATCAAATCAATAGACTATGATCAATGAATCTATGCAGGTACGGAAATCAAATCGAATCAGATACGTCAATAGTCAATAATCAATACAGCGATAAAAGCATCGATAAATCAATACTCCAGCAATCAAATCAATAAGTGCTTTCAGTCAATGTCTATCCATCGTAGCAGTGTCTATCAATCAATACTATCATTTCAATCAATCGTGTTGTCTAACCGTGTCGTCTAGTCAATTCGTTGTATCTATATCATCTATCAAATCAGTCAATACTCTTGCCAATCGGTCAATCCAATTATTCTATATGATTTACTCGATGTCAATATGCAATATTCAATAACACTACGGCAAATTCAATAATGACGACGTACGATGCTACAGTAGGAAAATCATCTCAAAGTCAATAGAGCACTTTTCAGTCAAGTGTATCAATCGGCTCAAATCCCAATAAACAATTTAATCAATACGGTGAAAGATCAATTGAAATCAAATCATTACAATGAAATCATCAGGTCAACAGAAATCAAAACAATCAGCTTCATAAAGGAAATCTATTCTACGATGCAATAATCCATTCAATCAATCCTTCAATAATCGGCACGACGAATCAATGTATCAGTGTATCAATAACCTATCAGGATCTGTCGTATCAGTAGTATCCATATGTCAATATCATATTTATATCAATGTCAATATCGGTATCTATCAATCGATACAATCTATATCAATATCAGTGTCAATATCTATGAATCGATATACATAATCCATATCAATGTCGATGCCAGTATCTATGAATCAATCAAGTCGATAATATCAATCAAAACAAAACAATACGATGAATCAATAAAAGCAATAAATCCGTCAAATCAAACAATCAATCAAATCCAGTCTATGCTATCAAGTCGATCAAATCAATCGGAAAGACAATACGATACATCTATAGCAACAAGTTGAATCAATGCAGAATCAATGGTATCAATGAATCTATAAATCTATGCTGTCCATATCCATGTATCAATGTCAATAATCAATAGTATCAATGCTCAATGATCAATCATCAATGAATCAATGAATCCGTACGAAACAGTAAATCATCATTCCATGGTCTTACTAGACAAGCACAAACGCTGGTCATGTTGCTGTTGTAGAATCCGTATTGCTGTTGTAGATATCTATACATTGGTTCTATGAAAAAGAGTCGTCACTCTATTGCCCGTCGGCCGCCCGTCGGCATATAATCTCCTTATGACTCCCATCGTTATATCCATGATCCATGATCTATGATTTAAAGGAAAGCCCGTCGGCCCACCATCCTGTACAGGTATCATCTCCAACCAATGTTCAACCATGTTCCCACTTGTCTTTCAGTATCAATCAATTCCAATCAATGATCAATGCAATAATCGATGCAATAATCAATAATAAAGAAATCTAAAACGATCATATCAATAGTCATGCACATGTCAATTCAATCTATCAATTCCGGAAAATTCGGAAATCATACAAAAATCGGGCAGCGTAACGGCAGTCGGTCAGATTTACACAAAAAATCCTGCACAAAAAGCACAAATTCCAAATCTTTCCAAATTACAGACGAAGATCCACGGCATCAATACAAGATTATTATTCAACAGAATCCAAATCAAATCAAGTCCTGATAATTTTCTATTCGATTAAAATCGCGTAAAATCAATTCCGACCGGTAAAATCGTTGCAGAAAACACTCAAATCGTGTATAATAATCATATCTATAACATATCAGAAGTTGTGCGGTGAAAGTTGTGTCAATATCAAATCACGTCGAAAAGTTGACTACGAAAATACAAAACAAATCACAACTCGGTCAAAACTCAACATCTTTGAAAACAGAAATAGGGTTCGGAGTCCTTACCGCGAGATAAACAAATCTTCCAACTGCGTCGTCGGAAGAAAAGCGCTCCGCGGGCTCCAAAACCAAGCTTTTCCTTTGCTTTTCTTCTCTTTCTCTCTCCTGCCTTCTCCTTCTCTCTCTTCGAAATGAATAAAAATATCTCAATTGGATATTTATCAATACTGATCGTCCCGGACGATCTACAATTCGTCCCGGTACGATGTGTCCTCTGGACAAATTTCGTACAGACGAAATCCAAATTCGTCCATGGCGACTTGCTCTCTGGACAGATTTCGTACAGACGGATCGTCCCGACCCTTCCAGGTTCGTACAGACGAAAATGACAGATTTCTTCACAAATTTCTTCAGTTCGTCCAGTACTAAGTCCATTTCGTACTGACTGACAGCACTCATAAAAATCAGTTGTTTCAAGGCACTGATCGTCCCGGACGATCTCAATATCGTCCCGGACGATCCTGGGAGGAAAATCACATCTACAGAGAAACAAATCAAAGGAACGAGCTCTCACAATCTCCCCACCTTAGAAAAATGTCGTCCCGACATTTCCCTTAAGTGTCCGGAGCAAAACGAAACAAAACAAATCCAATCAATCGGAAAATCGTACAAATCACATCGAAATCGTACAATAAACTAAACTCGTACCAGTCACATCTTCAGGCACTGAAGGAACATCTTCCATCATGGCTTGTACATTTCCAGTCAGAACAGTCGGAACAGATCCTTGCCTAAGTTCAGAACTCGGGCAATCAGTCATTCTATGTCCGTATCCACCACATCGGAAGCATTGCCCTGTTTTCCGATAACACTGTCCCAAATGTCTCTTTCCACAACATGTACAAACATTAATTCTTGCTTTGCTACCTTCCCCACTTTTCTTACTACGCCCAGAGCGTTTCGCTAATTTGTCACTCACCATCTGAGCGACCATGTCAGCAAACTTGTTCATATTTTCAGATGTGAGCGGGAGGTTAGCAGCAGGCTCAGTCTCAATCTTTTTGCCTTTCGGATCCATTTGCCTGATCAATACAAATCATTCAAATCAAATAAAATCGTGGAAATCAAACACATAAAACAAAACAAATCAAATAATGCAATCATCACTATCACTCTGGATATAAGCAAATCCTTTCACTACACTCGCTCTGATACCAACTGTGACGCCCCAGATATCAATAGTGAAAGGATTCATCTATCATTCTTTTTTTTTCTTTTTTTTTCCTTTCTTCTTTTCGTTCAGTCTTTTTCTTTTCTTCTCGTTCGTATCAATACAGTCATCCAGAGATAATTGCATTACAGGAAAGAAATACAGCAACAACAATAATTCACATATCAACATATATACAATCAACAGAAGCGTCCAAAAGGTCATGTACAATAGCCAAATGGCTACAAAACAGAAGTCTACCCAAGCTACAAAACAAAGCTACAGCATCAACCGAAGAAACATCACGCGGGAGGCTCTGCACCTGAAATATTAACCACATATAATGAGCTTTACAAAGCCCAGCAGGTCACCAAAGCCTACAACTGAAATCAAAGCACGACACTGAAAATAATATGCTGATCAAACAAATCAAATCAATAGACTATGATCAATGAATCTATGCAGGTACGGAAATCAAATCGAATCAGATACGTCAATAGTCAATAATCAATACAGCGATAAAAGCATCGATAAATCAATACTCCAGCAATCAAATCAATAAGTGCTTTCAGTCAATGTCTATCCATCGTAGCAGTGTCTATCAATCAATACTATCATTTCAATCAATCGTGTTGTCTAACCGTGTCGTCTAGTCAATTCGTTGTATCTATATCATCTATCAAATCAGTCAATACTCTTGCCAATCGGTCAATCCAATTATTCTATATGATTTACTCGATGTCAATATGCAATATTCAATAACACTACGGCAAATTCAATAATGACGACGTACGATGCTACAGTAGGAAAATCATCTCAAAGTCAATAGAGCACTTTTCAGTCAAGTGTATCAATCGGCTCAAATCCCAATAAACAATTTAATCAATACGGTGAAAGATCAATTGAAATCAAATCATTACAATGAAATCATCAGGTCAACAGAAATCAAAACAATCAGCTTCATAAAGGAAATCTATTCTACGATGCAATAATCCATTCAATCAATCCTTCAATAATCGGCACGACGAATCAATGTATCAGTGTATCAATAACCTATCAGGATCTGTCGTATCAGTAGTATCCATATGTCAATATCATATTTATATCAATGTCAATATCGGTATCTATCAATCGATACAATCTATATCAATATCAGTGTCAATATCTATGAATCGATATACATAATCCATATCAATGTCGATGCCAGTATCTATGAATCAATCAAGTCGATAATATCAATCAAAACAAAACAATACGATGAATCAATAAAAGCAATAAATCCGTCAAATCAAACAATCAATCAAATCCAGTCTATGCTATCAAGTCGATCAAATCAATCGGAAAGACAATACGATACATCTATAGCAACAAGTTGAATCAATGCAGAATCAATGGTATCAATGAATCTATAAATCTATGCTGTCCATATCCATGTATCAATGTCAATAATCAATAGTATCAATGCTCAATGATCAATCATCAATGAATCAATGAATCCGTACGAAACAGTAAATCATCATTCCATGGTCTTACTAGACAAGCACAAACGCTGGTCATGTTGCTGTTGTAGAATCCGTATTGCTGTTGTAGATATCTATACATTGGTTCTATGAAAAAGAGTCGTCACTCTATTGCCCGTCGGCCGCCCGTCGGCATATAATCTCCTTATGACTCCCATCGTTATATCCATGATCCATGATCTATGATTTAAAGGAAAGCCCGTCGGCCCACCATCCTGTACAGGTATCATCTCCAACCAATGTTCAACCATGTTCCCACTTGTCTTTCAGTATCAATCAATTCCAATCAATGATCAATGCAATAATCGATGCAATAATCAATAATAAAGAAATCTAAAACGATCATATCAATAGTCATGCACATGTCAATTCAATCTATCAATTCCGGAAAATTCGGAAATCATACAAAAATCGGGCAGCGTAACGGCAGTCGGTCAGATTTACACAAAAAATCCTGCACAAAAAGCACAAATTCCAAATCTTTCCAAATTACAGACGAAGATCCACGGCATCAATACAAGATTATTATTCAACAGAATCCAAATCAAATCAAGTCCTGATAATTTTCTATTCGATTAAAATCGCGTAAAATCAATTCCGACCGGTAAAATCGTTGCAGAAAACACTCAAATCGTGTATAATAATCATATCTATAACATATCAGAAGTTGTGCGGTGAAAGTTGTGTCAATATCAAATCACGTCGAAAAGTTGACTACGAAAATACAAAACAAATCACAACTCGGTCAAAACTCAACATCTTTGAAAACAGAAATAGGGTTCGGAGTCCTTACCGCGAGATAAACAAATCTTCCAACTGCGTCGTCGGAAGAAAAGCGCTCCGCGGGCTCCAAAACCAAGCTTTTCCTTTGCTTTTCTTCTCTTTCTCTCTCCTGCCTTCTCCTTCTCTCTCTTCGAAATGAATAAAAATATCTCAATTGGATATTTATCAATACTGATCGTCCCGGACGATCTACAATTCGTCCCGGTACGATGTGTCCTCTGGACAAATTTCGTACAGACGAAATCCAAATTCGTCCATGGCGACTTGCTCTCTGGACAGATTTCGTACAGACGGATCGTCCCGACCCTTCCAGGTTCGTACAGACGAAAATGACAGATTTCTTCACAAATTTCTTCAGTTCGTCCAGTACTAAGTCCATTTCGTACTGACTGACAGCACTCATAAAAATCAGTTGTTTCAAGGCACTGATCGTCCCGGACGATCTCAATATCGTCCCGGACGATCCTGGGAGGAAAATCACATCTACAGAGAAACAAATCAAAGGAACGAGCTCTCACAATCTCCCCACCTTAGAAAAATGTCGTCCCGACATTTCCCTTAAGTGTCCGGAGCAAAACGAAACAAAACAAATCCAATCAATCGGAAAATCGTACAAATCACATCGAAATCGTACAATAAACTAAACTCGTACCAGTCACATCTTCAGGCACTGAAGGAACATCTTCCATCATGGCTTGTACATTTCCAGTCAGAACAGTCGGAACAGATCCTTGCCTAAGTTCAGAACTCGGGCAATCAGTCATTCTATGTCCGTATCCACCACATCGGAAGCATTGCCCTGTTTTCCGATAACACTGTCCCAAATGTCTCTTTCCACAACATGTACAAACATTAATTCTTGCTTTGCTACCTTCCCCACTTTTCTTACTACGCCCAGAGCGTTTCGCTAATTTGTCACTCACCATCTGAGCGACCATGTCAGCAAACTTGTTCATATTTTCAGATGTGAGCGGGAGGTTAGCAGCAGGCTCAGTCTCAATCTTTTTGCCTTTCGGATCCATTTGCCTGATCAATACAAATCATTCAAATCAAATAAAATCGTGGAAATCAAACACATAAAACAAAACAAATCAAATAATGCAATCATCACTATCACTCTGGATATAAGCAAATCCTTTCACTACACTCGCTCTGATACCAACTGTGACGCCCCAGATATCAATAGTGAAAGGATTCATCTATCATTCTTTTTTTTTCTTTTTTTTTCCTTTCTTCTTTTCGTTCAGTCTTTTTCTTTTCTTCTCGTTCGTATCAATACAGTCATCCAGAGATAATTGCATTACAGGAAAGAAATACAGCAACAACAATAATTCACATATCAACATATATACAATCAACAGAAGCGTCCAAAAGGTCATGTACAATAGCCAAATGGCTACAAAACAGAAGTCTACCCAAGCTACAAAACAAAGCTACAGCATCAACCGAAGAAACATCACGCGGGAGGCTCTGCACCTGAAATATTAACCACATATAATGAGCTTTACAAAGCCCAGCAGGTCACCAAAGCCTACAACTGAAATCAAAGCACGACACTGAAAATAATATGCTGATCAAACAAATCAAATCAATAGACTATGATCAATGAATCTATGCAGGTACGGAAATCAAATCGAATCAGATACGTCAATAGTCAATAATCAATACAGCGATAAAAGCATCGATAAATCAATACTCCAGCAATCAAATCAATAAGTGCTTTCAGTCAATGTCTATCCATCGTAGCAGTGTCTATCAATCAATACTATCATTTCAATCAATCGTGTTGTCTAACCGTGTCGTCTAGTCAATTCGTTGTATCTATATCATCTATCAAATCAGTCAATACTCTTGCCAATCGGTCAATCCAATTATTCTATATGATTTACTCGATGTCAATATGCAATATTCAATAACACTACGGCAAATTCAATAATGACGACGTACGATGCTACAGTAGGAAAATCATCTCAAAGTCAATAGAGCACTTTTCAGTCAAGTGTATCAATCGGCTCAAATCCCAATAAACAATTTAATCAATACGGTGAAAGATCAATTGAAATCAAATCATTACAATGAAATCATCAGGTCAACAGAAATCAAAACAATCAGCTTCATAAAGGAAATCTATTCTACGATGCAATAATCCATTCAATCAATCCTTCAATAATCGGCACGACGAATCAATGTATCAGTGTATCAATAACCTATCAGGATCTGTCGTATCAGTAGTATCCATATGTCAATATCATATTTATATCAATGTCAATATCGGTATCTATCAATCGATACAATCTATATCAATATCAGTGTCAATATCTATGAATCGATATACATAATCCATATCAATGTCGATGCCAGTATCTATGAATCAATCAAGTCGATAATATCAATCAAAACAAAACAATACGATGAATCAATAAAAGCAATAAATCCGTCAAATCAAACAATCAATCAAATCCAGTCTATGCTATCAAGTCGATCAAATCAATCGGAAAGACAATACGATACATCTATAGCAACAAGTTGAATCAATGCAGAATCAATGGTATCAATGAATCTATAAATCTATGCTGTCCATATCCATGTATCAATGTCAATAATCAATAGTATCAATGCTCAATGATCAATCATCAATGAATCAATGAATCCGTACGAAACAGTAAATCATCATTCCATGGTCTTACTAGACAAGCACAAACGCTGGTCATGTTGCTGTTGTAGAATCCGTATTGCTGTTGTAGATATCTATACATTGGTTCTATGAAAAAGAGTCGTCACTCTATTGCCCGTCGGCCGCCCGTCGGCATATAATCTCCTTATGACTCCCATCGTTATATCCATGATCCATGATCTATGATTTAAAGGAAAGCCCGTCGGCCCACCATCCTGTACAGGTATCATCTCCAACCAATGTTCAACCATGTTCCCACTTGTCTTTCAGTATCAATCAATTCCAATCAATGATCAATGCAATAATCGATGCAATAATCAATAATAAAGAAATCTAAAACGATCATATCAATAGTCATGCACATGTCAATTCAATCTATCAATTCCGGAAAATTCGGAAATCATACAAAAATCGGGCAGCGTAACGGCAGTCGGTCAGATTTACACAAAAAATCCTGCACAAAAAGCACAAATTCCAAATCTTTCCAAATTACAGACGAAGATCCACGGCATCAATACAAGATTATTATTCAACAGAATCCAAATCAAATCAAGTCCTGATAATTTTCTATTCGATTAAAATCGCGTAAAATCAATTCCGACCGGTAAAATCGTTGCAGAAAACACTCAAATCGTGTATAATAATCATATCTATAACATATCAGAAGTTGTGCGGTGAAAGTTGTGTCAATATCAAATCACGTCGAAAAGTTGACTACGAAAATACAAAACAAATCACAACTCGGTCAAAACTCAACATCTTTGAAAACAGAAATAGGGTTCGGAGTCCTTACCGCGAGATAAACAAATCTTCCAACTGCGTCGTCGGAAGAAAAGCGCTCCGCGGGCTCCAAAACCAAGCTTTTCCTTTGCTTTTCTTCTCTTTCTCTCTCCTGCCTTCTCCTTCTCTCTCTTCGAAATGAATAAAAATATCTCAATTGGATATTTATCAATACTGATCGTCCCGGACGATCTACAATTCGTCCCGGTACGATGTGTCCTCTGGACAAATTTCGTACAGACGAAATCCAAATTCGTCCCGGGCGACTTGCTCTCTGGACAGATTTCGTACAGACGGATCGTCCCGACCCTTCCAGGTTCGTACAGACGAAAATGACAGATTTCTTCACAAATTTCTTCAGTTCGTCCAGTACTAAGTCCATTTCGTACTGACTGACAGCACTCATAAAAATCAGTTGTTTCAAGGCACTGATCGTCCCGGACGATCTCAATATCGTCCCGGACGATCCTGGGAGGAAAATCACATCTACAGAGAAACAAATCAAAGGAACGAGCTCTCACAGGAGGCACTTGTATAGCTTGTTGAGTCTCATTTTGGTGCTTTTTGGCATCAATTGGAAGTTTTTCATCCAAATAACAATCAAAGCTATATTTGGATTTTCCACTATTTTGATATTTGGCTTGGATCAAATTTATTCTAACAAGATAAAGATGCATCTCAAGCAACATGCAAGAAGATGTAGGCTCTTATTAGATATATATATATATATTTTGTCACATTGACCTCACTATCAATTTCTTAAGTTTATATCAGCATGTATGTTGAAATTGATCCAAGGGTGGCTGATTTTTTTTTGTTCATCGTTAACATCAACATAGGATAGTTAGGAAGATAATAAATGCATCATTCCCTTGGCTATGATTGCAATTATCTTTTATAATTATTTTTGCTGACTGATTTAAAGCCATATCATGAGCAATCTCATTAATCTTCTTTGAATGAAAGAGTGAAATTACAAGCTTAAATATTCTTTAAAAAAAATTATTTAGTTTGAGTTCAAAATATCTCTCAAGTGTATTTTATTTGAGCTCAAAAAGAAATATTTCTAAATAATTTCATTTGAGTTTAACAAATCTTTCAATTTATTAAGTTTAGGTTCAAGAAATATTTCAAAATTACGTAATTTGAGTTCAACAAATCTCTCAAATTATTTAATTTGGTCTTTTAATCGTCAAAATTTTGGCAGTATCGCGGCGTCTCCCCCGCGTAGGGGAAAATTACGAAATATTGGGCCTCCTGCCATGCTAGAAAAAGCGAGTACGGTAGGTGCCCTCTTACGAGGACATCGCGGCCGTGTAAATTCTTTGTCCCCATCACGCCAGAGAAAGGCGTGTATAATCTTCAGTACCTGTTGCAAGAAAAATACAGTCATTTCCCCACGAGCGGGTACTTATGAATATCCCCGTTTCGCCGTAGGTGTCGCACCGGGTTCCCATCCCACCACGCTAGAGAAAAGCGTGTATAGGCGGTTTTCCGGTGCGCCAAGAACGCCAAAAAAGAGATTTTAGAGTTTGGCGAATGATATACCTTGACAAGCTAGCGAGGCGACGACGACAGAGATTTGCGGCAAAGGGCTGAATATATATATTTTTTTATAGTTTATATATATATATATATATATATTTATATAAACATAAAGAGAAAGGTTAAGAGAGTTCGATGTATGGTGTAATGATGATTTGGAGTTGGGTTTGGTAAGTAATAAGATGTGGCTTTGTATAAACAGAGAAGTAGTGAGGTTGGTTTTGAATGTAAAAGATGGAAGTGCAAGTGCTGTAGGAGGCTTTTGGGTGAGTTGGAGTTGGAGAACTTTGGATGTAATGGCTGAATAGAGTGGAGCGGCTTGCTGTAGTTAAGAGAATGGTAGATGTAAGAGATAATTGGGTAGCTAGAGCATGAGCTGAGAAGAGTTTGTATAGAAGAGGTTGTGAGAAGATGTTTAAACAAAGAAGTTGAGGCTTGCTGGAAGTGTGGCGGGAAGGGACTCGTCAACAGAGAAGAAATAAAGACGTGAATAGAGAATAGAGAATAGAGAGCTAGCCTTGTTGTAGTTGAGTTGGGGCGTAAGTAATAAAATAAATTCCTCACTTTGTAAATGGAAAGGAATGAGTGAGAGAAATTAGATTTCCCCTCTTCTGCTAGGTGTCTGAATTTTGGAAGATATGAGTAGTGGATTGGCTTGTATGAAGGACATGTACAAGAGCAGTTTGGTTACAAGAAGACACGTAGATGTTAGCTGGCATTCTAATAATTCTCTACGTGTAAATGTACATATGCATAAGTTGATGAGATACTCTCATATTATATCTACATACAGATAATAACAAAACTCTTAGTAATATATAAAGCTTATCATTCTATATTTAAATATCTAACTAAATAGCTATAGTTACATTAATAGTACTATAATAATGTATTAATTATAACATTATATTATATTACAGCAATATAGAAAAGCAATAAAACACTATTACAGATTCTATTTCTTCACTCTTTTTTTTTTCTTATATATATATATATATATATATATATATATATATATATGATTTTTTTTATACCTCATATGATGGCTCTTGCATTTCAATTATCACACATCGCAATTTACGTGTCGTCATCGCCTCGCATGCGAGCAAATTTTTATATTTACGCACATGTAAGGATCCATGCAATATGATAGTCATTTTCAAGTATTTTCAACGTTCCGAACATAACAGAGAAATTCATTTTGCAAACGGACGGCGTTTGGGCAATATCGAGTATGTCCGTAGTCCGTCGATTTCGATCGCTTTTGTTCAATTTGATTGCGCGGTATCTCTCTTTAGTTAAATTCGATGATCTAAACACATCGACAAAGCTTGTTTGATGCCATTTGGATAGTGTTTTGCTAGCGTTGCATCCATTAACACATTGTCGTTCGATCGAGTCACATATGAACAACTTGTATTTGGTATATTTGATGTCCTGAATGCATCAATATGATCCATTTTGTAATCAGACAAAGCTTTAATCATTTCATCCTGATTAAGACAATTCGATCTTCATTCTGAGTGATATCTTATTTATCAATATAGATTAATATCTCATTTTCTCACATTAACCATGCCACATAAGTTGAGGTCAACAAGGGCCACTTAGCTTACATGGCTAGGTCGTAAAACCCTCCGTTAGGCAACTTCTAAGAAAGCCATAAGACCTATCCAACCGAAATTCTTCGGGCTAGCTCTAAAAGAGGCCATAAGTCCCACTATTAGGGCAATTCCTAATTGGAGCCATGAGCCCCTTAACCATCGAGCAACTCCTAATTGGAGTAATAAGCCCCAAAATAAATAAATTAACGGGCAACTTCTAAGGAAGTAGTAAGCCCCAACTCAAATTAAATTAAAACTAAAATCAACATCTAACCACTTCAGTCTACTCGGGATCCCTGAGAGGAGGCAACCCATGGCTGCTAATCATATTCCCTAGACACTACGGTCAATGATTATTAGTGTTGGTAGACTGAAATCTATGGTATACCCGGGACGACGGAGCCATGGGATCTTGATCGGGTTTACCTCCATCTTTCCACCATTTGAGACAAAATTACCTAAAATATATTCATCCTTAATCGAAAGTCTCTCTTACATAGTAAGAGGGGTAATTAATTATGAGTGCTTGCGCTCATAGGAAGTAAGAACCCCAGATCTAAAAACCCTGACACTACCCTCAGAGGAAATCTGGTTAATTTCAATCTGACTTAAAAGAAATGGAATCCTACGACTGTAAAGCGGGATTCATGCATTCATGCCATTTTTCTTGAGCCAACAATTAATTTGGATTCATGCCGGGTAGGTGTACTATGGAAGCCATACATTTATTGAGATGTTTGATGGATAAATAGAAAGAGAATAAGGAGGATATATATGATATTTATTGATTTAGAGAAAACATATGATAAAGTTGCATGAGAAGTACAAAAGAGAGTACTTAAAAATAAATGAGTTAATATCGCTTATATTCAAATCATTAAAAATATGTATGTAGTAGCTATTACTTGTGTTCAAACACAAAGTGGTTTGATTAAGTATTTTCCTATTTTGGTTAGATTACGTCAAGGATCAACCTTAAGCCCATATCTTTTTTACTTTAGTCATGGATGTTCTCACTATACATTTGCAAGGAGATTTACCTTGGTGTATGCTTTTAGCTGATGATATTTTTCTTGTTGATAAGTCTAGAGAGAGAGTTGAAGGTAAACTTGAATTATGGAGGTCAACTTTTGAGTCTAAAGGTTTTTGCTTGAGTAAATCTATATATGGAGTGCAATTTTAGTAGTAATAGACCTAGTGAGGGGATTGTGACTTTAGGCGATCAAGTCATTACTAAGAGTACACGTTTTAGATATATTGGATTTATTATTCAAAGTGGTGGTGAAATAGATGGGGATATTATCAATAGAATTCAGGTTGGAATGTTGAAGTGGAGGAATGCATCAGGCTTGTTGTGTGATAGAAAAATTCCCCTCAAACTTAAGGGAAACTTCTATTAGATGGTGGTGAGACCTGCAATGCTTTATAGTGCCAAATATTGGTCATTAAAATAATCATAATACTACATTTAGTGTTATAAATATAAGGATGCTCATGTGGATGAGTGGCTTTACCCTTAGAGATGGGATACAAAGTGAGCATATATGTGAAAAGGTTGGAATAACTCCAGCGGAAGATAAGATTAGAGAGAGTCGCCTTAAACGGTTTGGTCAGATAAAATGATGACCTTCCGATGACTCGGTTATGAAAGTAGAGGTATTATGTTTGACTTATGTTAAGAAAGGTATATGTAGACATAAAAATACTTGATTAGAAAGTATTATAATGATATTTCTTTATTAGATTTAAATGAGAATTTGATTTTTAACATGACACAATGGAGAAAAAGGATTCATGTAGTCAAACCCACTTAGTGGGATAAAGACTTGATGTTGTTGTTGTTGTTGTTGTTGATTGGAGACGTCAGATCTTAATTAATCATTTTTTAATGCTTTTATTCATGTTTGTATGTTCTCATTTTATGTTGCGATTTATTTCAAAAATTAGGGAATCCTATGGTATTTAGATACCTTCATTGTCATTATTTGATGTTAAATCTTTTGTTTTTTTGTAAACAAATTTTAGGTTGGAATGTGTAAGCTTTATGTTTTAGATATTGGAGTCTTTTAGTATTATATTAAATTAGGATTTATTGTTTGTAGGACTTTTGAGCTTAGTTCTTGAGGTGTGATTGGTTGAACATCTTTTAGCTTTGGACCTTATGTCATTCTCCTAGAGATAAGTAGCTGTTATTTATTTCGTTGCAAACTTACCCTTCTTTGTTAGGGGCATAATCTGCGAAATTTATATTATAATATTTTTTATAAGTATTTAGGTTGTTAGTTCTATTACCAATAATTGTTAGTATTGTGCATTTTAGGGATCTTATTTATTGTTCACATTAAAATCATCATGTAGTGGAAATAATATTAACTTGATTTGTTAATACACGAGTTGTTAGCATTTAAACAGTTCATGCTGTAGAAAGGTTTAACATATACTTATTAGCTTTAATTAATGTTGTACATAATACTTTTGTTATAAGTCATTTTGGTTTTATAAATTATAAATTGTTATGTTGATTTATATAACACCTTTTTTTTGTAAAAACACTCGCACTATATGATTGTATGTATGTCGGTAGAATCCTACTGGTTTTTTGTTAGCCGGGATCGATGGGCCCCAGAGTGATCACTTTGCAGAAAATCACTGGATTTTCTTGGGTTGGTGCTTGCCTTTCCAGTTATAGGTATATGATAAACCAATAATAATTATATATGAATAAAATATAAGTGGAATATGAATTAGAAATAAGATATGGCTTAGAAGTCATTGTGAGATACATGGATACATAGTGTGATGCATAAAAAAAATAAAAATAAATAATAAGTAGGCATCCACAACCGTTTGACATATATATTTAAGAACAAAATTTGGATCATTTCTCGATTTATGCGTGTCATCCTTGCACAGGGGTCATGCTAGCCATTTGACATATATTCATGCATATTAGAAGATGTAGAAAGTATAACATATCTCAACAGTTTTTTATAAAGTGATTATGGATTACTACTCCCCTCTTTTGATTGTTCATTTTTATGCCACGTTCTTTTGCCGTTTAATGCTTTGATATATAGTAATTACTCACTGAGTTTGATTTATCAAACTCACATGTTGTTTTTTTCAACATGTCCTATAGACGTGTGTTTGGTGGAACGCCGTCTTAGGAGCAGGGTTACTAGCAGTAGCCTATTCTTTTGGTATTTGCTATTTCGTAGTAGTTTATTATGTATGTGTTTCTATGTATTGGGTAGTTTCTTTCCTATTATTAATTATGTTCTATTTATATTCCTGTTGTCTTGTATCTCATGCATGGAAACACAAATGGTACAATATATATATATAGATATATATATATATATATCATGTTGTATCATTTGTGTGTGCATGTTTTCTTTGTGAATACTAAACATATTTTCTTATCTATTCAGCACATCCTGTGTTGTCTGGGTGTATTGCCTTTCTGACTTGGGGTGTGATATGTGTTATATCTAATACATACACTCTCATAATCGGGTCATAGAAAGACCAACATTTTATGTGATCAAACCATTTAAGACGACTCTCTCTAATCTTATCATCCTTTGGAGCAGCTCCAACATTTTCACATATATACTTAGGGGTGTCAATATTTGACACGACCCAAAAACCCAACTCGAACCCGAGCCGAAAATTTTAGGTTAGGGTCAACCCAGACCAAAAAACGGGACGGGTTCGGGGTTTAAGAAATCGACTAGTTTCAAAAATTAGGTCATCTTCGGGTTGAACCGATAACCCGAAATTGACCCGGTAACTCGAGATTGACCCAATTTAAACCCAAAAAATTGGAGATTAACCCATTTTTTAACCAAAAAACTAGCAATTTTTTATCGGCTCTGGGTCATTCGGGTCGTGTCGTGTTGACATGGACTCGAAGCGGGTTATATTTGGATCTGAAAAACTGACATGTTTACAAAAACGGGTCAAATTCAGGTTGACTCAAATAGTACTGGGGTAGTTCTAGGTTCGACCCAAACCTAACTTGTGACCTAAAATTGACACCCCTATATATACTTGTTTCGCATAATAAGAATAAAGTAACTCATTCACCTGAGCATCATCGTTAGCGCTTCAAGCGAACAAAGCGGGACGAACCACTCTTTGCTCGGTTTGATTAAAGCTCGTTTGTGATCGTTTAATTAACTAAATAAATAAACTTTAATAATATTTTAAAGAGTCGATCATTAAATAAACAAGCTTGAACACTAATGTGTTCGACTCATTTATGTTCATGAACAACATCATTTGAAGCTCGTGAACAAGCTAGACATTAAGCTCGATAAGAAGCTCGATTCGTGAAAATATTGTTCATGAACAAAAATAAGATGAATTATAGATCGTTTGTTCGTGAATGAGCTCATTTGGTAGCTTGAAAACACTAGTTATATATATTCATGTACTTGCTCATTTGATAGCTCAAGAATACTAATTAGATATGTTCATGAATGTGCTTGTTTGATAGTTTAAAAATTTCGCAAAATATGATCACAAACATTCCTCGTTAAGGCTTGTTTGTTTAAAGCTCGATAAGCACTAAACGATTTGAACATGAACCGAACATGAACCAAATATGAACATCCATTAATTTAAACGAACCAAACATGAACACTAACAATAAATCTTGAATCAAACACGAACCAAACTTGAACAAGCTAATAATAAAATGAACTCAAATATGAGCACTCACATACTCGACTAGGCTCGGTTAGTTTGCAATGCTAATCATCGTCTCCGTAACACTTAATTTTATGCTTCTGTTTAATACCAACATTCTGCATTATAAAAACATTGTAGGTCTTACCATCTTATTAAATTTTGCAAGGGAGGGATACTTTTCAATCACAAAACTGGCTCAAAGTATTCAAATCATGTTTGTCATATATTAAGATTATATTTAAGTATTAATTAGTAAAGTATTAAATCAATGAAACATATTCAAATTTAGTTATAATACTAATAATTAATTATGTGATAAATGTAAATTTTTTTATTGTCCAATCAACTAATTATTTTTCAGATTTATTTTATAAAGAAGTATGATAATAATCAAAGTTAATAGATGAAGCACCAATTAATAAAAATTTAAATAAAAACATAAACAAATTATTTGTTGCAGTTAGAATAAGCCGTTTAATTTCACCTAAGACACTCACGTAAAAAGAGAAGAAGAAGAGGGGGAGAGAGAGTGAGGGGGTGTTTGGTATAGGATTGGATTCAATTTTAGTAGGATTTACTAAATCCTGTAAATCCGGATTTAGTAAATTCTATGCTCTTAAATCCTGAATTGTGTTTGATATGACAATTTTTAAATCCTGTTAAATCCAGAAAGATGTTTGGCAACAGATAATAGAATTTAAAATGATTGGAGATTTAAAATTGAATTAGCTAATTATTTTGAAATAACTTACTATTTAAATAATATTTTAACTAATTATTTAATTAATAATTTAATTACTATTTTATTAGTTTAAATTATAAATTTTATTATTAATTATCTCATTAATCACTTAAGATTTTTACTGCTCTTTAATTATTTAACTATTATTTATATTATTGATTATATGTTTAATAATGTATAATATAATTATACTAATTTATAATGACTAATTATATTACTAATTATTTTATTAAGTTAAATAGAATAATTAATTTATACACTAATTCTACTATTACATATTTAATTTATTTACTTAGTTATTAATATTTTAAATTATATTAATTAAGTTAAATAGTGATGGCTGAGGCGTCTAGGTGTCTTTGCTGTTCAGCTTCGTTGCTTCGCAAGTTCGCAGGAGGTTGAGATTGCACGAGTCGCTTCTTCGACTCCGTCGCTGTTCGACTTTGCTCCTTCGTTGATGTTCGACTTCGCTCCTTCGACGACGTTCCCTTCCTGTCGGATCGGACGTTACAACATTTTGATCTGAAGCAACGACGGGAGCTCGCTCGCTCGCTGTGAAGGTAAGTTTCTCCCTTTCGCGCGCTTCTTCAGCCAAATCCCGTAAATCCGACTTCTAGCGGGATTAGGATTTACCGGGATTTATCCGCAAATCCGGGATTTACGGATTTGCTGGATTTACCGCGACTTTTTTTGCGTTTGGCTGGATTTACCCTAAAGGTCATCTCCAACCGAGAAATCTATTTTTCACGCCAAAATACGGCAAAAAGCAAAAATGGCAGTGGTGCTGCTCCAATCCAACACCATTTTTTGCTTCTGCGCAAAGGTAACGACCCTTCTCCTTTCCCGCATTTTTTCGGTTGACAGAGAAAAATGGCCTGGGTGAACAGTGCAACGCCAATATTAGCGTTGCACTGTTCACCCGCAGGATTTTTTGGGTTCGGCTGGAGCGAAGGAATGACGCCAAACGCTCGATTTGGCGATCGGTTGGAGATGCCAAATCCTACTAAAAACTTGAAATAAATCCGATACCAAACACCCCCTTGAGAGAGAAAGAGATGGCAGCGGAGAGAGGTGATCATAGCGAAAACGGAGTTTGGACAGGAACGGTGTGCTTCTCTGCCATTGTCTATCCAGACCTGTAATTTCCCTTTTATTTGGTCTTCGTTTTTGCTCTTTGTATAGCCTTAGGCATTTATAGGGTTTGCTTTTCCTCGTTGCCATTTCTTCGTTTCTGCTTCAGTTTCGCGTGCTTTGCATGAAGTAGCGTTTTGAAGGAGTCCCGAAGTTTCGTCGCTTCCTTCGACAACGTCGGATCGGAACCTCGACGGGAGCTCACCGCGAAAGGTAACTATCTTTCTCCCCTTGGCGCGCTTCTTCTCCTAAATCCCGTAAATTTTCCGAACCATCGGATTTACTAGATCCGGTATTCAATGCAAAACGGAGAAGGAACGGGATTTAAGATTCTGTAGGATTTAAAGTTGTCATTTTTGCTGTTTGGCAGGATTTAGGCTAAATCCCGCTCAAATCCTGCATCCAAGCAATCCGATAGTGTTATGTTGTTTGCTATCTGGAGTAATATTATATTGTTTGAATTCAAACGTTCCACACAAATGGAGAACAAAATCAGAACAAAATCTCACCTTTTTTTTATTTTTGAGAATTTGAGGGCTATTGGAATTTTATAAAGTGAATAATCTGATAATTTTCCAAGGCTAATAATTTCAGTCTATTAATTTATATGAACTCTAACTTGCTTTTGTTGTAATTTTCAAGAGTTATATGAAATTCTGCTAAAAAATAGTCATTTAATATTCAATTTTAATCTAAATAAATAATAATCTTTAAAGAAGACTCACACCAAAAGTTACTATTAGAGTCCGTATGGGTCCGGTGATCATGTGTAAATTGTTCTCCTGAGTAACTTTAACCAGACAAGTTCTAATGTTCTCTAATGGCGAAGTTTATGAGTTGTAAGCTATTAGATGTACTTGATAGGGCATGAATATTTTTTTTAGTGAAGATTGACTTAATGATGGCCCTTTTGGCAATACTTTCCCCTAGAAATATAAAGTTCTCTTAGGTAATGTAACTCTTAGTATTTTATAAGGATCCTTCAATTAGGTTAGATCAATTACCTCTTTTAACTAAGTAGAGCAAGGTCCATGGTAACCTGATATAGCAAAATAGTAGGATGTTGATCGGGTTGTTATTATTTTTCCTTCATTTACATTGACCCATTGGTGATCTTTCTTTCCCCAATTCAAATAGGTGTTTTTGAAGCAAAGCATCATCAAAGTGTATAGACTTGAATTAATCGAAATTTTCCTTTTGTGATCAAAATGAAAACTTAACTATAGGGTTTTGTGTTCATTTGAAGCGTCAGATTAGGAATATGCAAGTTCTTGTAAGAGGATAAAATTTATGGATAGTGCTTTTTTCTACACTATCTAATCTGCCTCCTTAAAAACAACTTGAATACCAACTCTTTTATATATAATATAGCTGAGTGGGCATCGTTCGGAGCCTTTAGCAAAATAATTCAAAAAATAAACTCAATTCAAAACTTTGAACTTAAAAAGATCTTTGATAAATTTTTTAATGAAGCAAAATAATTATAAAAAGAATAAATAAATGATCCCCAACTATATTAAAAGATCATTATAATTCCTCAACTTTTTGAAGAGGAGCCAAAGTAGTCCCACCATGGGACTATTTTGATTCCTTTTTAAGGACATAGGGATCAAAATAGTCCTTCAATATTGTTGAAGATCATTTTAGTCATTCTCTCTCTCTCTCTTTATATATATATATATATATATATAACAAAATAATTCCAAAATCAAGTTAATTCAAAGCTTAGAACTAAAAATTATTTTATATAAAAATTACGCTAAAAAAACTAAATAATATTACATATCCAAAAATATAGAAAAAAATAAAAAAGTTAAAAAAAAAATCATATGGAAGACATGGCCACTGGCTAGGCTCCCAATTCAAAATTGGGGGTGGGCAAGCCCACTACTATTTATGTTTTTGGAAAAATCTAAATTCTCTCAAAATTTTGGTAACTTCTACAATGCCCTTGGTTCTCTTAAACAAAAGATAACCTTTGGCAGGAGCCAAATCACGCAAATTTTGGGTGAGGGTGATTTGGCTACTTAAAATATATTTTTTGGTAGCTCACCTCAACGAATTTGGAGGGGAGTTATTTAAAAAAAAAAAAATTAGTTGTGGCATTCATGATTTTGTGGCATTCATGATTTTGAGAAATTTTAATGATCCATTGATTATCAATTAAATGCATTAAAATATTTTGGTTGTTGATCATTCCTGTTGTCTTAGATAAGTATACACAATATAATCGGGAGCTTTTTTGGTATATAAAGAAGTAGACCTACTAATAAAATTTGAAAGAGAATAATCATGTCCTTTTAAAAGAACAGTCCTTTTAGATTACTGTTCTTTTTGATGCATATATATATATATATATATATTGCGGTGCAGCTTTGCAAGTGAGTATTATTTGTCCTTTATGATTTGCTTTAGTTTTTTTTTTCTCACTTTATGTTAGCTAACTACTATAATTTTGGACTATTTATGCTCTGAAAATCTCCACTGTATTTTGTAGGCCTGCTCCCATTTACTCTTCTGTTTAGTTTTTATTTTTAAGCTTATCAAGTCCTTGCATCCCATCTCTTATTGGATACTTTATCAGTTTTTTTTTTCCAACTGGTCCGTTTTTTTCTCATACTGTGAGATCATATGTTATTATTTTTGCAATCATTTTGCTAAGGTTCTTCATTATTTTCTTTATAGATGTTTAACCTGATCTCAGCTATTGAAGAGTTGAGTGGGATCCCCTCTAAAGACATTACTAAGTTGCTGAAAGAGACTGACACTTTCACCATTCAATTCAATGATTCAAGAGGATGCTCTAGACAAGTTAGTTTATATTTCCCTTCAATAACTTTAGTTGTTTGTGTATTATTAGTCATTCTCAATTTCTTTATTATATTGTTTCCTATTCAGATTGATATAGAGGGCCTGGCTTCTTCTCTACCGTTGCACGTTATTGCAGTACTCTTGTCAAATGGTCGCGAAAATTTTTTACATTTGCTTCAGAGTATTCGGCTTCTGTATAGCTTTTCTGACCTTGCAACTCGTCATTCCAGACTTGAGCAGGTATTCTTTCTTACTAAGTTTTACTATTAATAAATATGCATGGACATACATTCACTCAACCCAAGAAATTCGGTCAAATTATTTGAGATATAAACAAAATAAATGTACAAATATGAGTACGTCGATGTTTTAAAAAGAGAAAGCATGGAGTGAAATGTTTGACCCATTTGTGGAATGAAACTTTAGCTTCATCATTTTAAATTTATATTTTTAATATATTATATTTAAATAAATTATAAAAATAAAAATTTTCATTCTTCATAATTTTTTTACTATTTTCAATTAGTCTCGATAATGTAATACATATCAAATTTTTTCATGAAATGAACAGGAAGTTAGGTGTGTAATATCTGTCTTGAAATAATATTCTTATAATAAATATGTGGAAGAAAATAGTAGGAGAGAATAAGAAAAAAAAGAGGTATAATTCTCCTCTTTGTTGCCCAATATATAGAGGTTTATAAGGGTAAAAATAGGGAAGAAATAAACATATTTTAGCAATGAAAAAATCTAGATAATGCAATAGATTTTTTTTGATATATAAGATACCTAGAAATCAAACACAAGATTGCTCCAAATCAGCCGCCTATCATACATGTCCAAACGCAAGGTGGAAAGAGCTGCAAGAAAAAAGCCATACAAGGATCCCCACTAGTACATGAAAGTCAGTTTTTTTTTTGCTGTAGAAAAATCTGACGCAAAAAAAAAAGCTAAATTCGTCGTTAATTTCAGTTTGTGGCGGTTTAAGTTTGTGGAAGATTTGCGACATAATAAATTTTGATGGTAAAAGTTGTGTTGCAAATGTATTTACGACGTAACGAATCTGTCGCAAATATTTTCCTGCGGATTTAAGGCTGATTTACAACAGAATTGATTTCGAGAAAACAACGCCTTCGTTTTAACTACACGACACAAATCTCGTCGCAAATTACAATGAATTTGTAACGGATTTGCGGCGGAAATGCTTTTGTAAATTGTGGCGGAAATACTGCCGCAATTTGCGATGGACTATTCCATCACAAATTACGATACACGTTCGTTGTTTCTGTGTTTGCTGCGAAATTCCCACCGCAAATCTGCCTGAACCCTATAGCATTTATAAAAAACAGCAGCTACAATCAGATGTTGAGCTTTTGAGCAATAATAATTCAAGTAATTTAAAAGCAATAATTAATAATGCTAATATTTTAATAAACAATGCTAAAATAAATGTAAGAAACAGATTTTTGTACAATCACAAACCAATTGGTCAAATAGACAATTACATTCCAATGGATCTACAATTTTTATAATACTACTAACATAAACATAGTTCTTATACATTAAAAGATAAAATGCATCAAGAACCCCTACACAGACAATCTAAGCGGATATGTATCCTCAATCTTCTGCTCGGCTGATGCAGGCACAAGGTGATTTCCACCAAACCAGTCTCTCAAACTTTGAAGCTATTCCAATATATGAATGTTGATGTCCGCTTGTGATTTTCGGACATTTTCAAGCTCTGTTGTCAAGTTAGCCACCTGTTGGTTATACAAACCCTCCTGGCTATTTGCAGAGTAATTGGAGGCAGATGAGGACTGTCCCTCGTACGAGCAGGCCTACGAGCCTAATCCATAAACTTGTCCATCCCGCATTTCGCCGATCGCCTATGACTAAGTGTGATAGTTCGAAATATCTACGGAACCCCCAAAGGATCTCTTCAACTGCAGCTTGGTTTTCTTGAAGTCATGTATACTCATCCTACAAAATATAATATACGATTAGTCATCGTATAATCGTTACTTGCAAAATTTCTCTAAGTATTGTAACTTTATATACTTACATATGCCCTCCTCGCTCGCTCATCCATCCACTACTGCTCCTCCTGAGTCCTGACACTTGTGAGTCGATTGTGCAGCTCAATTGCAGTGAGTTCTCTACCAAGCATCTCCTTCTATAATATATTTAGATTAGCATGTGTAACAAAAAAAATTAAAACTTATTAAAATTTTTACCAATCGTCGTCTATGATCAGTATGTGGAATTAAGCCCCCAGTATGGAGGGAGCTACCCAGGCCCTCGACTTTAGATGCTCGATTCTGTCTGTTCTGCTCTCTTCTCACTGTATAATTTGGGCTGCCTTAAGCACTATTGAGCTCGACACATACACCCTCTTTAATCCAAAGTGGTCACTCGCATGTCCTCCTAATGCATGTGAACATGTCTCATAGGTGAGTTGCTCCATGTTTCTCAAAATTTGTTCTGATATGAGTACAATGCTCATGCAACCAATAACAATCTTGTTGTATATAACAAATTAGAACAAAAATTCTTTGTTTGCTTAATAAAATATGAATAGATGTTAACAATACTGCAACTTACTAACCTCAAACTCCCTAAATCACATGTCGTGTACTTTGTTCGAGATTTTCTTCTAAGAAATATGGACATCAAACCTATTCCGTATGATATCCCGTATCTTGTGATTGGGCTGCTTTGACGGTTAAAACCTCCAGACAATATATAGTTGAAAAATATTATTTCTCAAATATATGCGTAATATAAAACACATTTACGTACGTATCACCCTCAGCTAAATCAACATGCGCCCATTTATGGTCGGTGTTGCGACAGTCTACGTGGAAGATCCAACTACAGTCGGGGTAGAAGATCCAGCTGCAGAGGGCCTAGGGGCAGTAGAATGGAGGAACGTATGATGAATATGAATAAGTAAAAGAGACTCCCTGAGAAGATGGTGTTGGGGGGGGATAGTACGGGTAAAAGGGAGTTGTTTGTGTAGGGTCTAGTGATGGAAAACGGGGGTCTGGAGAGTAGAACTATTGACTCCCTATAGGAGGTGTAGGCAAAGAGGGGCTAGGCTGGGTATGGGTGGCAAGATGTGAAGAGGAGTCCCCCTCAGTACCTCCACTCCTATTGGATTGTCCACCGACTTTTTTCTTGTGCTTGAAAATATTTGTGAAAGATCGCCTAGGGGCTCATCACCTACAGAAGCCATCGACAAAAAATAAAAAAATAATTAGTTATAATTTGTATATTTATGAAAATACAGGAAATAAGTAATTAAATGCAGAAAATAAGTAAGAAAAAAACATGTATTTACTACTATGCTATAACAAAAAAGGAACTATTGTATGTATACTAACATGTTGCAAAAAAAAAAAAAAAATTGCTGGGTGATTCACATATAGCTCATAACTATTAATAACTAGGTGATTCACTTCCATTTGACGAGATCACATCCTCAATATTTTTCTCAATGTTTAATTCTAACTCCTTTAACTGCAACTCGGTCTTATTAGCTGTAATTTGATCATCATCATCATTAGCAAGCTCTTTAAAATTTGACATACACTCTTCTTGATGTGCTGCTGGTATTGATGCAATATTCTTAATGACTCCTTAGGTTTAGTCTTGATAACTACAAGCCAATCTTGCTTAACCCACAATCTACCTGGATAGTTAGCAAAGAGGACTTGGGTAGCCTGGCTAGCAATGATAAATGGGTTGTATTTTCCACATCTTTTACCTTGTTTTACTTATGTACTACTATAAAGTGGATGCACTCTTGTTCCTCTATTTTGTACTAGATAAGACCAATCACAAATAAAAAGATATAAGTTGTTTCCTTCACCAGGATTTTCCAACTGTAACACTTTCTGTAAGACCCCATAATACTCTCAGTCATCACATGTATGATTGTTCCCTTTCACACATATACCACAATTTTATATTTTTTGACCTTCACACCAAGCTTTGGTTTGAAATCTGTAACCATTATCAATAAAAATAGCCAACATTTTACTGCTCTCTTAGGCAGTGGCGGAGCCAGAAAATATACTTAGGGGGGGCCTAAATTAATTTTTTTTTTAAATTTCATTATTTATCATGTATGATTGTATGACTTGAAAGGAATGATAAAACTTTGATAGTTAATTAGTTTATTTTCATCCTTCACAAGTTAAATATGCCTTGCAAATTAAAGTTGATAAGATGGAAGGAAAATTAAGACCTTACAGACATTAATTATGTGATAAGAAATCGAATAAAGCAGAAAAAAAAAGCAAGTGTGTAGCGACTCACTGTTGGTAAGATCATGCATGAAGTCTGCCAGATTAATATGCATCACCGGTGCAAATCCAATCGAACCAAGAATAGTGAGAGAGGTCAAATATTTCAAAATGCAAAAGTTGAAAACTTGTAATGATTACGGAAAGATAAGCTAGTAGCAGACGAAGATAGAAGTACTGTAATAATAATTACTACTTTTTAGCTTGTTCTAATCCAAAGATAAGACCCATGAAAAAACTCTTCATTCCGGATCTCAAGAAAACGATGCAGGAAAGGATGGCTCAGATTTGAGAAATCCATAGAACCAAGCATTTGGCATCGTTTAAAAAAAAAGGCGCGGCCTTGTAGGAGAAAGGAGAAACCTTTTTTTAAGAGAGAATTTGCGGGGTTACCTCTGTAGTAGCCAGAGGGTGTTGGTGTCTGATCTAGTGAATTCGTAAAGCGAATGGTGAAGCCAATGAATGACAACAGCCTCCCATCATTACAGACCAAGCCGGTCAGGCTCGAGGTTGCCGACCTTGTCTGCGACAGGGAAGAACTCAAACAGAGATGGATGCATTAGAAAAAACAAGGGTAAGTGGTTCTATAGTATGCACGACGGCTGGTATGCATGACTGGTATCTCCACTAAGAGAAGTAAAGTATCGAAAATCTGGTATGCATGACTCGACGGCTGATGCACGGATGCCACCACGGTCCTCCCCCTTCCTCGCCATCCCTACCAATATCCCCATCTATTTGACCATCACTATGAACAATAGACCCAGATATCTAAAACGTGTACTCTTATTAATGACTTGATAGCTCAAGCTTACGAACCCCCCACTAGATCTATCACTACTAAAATTACACTCCATGTATTCGGCACTTGCCCCCCCTCCCTCCGCCCTTGCTCTTAGGTCCCCATGCTAGATTCATTAGTACTTGCTTTTGTGAATCTCTGGCTTCATTGTGGACCTGATTGGTGCATAAAGTGTAGCTATATTATTATCATTGTCACTAAGTTGATTATGATTAGGTGACCAAACCATCTAAGACGACTCTCTATAATCTTATTTGCCACTGGAGCTACTCCAACCTTTTTATGTATATGCTCATTTCGTATCATGTCTCTCAGAGTAAAGTCACTCATCCACCTGAGCATCCTCATCTTTGCAACACTTAACCTAATATTATGCTTCTCTCTTTTAATGGCCAACATTCTGCGCCATAAAGCATTGCATGTCTAACCACCATCTTATAGAATTTTCCTCAAGTTTGAGTGGTACTTTTCTATCACACAACAAGCCCGATGCATTCCTCCACTTCATCCATCCAACTTGAATTCTACTAATAATATCCCCATCTATTTGACCATCACTATGAACAATAGACCCAAGATATCTAAAACGTGTACTCTTATTAATGACTTGATAGCTCAAGGTTACGAACCCCCCACTAGATCTATCACTACTAAAATTACACTCCATGTATTCGGTTTTAGATTTACTCAAACGAAAACTTTTAGACTCTAAGGTTGACCTATATAATTCAAGTTTATATTCAACTCCCTCTTCAGTCTTATCAACAAAAAGAATATTGTCAACAAAAAACTTACACCAGGGAACATCCTCTTGCAAATCTCTAGTAAGAACATCCATGACTAAAGCAAAAGATATGAGCTTAAGGCTAATCCTTGATGTAATTCAATTGAAATTGGAAAATACTTGGTCAAGCCACTTTGTGTTTGAACACAAGTAACAACTCTAGCATATATATCCCCAATGACTTGAATATAAGCATTATTAATCCCTTTCTTTTTTAGAACTCTCCATAGCACTTCTCTTAGAACTTCATTATATGCTTTCTCTAAATCAATAAATATCATATGAAGATCTTCCTTTTTCTCTCTAAACTTTTCCATCAAACCTCTCAATAAATGTATGGATTCCATAGTAGATCTACCCGGCATGAATCTAAATTGATTTTGAGAAACATTAGTATTATGTCGTAACCTATGCTCCATAACTCTCTCCCTTGGTTTTAAAGTTTGACACATCAACTTAATTCCTCTATAATTTGCTAACTAATAAGCGATGCTGGGTACATAAACTTTCACTTGGAATAATTTTATAATCTTTGCAATCTAAACAATTTATTTTTCTTAGTAAAAAATAATAATGATTTATTTTCAAAGAAGATCACATTTTTCTTTTTTCACGGGAATAGCATTTATACCATTTTTTATTTTGCCCCATGCCCATGAAGATACATTTGGCGGCTTTGGAATCAAGCTTATTAGGTTCATGATTATGGTCAAATGCATTGCACATAAAGGCCTTAAGCAGAAGATTTGAAGTAACACGGATTATTTGGAAAGCTTTTGAAAGTACATTTGTTTCATCAATTGGGATTTTAAACTAAAATACATTAGTAGATAGCCAATTTATAAGGCATCAAACTGTGTGGATTGGCATCTCCCAATAAGAATTAGGGTTATGTGTGGTGAACATAAATTTTTTTATCTCTAAGAGATGCCTATTTTTTTGTCCAACTATGTTATTTTGTTAAGATGTGTTAGGGCATAAACTTCGATGGGTAATGAAATTCTAATTTAGCAACTTTTAAGAATGTGGTTCAACTACTTCATCCCCATCAGAATGAGTGATTTGGATTTCAATGGAGTATTATGTTTTAACTGTATTTTTAAAATTTTCAAAGTTTCTTCTTCATCAAAACATAAGCCTTACTGGAGCACGAGCCTAGGAAGAGTGGGATGATGATATTATAAGGCTTATGAATCAAAGGCGAGTGAGAGCACGCAACACATGCTACCAGAGCAATGCACGAAATTGATGACAAGAGATGACTTGCGCTAGTGAGCTTGAACTAGCGCAATGGACGTGCGTGAGCGTAGAAAGTGAGCTTGGTGGTGGAAGAACCACATCAAATCATGGAAAGACGGATTTAAGAAACAAAAAACTAGGAAGACCTAACCTATAATCCCATAACATAATTTGATCCCTTTTTGTGAGATAGGAAAATTCTTATCGACGTCTCAGGTATAATTTCTTTTTTTGGAATACTCATCAAAGTAACAATCTCTAACTTTGTTAGCTGTACCAATCCTCTTCCTTGATTTATAGTTCTAAAATTCATAAAATATTGATAAGAAAATGATTTTATAAATGCAATTTTTTGCTATCTTGCTTATAGATAAGAGGTTGCAAGAAAGATTTGGAACATATTAAACATAATTCATGCAAAGCTTAGAATTAATTTTAACAATCCATTTCCTAACAATTGAGAATAAAGATCCATCAATAATTCTGTTTGAGGTTTCTAGGTGAGGAAGCATAAAGTGAGAATACGTGAGTACAATGTATCAGTTGATTTATAGTTCCTGAGTCAATAATTTAGGATTCTTGGTCTCCCTTAGTATATGCAAGGGCTAAAGAAAGTATATTTTTGGGCCAAAAAGATTTGTCTTTTTTTTAAGAGCAGGTTGCCACACCCCACGTTGACCTTACTATAAATAGTCGATGCGGAAGTGGAGGCTATCGATCACTTTACTATATTACATTTCAATATAATACCTAAGATCTAAACGCAGAACAAATTTTTAAAGAGATCATAACTTAAAACTTCAATTCATTAGCAGAAATAAAAACTTTCTTTTATAGAGCAACTACCGGAAACCAAAATGGGTGATTAATAACAGACTATTAACCTCAAAATATATCTTTCTAACATCGACCAAAAATAAACAGAAAATAAAAACAGAACATGACACTATTCTGATTTGACCTTCTCCTTCCCCTTGCAACAATCAAAATCACTTTATGGTGAGCTACGATGCTCATAAATATATGCAACTCTAATACAATAGTCAAGTATATAAAATATAAGACTTTCATGTGCATCAACAAGTGAATGTGAGAAAAACGATAGATAATCATTAAATATGAATTATGCATAACAAGTCATAATATAATAATTGAAAATATTGCTACAAATAAGAGTTATGCAGAGTGTTATATTAATATCATTATATTATGCTAGTTGCATTCAATATAAAAATGATATGTTGTTTGTAAATCCCACCTTGTTTGTTGTTTTCTAATATGTGCATCATATATTACCATAGGTAGATTTCAGTTCATTTTATAATCTTCTTTTTTAACCTCAAAAGGTGTCATGTCTAGATGTCTAGGTCTGGGTCTCTATCCCATAGTCTCATGAGGTTGCACTACCTCTTGAGGCCGCGTTACCTTTATCGCTTGTAGATTTAATATTATACCATGGTCGCATTGTCTCTATTGGGTCACAATGCCCATCAGGCTCGCATTGCCCTCCTCATCTATGACTTGACATGACATTCTCCCAAGCTTATATGATCATTGCATTTTCATGTCTTGGTTATGTGACACTTGACCATATATATAACATGCACATGCATGTAGATTGATATAAGTATCGGGTGTATCAGCATATAAGCATGTGAAATTGAATTATACACATCAACATTATATAATGAAATCATCTATATTAATGGAAGTTATATATGGAATTGTTACATGGATCATTGTATTATTTAATCCCAAAAGGCATGAATATAAATATATATGCTACCCACTACTAATTCAAATGCATGCATACAAACAATACTCAATCAACTTGCATATTGTAACAAAAAATGCATATCTTATCTTCTTGGTGTGGACCGTGTGGTGACTCATCTAGTCGGACACCTCTCATCCGCCTACGTGCAAGGCACCTAAATCAACTCAAATTATTAATTAACAATTCACATGATTTACCATTATAATCATACAATTAAATCTATTCTCAACTACAAACCTTCTAATTTTTCCTTCGCATGTACAGCTTGAGTTTTTCCTCAAAATTTCCCCCGCTCTATGATATCCTGCATGCAAACCAACTAATGTTTAATGTACAAATACACTAAAATGGGGTGGAAATAAATAAATAAATAACTTCCTTACTATAATGCACAGATACAAACACAACACCACAGATACGACACAACATGTGACATGTAAATTATTGAAAAAATAGGACACATTTACGGTTTGGATATGATATCATAATTTTTATATTTTAAAAAATACTATATAAAAATTGAATAAGTATAATATTAAAAATAATTTAGAAATAATAAGTCATTTAATTAGAATTTGTACTTAAAATGATTAATATCAAGATGTTGAGATTTAGGCGTCGATATCGTGTATCAGGCCTTGAGAGAGGAGACGACAGTGCTATCGAAAGTTGGACATTTATGCTATGTAGTAAGTATCGAGCGTCAATGCGAAGAGGGCGTTTGTGTTGTTGTTAAGAGGGCGTTGGTCGTTAATTAACTATTAAGTTGCGGTGTAGAAATAGCGTCGAGCATCAATGTCAAGACAGTGTCAGACTTTGATGTTGAAATGATTTTGAAATATCGAAGTTGTAACGATGTCAGGCATCGATGTTGAGATAGCATCGAGTATTGTTGTGAAATTAAAGTTGCGGCCCGCCAAAAAGATGAAAATGAGACATTTGATGAACAAGGTTTTGAGGGCGGGCGATTGATTTGGTGTTTTGGATATGAGAGAAGAAATTTAATTTTTATATTTTATATAAATAAATATTTTAAATACGAGAAAATATATTTAAAAAAAATTATGAAATATTTAAGACACGCGTGTCCAATTAGTATTTAATATATTTTTAAATCGGACACGTTTTTGGTGTGTCCGACACATGTCGGAAGTGTGTCGGACGCGTGTCGTGTCCAATACGTGTCGGTCACTGCACGCCCTATGAAGAAAAGTGTCGGTGCATCATAGCTTCCTTACTATGACCCTTACTCCACTATATTCATGTATGCCCCAACCAACCATTCAAATAGTCAACATAACCCCTATCCTTTTCTTTCTCTTTCTCTTCTCACTAATCTCTCCCTCATTTCACTGACCAGCCCTACACATGGCCGCTAGCATCTAAATCCCACCTATCTCACCCAACCAACACTCCCATCCACTTTCCTGCCACGGCTAGCTCCAGAATCCGCTCGTAGTTCCTACCCGCTCTGCCTTCAGCTACCTAATCCTGGTTCAGCACTTCCGCAAGCTCCCAGCAAAGAGAAAAATGAGATTCGGTTGACAAGGGAAATTAATTGAAGCACTAAACATGTTTTGGAATTGATTAAAGCACCAAAAAAGTGCAATTACCTAAGTATGCCCAAACGGCAATCCAATGCTTGCTCTGGTATATGCCTTTGCCGAGAGATAAATTGACCTTTTTACAGTAATTTGTATATTTAAACAATGAATATATTTTAAGGAAAAAATGCAAATTAGATTTAATTCCCTAATTTCCATTCATTCGCAATTCAACATATAATTCTATATATTGAAGTGCTCCATTCAACGAGCAGAACATTTCATGAAAGTTGAGATTTTGGGATATTTGTAAATTAAGTTAATGTGGCATATATCTGATCAAATTTGGGGTTTACACAGCTAATCTGTATAGAACATTTATCTGCTCATTGTTCAAGGAAATGATACTAAAATTGTAACTATTTTTAGCTTCAGTCCCTGTTTTTTTAGTTTGATAATCATGAGTGCCTGGTTACTGGGGTTACCGTGAAGTTTCTATAAATTTTCTCTAGTATGATTGGTTTTTTTTTCAGACATCTCATCAAAGATTGTCCCATTTCCACGCTTTTGAGTTGTGTCTTGGGCTTTGCTCCAAAGTTCTGATTGTAAGTGCAGATTCTTTATGAAGGAGAGTGTTCTTGACTTCCAAGCATTATTCTCCATCTACTTTATTCCTTTTGACCTTCGGCGAGTACTTCTTCAATTTTGAGCAGTGGACAAGTCTCTAGAATTCTTCCACAAACTTCATTGAGATTTTTTTGGAGATGGACAAGAAAATCATATGTAATTTTTTCCCATAAGTTGAGTATTTATCAGCAGTCACACCAATCATTTGTCTTGAAGATATCCATTTCTTGATAAAATTTTGTGAATGTGGTGAAGTATTCAGCAACTTATGTTTCCTTGCTTGATGTCACAAGCTTAATCTTATGTATAATTCACACAATGGAGTTGAATTTTCAAGATTTGAAAACACCTTGTTGGCTTTCTCCCTCAGATTACTTGTGTAGTGTTGTAGGCCAAATATAGGTATCCGATGTGTTCCTCTATAGAATTGATAAGCCAAGTCATTTTGGTATCACACGTTGGAAAGGAATGTTCAACCACATCAGGTTGACATATGGTGTTATTTATGTATTTAATATTTCCCCTTTCTCAGATCACCATTTAAACGGAGTGAGATCACTGTAAGTAGAATTCTCCATACTTTTATTGACTGAAATCTAGACTACTATATAGAGGTTCTAAGGGTGAAAAAGAGAGGAAGAAATTAATATAGTAATAAAAAAATCTAATAAGATAACAAATTTTTGATGTAAAAACCCATTTAATATAATAGATAAGATCACTAAAAATCAGCCAAGATTGCTAAAAATCAACTGCCTACCAGGTTACCTTGCAAAGTTCAAATGGCAAGGTGGCTAGGGGAAATGGACTGCAGGAAATGCCATATAGTTATGCTCGTTGCTGTGCAGGCTCAATCCATCAACTCATCAAGCATTTCCTACGGGAGAGAAAAACCGCATTCCCATATTGGAGGAATTGCCATCTTGGGAGGGGGTCCACTTGCCTTCTAATTTGGTGGGGCGGCATCATATATTTCATCAAGAAGCATTAGAGCATGCTTATAATGAACTTAAGCTTTAAATAAAAAATACATAATGACAAGTTAAAATTGAAATTGTGAAATCATGGATGTGGTCCCTTATTAAATAGGGAAGATTAATACAGATTAGGTGTTAAACTTGGATGAAGGGGGGAAGAAAATATGATAAATAATCCAAAGAAAAATAAAAATAAATGGGTGACAATGTGTAAGGTTGATGGGAAAAGAGTGTAAGTAGTATGAGGTGAAAGCAAGGGCGGATCTATCGTGGGGCCCTAGGGGCATGGGCCCCCACTGGCCCAACAATTAAATTCAACTTATTTTAAATTATATTAATACAATAATTAATATATAAGGATTAAATCTAATTTCTAAACTAATAAGCCATCCTCACCTGCCTCGGCGCTCGGCCTTTGCTCCAATTTTTTCTTTCCAGATGACGAGGACCAATTTCTCTAAAAAATCTTAGTAACTTAATTAATTTAATAGGGTTAATTTTAAAATTTTTTATTTTTTATGATTTTCTTTAACTAATGTGAATCATCAAGTCAAATTAATTTAGAAATAGGTAGAATATTATCTTATAATTTAAATATAGTTAATCTAAATATAATTTAAAATTAAGACTTAATTCAAATAAAATATTCCTAAGTATAAAATTAATTTATTTCAACTCAATTGGTTAACATTCTTAATTTCTTAATGAATGATAAGAGAGAGAGAGTGATATATATTCCTTTTTAGATCAAATATATATTTGATTGTATTTTTTAATTTTTAATTTAAAAAAAATCTTATGATTAGTAATTGCATTAAAAAAATAATATTTTGAAAGTAATTTAATGACGAGTCCTAATTTGTGCCCCCATTAAAAATTTTTTTTTTCTGGCTCCGCCCCCAGGTGAAAGACAAGATATGATAAAAGAGATAATGAGGTGAAAATAACAATTTTTTGTTTTTTTTTTGTTTTTTGGCTTGAAGCTATAAAAGAGGATCTGCTATAGATGAGAAGCAATAAGTTTCTTTTTTGCATTTTGGCTATTTTATTTCCCAAATTTCCTAATTGCATATAAAGTTGAATTAGGTGTCATAATTCAAGAAAAATTGAAGCTTAAGCTTTCCATTATTTAAAAGCATCATCAAGCATATGTTTCAGTTCAAGAAGTGTACGCTTCATCTTAAGAACACTTTAATGCTTTGGAAAGTATGCATCAATATAAAATGCAGCCTCGTCAGGATATATTGGCCAAAAAATGATGCTATCCATTCTTTATTTGACATGGTATGCTAATTTGTGTTCTAATGATGATGACAATTTTATGTGCTTAGGCCTTTATGCTCTAATCTTAGATGCTTGGTTTCTCCAACAAAGCTACACCAATGTCAAGCATTTTTCCAGGAATTATAAGCAACAACTCTTTTGCATTTAATTTGTTAAGCCTGGAGTGCAGTTGTGATGGAGATCATTTATCAAGACATGAATTCAATGACAAGATTTATTATTATTTTTTCTGCTTTATTAGTTGGTGGGTTATGAAATAATTTGATTTTAAATTTATTTTGACCTGATATGTTTAGGGATAGTATATAATTTTTAATTGTTTAGGAATATATTAGCTGTAATTATCCTTATGCTTTTCCATTTTGTGATAATTAATTTGATTGCTAACTGCTTTTATTTGTTTTCAAATCCTTGATAAAATTTTTGGATATTTATGATCTTTTTATTATTAGTAGGGCTTAAACTCTACTATCATGTATTTTTATTTAAAGAAAGTATGTTGTTGATGTAAGCGGTAACTTGTGATCTATGAATCCTTCAAAAAAAAATTTTTTTCTTTAAAACATCCTACGCATTGTACAAGTTGCATTAGGTATCTTAATCCTGAGTCATCTTGCATCATTCATTAATCATAGTTATGAATGAATAATATTGTATTAATTAGATAATTTTGTAATGTTTTAAAAATAAAATTTATTTCTAATTTATGATTTATTTATTAATTTTATTTATTTAAGTGTTTTATAGTATAATGAGTTAAAAAAAAAAAAAGTATAATGAGTTTTTTTCAAGACTATTTGAAGTGTAAGATATATTTCAAAAAGAAATATGAGAATAGGCATATAAGAAATTTGTTTTACTTTATGTCATTTAATTTAAGAATAATCATCTACTTAATTTTTTATTCCAATTTTGCCATATGATATTCGCTCAAAGTCTCTTCTTAAAAATTTATCCCTTTCTATAGCTTCATATATATATATATATATAGGGTGGTCAATTTTTGTATGCTATTTTCTTTCAGATTCTGCTTGACCATGTAAAACTATCTGAACAAGTGATTGATTTGGTGATTTTCATGTTGATTGTTCTTGCTCAATCTGATCAGGTATAGTTTCTTTTTCCTAATTATACTTGCCATTTAAAACCTCGGGAGTCACATTTGTATGATTTATAATAAAGTTTTGAGAAATGGTGAATTCGTTTTGTAGGACAATTATGTTGGAAGATCCCTACCCGTCATACATGCTGCTCTTGTTGCTTGCAGTTTTCATCTCTTAACAGGTTATATCTCATCACAATGGCAAGATATTGCTAATGTTATGCTTGCTCATCCTAAGGTACTAAAAAATCAGACTTGCGCCTCTTTTGTTACTAAGTTGAATGTTTTTATTCCTTGATCATAGAATGAAACTTATTCGAATAAAACTAAAAAAACCTATAGAAACACAAAAACAACAAGATGTATGATAATTAGACAATTCAAAAATACCTAGAACTCCAAAGATTGATTGAGGAAGGGCTGCGCACTTTGAGGATGCCCTCAACTCTAGGTGGTCATTAATGAGGGAGAGCAAGTGACTAAAGCTTCTTCATTTATTGATTTTGGGTAACCCTAATTTTCTCCTTTAGGAGAGGTATTTATAACATTAAAAGATCCATAAGAATATATTAAAGAACCTAATAAACCTACCAACTCACATGACTTACAAATGACTCACCAAACTACCCATTTACATTTATTCTTATAATTACCCTCTCACTTCTTACTGATCTTGCATATATATATTAGAGTTGTTTGTTGGTTGGAAAGCAAACTTGAATCATATTGGCGGAGGTGAATGGTTTTGATAGAGCTTTGAGGAGCGGCGGATCTATTGAATGGGCAAGTCAGAGATGTAGACGGGGCATGTGTTAGCAAGTGTTTAATGAGAGCATCATTTGATATGATCAAAACTCAAAAATCTATATAAACACAAAAAATAATAATATACATGATAACTAGGCAATTTGAGGATACCTAAAATTCCTAAGATTTATTAAGGAGGAAGAGTTGGGCAATATGACGATGCCCTCAACTCTAGGCAATCATAGGGGAGGGAGGGAGCAAGCAAAGTTTCTTCATTCATTGATTTTGGATAATCCTAATTCCTTTTTAAGGAAACTTTAAAAGACCCATAAGAACTTATTAAATAACCTAATAAATCATAATCTGAACTCACATGACTCACTAAACTATCAATTTACATTTATACGTGTCAGAAACTAACATTTTTTTGGCACATGGCATCATAACTCCAATGTCTTACACTAATTTTGTTTGAGTTTCTATGCATCAGCTACGTAAGTGTTTGGAGAAATTTTACACGTGCAGGACCTACACAACAGCCCCAGACTATTTGTTGATGCATTTCTCCATAAAAGTTGAAAACATCTTGCTATTGGCTTCCTAAACAACCTAGTATAGCATTTTTAGGTTGTTTAAGAGGACATGCATAACTACCTCCGTTATATGCATTTTTTTTTAAATTAGGATTAGACTTGCTAAAACAGTCATGACCACTAGATAAATCCAAATGACATTCCTTATCTTACACTATATATATATATATATTCGTTTATTTCCTCCTTCTTGCCTCCTATGCAGGCTCTTTGCTCAATGCAGATGTTAATCCTTTTATGAGTTTTACATTTCTAGTAGGCATATTTCTTGGCTGAAGCTTGGGTTAGAAAGGTGAGAATTATTTGTGAGTGAGGGAGGGGAATTAGGAAATAAAGGAGTTATAGCTGGAAAAAAAATGCTGGAGTTAATATTTGGAATTCTCTTTGCGCCACGATTATACATCTCGTTATGTTTGAATGATTCTTCATAATTAGCTTTCATACCCAATATAATAATCTTAAAATATAATTACTGCATTTAAGCTACTTAAATTAAAACTTTTTCAGCAAAGATTAAGATATTTATTTTATAAGCTAATTTACATGGCTAGTAGATGATCAAGTGATACGTAGGTCTGATGTATTCAAGCATTAAGAATTTTTATAAAACTTTTGAGGATATGGATAAGTATATAACTAACTGGATCAAATTTTAATGTTTAGAGGGGTGCTTTTAGGGTATACTCATCAAGAGAATATTATGGAGACCTGAAAATGTTTAATTTAAATCATTAACAATACTCGTGTGATTGTGCTATTTGCAACGAAAATCAGAAGAGACAACCCTAACACGGGGAGATAACAATAATGGAGTAGCAATAACTAGGTTTTGCGTAGGAGTTTTGCAAATTAGAATTAGCATGGTCTGCATGTTGATTGGAAGTAATTATGCATATAACGGCCAGCAATATTTGGAAATAATTATGCATACCTAATAATGATGAGCCTTTATGCGTGCTTCTTAGGTTTATGTTGAATATCAATTGACAAGCAACAAATGTTTTATGATGCGGCTTACTCCTATATAGCGTAATTAATTAATATACATTAGTGAATTCAAGAAGGTGACCTAACTGTCACATAGTATCTCAAGAGTGTCTAGTTTCACCAACTAATTTTCAGTAAAACGTTGAAAATAAAATATAAATTGCTTCTTCAATATCACAATGCTTTCTGGTCACTAATTTTCATTTATAAAATTCTATCATCTTATGAAAAATATCCCAAAAACAAGATAACACGACAGCTGAAATGAGCTACCTCATTAGTGAAACCGAAGGTGACAATAACAACAATTTAGCATGCATGATTATTTTTAATTTTTAAATCTCTATCAGTAGCATTTCATCAAATTTTTATTGATTTTATTGTTGACGTGAACGCCTCCATATGATGTCTAGAAAAAAAGTGGGAGACAGTTTACCAACTACCAATATGATGGAGAGTTAGAGAAATGATCATAAGATTGATGGATTCTGCATAGTTTGCCTGAGCCTTCAAGCGACAGAGTCGTTGAGCTAACTGTTTATGGAGACTGTTGGCTATCGTCTCGACTATGAATGCTAAAACAAGCTTTTACAAGGTTTGAAGGAATATGACATTGTGGCTTCCTTCACTACCTAGGAAGATCAAATGCACCAAAAACCTAATTCTTGAAAAACAATCTTCACAATGCTTATGGATACAATAATAAACTAGTGAGACATTACACGGCTATGGATTCACAAATTCTCATTTACGCTATCTTGTTCTGTGTTCTACCCAAATGCTTGAACGGAATGAAGTCCAAAGTCTACATTTCGCTCAAAAACAATAAAAAGATTGAAGCATGCGGTTCACATGCTTACCCTAATGCCTCAATCGATCTTGTTACTTTAGTTCAAACTAATTGAGGCATAATCCTCAATTCAATTTTTTCATGCCTCGGAATATAGAGGGGTTTGACGTATATGTGTGAAATGTTTTTTTTTTTAAATCATGATCAATAGAATTAATGTGAAAGAAACAAAAGAAAAATAGCTAAATCAAAGTTCACATTGGCTTGCTGTTGTGCATAAGAACTTGTATGCAAAAGTTAACATCTCATTCATTAAAAGAATGAATGGAAACTAATGATTCACATAGTTGAACTAAAATGTCTGTTCAGATTAAACTAATGGTGTGGATGGTCACATTATTGATTTATGTTCCCAGGTTTAATGCCATTATCCATTTAGTTATTTCACACTTGCATGTCTAGAAATTCAAATATTTTTTTTCTATTTGGACATGTTGATGATATGCACGCTTATAATGAAACAAAGTTGATTGCGGGAAAAACAAAATAAAATATCTTTGCCAATTTTTTGCATAAGATTATTATTTTTTATTTATCAGTGGTTGATATTATTATTTCTAGCAACCCAACTTAAATCAGCATATTTTGTGTTTGACAGTTTCACTAATTATATAACAGAATGTATACTCTTTTATCTTAAATTATAGGGTGATGGAAAGGAACCTTAATTGGATTTACAATACTATTTTCTACAAAATTGCAAGCCTATTCATCCCCTTGTTTGACAGATTACGAAAATATTAGCTGGAGAAACGTGAAATTTTTATTACATAGAAGTAATTATGTTGTTTTTTATTTTTCTTGCACTAGCTTGGTTATAATCATTGAGGCGTTGTACTTTTTTCATAATTATTTTCAATAATTTCATTAATTGTTCCATATTCAAACAATGGTTCAACATTCTGTTAGGTTGACCTAGATTTCTTTAACTTCAGAATGACAAAAAAATGGTCTACAGTGCATTTCCGATAACATACTTGTTAAATTGAAGTAGCATTGTCTGCACCTTGCAATTGACTTTTATATGGATTTACTTGTAATAATGCTTGACATTCTTACATCACATATTCAGGCAATTCCTCATGCTCTCTCTCTTGTTTTTCAGGTTGATATATTTATGGATGTAGCGTTTGATTCTGTGCAAGCGACTTTTAGGCTATTGCATATGGAGTTGTCCATGCTAAATCATAATGTCTTATGCAACTCGTCAAGTCTTTGTATTAATGAGAAAACTGCCAGTTTCATCTTCCAGCAATGTGAGGCATCATTGCACTATCTTCTTTCCTTGTGCCAGCAAAAACTATTCAGAGATCGTCTGCTTAAAAATAAGGTGCCCTGTTCATGTTGTCAGTCTCCTATTTTTTTTTTTGTGGCTGATGGCATTGGTTATATTGATGCTTGAATGCAAGGTAGTTTTGGTAGAAGGATATATTGTCAATGAAAATTCTGCATTGCCTGTTTTTTAAAGTATTGATGACCGGGATGCCCTCTGAACCTTGCTGATATCTTTTGAATTTTATCTGTTAATTGGCTAACGGAATACACCAAGCATATATACTTAAAGTGTACTTTAGGTGTGAATATGTTGATCTTGAGCATTGCTTGTTCTGTGAAGTGCAAGCTCACAACAAAGTGTGTGCATCGTGTCACATCGACACGTCGCATTGTAGGGTTGTGTGCTTGACTCCTGCTCAGAGAAAAATCTTGGTTCATATTTCTTGGGTTAGTTCAACATTTACCTCAATAAGTAGGTATCATTGTTTGTTTCCTCACTATTTCTCATGCTGATTAAGTCTTGCTTATTGATTTTCCGTTCTCCTTGCTGGACTTTGATGTTTCTTTGTATTTATTCTATTTATGCTCACTTTCCTATTAGTTATTATATATTTTTCAATAGTTTTTGTTGTTGGCTCTAGGAGTTTCTTGATCATAATTTTATTCTCAATATGCTTATATTTTCCTCATTTTGCGCTCTCTATCACTCTACATTGCCTTCGCCTTTTTGTATTTAGCAGGCCACTTAATCTCATGAAAATGGTATATTTTAAGAAAGGTAGGGGTAGACCTAAAAAGACTTGGTTTGAAAATATTAGAAATGACCTTTCTTTATTAGATTTAAATGAGAATTTAACTTTTAACAAGGCACAATGGAGAAAAAAGATTCATGTAGCCAACCCTGCATAGTGGGATAAAAGCTTGATGTTGTTGTTGTTATATATTCTAGCAACACTTAAATATTTTTATCGTTTATGTGTTTGAATGATTTTTTAACTTATAATTTTGAAATGATTTTTATTGAATGATACAACAACAACATCAAATCTTTATCCCACTACTTGTGGTCGGCTATATGAATCCTTTTTCTCTATTGTCTTATTAAGAGTCAAATTTTCATTTAAATCTAGTAAAAAGTATCATTTTAATATTTTCTACTGTATCATTATATTTGAAGAAAAATGATTACTTTCTGTGGAATAAGTTTGGTTTATTAAATAAATATTGTATGTACATAATATATGTATATATGATATACAATTCATGAATGCTTTCGTTCATAAAAGCTTCACGTCGTAAAAAGGAATCCCCATGCATTGCTTTGCACTTAGCGCTTGATATATTTATATATGTTCAGAGGGTGACTGGGTTTAATATGTTCTATTACTTTAAAAGTTGACTGGGTTTAATATATTCTTTATGTCAATAATTTTTCTCTTTATTTGATTTGCTCTCCATGTTTTGTAGGAGCTGTGTAAAAATGGAGGTATTCTCTCTCTTACTTGTAACATTCTGAAGTTAATTATTCCAGAGTGTTTTAAGGAGTCTCTTGATGTTGTGGCTGCTATCTCTCGATTGAAATCACGAATACTATCCATTGTGAGTTCAACATGCTTGTATTCAGTATTTAGGCGCTGTTTTTAATCGCTTGTTTTTCATAACTGGGTACTTCTATTGCAGTTACTGCAACTCTGTGAAGCGGAAAATTTCTCGTACCTTGATGAGGTTGCTGGTAGCCAAAAGAGCTTGCATCTGGCAAAATCAATAACAATACAGGTTTGTTTTGTAAATTGGGAATGGTTGTCTAACCTTATCTCAATATTCTGTTATCTAGAGTAGTTGTTTAATATCTAACATTTTCTAAATCATGTATGCAGATACTTGATATTCTGAAGGTTGGATTCAAGAGAGAAGCCGTACAAGCTGGTGATTCTGTTGACAGGAGATATCCAAAGGGCTTCTTACTACTTAATTCACTGCGTTTAGCTGATATCTTTTCTGATGATTCCAATTTTCGATCTTTTTTTATGGCAAATGCTGTAAGTTATTAATATCAGTCTTCTATGTCCATTCAATCTTATTCATAGGACTTATTTCCTTGTATTTTTCTTTCCAGATTCATGTTCTTAATGAAATTTTGGCAGTTCCTCACCAAGTCTTTCTATCAAATTGGTGTACTGTTGATGTTCATTTGTCTGAAGAAGATGGTAATCTGGAGTATGATCCATTTATTGCAGCTAGTTTGGCATTGATTTTTCAGAGTGGTAGTCCTGAAAGCATTCTATCATCAGCTTCTTTATCAAGTGAAATTAACTTCTCTTACCATAGTAACTTCAATGGTATTCACTTAGTTACTTATGGACAGCAGAGAACATCTTATTTAATCAAGATAGTGGCAAATCTTCACTGCTTTGTGCCTAGTTTTTGCGAAGGTGAAAATATCTACATTCTATTCCATTAAAAATTGCTAGATTTCCTTTTTTATAAGTACCGTTCTTTGATTAGACTTCCTGTTTACCAGAAGAAGAACGAAATTTGTTTCTCAAGAAGTTTCATGAATGTTTGCTTATGGAGACCAGTGACTCATCCTTAATGCATCCGGGGGATGTTAACACCCATAAAGCTGCTACAATTTGTGAAAACTTAAGTATTTAAATTTCTGGAGATTGTTTAACATTTGCATCCTTCTGACAATGTAATCTTTTTTAGCTATTTTCAATTATATTCATGGAATTGCAGGTTCCTTGTCAAATTATGCAGCATCTTTGATTCCAAACATGCTAAATGATGAAGATGTGCAACTCTTGAGGTGATTGAATTTGGTGCAATTTCGTAAAGAAACAGTTGTCTCATATACGCATAACTATTTTTTTAAATAAAAAAATGTATTTTGAGTGCTAGTATTAAGAAGGGCTGTATGATTTTTATCAGCATGCTATTGCAGCATTGTAGCAATAGTTTGGCAAATAAATATGCTCTATAAACATTTTGGAATGTGCTTGCCAGACCTTGTGTCCATGCCCCTAAATATAGCCTTGCATCTGCCAAATATAGAAAGGTTCATCTTGCTAGATATGTTTACTATATTGCTATCTTATCACATTATTTGTTTACCTTTTAGTTATTGACTTATTGTGTCATTTTACTTCTATTGTTTCATGATGCATCTTACATAGATCATAAAAATGTTAGACCGGTCCAGCCGGTCCACGCGGGGCCGGCTCAGATGCGAAAAGGGCAGAGTTTTTCTGCCTGTGCGGGATGCTGCGCGAGCCGCACACCGTGCGGGAGCCGAATAGGAAGTTTTTTTTAGGAATTAAGAAATAAATTTGAATGTAGGGACTGTTTAGGGATTTCCTTTTGATTTGTATGCATTAAATAGTTTGTTTTCCTAGGGTTTGGGTATCTTGAATTTGGCTGAAATTTGAGATCTCTTGGATTTCTTTTGGACTCTTGCGGCGTCTAGAGATCGGGAAGAACGATCCTCCTCTCGAATAGAGGATCAATTGTATCTTGCTAATTTCCATTTTCCTTTCATCAAATAATACAAATTATCTACTGTTTTCGTGGTTTTGGCAGACTTTTTGTGAAGAATTCTTGCTGTTTTTCGAAGATTGATAAGAAATACTTGAGATCTACAAGTGTTTCCTATCAAAAAACTGCAGCTTGGATACCACGAATTTAAGTATTATAAGTTAGTTACATCATACTGAAGACCTGCATGTTTACGTCTATATTTGCCCATTATCTTATTGAGTCTTTTGTTGTGTGAATGATTTTGTTGATTAAAAATATTTGACCATAGTCTCTGCTCACGTTGATATCCGAAGTTGTGCTAGTGCTGGTTTTTTATGATTCATGATAAGTATTAGAGAGAATTGATTGAGTATTTCATTCCAACATTTGTGTAATATCTATACAATACTAGGAGAACTTCTAATAAAAATATATAGAATTAGGGAAGAATAATTATAAAAGTCTATGAATTGATGAATGGGTATAATAATAATTATAGAATAATTTAAGTAGTCAATGGATTGCTAGGTGATATTGCTAATTACACGAATCGTTGAGATGCCATGAAGTGAATAAGTAAGGTGGAGAACTGCTGGGCTTGATAGAACATTGATGGATGCATAATTGATAGAGATCAACTTTTTCATATCGAAGATTTCTCTGCTGGTGCTTGATAGAACATTAATGATGTTATCTATTCTAAACTTGCATATGAATTTTTGAAATATTGTTCCTCATAGTGAAAATGTCTACAAGTTGGCTATTTATGATGATGAAAGTAGCACATATTAGACTATTGTCAAGCTTCTCCTTTATAAATTGCCTATCTACTTCATTATGTTTTATTCTTTCATGTTGTACGGGGTTATGCGTAATTGATGGTTGACTTGTTATAATAGAATCTCACGGAACATTTCCAATTAACTTTAAATCTTCTAGCATAATTTTTAGCCATGATAATTTGCAGATTCTTAGTACTATAAATTTAAATTCGGTCATAAATCTTGCATAATTCACATATTTATATGCTTAAATGTATGATACTCCCTTTTTAAATAAAATTCTTTTATATGGAGTTTTTTTAGATATTGTAAAATTCAACGTGCAAGCCTAAGGTAGCGCAATCTAAGAGAGAGAATTTATTTGTGAATAATATATCCTTGAGATGAGTGGTAACAAAATAGAATTTATCTTAATTGAAATTGAAATCAACAGACAAATGCACCTTTCTCATGGGGGAATGGTATTATTTGTACCCTTTTTTAGTGGAGTAGCCGATAAAAATACATTTAATTGCTCTTAAATAAAGTTTTTCTCTGTTTTGAGTCTGTGTATGGATATCCTCAACAGTTTCAAATACCTTAGGAACAAGCTTATTTCAGGTGTTGAAGAGAGGAAAGACTTTGGCTAAGGCTCGAGTAGAATCTTGTAGCTATTGAGATAGTTTCCCTAAATATTATTTTGGAATATTCTTTTATAAAGGGCATCTCCTGTAATAGCAAGTAGGTGGTCATTCTTTCATCAGTCATCCCATTTTGTTAAGATTTTCATAGACAAGAGGACTCATGTATTATTCATTTTTCTTAGAAATATGAGGAGAAAGAATGATTACAAAAATCTTTGGCATTGTCGGATCTTACTTTTTTTATTTTAACTTGAACTTGATTTTTTATCATGTTGAAGTGGGAAATATTGTACTTACATTATTTTTAGCTTTTAGTAGAAATATCCATGACACATTGGTGTAGTCAAACTTAGGGTTTTAGCCATCGTGTCACAAATATATTGGGTGTAAAGGATGATCTTCAAAAGTACTTTGGATTCTCGTGTTATTTATTGAAAAGTTGGAACGTTTGTGTTTTGTTAATTCACAAATATCGCAATGAAATTCTTCAATATTGATATTTTGATTTTTGAATAATGAAGGACAATAGTTTTGAGAATTGCGAAAGAAGGATGGCCAAGTGTTGACTTATAAGCCCCAACAGCTTGCATCAGGTCTTTCAATACTCTAATTATTATAGTGACCAAGTCTTTGTCCCTTGTCGTATGCATATTCTTTTAATGCTCTTGATAGCCCCTTCTTAGAAAATCACACATCATCCAAGCATCTCAGTTGCTCCATGTCTTTCTCACTACCCTCATCAGCTGCAACACTTCCGATAATGTTCAAGGTCAGGCTTGTTTCCTCTCCCAAGTCCAATTTGTGGATTTCTTCGAAACATAAGACATCCAAGATGACCGTGTCACCAATGTTTAAAATTGCGTATTCGGGTATTGAGACGTTTTTCATTCGTGAGGCAAGGCGTAAGCCTCAAGATGTTTTGAGGCGTAAGCCTCAAAATCAAAAGTTTGCGTAAACATAAAATGATAAATCTGTTATATACTAATTAGTGAATAATATAAAACATAAAAAAAAACATAAGATATGAAGTGAAATCAAAATATCTCAATAATAAGACAACATGAAATATAGTTAAACTCGAAATTCTATATTTTCGAAATCCCAGTATTCGTTTCATTAACATATAATTTCGATTTCCAAAAATAAATAGCAATGACATATCACATAAGAACTCATAAGTCATCAGCACTGTCATCACTAAGGGGTTCTTCATTTGAATCATTATTATGGTGAACTGCTCTCTCCCCTTCCTCCTCTCCTATAGAGTCCAATGTCGGGCATTTACTTCAAGATTTATATAAGTTTGAATATATATAGTGTGAGGCGTAAGCCTCATGCCAGTGAGGCGAGGCGGGCCTCAACCAAGTTGAGGCGCAAGCTTCATAAAAAAACTCGAGGCATAAGCATCGAGGCGTTTTTTACTGGAATTACGCAAAGGTGTGCCTCAAGGCGAGCCTCATATTGCGCAATTTTAAACCATGCGTGTCACAGTCCATGGCACTACATCCAAACTCTACTAAGACGCTCATCTCCTACATAATTTACCCCTCCCCATAAAGAAGGGGTTGACTAGAAGAAATTGAAGAGGCAACACTGGCTAACTATTGCAAAGATCTGGAATTAGAGAAGACCGAGATTATTGGGGACACTGTAAAACCAGCTGGAGAAGATTTTGTACCATTGCTCATGTAAGCCTTTTAAGAGATGCTAATCCTTGATCTGGCTAACTTGAAGATCTATTATCATTAATCTTTGGTGTGTTTGAATTCTTGTTGATCTTGTGGCCCAACTTGAGAGTTTTCCTCTCTCTGTTAATCATTGGTTGAAGACCTATTATCATTAATCTTTGGTGTGGGTTTGAATACTGGTTGATCTTGTGGTTTGACTCAAGAGTTTCCTCTCTCTATTAATCTTTATCCTAGATATATGGAGCAATTTCTTTCTCACTTGAGTTCATGTGGATGACAGTTCATTGTTGGCTCTCGAAATACTGTCAGATGATGATGATTGCAATTGCTTTGTGGTCCTATGATTGTTGGTGTGTGCAATCTCTTCACGTGCTTGCTAGAAAAGAACTGATCTTGTTAGTGTTGGCCAAACTGTTGCCGAGGAGGAAATGAACTCGAAGGGTATCTATCATGACCCACAATATGCATGTAAATGGAGGGAGGAAGATAATGGGAACTCCTTACTTTTTTACCACTCAATGGGTGGTTTCCATGACAAGTTGACTTGCTCATCAAATTAAATGGGTTGCATTATTCCAACCAATATTTAAATTGGCAACAAGTTATGTACGCTTTGAAAAAAAGAGGGAGAGTATATATTGGTTTGATGTTCGCCATTTTGGAGAGATAGTATATGCATTACTGGCCTAACTTCAAAAGATATGTGGCATATATTATTTCATTTTATGATTTATTAGTCTGTAAAGGGCAGAAAACATAAAACTGGGTTGTATATATCTTTGCCAATTTCATATAACCTTGTTAGAAATTTAATATGAATTTTGTGGTAGGTTTACCATGAACTTTGAGAAAACATGATTTTACTTTTATTGTGAAAGATGTTAGTATGGATTATGTGTTAGTGTGATTATTGTTGGGAATAGAACCACGCATGAAAAACAAACAAGAAAAGAGGAAAAACAGTGGAATTGAACATCGGGATTTAATTTGGAAAAAAAAAAAAAACCCCACTAAGTCACACCACACCAAGAAATGAAAATAGGAGAAATTGTAGAAATATCTCTTCTCACACTCTCTCCTTGTCTCTCTTCATTTCTCACACCTTTTACTCTCAGAACATATAAAGAGACGCATTACAATGCTCTAAAGACACCACCTTTCAAGTGAAATAAGAAAAACTGCTCAACCTGGCTTGCAGTGCCTCGACACTGACTTCTTTGTCTTGCAGCAGACTGGTGTTGTGAACTACAACGCTACAGTGCTAGAACTATCGCATTGTAGCGTTGTGCTCTCTATCTTAGAGGGATTCCACTTATAGCGCCTTAGCCCTGGATTTATAGCGAAGTGCTTGTTGTACGGACAAGCTTGACCAATGGAATTGAGGTATGAGTCAACAATACAACCCGATTGATTGACACAATCAGATTTCACACAAAATTAACAATTATCTAAGTCCAGGATAATTCAAATCTTTGTACTAACAGAATGCATTGATTTCCTTTATGTTGGTGAATTGTTTCTTTTACCCAATTTTATCTAAATATCTTGTTTTTTGCTCATTAGTATTCTTGGTTTTGTTTAAATTTGGTAGTTGTAATTTTGGTGAAAATTATAATTTCTTGCTGATTTTGCATGATTATAATATCTTGTTGATTTCTTCAAATTTATTTGATATCCCACTGTTGTTTAGGTTCTAATTTTTGCTTTTTTACTTTGCATCTACAAAGTAAGTTCTTGCATATTTAGTTATCTTTGGTGGTGAATTCTAAATTCCTTTTATGATCTACAATCATTAAATGATTTTAGTTGCATTAGGAAAACCTAACCTAATTCTTCACCATCCTATATCATCTATGGAATCACAAGTAAATAAAATAGTACAAAGTATCTAACACCTACCCTAGATTTTAAACATAATAGAATTAATAAAAATGAATCAAAGATACGATCAAAAGAACAAAAGGAAAAAAAATAAAAAATAAAAATAAAATGAACCAAAGATTTCCCTAATTTCCAAGCACTAATAAAATTTGAAAAATGATTCATAATTCATGTTGACATTGCTGAATGTAAGTGCTAATCGGATGGAAATCATCATCTTTAGCATGGAGCTCTGCTCACTTGAGGTGGTTCAACCTCTCTCTGCACCACCCATTTGCAATATGATCAATCATGTTTCTTTAGCTAGAAGTTCAAGGCCCTATTCATGGTCTTTCATCTCCTGTTCTTAAGGCAATTGTCTGGTTGTTATTAAGGGCTTTTCCCTTCTCCTGTTCTTAGGACATTGTCGACCCCCCCCCCCCCCCCCACCCCCACTCCCACTAAAAATCCCCTGTGATCAAATTGGCTTTCCTTTGAAGCTACCCAACAAGATGAGATAGGAGCTATATTAACGTTTGGAAGAGTCATTTGTTGGCAGAATTCAACTTTTTATTTGAAAGTCGAATCGGGAAACATAGGAGCCTTGCTAGTGATTTTAATTTCAGGAAGGTGAGATGTTTTAGGGTGGCTATTCTTATACTTAATACTTAAGTTCCTTAGAAGTTATTGTTTTATTCTGGTTTCCACTTAAGTGGTTTTTGATTATTTACTTAGCTAAAATATTGAATTGATCAGATTTTGCTGTGAATGATTTAGTATCATGCCCTTGATATTACTTTTTTGGTAACAAGTGTTCTAGTTTTGGTGTAGGATGTCCTTTTTATTTAAATAATCCGGCAGAAGTTTTTTAGATTCTAGGCCAAAGTTACCGATTACTATGTTGGTGATATGAATCAAGTAGGAGTTGCTTGCGGAAATTAAGATGATAATTAAATAAAGCGTTACCACCACAAAGTTATCACCAATAAAATAAAGGATTAAATAAATTCTAGGTAATCAACTTGCTTAGGCGAAGAGGTGCTTTGAGATAACCAAACAATTCAAAACATCCAATGATAAAAGAAATACTTAAATGCTCATAACAAAATCCTACGCTTAATAATGAGAAAATTCACCTCGAGCACCTTCTCACTCATTCACTCTTGGCTTTAGCGGAGGAGGAAGAATCATACAAGGATGGAGAGCACCACTACGGAGAAGGAGACGAAGGACTTCGTTACCGGAGAGGTAACCGCTGGTGGAGGTGGTGGTGGATGGCGTCCGGTGATCGTCCACACGTAGTCTTGGAATTGGCCGTCGATGACGTGCACAAGTGTGGGAAGGATTTGATCCAAGTAATATTCAACCGTGTCTTCGTGGTCAAACCCCACGTCGAAGAATGGAGATCGAAGAACGTGGATGTTTCCGTAGGCGTCGAATACGAGTCCACCTTCAAATTCTGGATCCGCCATTCATAGTGAGATTGAATGGGAAGAAGAAAAAGAAAGGAGGAGGAGTTTGCCGTGAGCTAGGGATAGGGATTAGGAGGGAGATCTTGTTTGGAGAAAATCTGAATTTGAATTTCAGATTTTTTTTTATTAGAGGGAGAGATTATTTGCCATTAAAATCTCCCTAAATTAGGCTAGAGAGAGGGGCGGCAGTTAGGGGGGGATTAATAGGCTACTTAATGGAGGCTTAGGTGGCGAGTTGAGAGAGAAACTGCTAAGTGGGGGTGGTCGGCCATGCAAGGAGGAAAAGGGGAAAATTGATTAATTAGTGGGGCCAAGGGAATTAATCCAAATTTGATTTTGAATTTCAGATTTTAATTAATTTAGAAAAGTTTTCAAATGGGGGGGGGGGAGAAGAGAGGGATTTGAATTTGAATTCAAAATAGATTGGGCCTCAATTAAATCTCTTGCCTATTTGTTGTGAACTATTTTAGGAAAGAATTAATGAGGGTTTTAATTTTGAAATTCAAAATTCACAGGAGGGGGCCGGCGGGATTGCTCAAGGGGAGGTGGGGCTGGGCTAGGGGGACGGCGGGCTGGCTTGGACCGGCGGCTGGTACAGCCGGTGGCAAGGAGGGAGGGGGTGAGTCGGCGGGTTCTGGGTGGGGTTTGGCTGGGTCGGCTGCAGGGAGACGGAAAAAAAGGGGAAGGGGAAGGGGAAGGGGAAGGGTATATGGGGAGGTGGTGGGGAAAGAAGAAAACAACAAAAATAAAATAAATTCAAGAGCTCACCAAGGTGGGCTGTTGGGTATTGCGGGTGGAGCCTCTCCTAGGTCTCCTCTCTTGCTCTCATGCTCTCAAGCAAGAAGAAGAATGAAAATCTCAGAAATTTTATTAATCAAACATTAAGCTCATACAAAGTAGAAGACCTCTTTATATAGGTCTCATCAAAAGAAAATAACATGACTAAAATGCCCAAAGGGCTAAACAATGACTAAACATCCATAAGGGCAAAATAGTAAACTAAGAACTGAAATTAAAAGATACATGGAAAATATCAGAAATATAAGCTCCTAATCGTAGCCGTCGATCTACGATTCCTTCGCCGGTAGACCTGCCTAAAATGTTTGTCGATGACCTCATCAGTTGGTCTATTAATTTTTCCTCCTCTTCATTGGTTTGGTAAAAGACCTCCTTTAAAATTGCTTAATTGTGTGCAGGCTTTTCACCGAACAACTAAAGAAACTAACCTTGCCAAATGTTGACAACTATGCTCAGGTAAACCCTGGAACACATCATTCTTTTAGAAGATGCCACGCTTTTGCATCCTTCGCAGCAAGTAGCTGTTATTCTGCATTGCTGATTCATGCAAGTCCTAGTAGGCATCAATGCAAACTGAAGGTGGGAAAATTAAAGTTGAAGATAACAATCCTATGCAGCAATCTTTGCCAACTTGGGCAAAGTTTGCAAATGGAAATATCAATAAAACTCATCAGGTATATTACGAAAAATTTCCCTGAAGTGAGTTATACCTAGTCTTTCTATGAATTTAATTATGTGATTTTGATTGTCTAACAAATTAGCCTTGCATATTTTGCAGGACGCTCAGAATGGGGTAGGCAGGCCTTATCTATTTGTCAAAGCTGAACCCAAGGTCCTTGATGATGTTTCAGACATAAAAGGTATTAATATAGACGGAAAAGGCGGGACACCACTCAGCTCATCAAGCCTGGAGTTGGAGCCTCTCTTGGGTGCAGGCAAGCATGCACATACGCTGACCTCGAGTCTGCTTAGAAAAAAATAAGTGCACCGTTACTATAAATTAAAAAAAAGAGATTTTTACATACATAACACCTAAAACTATTGAAAATACATATTTAATATCTAAACTTCTATATTTACTAATATATCACATAAAATCCCCCTTTCTTTCTATTCTACCACTCCATTGAAGCGATAAGATACTTGTATTCACTGTGAAAGGATGCCATTGATAGGGAAGACAGTCGCTAATGATGTCAAAATTATGGATAAATACTTACGGAACACTTTGTCCATCTGTTTAAGAATAATGTTGGTTTTATTCATGGTAACACAATACTATAGCATTAAAATATTAACAAACAGAAAGAGTAATCTTCTTCTTCAGTATTCGTTTTATCAGTTTGCGTTAATTCTATTTAACAAATTCTTTTGATTTTGTGGAGAATCAGGACACCTATAGTTTATGCCTCATGAAAAACTTTTTGTTGGACACATATACACTAACTATGCTAACTTCCCGTGCTCCAAAGCAGGGTAGGCCAAGCTTGTTTCCTTTATGCGCCATTTGGCTATGTTACTTTGATGTGCTATGTTGTGCCGGATTTTATTGTGCTATGCTTTTTTGTGTAGTGGAGGGTTATTTAATAAAGTTGCTATTATGTTTGTTATTGGAAGTTCGGAAAGCTAAACCTATTTGGCAAAAGTTGATTTTGCTAGGATTTTCTTAGATAAAAAAGCTAATTATTATAAAGTATATACAAAATATATTATTGCTATAAGTTTGTAATCTATCTTTAAATTAATAAAATAAGCCAAATTATTATCTTTTGAAAAACAGCAACATAGCTTAATAATTTTTTCCTTCCCAAAAATATTGTTTTTATCTCATAAGCAGCCTTCCACGAAATATGAAATCTTTCCGATGGTATTTTAGTGAAATGGTCATGTAATTATGAAGTATTTCGATAAATATTATTTATCATGATGCCTAATATAAGGAAATTTTTTGCTAGATCAGAGTTTGCAAAAGAATCTGTTTTCCAAGAAGAGGAGAAAGCTGAAGGTGTTCATAGTGAAGAGAAGCAACCAAGAAAGAGAAAACGTAATATCATGAATGAAAGGCAGATATCTCTAATTGAGAATGCACTACTTGGAGAGCCTGAGATGCAGCGGAATGCTGCTATGTTACAGTCATGGGCAGAAAAGCTTTGTTCACAGGTTTCCCTCTTTTTTTCATACTTCTTTTCTCTATTGCTAAAATTTCCTTTTGCTAGTATTGTTTGTGTGCTGAGTCGTAAAATTTAGTTCTTTTCCAGGGATCAGAGATTACAGCTTCTCAGCTAAAGAATTGGTAAGAAATCACCTCAATTTTTGCTGAAATTTTCAATGCTAACGTAATTTTTTTCCTCTTATTTTGATGATTCAGGTCTTTATCATAGAGTTTTCTTTTAATCTTTTCCCTTGTTATATCATAAATTTTGAAACTAGATTCCAATCACTTACTTCAAGTAAACAAAACAAACTGCCATCCATACCCCATAAAGAAGCACTCCGCAAAAATGAAAATAGTGTTAAAAAAAAGGATATATCATTAAGTAGAAGATTCAACTAAGTGACTTTTTGTAAGGCTATTAATTGATACAGTTCGGTCTGCTGGCTACTTTTATATGATATATTCCGTGGAGAAGTACATTTTACATCCACCAAGTCGATACCTTTTCATTACCATCTCTGAGTTGTATTATTAGATGCATATTATCAAACTATATGACATTCTGCAACATTTTCTTGTATACCATTAAAATTAAAGTGATTCTAATAGGTCATGATTTGATGATTTACTTTTGAAATGGTATTTATTTCATTTAATTATACATTCAAAATTAAAATCCAAGTGTTTCCATTTGCAATTTATCCACCCAAATCATTCAAAAATACAACAAAACTATCATCCTTGAGAGTTTTGTGAAAGTTTATGGGTGCTCACCAGTACGATGAATTATTTTGTGCGGACGACAAACGCCGTCCAGAGCCCAATGAAAATACGCCACGTCAACCCCTACTCGGTGCCGCAGCTCAGTACTGCTCGTTACTAGATGTCGTGGCTACACCTGATTCGCCTCTAGACGGTGTCTGCACAGAATAATCTCTCCATCAGTACACCTATGTTTCCTAGCAATGATTTGAATGTTAGACATGAATTCATCTTTTGCCGAAAGATTACAAATTTCCTATAAATTCCCCCACTTTGCTTGGATTCCAGGTTAAACAACAGGAAGGCTAGGCTTGCCCGAGCCGCCCGGGAAGCTAGAGCCCCCTCTGAAGGGGAGAACACCTATGACAGTGCTGGGGAAGAACCACACACATCTGTAATCATTCGAGGATCTGGAAATCAACCTGATACTCATTTTGAAACCCGTTTATCTGAACCCGGTATAAGCTTTGTTGTTGTGGGACTACCAAGAGAAGGTGGTCTTATAGGGGAGGGAGCTCTGGGTGAAAGGGAAGTGACCAGAGAAGAGTGATGGTCGACATGGGCTTTGCTGAGGCTTCCAAGCTCAAATGAGGAACGCAAATGTGCAGCATTGCTCGTGTCTTCAGGCGCAAAGCATGGGGTGGAGGTGCAGCAATGAGTGAACCAATGCGTTCGACAAATAGTTTATTATGGGTTTAGTGTTGTTTATGCTCATTGGAGTAGTTAATTGTATAGGTTTGACAATGTTTTTTTTTTGTTTGTTTGGTTATGTTTGTTTGTGAACACTTCCTATTTGTTTGTTGTTTAAGAAATATTTAAATAGAGTTTGATAAAAAAAATTAGAAAATTTTCAAAATATGCCTCAGACCTTTCGTGTATGATCAATTTAGTTTGAGAGTATCATGTTGTTTCAATCTGATCTCCCTTGACTGTACAAATTTTATCCAAAATAGTCTCTTATATCATAATTGTAATATAAAATTGATCTCAATTTAGTTCTGACTTTATAAAATTGATTCTAATTTAATCCAAAAAGGATCAATTTTGTATAGTCAATGTATTAAATTTGGTAAAAATATTATGTGCAAATACTAGACACCGTACGAAGACCAACTAGAATGTGTTATGTCATTTTCTGCTCAGTACCGGTGCTTGGTACTGCTGAGTATCAGGTGATGTGGCGTATTCTAGTTGGCATTTGGACCGTCTGGTCACACATAATAATTTCTCTTAAATTTGAGTAATGTTATACTTTGGGGATAAAATGGTTATATATGAATAATTGGGTGATTAAAAGAATTGCTCATTTAATGTCTGTTTGTAAGTTGAATGAATTTTTGCTCTATGTTTTCTTATCATAGTTTGGATTTGAAATTTATCATCTCATAATGAATGATGCAAATTTGATATCTTAAAATGCTGAAAAAAAATTGATAATTTTTTTAAATTATTCTAAGGATTAAATAAACTTTGAATGTTGTAAATTTGTAGTTAAGTGATGGTTTTGACATGATAGATCCCATCATCCAATAGAAAGCATGGTTGGGTCTTGAATTACACCTCAAGCTTTTATTCCACTAGCCTGGGTCGGTTATATGAATCTTTTTTCTTCATTGGGTCTTATTAAAGTGAAATTATTTTGTGTTGATACGGATGTCATTCGGAGGTGAATCAAAACGCATCATGTCGCTCGTTTGTTGTGTATTGGTTGATATGTCATGCTCTGATTCGCCTCCGGATTGGTGTCTGCACAGAAAATTTCTCCTTACTAAGAGTTCAATTTTCATTTAAATCTAAGGGGCTAATTGATACACTTCTTTGGTTCATTGATAGATAGACCATCTTGACCTTTGGCAAAGATCAATGGACAGTCTCATTGACATTTTTTTACTGTTGATGAATGTGAACCCTAAACTCTATAGAATTGTTCCAAGTTAATTATTATGATCTTGATTGGTATATTTCCTTAGAATTCATGTAAGGAGAATTTTAAAATGACAGATTATTTATGGGAGTTAATGTCAGGTTGATGTTTGGTCATAGCTGTTCATGCTGAGCTAGGGTGTTAGGCTAGCCCTAGCTCCAGAAAAATTATTAGGTCCTCCCACCTGACGTAGAGCTACGTCCTCCTGGAGCTAAAATCGCGCTAAAAAACGAGAAATACCAAGCAAATACCGAGCAATACCAAACAATAACGAGGAATATCATCATGTGAAGACCAATACCGAGTTATACCGAGCTATACCGAGCAATACAAAAAAATACCTAGTTTTTCCTAGAAAAAACTCTGTATTTTTTTGTATAACTTGGTATTGTTCGGTATAACTCGGTATTGGTCTTCACATGATGATATTCCTCGTTATTACCAAATAATACCTAGCAATACCGAGCAAAAACCGAGTTTTTTGGCGGTGGGAGGACGTAGTTCTACATCAGGTGGGAGGACCTAATAATTTTTCCTAGCTCCATGGGCCCGAGAAAAGGATCATTCAGTTGCTTTCTAGATCAGATGAGTGCATAGATTTGGGCTATTTGATGCTCGCTTGTATTTTAGATATTTTGATAAAGGGGTTTAAATTATATTATTAAAATTTAGATTTGGATGTACTTCTATTTGTTCTGTAGATATACGCTTTTCCGAGCCGAATACATATTTTCTCAAATGTGACACGTGGAATACATTGTGAGCATGAGATATGATATCATAAATATAATATGTAAGTAAATTTCACAATCTTTTAAATAATTTCAAAAGTTCTAACATATCTTGGGCTCAATTTTTCTTCCTCATCAAATTTGTTAATGTTTTTCGTCTGCCTAACCTTCACATATACATAATCTCCAACCAAAAATGTCTATAACTCGACGTTTAGCTTCAAAATATTTCTTTTATATGTCCTATATAGTTTTAATCTATATATGATTAGTTTGATATTTTTAGAGGCCTCGTCAACTAAAGTTGGCCCAATCAAATTTCTTTCACCAACTTTTATCCAAGATTAGGGATTTTAATTTTGGTACCATAAAAAACGTCATTTGGGGCCATATACCTATATTTGATTGATAGTTATGGTTATAAGCGAATTCAAACAGAGAAATGTAGTCATCTCAATTGTCACCAAAGTCTATAACATATGATCTCAGAAGGTCTTCAAGTACCTGAATAAACCATTCATCTTTTTTATTAGTTTACGGATGAAAAGTTATATTAAAATATAATTTTGTACTTAGACCTTGTTGAATACCCCTCCACAGCCTGAAGGTAAATCTATCATCTCTGTCAATAATTATAACCTTTTGTATTCCATGTAATTTAAGAATCTCACGCACAGATATCTATAAAAACTTGTCTATAGAATCAAGCTGTCGAATCAGAATAAAATGAGATGATTTTATCAAACAATGTACTGCAACCCAAACAACATCATATCTCTATCTCGACCTGGGAAAATCTATAGAAAAATATGTCATTTCTTCCCATTTTCATTATGGAATGGGTAATGGTTGTAGAAAACGTTCTCGTTATTGATGATCTGCTTTCACTAACTAACAGACTTCATATTTAGATACAAAATCTCCTACATCTTTTTTTCAATCCAGGTCACCAAAACATAACTTTCAAATCATTATACATTTTGTTGCTTCCTATATGAACAATATAACTTGAACAATGAGTTTCATGTAAAATATCTCGTCTCAGATCTTCTGAATTAGGAACTCAAAGCTTATTCTTACAGACGATAATATCAGAAGCAGGTACTTGTAATCCAAATTTCTTATCAGATTTAATTAGATCAATTAACATGAAATATTATGCATCTAACTTTTAGGTTTCCAAAATATTTTCTTGCAAAGGTTGACTAATCATCTGAGCAAGAATACCATAATTAAGATCGGCAAGAGCAATCATCTCTAATTGAAGCTTTCCCATATCCTGAATCAAGGATTTATCAGAAGTAAGCTGAATATATAATAATCCAAAAAATTTCCTGCTTAGTGCATGTGCTGCCACATTTTTCTTGTCAAGTTGATACTGAATATTCAAATCATAATCTTTGATAACTCTAGCCACCTTCTTTATCTCAAATTTAGATCTTTCTGAGCAAGTATATACTTTAGAATCTGATGATTAGTAAAGATCTCACATCTGGCTCTTTACATATAATGTCTCTAGATATTCAAAATAAATATCATAGCAGCAAGTTCCAGATGTTGTGTCAGATAGTTTCCTTCATATGGTTATAACTATATGGAGGCCTAAGTTATAACTTTCTCATGCTGCATCGGAATGCAACCTAATCCTTTCAATGAAGCATCATTGAATACAAAAAATTCTTTTATAGCAGATGAAAATGCATAATTGGAGCAGAACTTGAATAATCTTTTATCTTCTAAAAGGTGGCCTTACAATTAGATGTCCAAAAAAAAGTTATTAGCTTCTACGTTAGTCTCATCAAAGGTGTAAATTTTTTAGAAAATTCCTTCATAAATTTCTTATAATAATCATTCATGCTTATGAAGCTACGTATCTTAGATATAGTAATAGACATCGGCCAATCAGCAACAACTTGAACCTTTATTTTAGCAATGCTAACTACATGTCCTAGAAATGAGATGCTTTTTAGTTATAACTCACACTTAAATTTAGCATATAATTGATATTGTCTCAAAGTCTGTAGAACTATCCTCAGATGCATAACATGATTCTCCTCAAAAGTAGAATAAACTAAAATATCATCTATAAAGTTAATCACAAACTGATCCACATACTCTTTGAACATTTTGTTCATCAAATTCATAAAATTAGCTAGTGTGTTAGTTACCCCAAAAGACATAACTAAGAACTCATAATATCCATATATGATTTTTAAAGCAGTCTTCACCACATTAGCCTCTCTCATCATTATCTAGTAATTCATATTGCAAATCAATCTTGAAAAATATAGAAGACCTAGTAAGCTAATTAAATAGATCATTAATTCGTGACAGAGAATATTTATTCTTGATAGTGATTTTGTTAACCTCTCTGTAATCAATACACATACGCATCATGCCGTCCTTTTTTTCACAAATAGTACAAGTGCTTCACACAGAGACACACTAGGACAAACAAAACCTTTGTCAACTAACTCTTGAAGTTGTACATTCAATTCTTGAAGTTTCTTAAATGTCATTCTATATGAATCCTTAGGTATATGAGTCATACATGAAAACACATCAATACAAAACTCAATATCTTGATCTAGAGAAAAATTGACTAACTCTTCAAAAAAAATATTTGAGAATTCTGGCACTGTTGGTACATTAGAAATAAAACCAAAATTTATTTTATTATCCTGAACCAATGCTAGAAATACTATGTAACCCTTCTTCCATAATCTATCTACTTTTACAAGAAAAATTAACATGATAAAATATCTCTAACCCCTTGAAGAGGTACCCCCTAAAATAAATAACACTCACTGCCCATAAATAAAGTGACTCTCTTTTTCACACAATCAATTTGAACCTCATACCGACTCAATCAGTTCATACCTAAAATCACATCAAACTCATAAACAAACAATAAAATTAAACTAGACCTCTACTTTCTATCATACATCTCAATATTATAAAAAGAACTTCTATTTGATATCAATCCATCTTTAGTCAGTAAAGTAACATACAAGAAAAAAATAATAATAAAATTGAAGGCAAGTATAATGAATTAAAATAGTATTTGAGAATAAATGAATGACTGACTTTAGAATTAAATAAAATACGATATGACTGATCATAAATACAAGTCATACCTATCACAACATCTGGGCTATCCTAAGCCTCCTCCATAGTTAAACTATACACACATGGATGAACTGAAGCTAGAGCAACAAAACTTTTAGACTCCCTTTGACCAATAAATGGTTTACTTGCTATCGAGCCTGCTATAGAACTAGATTCACCGCCTCTATAAGATGATCCCTAAAAAAATGTAGCTACCCTTGGTCTCCTTGTAAGTCTGACAAAACTCTCTGATCAAACTCAAATCTTTGATCAAATCCTACATGTGGACACTCAGCCACCCAATGTCCCATCTGACCACACCAAAAATATTGGCATGTCATCTTGTAACACTTATCATAATATTATCTACCATAACTACGACATACATGCTCTCTTCTAATAAAACCAGAACTGACAACACTATCACAATCAGAAATTGCTACAGTTATAGACTATCTGTTTCTCCTAAAATCTCAAGGTCCAAATATACTCTTCTTTCTAAAAAAATCCACCACCATAAGTCTCACTGCCAAAATGCTTTATTTTAGTATTCTATCATTGCTGAGTAACTATCAGATCATTCTCAATCAAATAGGCTCTCTCTACCAGTTTAGAAAAATCAGAGATATTGAATGAGCAGTGGCTATCTGAGACTATCTTAGAGTTCCTTCAAAAACATATAGCACTTGTCCTCTAGAGTCTTGACAAATAGTGGATCATATGTAATAGCCCCTATTTTGACCCATATAAATAAAATTTTAAATGAGTGTGAGATTAACCAGGATTTTATGTTCTGTTTCTTTTTGTTTTAGTTATTATTTCATACTCATGATAGAGTGGTTGTGGTATGCTTGTATAGATCCTAAGTAGTATATATAATTTTTAGAAAATGAATATATATATATAGTTTTATTTTTACTGATATTTATATTAATAAAAAAAAATAGATTGCTCTGGTTGTGTAAATTAAAAGATAAAATAAGAATTCTTTTAAATTAAATTTTGGGGTATCACAATTGGTATCAGAGCATAGTTGTTGGAAGCATTAAATTATTACTAAAGCTGTAAAAATTAATTGAGAGTTGGGTGGTAGTTTAAGGTGTATTATTTAAATAAATGGCATGCATGTGATAGAATAAATTGTATGAATGTATGATTTCTGATGAGTTTCATTTGAGTATGATTTGATTTGAGTTTTGATCATATAAATTTTGTTTACATTGATTTTTTGCCCAAATCCTTAAAGGAAATGTCAAAGATAATATTTTTTTAAGGTAGATAGATTGTAATAGCCCATATTTTGACCAAAGAAAATAAATTTTCTTAGAGTGTAAGTTTGACCAGGATTCTACATTTTGTTTCTTTTTATTTTAGTTATTCTTTTGTACTTAAGATAGAGTACTTGTGATATGATTGTATAGATCTTTTGAGTAGTGTACATGATTATATATATATATATATATATATATATATATATATATATATATATATATATATATATATATATATATATATATATATATAGTTTTATTTTTACTTGTTTGTATATTGATAAAATAAATCATAGCGGGTGCCCTTTTCCTTATAATGTTGAAACTTGTTTATTTTTATCTTACTTATCCCCAATAGAGATGTATGAGAGCTCACCCAACCTTAGTGGTCGCTATCTCCTCAACAGCCTCATAATAATTATTGCCTAAGCACCACTTGCCTCCTCAATCATGCTGCTAGAGGCTCCTTGTTCTTATCCACACAGAGTAAGTTCAACAAAAAAAAAAATCGATGTGAAGAATAATAGTGATGGCCTCAATAGCTGCAATCTTAGTAGTTGGTGCAATGACATCCTCATTTTCCACCACAAGGTTGACCCTACTCTTGTTTGCAAGAGGTGATGAGCTTGTGTGTCTCTGGAGTAGCCTACATACCTCTATCAACTTCAATGATCTTAGATGCCTTTACCACTTTTCTTTTTAGATCTCTCTTCTCGCCCATAATGGAAGGTGACCTTCTTCATCAACCTCTAGTCAGAATGAGCCAACCCAACAAGGTTCATTATCTGAAAGACTTGCGAGCTTGCTAATCACCAAAGTAGAACAAGTGGAGTTTCCTCAATGCAAATTGTTTATTTATAAAAGCGCTAAGTAAGAGGTAGCATCACATCACCATTATCAATATATGATCAATATGATCCTCTAGTTTATAGTAAATGGGGCATTTTATTCATATTTATTCTTCGTACTTATTATTTTGTAGCCTTATTTAATGATCACCATTTTTTCATTCCCTTGTCCTATTTGTCGCGTGCCTATTAAAGGACCAAGTGAATCAGAGAACTAAATGTATACTTGTAGATGCCTTTATAGGTAGTTAGTTGGTAGCTAGTAGGTGATGACATATGAACTCACCCTTAAAGGGGGCCTAGTGGGGAATATCGCCTGGAAGTCACACATGAAAACTCTCACAAAAGTCTAGAAGGTGTCACTCACTCAGGCCTTCCAAGAGCTCACCTTGCATGGGATATATTGAGGATTCTGCTCGAGTGCTAGTAGCTCGACACTTTCCACATGCCTATACCACATCCCAGTCACTCAATCCCTCTTATGACAATCATTATCACCAAACTTAGCCACATGAAGGCGCCTATTCATGGGACCCTCAGTTCAACTCGTTGCGACCATTCGAGATAGCCTCTCCCACCTTGTGATAACATCTCACTCACCCCTCTCTTATGAGGAGATCCTAGAGCTTCCAGGCAAGCCTCCTACCATGCCGATCAACCGGCAAGCTATCGATCCCCCCTCTTATCAGTGCTCACTTGTAAACTCACTTGAGCACACTCGCTCTCATCTACTCAGGTTTCATTGAGTTACCCTAGAGGCAACTTGCCAAAGCTTTCCAACCTTGCCCTCCTTCAACCAATTAGGAAGTGACACATGTCTAAAGTAGTGTGTAATATTGTACAAGTATTGTGCATATTTTTGTACTTTTCTCTTTATAGCCTTTCATGTAGCTTATAAATAATTGCTGATTAGGATCAATTTGCCGACTTTTTTGACTGATATAGTGCATACTCAACGAGTTTTGAGACTAGAGTTTCTTGAGTATTTTATAGATTCTCTCTCTCTCTCTCTCTCTCTCTCTCTCTCTCTCTCTCTCTCTCTCTCTCTCTCTCTCTCTCCCCCCCCCCATTCTTCTACAGGTTCACGGGACACTTGCACACTCTCAGTTTTGACTTGCTAGTAGGGTCCGGTGTCTTTCACGAATAAATTTGATTACAATACTTACAACACAATAAAATTATATACTTGGCCTCTATTCCATTTCAAAGTAGAGTCTAATCAACCTAATATAACTTCCAACAATCAATTTATTCTCATTTACATCATAACAAATTATATAAAAAAAAAGACCCAAAAATCACTTGCAAGTAAAAAAACATAAAAAAATCACATCAAACTAAAACCTAAAATAACAAAGTTAGTTTAAAATCATTTTGAGCCTAATCAAACCCTTAATTAAAAAGCCTAAAATTTTTTCACATTTAGATTTAGTGATTGTTTGATTGCAAGATTTAACAAATATTTAAGCTTTATCTTGCTAAATACTTTTTTAGAACATATAAATATCTCTATTTTCTTAAATCTCATTTTTTGCTAAATCCAAGTTTTAGTAGTGAATCCCCAATGAAGCATTTCTCCATTCCCTTCTTATTTTCATTTAAATTTTAAATATTAAAATATATGTCAAATTAAATTTTTTAATTTTAATTAAATTTAATGTTGATCATATCTAATAAAATTTAAAATTTAAAATTTAAAATTTAATTCCTCTGAAATTTACTAAATTTCAATTTACAATGTTTACTAAACGCTCGTTGGGTAAAATCCTACGCCCTTTAGGTGAGTCGAAGTATTAATGCAGTCGACGTTGTTGGCTGTATTTAATTGGCATATCTGAATGCTCTTCAGCTCAGAACAACAATGAAAGACGCCTCTCTGTGTCCCCAGGCGCGTTTACTCCTTCCGCTTCCTCTCCTTGAAGAGGCAACAAGGAGAAAAAAACATCTTTGCAGCAGGCGCTCCTGCTCTTGCTGAATCCGAACACCAAGTCCTTCTACGGCGGCGGCGCCAACTTCGGACGATGTCGGCGACGAAGCCTTGGTTGGTCCCTGCGCCGACCTATCGCCGCCTCGAAGGCTTCTGGGACACTGACGACGATGCCCCTGGCCCTCGCTGCGGTCACACGCTTACTGCCGTTGCTGCAACCAAGTCCCATGGCCCTCGCCTCATCCTCTTCGGCGGCGCCACTGCTATAGAGGCCGGCGGACCCATTCCCGGCATTAGTAACAATTCCTCTCTTCTCTCCCTTTCTCTTATTTTTCTTGTCTTTTGCGCTCCGATTGATTTGTTGCCTAATTGGATGCGAAGGGCTGGCTGGAGTGACGAATTCGGTTCACTCTTACGATCTTTTGACCAAGAAATGGACTAGGTATGAAAAAAATGGAATCTTTGGTGGTCTTTTGAGCTGGGATTGAGGTATATGCGGTTTGATTGGTTGTCAGGATTCAGCCGGCGGGGGAGGCTCCGTCGCATAGGGCTGCTCATGCTGCTGCGTTGGTCGGTACTATGGTGGCATTTCAGGTGATGGCTCCTCACTTGAGTGGATTTATAACCTTTTTTTTGTTTTTGGTTTTAGGGTTTATGGCAACTGGATTTTTTGTCTTACGTTAGGGTGGAATAGGACCTGCGGGGCATTCTACTGACGACCTATATGTGCTTGATATCACCAATGATAAGTATAAGTGGCACAGGTGGAGTTCATTTTGGCTGATTTATGTTTATGGGCGAGTATCTGTTGGGTTTGTGATTAATGGTGTGTTTCTGGGTGATGCAGAGTTGTTGTTCAGGGAGCTGGTCCAGGGCCTCGTTATGGTCATGCCATGGACTTGGTTGCGCAGCGATATCTTGTTTCAGTGAGCGGGAATGATGGTAATTTATGCACCTTGTTACTGCATTTGTCATTTTGATATTAGTTGAAGAAAGTTTAAGAAGCAGGATAAATATTTTTTAGTCGAACACAAGTAGTAAAATGAGTGACTTTATTTGGTTTCCTAATTAGTAAGAGGGGAAATTATTAGGTGCGGATACCGGACGGACGTAGAGATACGTCCGGACTCTAATAAAATGTTGACACGTGGATATTCAATTGGATTTATTTTTTACTTTATATATTTAATGTGTCCGCGGAACTTTATGCCAAACGCAGCTAAAGCGCAGATAAAGTGCAGCTAAAACGCAGTGAAAAAGTGCAACAAAAGAATAGTCAAAGCGCAACTAAAGTGCAACTAAAGCGCAGGTAAAGCGCACAAAAAAAAGTGCAACAAAAACGCACTCCACGTGTCACATTTTAAGTGGATGCCCGGACGTATCTCAACGTCCGGACTCCGCACCTAATAATTTTTCTTAGTAAGAGGGTGAAGGCTTGCTGAAAACTAATGATATTCTCTACAAGCAGTCATTGGCTAGTAATTAACTATGTTCTTCTTCTATATTACATATTAGTTTACACAAAGTAGTTGGAGGAGAGGGAAAAGTAGGAGCATACGAGATGGCTTTGTTTTCAAACAAAATTCTTTTTAACTTATTTGCATTTAGGAAAAGATAAAAACTCTATGAACTGTGAGATTAAGAGAACTAGTATGTAGAATAAATTAGTATCTGTGTAATTAATTTTTGTTAAGAATTGTCATTTGATCTGTCAAATTCAGTACCGACCTATGTTGAATATCATTGGGCATATTCTTTATGTTATTTTATTTGATGGTAGTATCTTTGTCTCAATGATTTAGGCTTCGTTTGGGACGGCTTTTTTATTGCTTTTTAAAACGGAGTTTTAATAAAAAATTAAAAATTTTAACTAAAACTCCATTTTAAGAAACAATAAAAAAGCCATCCCAAACGAAGCCTTAATCTTGTATAATGCACACCAGTATGAAGAAATGTTGACTAAAATGTAGATGAAATGCATTCTCGTGCTTGATGATTGGGTATCTTGCATGACATTGCATGCTATGCCGGTTATGTTTCTATTGTAATTCTCATTTCTCTCGCATTCAATTTAGCTGTCAATCATTTTTATACTGCTCAATATTCCAATCCATGGAGCATAGATGGCTTAATTGCAATTTTATGTTATTTATATCTCATTCCTTTAGTATTTGTGAAAAATGAGTTTTACAGTATCATGATCCATAGACTTTTTTCCTAATTTCTTTTGAGTGATAATATTATTGAAGTTATGCGGTTGATTATTTTCATTCAGGGAAGAGGGTTCTATCTGATGCTTGGGCTTTGGATACTGCACAGAAGCCATACAGATGGCAAAAACTCAATCCTGAAGGAGATAGACCATCTGCTAGAATGTACGAACTTCAATTCGAAATCCTGATCGGAATTATGTTATTGCTTAGTCTTAAACTTCAACTACCATGTTGATGTTGGATATTTGTTGTTTACAAATTTGATATGTATGCAAATTTGTGATTTTTAGACATTTAAAAGTTAATGTAAAAATTATTAATTGTGTGAAAGTTGTCTAAGGTTTATAATTTTATTTAGTTAAATCAACGCTTTTGATCAAACATAGCATTTTGAAGTGATTGTGTTGGTATTATTACTGCTATTGAATCTCTTCATGTATATCTCAAAGTTATTGGGCACATATTTGTTGTTTTACTAAATTACTTGAATCGTGTGGAGTATAATGTTTATACACTTGAAAATCTCTCTGTGAAGGTTTTTTTTCTTTTGTCTTTATTATGTTAAAAGAATGGGGATATAGACAATGATATGATTATAAAGTTAAAAATGGATTGGTTAAATGGAGATGTGCATCAAGAGGATTATATTATAGGAGAATATTTGAAAATTTACAGGGTAGGCTTGGAGAATTGGTTAAGTTGCCTTTAGTGAATTCTAGAGGTACTAGATTTTAGTCATGGAAAGAAACTCTCTGCGTATGTAGAATTAATTCTGCATTATCCCTTCTTAGATCGTGGATTAGTAGGAGCTCCATGCATTGGGTGCATTGTTTATCTGAAAACATAACAGTTAATTCTATAAAATGACAATAATAACAATTATGTTTTATTGATCTGAGTGGTGGATAACAATAAAAATTTTGAATAACTAAATTGAGTGTAGATGAAATAATAATGTTAAGATGAATGTGTGGCAACTTTAGGAAGTTGGAGTGTAAAATGATTATATTATATAGATTGAGGGAAGATCACCTATTGAAGACTGTTGTACATAGAAAATAGATTTAGGCGATTCGATCATAAATTATGGAGAGTGGAGATGCACCAATAGGTGAGATAAGATTAATGTAAAAAAATGAGGAGGAAAGAAAGGTGGGAAGCAATTGACATGATTAGAAGCTGAAAAAGTTTATCTAAATTAGATTTAATAATACCTGAAGTACTAAACAAAATGAATGGACATGCCTACCTCAAATATTGGGATATGGCCCAGAAAATGATGATCCTTGAAAATCTCAGAAGGCTTTTATTCAATCTATATAGCTATAGGTTTTAACATCAGAAAATTTCATCACATTAGAAGTTATCTTTAGCTTGGAAAAATAGGCTGTAGATTTAGGTCTGTTCTCTTTTTAGACCTTCTGGAAATTTCCCCTTCCATCATGGCTGCAACAGATACTCATATCTGTCAAAGATGTATTATTTGCATCATTTTAATTGAAATAATTTTTCTCATTGCTCACTTAAAATGCCAATAGAAAACTCAAAAGATGTGCAATGGGGTGTTAGTGTTATTCTGTAAAAGTTATGGGCTACAAGATAACTTTAACCATCACAATATAAAATGTTGATTTTAGATTTTGTCTCTTTTAATAAAAATTGAGTATAGCAGATTTAACAAAAGATGAAGTAATTTATGATTATGTGAAAATGTGATATATTTTATTTTTTTCCGCTAAAAGGTTCAATCCAACTTATTTTTTTCAATTGTGTTCTTTTTGTTATCTATTTTGTGATACTTTTAGCTGTTTCTGTCAGCAATTTCTTTCAAGAGATGATAGTTGTATTGATTTTCAGGTATGCAACAGCGAGTGCTCGTTCAGATGGCATGCTATTGCTTTGTGGTGGAAGAGACTCATCGGGAGCTGTATGACTTTTTCTTGTTTCATCCCTTCTTTGGTCCTTGGTTTTATAGCTTACTCTTATATTCTATTTTGTTTTGTGGAACTAAACGATTATGTTCATTACAAATTATGCTTGAAGTCTTACGTGACAAACCTTTGATGTATGACATCTTCAAATATTGGGTTTAGTAATACAACTTAAGATGAGTTGCATCAAAACCACACTAAAAATTGCAATTCATAGGTTACTAACTTTATCAAATATTTCTCACCCTTGATGCAAAAATAATAAGCATGTTTCTTTTATTCTAAGCAGTAATTTAACATCCACCAAAATTTGAAATCTCACCAGAATAAACTAAGGGCAAATATAAGATTTAGCAGCGATCAAAATTCAATCCACAAAAAGCAATCTGTCATGGATCAAATTTGACAAAACTTTAATATTGCACATGCATCAAAAGTAGCGACTAAACAAATTAATATAAAGAACAAGGATTGAAATCATCCTATTGAAGATTCAAGCTTCATACTAGTAGAAGGAGAATCATCCCCTGAAGTGGTCATTAAGACCTGAAAGATGTCAAAGAATACACATAAAAAACACACGTATTGAGAGATAGTATGTAATTTAATTGAATAATAAAGACCTACTTGTAAAAACTTCTCAGAATCTATAGGATTTGGTCCAATATAATAGGTTTTAATAGATCATTCAACCCTCCAATTCTCATTCCAAGACGGCTGTAGATAAAGACTGCAATAATAAAGGATAGCGGAAATTAGACGCACTAATTAAAGTGTAGCAAAAGAAAACCTGCTGAGTTGAAGTTAGTGAGAATCAAAGATGTTAAAGTGGAGTTAGTGGGAAGCAGAAGTGGTAACGGTAGTGAAAATGTCACACCCACGCTGACTCCTTACCAATCAACGCAGGGTGCAACAAAGGACTTACAATGTCTATGTTCTGAAATTAGAGACATGATGGGAGGGATAAATAAACTCATTGAATTTAATCATGTTGAGAAAATTCTCCCTTCTTTACGTCACTATTTTATTTTATTTTTGTCTTGCTTTATGTGATTTCTTTTTCTTGGCTTTAATTTTATTTACTTTCGAAGATTGAACTGATGTGGCTCGTATTCAAATTGGGTATACTGCAAAGCCTTGTTTTGTAATAAACGCTGATGGTGCTTGGTTGACTAAAAAGCCTTTTATGTGTTTGTTCTTACAGCCACAATCAGATGCTTATGGATTACTGCTGCATACAAATGGCCGTTGGGAGTGGACTTTAGCTCCAGGGGTTTCACCCTCTCCAAGGTATCAACACTCAGCGGTAAGTAATGTGCTTTGTGCTAGTAATCTTGAATGTAATGGCTGGGCTTTAAAAATTATTCCTGAACACTTTTATGCTTTCATGAGATTGCCAAAATTATCCTCTGAAATGCTCCTATTTTTGGAGATTATGTGTTCTGAGTATTATTCTCTAATTATTTTATTCGGCACATTATGAGATGAAGGATGTTGCTGGAAAAAGAGCTACTGCCTGTTTAAGTAACTTTTAATTTCAGTTTTATCTACTAGGTATTTGTGGGTGCACGCTTGCATGTCACTGGAGGTGTTCTTAGGGGTGGAAAATCTGTTGAAGGTGAAAGTGCTATAGCAGGTAGTCCTTACTATTTAAGCTTTTTGCTATAATGGATTCACATTTATTTCCTCAACTCAAATTATTACTTTTGTCTCTTTAATGAAGTGTTGGACACTGCTGCTGGAGTATGGCTGGATAGGAGTGGCATTGTTACTTCATCTAGCTTACAAAAATCTTCAAATGATCATGATCCTTCTTTGGAGCTCTTGCGTCGTTGCCGCCATGCATCTGCTGCTATTGAGTCTCAGATTTACATCTATGGTGGTCTTAAGGGAGGTATTTTTGAATGACTTGATTGTATTACCATTGAGTTTAGTAATATAATGTTTGGCATTTGAGAAAGAGGCTTTGATGATATGCCTGTGTGGCTAAAATTCCTGTTTTCTAAAATTTTAACTTTGTAAAATTCCTAATATTGTTGTTACTTGGGCGGATCCAGTCTACGATGGTAATAGTTATGTGCCTTAATTTTCATTCCTGAAAGTAATAGGACTTCCCTAGTTGGAAGAAAATCTGGTGCTCTCTGGCTTAAATTTGCAACCTGATGCTGCACCCTATAAACTTTATAATGGTGACTCAATTTACATATTGTCATCAGAATCCTTGTTTTTAAATGATTGATTTAGTTATAGTGAAAATTGATTAAGCTTAAACCATAAGTAATTTTTTTGTCATTATTTCAATCAACACTGGAATCTTGTGTTTGGAATCTTGTGTTTGAAGATAATATAAAGTGGTAGTGACAAACAATAACATGAGCAGGATGATTATTCTCCTCCTAGAAGGAGGAAATCTATCTCTATATATTATATCTGTGTATGTGTGCTCGATGGAATTTTTTCCTTGGAGGATAATGATGTGCAGCCGGTTCACAAGGAACCGGCAGAACCGGCCCAAAGGCCGGTTCAGATCTACAGGAGGCGGACAGGGTCCGCCTCCCATCATAAGGCCAGCCCACATGGGGGCCCCACTTGATTCAAAAATTGAATTGGTTTGGGCGGCTGGGCTTTAGGAGGGAAAACCAATTAGGAAAGGCTTTGTATTAAGTAAGAGGAAGGGATTAGGGTGGATTAGGTTTTGATTGATTGGAATTAGAGTTTTCTTGGTGGCTTGGGCTCTAGAACAAATTCTAGAGATTGGGAGAGTGCGATCCTCCTCTCGAATAGAGGATCCTTGTATCTTTGCTATTTTTCTTGCATCTACTAGTAAAATACAAGTTGTTTCTCCAAATTTCTCTCAGATTTTCCCTGTTTTCCATTGTTTTGCTGTTTTTTCCTGCTGCAAACAGCAGTTTGCATCGAGATTTGCTATAGAAGTGATTTGGAAATACTTGAAATCAAGTATTTCCTATCAGATAATTTGGGTTTCAATATTCCTTCAAATATTGGATCAAACTTGTCCATTCTCCTTTCATATTAACTATTAACTAGTTTTTTTTTTGTAACTATTAACTAGTTGAATGTATGATTCCATAAACTTTTACCATCATCTGCTCTATTGATTTGATGCATCAAAATTTTCTAAATAAATGGTTTCATTGCATGAGTGATTATGTGAATTTTAATGTGTAGTCTAGCAAATGGATTGGAATCTAATACATAGATTATGAATGATATTTAGAATGTTATTGATGGTTTTAATGTGTGGAGTATATTTTGTGGGCTATTATATGTCTTTTGACTTTGTTTATTTTTTTATTTGCTTGATGAATGATTACCTTATTGAAAAAATGATAAAACTAGATCTATAAATAATTTTTATCTTGTTGCTTAAAATCAATATTTTAATATTTGGTTTGAATATAGACAATAAATGGTTCTAAAGGTAGGGGGAGAGTGGTCATCTCCTCCTCAGAGGAGAAATCCCATTTCTCTAACACGCTTACACGTATGTATCTATGTATGCTTATGCATGTAAGAATGTATACCTATATATAAATAAATTATTAAAACTAGTGCACACCAAGTGCCCAATGTATTAATGGATGGATGTTCATCAACCAAAAGCTTAAGATAATGGATAACTAATGGATGAGGTCTCCACTGCTAGTATATTAAATACTCAAATCTTATTTCACTTTCACTATGGCGCTATTTTTTACTCTTATGTGTTTATTGAACAATATTCTTATTAATTAGAGTCCCAGACATAGATTAGACTCCCTCTCAAATGCAAGTTCTTAAGTACTATCAAATGTCACATAAAAAGAGCTCACTTAATCACATAGAGCTTTTATGAGAGTCACACACTCTTGAATATTGCTCAACCATGATAAAAGTTACCAACACCAATGGGAGCCACAAATCGTATGAGCCATTTGATCTCAATTGACACTTGTTGGTAGGGTGGAACACTGGAACTTCAACACGTTAGTGGATGTAAATCCTTCAACCCAAAAACTGGGTGAGATTAAAATATTAGAAACTGAGCTCTTATTTCACTTCAAATATGACTTTTTCACTCTCATGTGGATCTCAACAATTACATATGCACAAAAATGACATTAAAAATGAAGATAAGTGCTCCAAAAAAGATAATTTAACATGAGTTTGAAATGTCACCATAAATTTTAGTGTGCAAATAATATTTCTAGTAGTGTATAAGAGTAGCATCATTGAAGATCACTTGACCTTTATAATTTTGGTGAGTTCGAGAGATGAGCCTCTGCCTTTCAAAATTGTCATATTTGTCTTCATGTGAAGGCACTGACCTTTTCTTCTAGTATTTGTATAATTAGACAAGGCAAATTATTAATGACTTTAAATATGTATTTAGGGATGATAGTGTAAAACACGATGTTAACCCAAATAAATATTTAAAAATGTCCCCACCTGTTGGATAGGAATTTGGGCGACCTTGAAATATTAAAACTTTAAAAATGCCCCTCTGCCTGGGGGGAGGTTCTTATAAAATTGAACTATACAACAACAACAATACAACATCAAGGCTTCTTTCCACTATATGGGGTCGGCTACATGAATCCTTTTTCTCCATTGTGTCATGGTAAAAGTTAATTTCTCATTTAAATTTAATAAAGAAAGGTCATTTCTAATATTTTTTAACCAAGTCTTTTTAGGTCTATCTCTACCTTTCTTAACATAGGTCAAATCTAATACATCTACTTGCAGGGGGCATTTTCAATAAAATTGACCTATAAAATTGAAAAAAAAAGCCCTATCTTGTAGGGGGGATTTTCAATAATTTTGAAACATATCCTTGCTTTATAAGAGAGTTTGAGGACAATGAATTCTCTTATAATCATGATTCAAATATAAGCATAGAAATGTAAATCATTATCCTAATTGATTTGCCATACATTCTTTAGGATTATTTTGAAGATGAAGCAAAATTTAAATTTGAATATGAAACTAAAATCATAATTTGAAATTTTAAGCAACTCAATGGAATTTGATTCTAAATCTTTGAGTGATTCGCCTCTTTTCATGATTTAACCATTATACATCTAGTAGTTATTTCTTTCCCTGAACTTGCAATCAATCATTTTGTTGCATTGCATGTTGAGCATTTACATGAATTTATACTGATTTTCAATCGAATTTTATTAGAAATGATCATATGATAATCATGTAAGCTCATTTTGACGTTTGAAAATAATTCATGAATTTCTATTGTTTAGTTTGTCAATTTTCGCACATGATTTGCACTCTCTATATTTGTCTTTATCTACCAGAGCTATAAAGTATTGCTATATTAGTAGTCAGCAATGATTTAATGTGTTTATACATAATTTGCCTTTTAATATTAGTATTTGGTATCCTTTTAATGATGTAATTCTCTTACCAAATTGAGGCACCATCAAAACCCCTATACTTGATGATTCTACAAGGGAATTTATGCATGTCAAGATGTGGTTCTATTTCTATTTCTTCTACCATTAGCATATGGAAATGCTTTAATATTATTTGACAAGATGGATATATTGTTTGCTGTCAAGGGGTTTCATGATCCTTCTAACAGAATGCATTATTGGTCTTTCCATTTTACGAATAGATTCCACCACTTACAGTCCAAATAGTTCTTCCCGCACTGGAGGAAATGTTGTATCATCTGCCAACTTGCTTTGTCAAACTAATCTTCTTATCAGCCAAACAAAAGAGTTAAACCATGAAACAAATAAGCTGATCTTCACCGATTTTTATTGCCTTTTTAGCTCACTATCATTTACAGAATAATTTTCATTATTTATTTTAAAATTTAAATAATTGAAGTGTACTAAGGATAAGAATGCCTTTATCCTTTAGCTTTAGTTTTATTTTATTTTATTTTATGTATAGGACCGCTTGTATGAATTTTTATGATTGATTGTATTATTGAAAGTATGGAATTCATTCAATGTTTTTTATTATTTACAACATGCAACTAATTAGTTATAGTTTTAGCACTGTCTAGTGATCATCAATCACTTGTCAGCAGAACAAGCTTATTATTGTTTGCTATATTGTATTCATGCAGATGTACTCCTTGGCGATCTTCTTGTGGCTGATAACTCTCCTTATCAATTTGAAATCACTTCCTCCATGTATGCTGTTGATAGGATTCAATCAGTGGCAAGTCAAAAACTGAACAAAACTGACTCTCCCTCTCTGCAGCAATCAATGGATGGCAGCCTAGTGAGATCCTCCTCAGCGGGTTCAAGGTTTTTCTATATTTAACTTTACATTATTTTTAAAAATTTTCTTCATTTTTCATATTTATTTTATAACTTTTATTTTTTGTCAGTTTGGATCAGAAATCTATTGACAAACTTGTTGAGGCTTCTACTGCTGAAGCAGAGGCTGTTAGTGCTGTCTGGCGCGCTGCACAAGAAGCATTGGGTGTCTCAGCTGAGAAAGATTTTTCGCAAGAAAATGAATCTGCATATCCTGCTAATAACCAACCTGACCCCTCTGATTCTAATTATACCATACAACCAGATGTGAAGTTACATCCTCGAGCGGTAAGTTAGTGATTTCATGGCGGTCCATTTATCACTTTATATTAGTGTTTATCTGTAGTGATGATGTTGCAGGTTGTAGTTGCTAAGGAGGCCATTGGTAACTTGGGTGGTTTGATACGGCAACTTTCTTTGGATCATTTTGAAAATGAGAGTAGAAGAATGTATCCAGCAAATGGTGATCAGACCTATCCACCTAAGAAATTCTTAAATAGACAGAAGTCTCCACAGGGCTTACATAAGAAGGTAGGGGTACTACTCCATTTTTATTATTTTTAAAGATGACCAATTGTTTTACTTTTATTTCTCTTTTTGCAGATTATATCTTTGCTTCTTAGGCCAAGAAACTGGCGAGCTCCTTCTAACCGAAGCTTTTTCCTTGATTCTTATGAAGTCGGAGAGCTTTGCTATGCTGCTGAGCAAATATTCATGCAAGAGCCTACTGTTCTCCAACTAAGAGCGCCAGTCAAAGTATTTGGTGATCTTCACGGGCAGTTTGGAGATCTAATGCGTTTATTTGATGAATATGGTTTCCCATCGACTGCCGGGGATATCACGTAAGTTAGAATTTTGACTTGGTGTAGTGTTGATTCATGCGGCATGCTACAAAAGTAATTGATAGATTTATTTTTGTTAGACATCAATTGTTTTCCAATGCCAATGAGTAATAAGAAGGAATTTTTAATAAGACCTAGCGGAAAGAAAGATGCTGCTGCTCAACAGTGGCATTTGTATTTTTTTCAAAATCATTTTGTTTAATATTTGAAGTAGAATTTGAATCAAAACTTTCCTTGTATTTTGAAGAAAAAACTTTTCTAATGGCTTGAAGATCATGTTGTGTTGGACCAGTATGAAAAAATAAGAAAAAAGAAAGAAAAAACAAATAATTAATTAAAAAATTTGACGAGATGCCTCATTTCACCCAAGACACCCCACCCCTCAGGTTTACAAAAACTTAAAAAAAAAGGGAAAAAAGGCTCTCGCATGCATCGTCGAGTCAAAATCCTGCTCTTCTCCTACACCTTCAGCCCTCATGCTCCGACCCTGTAGCCTGTTCAATCCGCATCCCTCTCCCGTCTCCAACCCCTGCTCCCACTTGTGAACCTCGTCTACAGCCTTGCTCCCGCACTCGGATCCAATCCCACAATCACACCCAATAATCAGACCCACCTCGGCCCATCCCTGTCTCTGCCTTCAACGCCAGCTCGCAACGATAGACCTCGACACGTCGGGCATGATCTGGTGCTTTCCCTCCCCCGGTTGCAACACTCGACCGCACTCACACGCTCCCGCTATTATGTTTCTGCTCGTGACACCAACGCCGAGCCCGCGCCTATCCCAAGCCACTCGCCCTCGACGTTCGCCTCCGTCCTGCAATTTCAACCTGTCAAAGAAGGAGAGGGTGTCTAGGTTCGATGTATGAGTAATTGGAATTAGATCCAATTAAGTTCAGATTGAGAGAGAATTGAAGGGGGTTTCCTAAAAGGGTTTAGTAATTTGGAGAAGCTTTTGAATTTCAAATATTATTTGAATTCAAATTCAAAGACTTTCTAAATTAACAAGAAGTTATTTTAGGAAAGTAATTAATGGAAATCTAAATTTTGAAATTCAAATTCATGGAACCAAATGGAGGGGAGGCCAGCGGCTAGGGAAACCTAGGGGAGGCCAGCGGCTAGGGAAACCTAGGGGAAGCCGATGGTTAGGGGCCTTTGGGAGGCCGACCGGTTTTGGGGTGGAAGGACGGTGGGTGGCGGTATGGGGGTTGGAAGTCTAGGTTTAGGAAGAGTGGGGGGGAACAGGTGAGGTGGTGGCTTAAGGAGGAGAAGGGGAGAAAGAAGAGAAGACAACCACAAGCTCAGACTCCTCTGGCAGCTGGTGGGAATTGTGTTACACTCTCTTCGGGATTTCACCAAAGAACTCTCAAGATCCACAAGAGAACAAGAAAAACCGAAATTTCATATTATTCATCATTAACCCTCAAAGAAGGAGGGGAAGGCTTTAAATAGCCAATACAAAATGACAAATAAAAAGTACTAATATGCCCCTAGGGCTTACACATATCTAAACCCTTAAGTAAGGGCAAAAGTGAAAAAGACATAATAAAATTCATAAATAAAACTAATGCATCAATAATAAAAATGAACATCAAAAGTAGAGTGACGCAATTGTAGCTGTAGATTGTCTGATAGACTTTTCAAGGCAGGATGTCCTCATTAGAAGCTGCAATTATGCTATTCCATCTGGATGAAAAAATGGCATTACAACCTTCATATATAACCAAGACTCGCCCCTAGTGAATCTACATTCTTGATACAGCCTAATTTTAACCCTACATACATTTGGAAAATATTCCTAAATATAACGTGGAGAGAAGTTTAGGCGTGGAGAGATGGCATGGAGGTGTGTCTGTTTGTAAAAAGCTTTGGAAACAACTTAGAAGCTCTCAGCCAAGCAAGGTGGTGCTCCTCTCACAGTTGCATTTTCAACCAGTGAGAGCCTGGATTCCTCAGCCAAGAGGGTGGCCGGAAGAGCAGAGAAATACAATATCAAAGCTGTGTCTTCATTCCATTGATTTCTCCAATAGACCTGCATAAATTTGTTAAAAGAGTAAAACCTGGAATCCAGGTTATATTGGGTGATATATCTTCAGTCACTATTTTGCTTGTTGCTTGCATATCTACCACATCGAACATATTCTATCTTTCCTGAAGCATCTTAACTAAATTTAAATAACAACTAAATATACTAAAGTTATTTCTTGACTTTATAGAATATTCTAGAATATCACCTTTGCTCAAATTTTTGTATCCGTCAAAGTTTTGGTTGGTTCCCATATTCGAAGGCTAGTGCTTAGTACAATTAACCTTAGGGAGCTCTGGTCAAGGAATTGTACCAAACCCTCTGATGGGCTCTGCTATGTACACTATTGATCTATGGGTGATGTATACCAAATCACATTGTTTGAAATTTTAGTTTTCAACTTAGATATTCCAAAGTATTTGCTATAATTGCACACATAACATCGTGCATATATATTAGTGTTTTTGTAATTTATTTAATTGGATATAGATGTGAGACTCTTGGGAAATCTTTCAGGTATATTGACTATTTGTTTCTGGGAGATTATGTTGATCGAGGACAACACAGTTTGGAAACCATATGTTTGCTTCTTGCTCTTAAGGTGCAGTTTAGCCTCAACACTTTGCATGCTTATTCACAACTAGTGTTGATTTCTTTTTCTTTTTTTTCTTGTGCAATGCTTTAGTTCACTAAATTATAATTCAACTATTTGCAGATAGAATATCCAGATAATATCCATATAATTCGAGGAAATCATGAGGCTGCTGATATAAATGCTCTTTTTGGTTTTCGCCTTGAATGCATTGAAAGAATGGTGAGAAATTTATATTTTTTATGCTTCATGGTGGAAGAAATTTGAAGCTTTTTGTAGCAAAAAGAAAAATGCTTTAATGAAGAAGAAAAGTACTAACTTTGAAGTTTATGTAGGGAGAAAGTGATGGAATATGGGCATGGACTCGTTTTAATCAGCTCTTCAATTGCCTCCCTCTTGCTGCACTCATTGAGAAGAAAATTATTTGCATGCATGGTGGTATAGGGAGGTCCATAAACACATTAGAGCAAATTGAGAAAATTGAAAGGCCAATAACGATGGATGTTGGATCGATTATTCTAATGGACCTTCTATGGTAATTTCTACAACCATTATAGTTAATATGGTGATTTCTCTTAAACCATTACTATGCTTAATATGATCTATTATCCATTCATATTTCTACACTTTTCAATTTTCAGGTCTGATCCTACAGAGAATGATAGCATAGAGGGCTTGAGGCCAAATGCGAGAGGTCCCGGTCTAGTCTCTTTTGGGGTATGTTGATAATATTTTTTAAATATTGCATTTGAATGACATGATGGTTTTTGCTCCTCATGTTATTTGAATTAATTAATTGATTTGATCATTCTTTATGATCAATTAATAATTGGTGTTTAAGTAAATATCAAAATTAGTTATAAACTAGTGATTGGAGTATAAGATTATGAGATTTTAATGGACCTTAAATATCAATATACATGATGAAAAAGTTTTAGTAGCTTTATATGACTTCGATTTAAAATTGACTCTTTAGTATTTGATAAGTTGATAGATTTGACATTGAAAAATATGTTTATTTTCAAAGAAAAAAGAAAATAAATTTTAAGGTATGAAAAATTAGGATGATGCAACTTATAATGTCATGACATAAATTTTTTTTTTTTTTTGGTAAAGAGAAGATTCCCGATTGATAGCAAAAATATTTGTAGAAAAGTAGATATATAAAAACTATTTTAAATTATATTGTTTATTTTTCGTATACAAATTAGAAGTATTTAGGCTCATTCGAGGATATTACATATGGGAAAAGGTAAATGCAATTTACACAATAAATAAATAAATCCAAAAAAGGCACCAACAGCTTGGTGAAAGGAGAGGAGCACATGGATTGCATTCCGTTGACCCACCACCTACAACCATCATTGTTGTCGCCGGCCACCGCCACCGGCTACCACGGCCACGCACCACCACCCTCTTTAGACTTGATATTGCATTCATTTTACTTCAAGCTAAACAAAAAAAAAATCTCACATATTTCTTTTTCATTCATTCAAACAACTCCAAAGTATTCATTTTACACTGCATTACTTTTATAATATATTTATTTTACATTATAGTCCTTTTTCAGCCAACCAAATAACCCCAAAATAAAAATGGAAACTGCTAGCCAGAGTAACTATGGCATCATTGCATGGCTTCTCTTGGTTTAGAATCATGTGTTTGAATGTTAAGTTTAGTTAATAAGAGCTTTGTATTCTGCATACTAACTTCAGCTTCTGACATGGGATTATGTTCTTCACAAGTCTATTTCTCTTTCGCATGTGGGCCCAACTTTTATCCTAACATTGTTTTTATTTTATGAATCCAAGCATTGGGAAGCAAAAAGATCATTGATAGATAATTTGAGCATAGAAGAAATGAGAATGCTAAGAGAGATGTGTGGTAAAACTATGAAAGATAGATTGTGAAATGATTATGTTAGAAATGGTGAGAGATACTTATCTATTAGTGTAAAATAGACTTGGGTGGTTTGGGCAAGTTCAAAGAAGTGGAAGATGCACCAATAATAAAGGTAGATAAATTTGATCCTAGAGGGTTAGGATGAAAAAAATATAGATGAAAGGTACCTTGGATGGAAATTGTGTAAAATGACTAATGTCAAATAATTTTAAACACATCATACAACACTCATTAGGGATGAATGAAAAATGAGAATTCATAAAGCCAAACTCGAATCATTGTGATAATGATAGTGATGATGATGTTGAAGTATCAATATATCCAGTATATGAACTTTTATCATATGGATGCCTTGGAATTATAGAATTGAGTTAATCAGTTTTTTATTGGTGGAAAATAAAAATTAATTACATGAACATTTTAGAACTTGTTTATGATCCCGTCAAGGAAAAGCATATTTTTGACATTTTTTTTAAAGTTACCGCACCTGCCTTGAGCATTTGCCATGCACTTTTTGGTTAAATCTCTTCTCTGCTCTCGTAGACATTTATGCTGATGCCTTTCTAAACTTGCAGCCTGATAGAGTTACAGAGTTCTGTAAGAAGAACAAACTACAACTTATCATAAGAGCTCATGAATGTGTGATGGATGGCTTTGAAAGATTTGCTCAGGGACAACTTATCACTTTGTTTTCTGCTACTAATTACTGTGGTAATCCTACAGAATTTTACTGATTCATCTTATCATATTGTCACAAATTTATCTGCATTTCTCCTAATACTCTTTGATTTATCCACATATGATAGTTCTATTCTAAGGCTTGCCTTGTTTCAGGAACTGCAAATAACGCTGGAGCAATCCTGGTGATTGGTAGGGGATTAGTTGTGGTTCCAAAGTTGATTCATCCACTTCCACCACCACTTCAATCACCTGAGTCATCTCCAGAGCGTGTTTTAGAAGATACGTGGATGCAGGTGAGATTGTGTTCTACTTTGAGGGGTCATTTAATTTCTTGTGGATAGAAAAAACAAGGAAATTTGCTAGATTAGATCATTTGGTTGGATAGAATAAGAAATCAAGTATGGATATTAAAACTCCCAAAACCCCTTGATGTAATTACTTCATTCAACCTAAAATTTATAGTTTATTAATATATTATAATATTTAATTAAATTTATAGTTTATTAATCAATAATTATTAGATTCTTAAATTACAATAAACATTATTAGATTTATTAAACTTCCGTATCAAACAAAAATCAAGCTCCTAACAAGCTTATGAGCGAGCATGTTGATGAGCTTCGGACGATGTTGTTAAACGAGTCGAACACATAGTTGTTCAAGCTTATTTATTAAAGCATCGAGTATTTAAGAAAATATTCAAGTTTGTTTGATTACATAATTAAACGATCACGAATGAGCTTTTATCAAGCCGAGCCTTGATAGTTTGTCAAATGCTCAGTTCGTTTACAACCCTAATCCAAACCCATATTTTTTATATTAGATTTGAGTCAAATTTTTCTGTTGGGTCCAATATTGACATTCTTACCTCATCATTACACCTATATGTATCAAAACCCACAAGATTAGAATAAAAGGGCATTGAATCTTCATAATCAAGATGAATCGATAAGACATATATAAAATTAATGTCAAATAATGATGATAAAGAAGATTAGACTGAAGTAATTTTAATAGAAGTGCAAAAGGATGTTTACAAAATAGATTTAATACCTCTTGTATCCATCAGACCTAGTCTAGCCATCACCAAAAATTATGGAAGCATAGTATCTAAACTAGCATGACACTAAAAAATCTATATTCATCCAAAACAGCTTGCAATTATACAATTTATATAAACAATGATATCTCAGAGTTCTTTTTGGATTTATTTCCCAAGTATGCATGCATCAATAAATCATGATCATGTTAATTATATGATCCTAATATATTATGATTATTATCCATAGGATTATCACTTGGTCATTCTGAGAGCAAGCATAATGATTGCGTTCTCCACTCTTTATTTCATATGAGATATAGGATTACCTCCATAGAAGCAAATAAAGGCTTGAAAGCCCTGAGTAACAAAGAAAATTTATTCAATGCGGACTTCTGACGACGTCCGGAGATCAACCACAACGCGCCGCGTCATATTTTTCTCTGTACCGGTGCTCGGTACTGCTCGGTAGCGGGTGACGTGGCGCGTTCTGGTTGGTCTCTGGACCGTTCAATGTCCGCACAGAATAATTTCTCAGCCAATAAGGTAAAGCATCATTAATTATATATTTCATCTTAATTTGAACAAAAAGAGCCAACTAATCAAAATAATTCAGCCTAAAATTACTTATAATCTCAATCCAATATCATCTTCACACAAACCATCTGATTTGTTCATAATCAAATTTATCTATCAATTTAATGATTGCTCAATCAAATTAATGAATTGCATTACAATAGCTCTTAATAAAGACAGAATAGAGAATAAGAATACATAAAGCTAATCTTTAGTAGTAGTTGGGTAAGGCTAATGATGATAGAAGATGGAGTTCATTTTATATTTGGGAATCCATTGAAAATATTTTTTGGGTTCTCTGACCTTCTGTTCTTCTTACAGGAACTCAACACACAGAGACCGCCTACTCCTACCCGCGGCCGACCACAATCTGCGAGCGATCGAAGCTCGCTTGCATATATATGAGCTTTCGATGAAGTCCTAACTCAATAAGTCAACATAATACATCAATAAGGTTTCCATAATTTGATTTCAGAAATGTGGTTGCAGCTCCATTCAAGTAGTGCACCTTAAACCTGCTTTGCAGAATCTCTTTTCCATTATGTGCTATGAAAACAGTGTGTTCTTATATGCACAAGAGTGTAATTTTTTTTATTTTTATTAATGGATCATAACTGTAATTTTGTACAACTGTGTATGTGTTTGTATTTTTAAGCTGGAGGTGTTGTAAATTAAGATAGTTTTGAGCAGTTGATTTTAATGGTTTTCTTTCTTGAAGATGGAGCATTGAAGAATAAAATCTCCAATTCATCATAGCAATAATAAAATTGTTTCTTACTTTATAAGATTTTTATTTATTTATTTATTTCGTCGTTGTTTGATATGTTGGATAGAATTTTTGATCGAATACAGAGAGGCTTGTGTTTTGCACTAATAAAATTAGGGGAATTTTTTAGTTGAATTAATTAATCTAATTAAATTTGAGCTCGAACTGGTTTTATTACGAGAGAGAGTGATTATAATTTAAGTTATTATTATAATATAATGATAAAAAGAATAAGAGATTATTTAAAAAAATTATAATGAAACATTTAATGTAAAAAAGAAATATATGTTTTTTGAATATTTTAACCAATTTGTGATTAAAATTTTGAATTTTAATATATTAAAAGAATTTATTGGCAAGTAAGAAAATTTATAGCCAAAAAACAAAAAATTTATTTGAAATGACCCATGTTTTATGAAATAAGCATTTATTGGAGTTTATGATGAACAAAATTACTTTGAAATACTTTGAATTCGAATCATAGTTCAAACATGATTTGATCAAATTAGATTCAAACAATCATTTTGAGCATTTTCTTTAAGGAAATGGATGAAGGCAATGACTATGGAATTATTGCAACAGTTTGCGACCTTTGTTGGGTCTTATGATTTGCCTAAGTTGGGGGGAGGAATAATTATTACGTCCGGGCAAAAAAACCGAAAATCCGAACGTATACCGAGTGCTCAATATCAAGTTTCAGATGACTTAACGTGTGATTATTGATCTCAGGACGCGTCAGGTGACCTGACGTAATAATTGCTCCCTATTTAAGGCTGGTGTTAATCAAAAGGAAAACTTGGGGTAGAACCAACTTCATATGGTTCTTGCTTCCAGTTTATTTCAGTTCAGCTCATTTTTAATTGAAGCAAAACTTCAAAATAATGTGCTATGAATTTTTAATTAAGAAATTTAAATTTCGTTTGAAATAACTTTTTGTTTTTTAAGTAATTTTTTAGTGTAAAAACTTTTAAATTAAAAAATTTTTTAACTAAAAAAATTCTTTAAAAAGCAATAAAAAAGTCATCCCAAATGAAGCCTTAAAACAGAATTTTAGCAAACAAATTTTAATTTTTGTACTAAAAATCTAGTTTAAAAAGCAATAAAAAAATCATCCCAAAAGATGCCGTAGTCTATGAAACTCTTACGGATATAGAATCTGGAGAAATAGCGAGGTGAAGAACCAAAAACAGTTGCAACTTTTTGCTTTGGAACAAAGCTGCACACTTAACTATAGTTTGGCAATAATAAGTTGATTATATGAAATCAATTATATCTGAATGATTGAGGCTTCATTGGGGACAGCTTTCTTATTGCTTCTTAAAATAATTTTTTAATACAAAATTTAAAATTTTATATTAAAAAATCACTTTAAGAAGCAAAAAGAAAACCGTCCCAAATGAAGCCTTAATCAAACTCAACAGTTAAAGAGAGATGCATTCTTAGGGAAAATTAGGGTTCTTCTTTACAAACACTAGATGGAGCAGCGTCAAATGAAACTGATCAATCAAAAATAACATAGCTAAAAGATGAGATGATTATACAATTAGTTCAGACCAATTTTATTCTATCTGTATTTGCTAAAGATCAACATATCAAAATCAGACACAAATGCATGTTTAAGAATAGCTCTTAAAGAAGTGGACTGGCACTATTGCATATGACCTAAGTCACCTAGATTACTACTTAGAAAGCCCTATTGAGCCACTTTGAAGGTAGACCTTATTTCTTCTAGCAAACTGCAAAAATTAAGGCATTGTTTGAGACGGCTTTTTTCCTACTTCTTAAAGTAGCTTTCTAGTTCTATAATTAAAATTTTTGTACTAAAAAACTGCTTTAAGAAGCAGTAAAAAAGCCGGCCCCAACAAAGCCTAAGCCCCATAAAAAACTTAGGAGTTAGGACGGATGGTCAACCAGTCTCGTTCATCTTCTCCTTTTCCAATCTCTGCTAAGAGGTCGGCTCTCTTTCTCCATCAAAGTTCCTCCTTTCTCTTATTTTATGTTCTTAGTTCAATCACCATGGCGCCCATTGAAAACATGAACCCAATAAATCGTATAAACCATATTGTAGTTTTCATTAACCCTAACTCTAAACCTCCACAACCACCTCCATGAAACTAATATGTGAAAACCTAGCTGAAAAACAAAGGCCATTATAATAAATGCAAAAGATTTGTTGGGCAGATGAGAATCCTTCTTAAGTAACTCAAATAGCTCATTCATAGGCAGGGCTGCAACAATAGTTCAGGAAAGCATGAAACAAATGCCTTAGTAAAATAAAGAGTAAAAGTCCAAAATAATCTTCCCACTATTAGTAAATGCTCAATTTAGCTCAAGACTTTCATAATGCCCAATTTAATCTCCTGATTATTAAAAAATATCTTAATTTAGTCTCTAGGCCAAAAGTAAAAGTTAAAGTTAACCGCAACAATTAATGTGAGGGCATTTTGGATATTACGGTATATGTGCTATTATATTATTAATTTTATATATTTTATCATTCTTCATATTAAAATAAATACAAAATTTATAATGAAAGTTAATCACATTTATTTATTATTCACTCTTGTTATTTAATTGGTTAACTTTCATTATAATTTTTGTATTTATTTTAATATGATAAATAATAAAAAGAATTAATATAATCAAATACACCATAATACGCAAAAAAGCCCTCACATTTAATTGTTGAGGTTAATTTTAACTATCACTTTTGACCTGGGATTAAATTGAGACATTTTCTAATAGTCGGGAGACTAAATTGAGTCATCATAAAAATTTAAGATTAAATTAGACATTTAATAATAGTCAGAGACTATTTTCAGTTTTTACTCCTAAAATAAATCACAAAATATATCTACATTTAGAACCTACAAAGCCATTCCAAACTTACGGCAGAAAAAATGAGTTTTATAAGATCTCTGAACCCTTGATGCATGTAAAAATACAAAAAATCAACCAGGAAAGAACAAACTCTACAGTATGAAAAAAATTCACCTATGTACTGTGGCATGGGCATGGAGATTGTTTACTTGTCATTGAACCCAGCAAAGAGAGCCAGTTTTAGCCCACCAATTGAGTTTTGGTTGGACAACGAAACATCTACTATAAAAGAACATTGCAATTTTCCTATCAAGGACAAGGATTTGGATATGTGGCGTGTACTTTGTTAATCTCATCAACTATTTCTACCGAAAGATGGATTTTCGAAGCTTCTAGAACCTCCTTTAGTTGTGAAGTTTTGGTTGCACCGAACACTACACTGCCAATAAGAGGATGACCCAGCACAAAAGCTGAATATTGCATTGCAACTGCTGGTTAGAACTTCTATATATAAATATAAAGAAAAGTGGTATCATTTGCGATGCCATGTTCACCAAAATATAGTTTGTCATTATATTATGGACAAATGGTTAAAGAATTTCAATCTGCACATGATTGGATTATACTATAGTCAGTTTGGTCACAGAACTTGGTTTAACAAAGAGACAGAAACTATATTATTAAATGATTGTTGATCAAGTTTTGATTTCATGTTATAGTTTACGAGACATTAATTTGAATAGCGCATGCAACGGATATATTCTGAACCGCTCGAGAGCTTAAGACATGTAGTGAACACATTAAAACCAGAGGTGTATATATATTTAAATACATACAAGTGAAGTTTCAGATGACATACCAATTGCAAGACATGCAGGAGAAATGCCATACTTTTTGGCAATACCAATGTATTCCTACAAATAAAATTATAATAGTTGTTAGTCGTCAATTCAACTAATGAAGAAAAATGGGTAAGTAGAACCACAAGTCCAAGAATTTGCCACCGAAAGAACCCCACAGAAGGGCAAGAAGATATCGAAGTCACAACACAAAAAAAATTTATTGAAGGAAAAAAAATGCATGATATCTAGTGCGTACTCGTAAAGATCCACTTCTGATAAAGCTCGACAATAATAGGTTCCAACAAAGGTCCCTCTCATTAATATCCATGATAGTCAACAAATTGGAGAATCCTCCAAGAGATCCCGTTGCAACCAATTCCACACTCACAGAAAAGGTCAATTTCAATCTCATTTCCCCGAATGAGAAGCTCTTGATCCCATAAAATAAACTAGAAGTCCAATGGAGATGCCGTTTGAAAATCCAAATGCAAGAAGAAGACACCATAGAAGTCAAATCAATCTACAGGGTGGGACATAACAATGAGCTCCCCTCCATGTGAGTCTATCAATGGCACCATGAGGTTGGATCTAATGTCCCTCTTAAAGGACAAGAATAGTATGATCAAAAAGAGTATTCAAGTTCCACCTCAAAAGATGAGCAACAAAAATGAGGAGAAGAAGAGGAGCCGCTATTCATCTAACAAAAAAGCAAATGCAGCAACAAATAAAGGCAAAAGACAAGAAAATCTCCCAACTCAATGCCAAGGTGACAAATACAATGGCACGGATGACCATGATGATGCAACTGATGCCAAAGAATACTGTCAATCATCCCGCACCTGTCCCACTAGCTAATGATCATGCATCAAGCAATGCTCTTATTAATTCACCAACTCATATGATTCCCCGAGTCTTGGGAGTATGGGATGTGCCTATACGAAGAAATGAAATTGATCATCTTAGTAAGTGTTGTAGAGATAAGGATGCTCAAGTAGATAAGCGATTTTAATCTTAGAGAGAGGATACGAAACGAGCATATACGTGAAAAGGTTGGAGTAGCTCCGGTGGCAAATAAGATTAGAGAGAGTCGTCTTAGATGGTTTGGTCACATAAAACGATGGCCTTCTGCTGGCCCGATTAGGAGAGCAGATTATTAGATTTGACTTATGTTAAGAAAGTTAGAGGTAGACCTAAAAAGACTCGGTTAGAAAATATTAGAAATGACTTTTTTTATTAGATTTAAATGAGAATTTGACTCTTAACATGACACAGTGAATAAAAAATATCCATGTAGCTGACCCCACGTAGTGCGATAAAGATTTGATATTGTTGTCATTGTGTTGAAATATATGCCTCTTATCTTCAAAAACTTTTCTTCAAGTACTTCCATATGAGTAGGTTTTCCTTTCTAACACACTATCAGATATTTTTTTTAAGTTATTAAGTAAACATAGCAAAGAAAACGATGCATACTAGAACAGCAGCTTTCAAAATAGGATTTGAAAGATTGTATCTCGATTCACCTTCAGAATAATTTCCTGCCAAAGAAAAAAAAAGGCAAAATTAGCAAATTCAAGGACTTATATAATTGAATTGAATATATCATTGTTGGCTCAAAACCTTTGTATATATTGAATCTTGCATCATTTGGGCCAGCATCAGTAGAAAAATATTTTCCTGAGAGTATTCCCATAGCCATTGGACTGTAGGCCAACAAGCTAATCCTGTCGAGTTTTCAATGAACAAGAGATTGTGATGTTAACAGGCATGCATTATCACAAAATATGTGATTATAAACAATTGACACCATAAGTAAACACCGGCAATATGACTCAATATGAATCAAAATGTCTAAGAAATGATTCTCAGCCCGCCCACATCATCAATAATAAAGGTAGATAAGTCCTATTGAGTAGGTCCAATTTTAAGCTCGATCCATTTGGCCCATTTTCCATGGGTTTAATAAGCAGGTTGGTTGATTCATGTGCAAATCACCCAAGTTTGGATAGGCCAGGCCTCAGGCATAGTTCACACTCCATGGGCCTTGAAGGTGATAATCTTGAGCTAATTCTTGCATGATTTGAGCTCATTTTTGTTGGTGAAAAGACTGAAACAACTAATTTTGGTGTTGACTCTCGCACTTTTGCATACGATCACATGAACATTTGTTGTAGACAAAATTATGGGGCTGCATCTTATGGGGGGAAACCCACTAGCAGTAGTCATGCTCGTTGTTGTCTACAAGTAGATATTGCAAGTTTTGGTTGTCAATTACTTGTGGTTATAGCTAGAAGCCAACTGATCGGCTCCAACTGGAAACCAACTAGTACCTAGTTTGCTAACGATAGTTGTGTAGCTGGTTTTTGCCAACAAATAATTGGAATTCGATGTCAGGTGAACACCAACAGGGTTTGTTAAGGAAAGGGTCTTTGAACTCTTTTAAGGAATTGTGCTATTCTTCTTCCTTCCTCCACCATTTCTCCAAGATTTTATTGACACTTGGTCATTCTCTTCTCTTTTGTTCTTTCCTCACACGTAGAAAATTTGTGTTGTTGGGTGTTGTGAATTCCAAAGACATTTCTCTACACATGTATAAGGGTGTCAATGTTGCAATCTCATAGAAGTAACTTTAATCATTTGCACTTGATTTGCTCTAGGGGTTAGGCACTGTGGAAAGGGAAAAGACGCAGGTTGCAATCCCCTGAATCCAAAGTTTAAATACTTTAGCATTCCTCTGTTTAAAAATGATGGCCAGGGATTATGTAAGAGAAAGAATGGAAGTGTGATTTTTAGATATCCCCTCTTTAGATAAAGTAATGGGTCTTAGCTTAACTATTTCTTTTTCTTTTATTAATGGGGAGACGAATGTGTTCTGACTCAAGTTAGAGATATTTAAGATAGTTTATCTTTGATGGCGGTACCACTTGCCAAGTAATGTATTCGTATGCCAAACAAAATCAAATAAGGTTGGCAAGCCTCCTTCCTGGTATTTTCTAAAATTTGAAATTGAAATGTTTATGATGGGAGTGGTTTTCTCTAGTAGCATTTGAGCTAATAGATTGTTTGGGACGGCTTTTTTACTTCTTTCTAAAACGGAGTTTTAGTACAAATTTTTTTATTTTTATACTAAAACTCTGTTTTAGAAAGCAATAAAAAAGCCATCCCAAACGAAGCCTTAATGTTTCTCTTGTGTAATCCCCTTTCAAGGCTAATCTACATTATTGTTGAGTTGGAAACTTTCTTTTAAGGCCAATTTTTTTAAGGCTAGCTCTGATGCTTCGAGAATTGTGAAAGATTAAGTATGCCACCAGGAGCAAAGTACCATACCAAAGTAAAAAGTAATAGCTATGTTTTCCAGCAAGGTAGCACCCAAGAATTACAGAAGTATTTTTTCTTTGTCTGAAATGATTACAATAGTCCAGAGTGAAGGAGACTCTTACATCAACTGACTACTTTAAACAGATATGAGAATGATATGATGGCTTGCTCAAGACAACCAAGAATATAAAATCATTGAGGAAGCCTCTATTCAGGATTCATCACTTTGTAAATGAGTGTTTATTAAAGAAAGGTCTCTCTTCTAATTCAAAGAGACATAATGCTCACCATCTAAGGAAGAAAAAGGAATGATCATTGGTTCTTCAAGTTGAGCTACCCCATAGCAATGGGATTGTAAAGGAAGGGCAAGGCGGTGTTCGACCTATAAATGGAAGGGAAAGTTCTTTCTAGCCCAAAAGAAGATGAGAAAGCTATCAGTCCCTAGTCATTCTTCCTCAAAAATGAGTGTTTATGTTGATGAAGAAAACCATGGAGATCTGACGAAGACTTTTAAATCTAAGACTAATAATAATACGGGCATTTAGTTGCATGAGCCTGCAAGACCAAAAGTTCTCACCCATGTTCCTTTTGATGGAGAGGAGAATGGTAAGTGTCATGAAGTAAAAAGTTTTTTTTTTTTTCTTTTTTGTGCATCGTTTTAATTATGACAATGTTCATGTCTACAAATTGCATTATTTAATTTTTTTTCCTAGATGAATGAAACTCTAAGTTTGTGTACGTTCAAAATTTTAAAAGACAAAAGAAGGATATGTTGAAGGAGTTCTTGAAGGCGCACGATGAGTTTGACTGCAGACCTGGCTTGTGTTCACGGTGAGCTAGTAAGGAATATGGAGAAACTTGTTGCCAAGGATTCTTAAACTATAAACAGTTCATTTTCAATTTACCAAAAAAATGAGAACTTCCCAAATCAACGGAAAAATCAATTTACCGAGCCACCACTACTCCTCACAAACCAACCTCCACCTGTAGCAGAACTTCACTTCTCCTTTCTGCCTCTCCATCTCTCCACTATACGCCCAGCCCTGTTCCGTCTTCCCTCCGCTCCTTTCATAGTTCATGTATAGCAAGCTGCATTGCTCCTCCACATCAAACTCCCTCACCTCACCACAGCAAACGCCTTCCAATCGAAGCCCCTCTGCTCTCCAGTCAGCCAAACTCCTTAGTCCTTTCCAACACAGCAGGCAATGTCTACTCTAGCGCTCCCCCAATCAAACTCCGATCCAAAGCGCCAGAGACCCGATTCGCTTTGTCCCCTGCTCCTTTGATTTGATAAATCCTTCACTGTCAACAGCACTAAAACTAAAATGTATATTTTTTTTTAATTGCTTGATTAACGAAGACCCCGCTTTTGTATCTTTGATCTGGCTGGGAGAAGAATTTGATTTAAAAACCTCGCAATGTTGTATTTTAATCTGGCCGGGAATAATTTGATTTGAAGACTTTACATCGTCGTATATTTGATCCGACCGGGAAGAACCAACGGCAAGTGTCGTCCCAACCTCCCTTCACAGGGAGGGGATGCCGCGAGGCTACCCGATTTTCAAGGAATATTTTATTTTCAAATTAAATAAAATTAATTATAAGCAACATGTACTTAATTTGAAGACATGCGTTGTTGTATCTTTAATTCGACCATGAATACATAATTTGAAGGCCTGACGCCGTTATATATATTTGATCCAGCCGGGAAAAATCTGAAAAGAAGATATCACGCTGTCGTATCTTTGATCCAACCGAGAAGATTAAAAGGCAAGTATCTTACCAACCTCCCTTCGTGGGAAGGAGATATCAGGAGTGTCGAATTTTCCTGTGCACAAAAGGGACCTTTAAGAATAATATATTAATTTAACAATGCAATGAAGAGAAAACTCAAATGACCATCAAGAACAAAAAATGAGAACATTGAAGCATAACTCGATGCTTTGATCGAACAATATTGAACACAAGCAAGAAATCGGACCTAAATTAATATTCTAAAATTAGAATGAAATTAAATGCAATTTGTAAAATCAAAGAAACTAAGTGAATTTGTAATGGAATAAACAAAAGAGCTTAGTCATATTTATAATGAACATGTAATGTAAACAGCAGCTCACCTATGGGCATTAACAAAAGGTTTCTAATAAACATGACTTGTTTATGAGCACAAATAAGGACTCTTAATGTGCATAGCAGCTCACTTATAGGCAACATTAGAGGACTTGCACTTAATGCAACTCGCTTACGAGCAACAACAAATGATTTGTAATGAAAGCAATTTGCTTACGCGTAATATTAACAAACTTGTAAAAAATGCTACAATTCATTTGTAAGTAGGAGTCGGGAATTGGTAGTGCACACAACTAGCCTACAGGCAGCAATAGGAGATTCGTAGCAAATGATGTAACTCACTCACAAGTAAGAGCATGATCTCCTAGTGCCTATTGAGCAAATATCCTCTACGAACAGTGCTAAGTGATAACTTAAAGGAGTCAAAATGAACTAAACAATATCTCTCCTATATACAACAATTAAAATCTAATACGCCTACACGCCACTAGACCCGCAACACTCGCATAAGCGGACAGAAGGCGTTTGTAGGCCCCTAAATGAAATCTTGTGCACACTCCAATGACATTGCAAGGAAACTTAATTGTAAGATTTTTGTACATGTACAAAGACCAATACGTACCTTTCTTGGTGTGATGGGAGTAGAAGATCAAGCCACGGTATTTACACCATTCATACACACCTTTCTTGACATAATGTGTCGGCCTAGTATTCCTTTCAATGCCCACTACACAGGGCGTGATGTTAGAATGTTACTGACAGTTTCAATGACAATACTCAAAACAGAACAAACTTAAATGACTTTTGGATCCAAACATGACTAAAGTAAAAAAATAGAATTGTAAATAAACATTAAACAAGCAATCAAATTGGGGAAATAAGTCATGTCAAAAAGATTTGAAAAGAACTATAATAGAATACAAAATGAAATTTTGAACTTACAGGAGACATGATGAATTTAAAAGCTCGCCTACTACCACAGAACTTCCTGACGACACTAAGGATTCTCCTCAACACTCAAAACCTTTAAGAACACACTTGGTGAAATGAGCTGCGAATGAAAATAAACTAGGGTGGTTCCTATTTATAAATGAAAGAATAATTCCCTATGGAGCCCCGCACAAGTAAAATACAAACCACGTACAAACAAAATTAAATCCCTATGTAAACACAAGGAAGATTCTAACTTGTGATGCTCGCAATTGGATCCATAGCACGCACATAAATGAATAAATACGAATAAAATTAAATTCAAAATGTAAGCCAGAGCCACATGCACATTTCAATAACAATAAATGCACATGAACAACTGTTATGTCAAACCCTCAAATATTTCAAATAGTTGCATTTCACATTAATGGCTTTCAAACAAAATAAAATGGTCTAACTTATCACTTGTTACGAATTTTACTAGTGCTTTAAGTAGCACGCACATCAATCACTAAAGCAACTCACTCACCTCTCAGACGACTCCAACAACGATCACCACAATAGCCTTCATGCTTTTCGAGTGACTTTGCATTCACATGAATGAGATTTTATCTTCCATAAAGAACCAAAGAAACCCACTATCACGTGTCACTGGCTATGAAACATTTCAAAAATTCAAGCAGTATACCTCAAATCATCAAAAGTAATTTTGTCGACATGTGCTCCAACAAATGTATTGAATGCGTGAACTTAAAAGCTTGAAAATGATGCATGAACTATTAAGGTTGCAACTGAATTGAGCATTCCACAAGCTACTTGTGGCTCGATTTGATTACTTGTTCATGATCGTTTGTTTAAATAAGCAAATATGTTTGACCAATTTTTAAAATACTCGACTGTTAAATAAACAAGATTGAACAACTATGTATTCGACTCGTTTATGTTCATGAACAATATCAATTACAATTAATGAACAAGCTCGATAAGAAACTTGATATAGACTTGTTAGAAAGCTTGATTAATATTTAATACAGAAGTTGTGAATAAGCTCGTTAAAAGTCGATTAAGTCTTGTTTTAAATCTTTATTTAATATATTTGTATATAATTTTTAATTTTATTATAATAAATGATCCTTATTTTATAAAAAAATTATTTTATTTTTTATGTTATATTCTTTTAATGGAATGAATTTGTTCATAAACAAGAGGTATTTGTTCATGTTTGTTAGATTGTTTAAGTATTCATTGACAAGCATATTTATAAGAAGAATCATTTTCTGAGCTTGTTTATTCGTGAACATGCACATTTGATAGCTCGAAAACATTCACTAGATATATTCGACAAAATTGGTAGCTTGAAAACACTCGCTAGATCTGTTCGCAAACACACTCTAGTAATTACTTGTTAGGAGGTTCGATAAGACTTGTTTCTTAAGCTAATGAACATCTAAAAGGTATAGTTCATTAATGGCTCGATAAGCTCGTTCATTTAAAGTTTGATAAATACAAAATAAACCAGAAATAAATCAAATACAAACCAAACATGAAACGAACCAAACACGAACATCTATCATTTTAAACGAACCAAGCATGAACATAAACAGAAAAGCTCAAACGAACGAACATACTAATAATAAACGAGCTCAAACATGAATAAGCAATTGCTCAACTTAGCTTGATTTATTTGCAGCCCTACAAACTATGAATTGAATTCAAATTTGCCTAGCTCTGAGAAGTGTACAATAGCCCTATGATCATGCAATCTTTCTAAAAAAATTACAAACTCTCTTAGAAGTCAAACTCATCACTACACGATGCTTTTGAGAGGGCCAATTTTGCCAATAAGTACCATGTATCAAATTCGAACCTCTTCACAAGGATTGTAATCAACAAAACCTACACCCCAAGAGGGATGTTCGAGCAATAAATTTTAAATAGATCATGAAGAAAGACCATTTCATATTATATTCTCAATGTATTAAATAAATTTATAAATGATCATACAGCTACAAAATCCATGAATATATTTTATTTTATGTTTGGCATTCTCTTAAGAAGAAAATTCATTTTAAAATACTAACTCTCAAAGTCACCTCTCTTACATGGTAGCATGTAAAATTAATCTTCAAACCTAATCCTTGAATAAAGTTTATAATAATAAAGAGCAATCAAACAAACAACCCCTATAATGGGCGTGGCTATTGCACAGCATAACTGGAGGAGTCTATTCTTAAAACTCAAGTACTCAAACTGCAAATACAAATATTTCAATTAATGCGCCCCTATGATAGGTGTGACTACTACACATCATAACCGAAGAATTCTATTTCTGAAAGTCTAGCACTCAAGTTACAAATACAAAGTACTTAAGCAACTCACTGTGGGCTCCAAAAATTCAACACCGGCTTCCCCGCCGCGCAACTGATTGTTTCTTTTTGTTTTGGCGAGGGGGAGTTTTAACGGATTAGGTTCCGGGGTAAATTTTGGAATTCAGATGAGTTTGTAGATAAGACACTACCCAAAGATTTCGCCCTCGTTTTGTGAGGACTTTAAAATCTGGTTCTAGGTTTCCCATAGGCGCAAGCACCTATGGTTAATTACCTCTCCCGATCACGAGAGAGCACTTTCGATTAAGGCTAGTCATTAAAGAGGTACGAAATACCTAGCATATAGTAGCAACATATGAAATTGGAATTATAAATTTATTATTTTTATACTTAAAGCAGATGGTGGGGGGAATGATGATGAACCCGATCAAGATCCCATGGATCCGTCGTCCCGGGCCATCGTGATCCCTAGTCTACTTAGTCAGAGGAGGTAGTCGACCCAACCTGACAGAAGGATCCTTGTCGGCAGCCATGGGTTGCTTCGTCCAAGGGTACCTTGTAGACTTGGGGTGGATGCTTGATTAAGAAGACAAATTTTAGTCAACCTTAGCTAACAGAAAGCTTTATGCCTTATTAAATGTACCCTATAATTCATTACTCAAGGGCTTTAAACCATTGGAGAACATACGGGTTTTGACCATAACCGTAATATAGTTGTGCTATTTTGCAGCAAAACCACCCGGTCAGAGGGCACATGCCACGTCTCCGCTGGCGAGAAATCATTTGAGAATGAATCACAGTGATACATTCAATTAGACATTTTGCTCTCTGTGAGTTGAAGTTATTCTGAAATTTATCATCCTTAACAAATGTTTGCTGATGATGGATAGAATCTTGCTTTAAGTTTTAAATAATAAATTTCATTTGAATATTATAAAATTCATTGAGATTTTATTTCAACTATGATTTCATTTTGAAATTTGTGGGTATTTTAAATATTGGAGATCCCCTCCGGTTGAGATTAGCTTTCAACACGGCCATCATCGGGGCAACTTTGGCATTTGGAAATATTTGTATTTTGTAGAAATTTGAGGGCATTTAGAATGTTTGATCCCCTCCGGTTGATATAGACTTTCAACACGGCCATCATCGGGGATTTATTGTAGCCATTGAGAAAATAGTTGCATTTCATGAGCATTGGGAGGCATTTGAAAATGTAGAGCTCCCTCCGATTGATATAGACTTTCAACACGGCCATCATCGGGGATTAAATAGCATGTATATCAGGCTTTTAAAATCATGCACGCTTCTTGATGTGGTGACTTGCTTCTCTAGGTGGTAGCACTCTTCTTGGGGCAATCGCTTGCTTCCCAAGGCTACTACACACATCTTAGAGGTGTCGAGATCATGCTCGGTGCATCATATTGAAATTTAGAAAATTATTTTTGAATGCATGAAGGGGCATTAAACGCCTTCTGTCCGCTTGTAAAAGTGGTGCGGATCCGGTGGCGTTTTTTATTCTCTCCAATATTTTGGATCATACTTATTGAAGTGGTTGTACACTTATCCAAATTGGTTGTAAACTTATCCAAATAGCTATATACTTCTCAAGATAGAACTTTGAGATTGAGCAAATACATATTAAAACTGCTTTTCATGTATCTTTGAAGCGATTACTACTTCACTTTATAATTATTTTTCTTCTGTATGATAATCCACTAAGGTATAAGTTGACAGAGATCAGGTGTAAATTTTTTTACACGCCAAGTCCATAGCTTAAAAAGAATCAACATAATCTCTCAAGTATTTGAACTATATTAGTTAGCAACACTTTTGATCTAGGTATTTTTGTCCAATTAACTAATAATTTGATCATTGAAATATTTAGACACTTGAATAAATAGATAATTTTGACGTCGAAGCATCGCCCCCTTTAATTGAATATTTCTAAAAAATTTCTCAGCAAGTGTCTTTGTGAACAACTTGGAGTCATACTATATATCATATATATTTGGACCAATAGTGAATAAAACACAAGATGAAAATTTCTCTTTATAAAGTTTATGTATACTTTCTAGTAGCAAGAACTTGCTTCTCAAGATATACCCATCTAGTTTATTATTAGCCATTGCATATGCTTGAGATTCAAGCTTTTCCTAGGTTGGTAACCTTTATCACTCCATCAATATCAAGCATCAGAAGAAGTTCACCATATGAATGTAGCTTGCATTCTTTAATAACTTCTCCTTTCCCATAATTTTTTTTTAAATGAAACATTGCATTATTTATCTTGTATTTTCTAACAAAGTCAAAAGCTATTTTAAATGCTTTATCAATACTTCCATCATATATGACTAACACCTCATAGGTGAAGAAATGGTTGGTTGTTCTTTTTTTTTTAATCAAATATGGTGGAAACACAAATCCACATATTATGATCAAATTCTTTTGTCCCTTCATCTTTATAAAAATGTTGCCATAAATTTTCCACATACCACCATGACCAATAGGCATAGTAGAGAAATGTCCTCATCCAAAATAATTTGATATTCATTTGATTTATATTTATATTAATAATTCAATTCAAGCTCAAATATTCTTTAAATTTTATTTAATTTGAGTTCAAGAAATATCAAGTTATTTTATTTGAGCTTTTGAAATATCAAATTATTTTATTCAAGCTTATGATCGTCAAATTTTGGCAGTATCCCGGCGTCTCCCCCGTTTAGGGGAAAACTACGGAAAACTGGGCCTTTCCCACCACGCTAAGAAAAGCGTGTATGATAGGTGCCCTCTTTCGAGGACACCGCGGTCGTGTAAATTCTTTATCCCCACCACGCTAAGAAAAACGTATATGGGTCTTCGGTACCTGTTACAAGAAAAGAGCAGTTGTTTCCCCACAGGTACAGAGCCGCGTACGGGTACTTAAGAGTTGTCCTGGTCACGCTAAGAAAAAGCGTGCACCAGGCTTACCTGCCTCGTCACATGCATCGCACCGGAGTCCCTCCTACCACGCTAAGAAAAGCGTGTATAGGTGTTTAGCCGGCTCGTCGCACACACCGAGGGTGGGATTTGAGATTTTAGAGTTTGGCGAATGATATACCTTGACGAGCGAGCGAGGCGACGACGATGACAGAGATTTTTGGCAAGGCTGAAAATTTTTTTTTTTTCTGATTTGATTTTTTATAGAAATATATTTATATATTTATATAGAGATAAGAAAACAAAGATTAGAAAGAGAAATAGTGACCGATTGAGTGGGCTATTGTTTACTGTTTGGGTGTTGAAGTTTAGATGGCTGTTTGAGTGACTAAGGCTAGAGAGCAGCAGATCGCCGGCGACGGAAGCAAGGAGGTCGGTTGGGTTCACCAGCGATGGATGCAAGGAGGTCGGCTGGCTGCTGTTGGAAGTGACGAACAGATTTGGAGAGGGTTACGTGTAGTGGTGTTGGGAAGGTTGTGAGAAGATGTTTAAACAAAGAAGTTGAGGCTTACTGGAAGTGTGGGTTAAGAGTTGAGAGAGATATTAGGAGAGAGAACAGCAGGTGGAATTCGGCTGGTTGGATATTTGATGAAATCAAGAATTCTGTACTTTTTATTTTGTTTGAACATTAGTATATTCTATTTTCTATTTTATTTTCTTTTCTTTTTTAGCTATCCAATGATGGGAAAGCATCCAATGATCATGGTAGGTAGTGCATATGGCTTGGTAGACCTTTGGTTTGCTGGCTCGATTGGTCCCTGGCTGATGGTGGTTCACGGGTTGGCTGTTTTGGAGCATTTGGTTTTGAGCTGATCCTCTAAGTTGCTTGAGCTGAAGTTTAGTAGCTCATTAATATCCAAAAAGGTACATCATTATGAAGTTTACTTTTGGAGTGGCCTTGTCCCTTCCCCTTCCCCTTTCCCTTTCTTCTTGTCTCTTGGGAATCCGTGGCCTATTCTTTATTGGTGGCTGAATTCAAAGCAATAGAAGTTATAAAAGAATGCTTTTTCCCTTGGGAGTCCATCCGGCCTTTGTTTTTCCGAACTGGAATTTTTTTCCTGTTGCTGTGCTGCTTTGAATTCTCGGTGGCTCCTTGGTTCCGTGAGATGGGCTGAATTCAATTCAATATAATGGGGAAGTTAATTATTTTAATGCTAGACATTACTGTTGGCTGATATTTCCATGCATTGCCTATTTCCGAAACATTAGTCTCCTTGGTTCCATGAAATAACCCTTTGATTCCTGTTCTGGTTTTAATTGGGGCTGTTTTTCCGAATTGGGAGGCTTTTCCCGTTGCTGTGCTGCTTGGAAACTTCCGCCTGGTGCCTTGGTTCCGTGAACTGTTGGGTTGATTCTCCAAAATAAGCTTTTGGAAATCCTATAAAACTAATGCTTGGAATGTTGTGAACATTAAGGTGGCTTTTGGCATTCCTCTACTTTGCCTATAAAAATGAGATGATGATGTAAAGAAAGGGGGAGTTGATATTTGTGAGCATATTTGCTATTAACCTGCGGGTTTATTCGGAAATCCTGCGGGCTCTTTCCAACCTTCGTTTCTCATCCCCTCCGGAAATCCTGCGGGCTCTTTCCACCCTTTCTTCTCGGGCTTCTAACCTCTTTCGTCTCTCCGCAAGTGCCACTCCATCTGTATCCTTCTTCTCAAAGTAAAGCAACTTTAGGGTGTCGTATCAGAGTTGATTTGAAGCGTCTATTGAAGAATTGGACCAATCTTGCAGTGGTGGACCATCGGTTTGCTAGTTCTATGCACTTTACTTATTTATCCTACAAATTCGATGCATGTGAGAAACCCGCTCTGACGGTTGTCTGAGGATAGCGTCTTTTTAAGTTTCTTTATTTCTTTAAAAACTCCTAGCATCTTTTGTTGTGTTTGTTAAGTTTTGAGTCGTTTGGGTTTATTTAACAAAGTTTATTTTAAGTTCTACTCATTTTGCCTGTGTTCTTCTTGTGTGTCTTTTGTGTTCAAGAAATATAGGATCTCCTATATTCCTTGTCTACATCAATATTTGATTTAAGAGATATAATAGTATGGTTGAGTGTAGGTAGATATGGGGGATGGGCTAGGAGTTTTCACGGTAAGGAGAAGCTAGGGAGGAGGAATTACCGGCTTGAGCTGAGAGGTGACGGGAAAGGGGCTGGTTTGGTTGGAGTTGTGGGACGTGAAGAGATTTCGAGAAGGCTCGGGCTTTGCCCATGTGAAGAAATAAAATAAAACAGAAGAAAGTGAGTGCAATAGGGATCTATTTGATAAATGCAAACGGTGAGAGCAGAATTTTTTTTTTTTTTTTTAGTGGGAAGAGCTGCTGGGAAAAGGCGTGAAGTTGAGATAAATATTAAGACTTTATTATATTAAGTATATGTACATGCGGTGGAGTTTCATGCAAAGGCACACCTAGCATTCTTATTCGGCAAACCTTGTAAAATAAGGCACGCAGAACTGTTGAAGTGAGAAAACCTTTAAAGGAAGGCACGTAGACTTGGGTAGTGAAATAGATAAGTTTTGTATCAGGGAATGATATTATGAGATGAATTGAGTGGAGTGAGTTACACGTTTGTTGAGATTGGAGTGAATTGCCAACTTTTTTATAAAACTATGTAGGAATATAAATAAATTTAAATTTATAATAACATATAATGATTTTTTTTATCACTTTTAATTTTAATATCACATTAAATTTAATAACAATGTATATTATTATAAAATTTACTCTACTTACACAACATATATAAAAACAAATTCGTTATTTATTAATATTGATTTTTTTATCATGCCCTTGTGCCGACAATTTTTTATTCCAATTTGTGTGTCATCGCCTCGCAACTCAAGCCAAATTTTATATTTTTGCACACCGAATTTTATATTTTCACTCGTGCAAATATCCAAATAATATCACAGTCATTTCTCGGTGTTTTTCGACGTTCTAAACATAATTGAGAAATTCATTTTGCAAACGGATGACGTGTGAGCAACGTTTAGTATGTCCGTCGATCGCTTTCATTCAATTTGATTGCGAGGGATCCTTCTTTAGTTAGATTCAATGCTCTAAACTCATTGATGAAGCTTGTTTAACAAGTGGAGGCCATTTGGATAATGTTTTGCTAGCGTCGCATCCACTAACACGTTGTCGTTCGATCGAGTCGCATACGAACAACTTCTATTTGAAAATTTTGATGTCTTAAATACATCGATGTGATTTATTTTGTAATCGGACAAAGATTTAATCATTTAATTATAACCAAGACACTCCGATCTTCGTTTTGAGCGATGTCTTATTTATCAATAATAATCGATCATCATCTCTTTTGCTTGTATTGACTATGGCAGATATACGAAGGTCAACACTCACCTTGATAATTGCCTTGTTAAAAAAACTAACAATAAGATGAGTCCATTTTTAGAATCAAGCTCTTAAATTGCAAAGTCAAATGTCTCAAAAATCCTAACCCGATGATGGTCATGTTGACAATAAATCTCAATAGTAAGGGATCCTATTTTTAAAATGCCCCCAAACTCCAAAATAAATAATTCTGGGTCTAACTTCTGTTAAAATAGGATAATTCATAAAAAAAAAATCAAATTACAAAAATATTCAAGTGAAATCTACTGTCCAAAGATAAAACCAATAATCCATCAATCCACAATCATTTATCGAGGGTGATAACTTTGATATTAATATCAGCTCAGAAAAGTGTTAGTATCATATCAAATGTATCACTTTGTTCACTCTCAAATAAGATTTCATCGGTAATAACATGACAAATACCCACGAATGAGGTGAGTTTACCGCCAAATTGCACCACTAAAAGCCATAACCAAATAGTTCATCATAAAATGGTGCCATTATATTACAATCATGGTCATAGCCCGTATGTTCCTCAATAGCTCCATATCTTTGAGTTGTGAATCATAGGATACACTTGATAGCATATAAAGCTCTTTATTATCTAAAGTCGAATTAAAGTTTTGGGTTTAAGATCCCATCAAAAAGCATGCACCTGAGGTCCACAAAGTCCCATCGAATGAAGCAGCTCATGCGGTTTTCCATTTGCTTAGGCAAAGAGATACATGAAGATTAACCAAGACACTCTCAATCCAATACAGAGGCGAAGTAATGTAAAAACTTATAACATAAATCCAACAGTTAATAATGAGATGTTCACCGTGAGGATCGGACCTCTCTCTACGAATCTAGGCTGAGCGGAGGAAGATCTTACACACTAGAAATGAAGTGACTACTAGGAAGAACGAGCCGATGATCGTAGTTGTTGGGAAGGTAACCAGAGTTGGAGGAGGCATGGAGCGTCCAATGAGGGACCACGGGGTTCTTGGTCGTTGAAGTCAATGGTCCCGGCAATGCAATACACGAAACGGTTGACGTAGCGTTCAACGGTGACATAGTACTCCCAATCCGGTTCGTAGAAAGGGGAGAGGAAAATGTCGATCTCCCCTTGCTCTTTGTATACGAAACCGTGGTCGACCTCAGGATCGGCCATGCACTGTAAGCATGGGGATGAGGGAACACGAGGAGGAAGACCAAAGAGAGGTAGGGAAGAGGCTAGGGTTTGGGGAGAAATTAGGTTAGGTTGGGGTGGAGATGTGGTTTAATCTAAATCTGAAATGATTCTCAGATTTTGATTAAATTGGGAGGGAAATAATTTGAAATTTGATTTCAAATTGATTGCAATTAATGCATTGATGGTGGATTAATGGGATGGAGCCATAGAGGGGGCCGGCAGCATGGAGACAGAGGGAAGAGGGGTTTAGAAATAAAACTGAAATTAATTTCAGCTTAAGTGAAATTGGAGGTAAAAATATTTGAAATCAATTTTGGATTTCAAACAAGGGTAATGGAATGAATGAGCATTCAATGGGGGAAGCCCATTATGGGGGCCAGCGGCATCATGAAGGAGGGAGGGGATTGGGGAAGGTTGTAAGGGAGTTTCCAAATAAGCATTGAATGTTAGGAAAGAAGGAAATAAATCTAATTTGATTTATTTTTAAAATTGAATTCAATATAGAAACTTTCCTAATTTGGAATTCCCTAAATGGAAAGAATTTGAAATTCAAAATTTGAATTTTAAGTATGAAGGCTAGGGGAAAAGAGGGCCGACGAGTGAATGATAGGAGGCCGGTGGTCAGATGGCCGGCCGGCGGGTGACAAGGCAGCCGGCGGCTTGGGCTCCCAAGGAGGACGGTGGCAAGGAGGGTGGGGGCTCGGGTTCTCCAAGAAAGTTGGAGGGGTGAGGTTTCCTTTAAGGAGAAGAAGAAGGAGATCGGAGTAGGAGGAAAGGAAGATTTAGAGCCACAAACCTCAACACCTCATCCACTAGAACTCACAAAGAGATCCACGATACTATCTCCTCAAGAACTCACAAAGAGATCTAGGGAAATGTTGCGAACTCACAAAGAGATCAACAAAGGAAAATTTTCATTCATCAATAATGATCATACAATAGAAGAGGCCATAATATATAGGCCTAAAGAAAAACAAAATACAATGACGTGCATGCCCTTCGGGCTACTACTCAAGACAAATAAAAGAAAGGGTACAATCGGTAATATCAACTAATACATAATATCAAAATAGAACTAAGCATCAAAATAAAGACTATGGATCATAGCCATCGATCTGCGGCTCCTGCGCTGATATACTCTTCGAAAACATCTGTCGATGTCCTCATCAATAAAACATGTGATCATGACTAGTTTCATCATCATTCCTCTCATCATCGAATGAAGCAGCTCATGGCAACAAACAAGATCCTTGATCAAATTGGATTGACTGCATTCTCTAACTAAGTAAGCAAGAGTCTATGAAATCCAAAATGATAGAACCAACGTGATCATGGCTTTTCTTCGTCGTTCCTCTCATCATCTACATTAAGCTAAATGTGGTAGATTTTCTCTATCTTAATCTCAACATTGTTGCTACTATACACTAAGCACTTATCTCCATTAACTAACCTTAATTGAAAATTCTCTCTCATCATCAAAAGTAGTAATTAATAATGGGGGCCTGCACGCATGGGAATCCATGTAAAGTCCACGTAAAATGAGGGTTAAATCTCTAGATGGTGTATTATACAATCTAATCAGTCTACAGAAAATTTGACCAAGAAGTTCCACTCTCAGGAGAGCAATCACAAATTTTTGGAGCCTGCAAAATCAATATTTTATTTTTAAGGGTTCTAATGCCACAACATAGAAGTTGTAAGAATCTTTCACGAGATTGTTTATGGGTGCAATTTTTTTATCAAAGGCAGGGAATATGTAACAAGTAAGAAAAGAAAATGGTAAAGTATTTTACTAATTTTCTTAAAAATATATAACAAATTAAACATAATAAAAAATTCACATTAAAGAACTTATCCTTACTAAACAAGCCAGATAGAGAAGAGAATATATTCAGTTACGGATCCTTAGAAGAACCTTACTTGAAGAAGAGTACGAGGCTAAAAAATATAAGTCGAAATATAAAAAAGATCAACTGCCAACAAAATCAGAAGGAAAAAAAAAAGAAATACTTTTTTGGTTTGCCAATGAAAACAGATAAGCATAGTTTCTAGTCTATCAGAATTCTTGAAGTTGTATGACACAAATAAAGCAAGATGGATTAAAGCAGCATATAAATTAATACACAATTAGAGACAGGAAGATGAAAAAAAAAAAGTTTACCTTTCATGATGGCAGCATTCTGCTAATACTGAGTCAAAATTTCGACAGAGTAAGTTGTAGGAGTTCTGTGATAGTAACTCATAAATTGCCTTTAAAAGCTAAGAGGGGATAGAAATATTTTATTGACCAACTAAAGAAGAAATGAGTTTCTGACCTGTAGCGACACTATCTTATGGTTCAAGTTAGCATTTTTAGCAATTTGAACGAACTTCATCACCCCATATGCAGTTTCATTACTTAAACCTATGTATCTTATCTACAAAATTGATTGATATCTTATCATATATTGTCTGATAATGCATCAAAAACAAGCTATATCAGTGCAAAAATAAATCTAAGAGCATACCTTACCTGCAGAAATAGCTTCGCCAAGTGCATCAATCTGTTCCTCTATAGGAACAGAGTTGTACTGATAGTTTGGACTATATTCCGTTTCACCAAACATGGGAACATAACTATTAATACAGAAGAAAATTGAACTTAGAAGGATGAAACTTTGAAAAACATACAATGAAATGTAGAAAAATCAAGGAATAGGATATACGCTAATCAGCATAAGGTTGACCTAAATCAGATATTGCAGCATTAAAGATTTACTGATATATACAAGCGTGCATACCGGTCAGGCCAATGTATCTGATAAAGATCAATGTAGTCAGTCTGCATCCTCGACAAACTGAATCAAGTACAAATACACATTAGAGGTATTAATGAATCATGCAATATATCTTTGAGGGGAAAAGTAATAAATAAAATCAAACTATTCAGTGGAATTCGTCTCCTAATCAAAGAAATGTAGAAAACTAAGCTTCATCCATGCCATAACTCAGTAAAATGCTCTAAACAATCTAGACTTCTCAACACTCCCATTTAAGAGAGCAAAATCACAAGAAATTTTCCCATTGAACTTTTTTTATCCTTTATTTCCACCTACCAAATAATCTCAAACCAGACAACCATCCAATTATCAGAGCTTTACAATGTGGCCTTATCAGGCATCCACAATACTGGTACTTATCAATCGGCATAATATAAAAACTTAAGTGTAAGTCACCATTAATCATAATTCAAGTACACACCATATTAGTTCCATTACCCATGCTCCAAACACCTTTACAGTCACAAGCCGTACACCTATGAAACGAAGCAAGCAGAAGTGATGGATTTCCTACCAAATTGATGATTTGCGACAAGTGTATCAGCACTTGCGTGCAATAAATACTAATTGACTTGTGAAATGCTACAATTAATAAACAATGATCATGAATGAAGAAAAATCCTTGGCCCAAAAAGGTGCTTGAGATAAAAACAAGCAGCATAGACAACTTATAGCTAAAAAAAACCTGCTGTCAATGGCTGCTAAGATGTTGCCAGCGTCCAGAGACTTGGGCCCCCCTCGAATCCAAGTCATCTGACCAGAAGGCCCGGCAACCTGAAGATGGACAAGATTAGCATCCTCACACCAGAAAAAAGAAACAGCAGAAGCAGGCTACTAGGTAAACTCATAACTGCCCAGCTAATAGGGGAAGCCTCGAATATGCAGTTATGCACGAAACTAATAACCAGGATTCAACTGTGATATTTGGCCATGTTGCAAGTTTCTAAAAAGAAACAAAAATTAATTGTGGATATAAGACATGGAATTGGGAGAGCAAGGCAAGTTAAAATCAGTAAAAAGGATAGTTGATATCAATAATAAAGAATGGTAAGGATAACATTTATGAAATTTTAAGATGATGTTTTTGAATTTATTGCTTGCTGGAATTGTCACGACGATTAAAGGAAAATCTATCATCTCAATGTTTCATAAAAATAATGTCCACACAAATGAATGCTAGCAATACACAAGAGAAAGAGGATTTTTATGTGGAAAATCTTGAAAATGAAAAATATTGAGCCTAGCCCAATTGAAAGAGTTTTGCTACTTAGGTTAAATATCGAAAAGATTCACAAAGCTCTCCATAACTGAAGGAGGCGGGATTACAAGGCCTAAATAATTGGGGTTGTCTAATGCGATGGCAATAGATTATATTGGAAGGTGATGTAGTTGCAGTGTAGAAGATGAAAGATGATGGACTTCAGAATCAACTGAGAGCAAGCACACTAAGGGGAGCAACAACCAACATGCAACAGGGGACATAATATCAATTGGCATCAATTGACACAAGCAGTGACAACCTCGCAAAGACAGGCCTCAGCATTGGTCAATAGCAATCAGCGAACAAGTCACAACAAATGGGTAAAGGTGAGCATCGGTATTTTTTAATGGTAGACAAACAAAGTTGACGGGTGACAATGACGGCCGGATGTCGACATACAATAGCATGCAAATGTCCATCAAACGTCGTTGATGGAAGACGGGAACTGACAATGTTGATGCACGATGGGGGATGAATGATGCCGACATACCACAGGGGATAGATAACAACAGCAGACGATGAGCGACGGAGGACGTTGGCGGTAGATGACAAATAGATAACATCAACGAATGATGATGTATTAATGATATTAATAGGCAACGATGGATGAGCAAAGGTGGATATTGGCATAGGTAAACATGTGACGATGGATGTCAACGTCAATCAATAGTGGACTTGTGACAAAGAAATTGGAGTCAACCGTCAATGGAGGGGGTGGTGGATTAGGATATAAAATTCTCTATATTTTTTTATATCAAAAATCCTCTTAATATGTAAAAAATACTTATGTATAAATTTCAAGATGGGTCTTCCAGTCATTTATGTTGTGATCCTAGACACTCAATCAAATGATCAACCATTATCAATTGAGGTTTTTGGACATTAAAGTGCCTTAAAAAGATAAAAATTGAATGATCTTGGATGCATTATTTTTTTTTTTCATTGAATCACTTGTTTTGACTACAAGCACACAATATTTGAAGGATGTTTGACCATCCAAATGGCTTGACAAAGTTTCCAATTATGCTTATAAGTGTGTGATGTCAGCCCATCAGGGCTCCGTTCAAGTCGTTTCAATATCATTGGGGCCTTCTAGCCAAAACATATTTTTGCAGTTATAAGCTAGCTGAAAAACGAACTCATAAAATCTAGTAATCAAATTCAAAAGCTTGGGTAAAATACATTGAGGCTTTGAGATAAGAAAATTTGTGTCAAAATATATCTTGATCAAATGAATTTTTGGGGGCATATCAGTTGCACCATATTTTCAATCAGCTAAATTTAAGACGAAAAATACTCTAGGTCAATAAAAAATTCGGGACATAAAATTTTGGAGAAATCAAAGATGCATTCACTCCCAAAACGTCAGCACGGATCTCCGCTTGGGATGTGAATTGATTAAATACCCTTTAATCTCAACCATCAGTGAACTATGCACATCATTAAAAAAAAATTGTCGAAATTCAATCCAAATTCCTCCAAAACAGCTCAAAATTATTTGTAAAGGCTCTGTTATTGTGAGTGTTATGCTTGTTCTCCATTCGAGGTGATGTTAATGATCAATCTAACAACAAATGATGGGAAGTTGTTTCCATACAACACCAAAATATTATGTTTTGGAATATTTACAGCTAATAATAGAATTTGATAAGGTCAACTAGCATCAAAATGTCCCACACACAGATAAATGACCCATTGAGAGAAGATAAGATTTTTTATGCTGAAAATTCTTAATAGAAAATACCACAAGGTATGCCCTAGTCGAATCAATTGCACCCATAGGTTAAAGATTACAAAAATTAAGCCTTCTCCACAACTAGAGAGGGCAAGATTACAAGACTTTCATTTTTGGGATTGCCTCTTATGATGGTGGTGATGTATTGGAAGGTGGTGGAGTTAGCTGTTGGATAGTAAAAGATAATAGAAATCAACGTCAACTTATGGCGAGCGGCTATGATGGACGTTGATGTCAATAGACAGCGAGCAATAATAAATGGGTAGCAGTGGATGTTAGCATCAATCAATGGTAGGCAAGTAATAGTGAGCATCAGTGATAGTGGACGACAAACATGCCAAGGTCAATGTCAACATCAAATTAGCATAAGCAGATAGTTGTGGGTGGAGCTTTAAAATTCTCAACAAATCTCAAATTCCACTATGCTAAAAATCCTCCCCTTAATGTGCAGAATCAATGCTTATTTATAAATTTCTAGAGGGGAACCCTAGATGCTACATCGCACAATCTAGAAAGGCCTCCTTGACCATTTAATATTTTGGTGAGTAATCTTGGACTTTTTTAATTCTTCCTGTCGAGGTACTTGTTTTTATAATAAGCATGCAAAATTCGGATAATATCTGACCCTCCAAATGGCTTCAAGAAGTTTCCAATTATTTTTGACTGCTTGATTTTTGCCCATTTGGACTCGATCAATATTCATATCATGATTGTTCAACAAGTTTTACGCTATCTATAGACTGCCTAACACAACCCTCCACTTTTCTCATCCAAAATTTGGGACTTGACAACAGCAATAAGTGTTGCAAAGATGAGAATGCTTGGGTGGATAAGTGGCTTTACGTTTAGAGATAACGAAATGAGTATATACATAAAAAGGTTGGAGTAATTCCAGTCGCAAATAAGATTAGAGAGCCTCCTTAGACTGTTTGGTCACATAAAACATCGGCCTTCCGATAACCCGGTAAAGAGAGTAGAAGTTTAGAATTAATCAATGTTAAGAAATGTAGAGATAGACAAAAAAAAGGCTTGGTTAGAAAGTATTAGAAATAATATTTTCTTATAGATTGAAATGAGAATTTGAATCTTAATAGGACACAATGGATAAAAGGGATTCATGTAGCCGACCTCACATAGTGGGTGTTGTTGTTGTTGTTGTTGGACTCGATCAAGATGTTATTGATATTTGGGACAGTTTTAACTGTAAATTTGCTAAAAACAAAATTTAGATTATCTCATAATCAATATTAGAATTTTATGATTCAAATATTATGGTTCTTCGACAGATAAAAATTGGTCAAAATTCATGCTTGATCAGATGAATTTTCTAATAGCATATCATAACTAACAATTTCAAGACTTGCAAATTAAATACTTTCAAGCAAATCTCCCTTTTGACATTTCATGAACATTTGCACAAAGATGGTAGCATGGATGGAGAAATTGATGGATGGGGCGTGTAAATGTTACACTGGCATAAAATTCCTAGTTTTTACACGCATTAAAATATTTGTCGAACCATTGCAAGGCATGATGATGTTTCAAGTAGATTTCTCCCAAAACAGCTAGATGGACATGCCCCCAAAAAAGAAAATTTTGTAGCATTCAAAAATTTAGCACAAGCAGAAGATGCCCAAAGTGAGATGGATTTCTCCCGTTAGACATCTCATAAATTTTAGCACAACTAAGAAAGAAATTGACGGGGGCAAATAACTGTTACACGCTCGCATAAAACTCCTCAATTTTACACATATAAATCGATTTCTCGACTCACAGCAAGGAAAATCGATGTTACAGAGAGATTTCTCCCAACAGAGCAAGTTAGACCCATCCGGAAAAGGAAATATTACGCACCTTAGTGGCCAAGACTACGCGATTTCGCGGAACCCTCCGCTGCCTCACCCAAAGGCCCAGGTACTCCTCGCTCCGTCCGTGTGTTTCTCTGCGCTGAGGCACCGGATACCTTAATCAGCAAAACAAAAACAAAAACAAAAAAAAGCGTCACAAAACAAAACGGAACACAGATGAACAATCTAGGACTAGTCAATCCTCAATTATTACATCTCAGCGCTGTCAAAGAAGTTGATACCAGCTTCCAAAGCCTCGTCGAGAAGGCGGTAAGACTGTGGAAGTGAGTTATGTTCTCCAAAAGTCATGGTACCTGCAGGCCAATGCACAGCGAATTCGGTTAATCTCGACGTTGGAGAGGGAAAGAATGCGTGCGTGTGTGTGACAGAGAGACAGAGAGAGAGAGAGAGAGAGAGAGAGATAACCCAAACAAAGCCTGGACACTTGTAGATCGGGAGCAAGGTTAAAGAGGGGAGAAGCCATGGCTCCGGGAAGCTTCTACAGTAGAGCGAGGCGAAAGCTTAAAGTGGCGTGAAGAAGATCGAACCAACAAGGGCTGTAAGCCTTGAGAAGCTCAATGTTGATATCATGTGTAGGGTGGGAAGGAGCTCTGATAAGGTTAGCGATGGCGCATTGTCGTTTCCGGTAGAGCTTGTAGGGATGGGTCAGTGAGAGCAAGAGGTGAATCATGCGAGAAGGGGACCGAGGGGGCACGACGCCCTCAAAAAATTTTAGGCCTATTTATTATATTATTAATATTTATTTTCTATTAAAGTAGAAGTATAAATAATTAATCATTTCAATATTTTTATATGACAACAAATTAAGTAAAGATATTATAATTAAAATTGAAAAAATGATACATTAAAAGCTTTAGAATTTATTTCACGATAAATATTATATGAATTGAAATAACTTTTTCTGGTATAAATAAATTCATACAATATATATATTTTTTAAATCATTAATGTTCGTTCTAAATTCATATGAAAAGTTGAGGGAACATTTGAAAAAATTAATTTGTTCCCTGTTAAAAATAATTTGCAGCTTTGCCGTTGCATTCATTAGTCTGCCTATTAATGTGCGTATGATATTTATTTATTTATATTTTAGTCTTTTTTTTATTTTATGTATTGTGATAAACATTTTATAATCATAGCACTCATATTTTATCTCATAGGTGCTTAGCACGTTATATCATAAGAACTCAAACTTATCAACTATGACAATGAAGACCTAACATATAATAGTCACTCCCCTCCCGAAAGTACTTGCAGCAGAAGGTCTTGAATCAAATAAACAAAGCAAGCTGGGAAGGTCTTCCTCTATAGAAATTGTAGTATGATATAAATTTATTTATATTTTAGTCATTTTTATTTTATGTATTGCGATAATCATTTTATAATCATAGCACTCATATTTATCTCATAGGTGTTTAGCAGGTTATATCATAAGAATTAAAACTTCCAACTATGGCAATGAAAACCTAACATATAATGATCGCTCCCCTCCCGAAAGTACTCGCTAGCAGGAGGCCTTCAATCAAATAAACCAAGCAAGCTGGGAAGGTCACCCTCGAAAGAAATTGTAGCCCCCCCCAACACACACTGAAGTTTCACCCCCAGGAAGGCGTAAATACGCTGACTCATATTGGCATCTCACGTTTAGATGGCCAGATAATTGTGCCCATGAGGTTATCAACACAATCAAAGGAATCTGTTCCATAAACTCGTGATGAGTCACACAAACATTTTTTGTAGCTCTTATATTTAAATACAATTTGAATATGCATATTTTAGTCTTTTTGAAGCAATATTGATCAAGTAGAGCATTATTATAAGATTTTCTTAGCCCTATTTATCATGTTTATTGAATTATCTATTTTTCTCTCTATACTGCTCCTACCACTAGATTATTATTATTACTGATTTATATATTGATATTATTTAATACTATCGATTCATTGTACCGATTTTAATCATGTGATATGTTGAGATAGTTACAACTTAGTTTTTTGATTGTTGATATTCTTACAACATGTATGTTTTTTATGATTCCCAAATATTGTTATTTTGATTACAATTTCTTCTAATATATTTTGGGTGTATTATTTTGGTTATCTGTGTGTAGTAATATTTCAGAAAAAATCATACTCCGTATTACTAAAGACTTTAAATCATATTAGATTATGGCTCATTATAAATGAAGTCTGTATTTTTTATTTTATTGAGTCTGAGATAGTGTGATTGTAATTGAGTAAATGTGCACACACACACACTGGGGAGTGTTTAAAATTGTAATTTTTTTAAACTAATCGTACTGTACGAAGTCATTTCGTATGGGGTGATTTGTTCAGTTTTTTTACCCCTCGAGTAATCAAACAAACTACATGTAAAAATTTTTTATGAGTACAGTTCATACTGTATGAAGCTTCCTTCATACATACACCGTACATAGTATAAAAATGTGAGGTCCCTTTTCATCACGATGAATTCAAAGTTTTTTGAACTGATTGTATCATACGATGTCGTCTTCGTACGTATGTCATCTAGAGTACGAATTGGGCGGCTCCCTTTTCGTCCCGATGAACTCAAAAATTTTATGAACGGATCTTACCGTACAATGTCGTCTTCGTACGTAAGCCATGCAAAGTACGAATTGGACGGGTCCCTTTTCATCCCGACGAACTCAATTTTTTTTTGAACGGATTGTACTATACGATGTCGTCTTCGTACGTACGTCGTCCAGAGTACAAAAATTTGGGGTCCCTCCTCGTCTAGACGAAGATGAAAATTTTTCCAACTGTTCGTACAGTACGAACTTGGTTCGTACCAGAAAATCATTGTGTACGAAGTTATTTCGTATAGATTCACAAAAAGTTTGTACGTAATAGTTTTTGAACTGTTAGTACGTACAAATAAATGATCGTACTGTACCATCGTACACGCTCAAAATGGAATATTTCAGTTTTCTGGACGGTTTTTCGTGTCTTTCATATAAATATCCTTTAAAATTGATGTAAAAAAGAGTTGTTCTTCGTGATTTTTTAAGGTCAAGTGAAAGAGAGTGTGGGAAAGTGTTTGAGAAATATTTCTTGTAAGTAGAGTGTGAAGGGTTCACAAGGTTACTCAAAGGTAAGGATCTCTTTGTGTTTTTTATTACCACATCTTTTCTTCTTTCTAGTTGCTCGTGAGAAGATCTTTGAAGAAGATTTGATATTATACTGACACTTAGAGAGTGTGAAAGGATGATGGTACTCTGCCGACACTTGGAGGATATGAAATGACGATAATTCTTTACCGACACTTAGAGAGTGTGAACAAATGATAGTTCTCTGCTGACACTTGGAGAGTGTGAAAGGATGACAATTATCTGCCACACCGGAGATTGGTGGAAGAGAGGATTTGTAAAAGCTTCTCCGCCTTGCTGTGGGGACAAAATGAGAGTCACTTTGGTAATAGTGCAATACTTGAAGAGGGAGTCTTTAAGGAGTGGATGTAGGTCATGTTTGATTGAACCACTATAAACCTTTGTGTCATTTTTAATTTTTGCATTTTATTTTATTATTATACTTTAATATTTATGGTTGAAAAGCTTTTTTTTTTAATAATCAAAGTTGGGAAAATATTAAAATTGGTTTTCTATTAAAAATCTAAGAAAAATTTTTAAATTGCCAATTCACCGCCCCCCCCCCCCCCCCCCCCCCCCCCCCTTCTTGGTTAGCGGCTGTATAATTGCTTAGGTTTAACAACCTATACGGAATCAACATGATATACTGAGCATGTGATATAGAATGCTTGGATAGCATGTATACATCCATATATGATTTTATTATATTGATTTGATTTTGATAGTCTTTATCGATATTTTGATTTGATATTTTATATGATTTATATACTGATTGGTAATACTGATATGATGATTCATTTATAGATTTGACACTCGTACTGTTTACAACTTTACTAGTTATATATCATAATATTTTATTATTTACATATTATACTGCTGCTGTATTTGAGTTTTATTATTCTTGCACTTATTCAATCATCATATGATTGATACTGCTATGATTTGATCTTTAACATGCATATTGCTTTTTTATCGTGCTTTGAATTCAGTTGTAGATTTTGGTGACATGCTGAGCTTTTTAAGCTTATTATATGTGGTTAAATGATTTCAGGTCAGGGCAGAGGAGCAAGAGTGTGAAGCTTGTAAAGATTATGTAGGTTTTATTTCTTTTAATTATTTTTTTATATTTAGGACATAATAGTTATAATATAATTATGTAGATCAGGAGTAGTGTATATAATTTTTGGAAATAAATATAGATGTGTACATTGATGTTTTAAATTATATAATATGTTTGTTATTTATTATTGATATATGATATTAGATAGCTCTGGTTGTTATTTATTTAAATGTAAATGAATGATTCTTCCAAATTAGATTCTAGCCATCACAATGAGTATCATATCATAGTTATTGGAAGATTTGATTGAGAGTTGGATATGATGAGTAATTTAAGGTGCATTAGTTTACATGCATAGTTGAATGACATATGATATAATAAATTGCACGACTGTATAATTTTTAATGTGTTTTGATTTGATTTTAGTTTTTATTGGACGAATTTAGTTTATATCAATTTTGTGCCCGAATCCTTTTTGTTGAGTTTTAATTTGATTTTGATTGGATGAATTTAATTTATCTCGATTATATGCCCAAATCCTTAAGATAAATGTCGGGACAATATTTTCTTAAGATGGGTAGATTATACTATCTCATATTTTGGATTGGATAATTTTTTTTCTAGCTATTATAACTCTAAATCGCAATCCATCTTCGTCATAGTATTTTGATCGTAGTATTTTACTTACACAAACTTTTTTGTAATATTTGGACACTAGTGAAAATCGTTAAGAAATTGATAATTATCGGTACAAGTGATGATTTCAAGTCTGTTAGGTGTCCATTTTGCAAATCGATTTCACCAATATTTCTAAATAAAAATGATTGATTTTATGAAATTCTTTTTTTGTAATTTTTGAAGTAAAAATGATTTATTTAAATTTTATACTAAAAATTTGATTTAAATAAATATTTTTTATTATTATAAATATCTTATTCCAATGTAACCTTTAGTAAAACCATTCTTTTTCTTTATTCGATCGAAATAGTGAAATGAATTATGATATTAAGAGATAAAGATAAGAAAGAGAAAATAGAACTCATGATTTGGAGGCTGCGGAGTGATTTTCGTTAGTTGGACCAGTTGGAAAAATTGCTCATCTCATTGTAAGGAGCATTTACCATATTTCTTATATCAAAGATTTAATGTTTTTGATATTTTTCTGATCAAATTTGTATTTATATTATCAAAAAATGTGAATAATTTTATATTAGTAAAATTTTAACTATATAACTTTTTGTATGTTATAGATATTGAGATTATGTATATTTTTTTTTATTTAAGATTTTTCACTGGATGCTTTTTGAAAATACAATAATTTTTATCTACAAAAAAATTATTTTAACATCTAAAAATAGTGGTATAGTACAATAAAAATCTTAAAATATCATTTTAAATAATCCCTGATAATTTGATAATTTTAAAAAAATGCATATTTTTGTATAATAGGATTTTTTGTATCTACCGTTATGACATATTGACATCTTCTTAATTAATCTCAATTATACATTATTTGTTGCAATGCATTTAAAATAGATATGAAAATGTGCTTGAATAATGACTGGTCACTATTACTGTTATAATATTATAATAATAATGTGTGTGTTAAAGATAAGTAAAAACTCGTTTACCCTTTGGTTGAAAATTGATTGACTTGTACAGGATGGTGAACCGACAAGCTTTCTTTTAAATATTATGATAACATCCTCTACTAATTCACGTAATACACTGGTTGAGAGTTATTACTGTGCCAACGGGTAATGAGTGATGACTTTATTTTCTGAGCCAATGATTTACTAATATTGATACTAACACTGAAAAATATCGTGATAGTCAGGACTTCTTACTTGTTTAGTGTGACTAGAGAAATGCATGTTCTTGAGGCATTGTTCTTATTATTGTATGAATTTATTAATACTGCGTGAATTTATTATTATTGCATTATTCTACTACTCCTACAACTGGATTATAATTGTTATCGATTTAGATACTGATACCATTTAATACTATTGATTCACTATAATGATATTAAGCATGTGATATATTGAGCTCGTGGCATATAATACATGGATAATATATGCACATTCCTATATGATTTTATTATATTGATTTGATTTCTATAGTCTTTACCAATATTTTGATTTTATATTTTGTATGATTTCTATACTGATTAGTATTACTGATACAATGATTATTTTATAAATTTGACAATCATACTTATTTATAACTTTACTAGCTTTCGCATCGTAGTGTTTTATTATTTATAGATTATATGCTACTACATTTGAGTTTTACTATTCACACACTTATTCAATCATCATATGACTGGTACTATTATGATTTGATCTTTAACATGTATAATGCTCTTTTATCGTGCTTTAATTTCAATTGTAGGTTTTGGTGATTTGTTGGGCTTTTAAGCGCATTATATGTGGTTAAATAATTTCAGGTCATGGCATAAGAGTAGGAGTGTGAGGCTGATTATGATTCTTTAGGTTTTGTTTATTTTAATTATTTTTTTTGTACTTATGACATAATAGTTATGATATGATTGTGTATATCCTGAGTAGTGCATATGATTTTTGAGAATGAATATAGATGTGTACATTGATGTTTTAAATTATATAAATTGTTTTGTTATTTATTACTGATATATGATATTAGATTATTGTTTATTTAAAAGATAAATGAATAATTTTTTCAGATTAAATTATGAGGCATCACACTCTCTATATTAGTAGAGTCAGCCAATCGAATGTCATCAAAATATAAATTTAAATTCAATAATTTTAGTTCATTCATAATCAACCAAATTGATAAATTAAATGACTATTTCAATTTAGTATAATTTTAAAATTAATTTGATAGATCCGATTTTGCAAATTTTAAATTAGAATATATTGATTTAACTAATTAATTTTGCACACTTATAACATTAATAAATCAATTGTTTTTTTTTTTTTTTGAACATTTAGATTAATTAAATCAAACATATATATCGCATATATACATTTACAATTTAATATTTTTTAATTAATAATCAAAACTTCCAACTAAGAGATCAAAATAAGCTGAGTAGCACCTGATTATTTACTTTGACTGAACAAATTATTATTATTATTATTATTACTTTCACAGATATTACTCTGCATTCTCACGCGCTCTCCGTTTTCTTCTCGGATCCCTTACCATTGCTCTTGTCCCTCCGCTGTCTCGCGTTAGAGTTTTCCTTCGATATCCAGCGGTCTCTCGATCGTGAGGCTCTCGGCCGCCGGATACAATTTCCTTCGACTGATCACGTGTGGTAATCCGGCTGATCCGAACGATCCGCCATGTTCCTGGTTGATTGGTTCTACGGCGTCCTTGCCTCGCTGGGGCTGTGGCAGAAGGAGGCCAAGATCCTCTTCCTTGGGCTGGATAACGCCGGGAAGACGACGCTCCTCCACATGCTCAAGGACGAGGTAAAGAACAATTATAATTGTCATGTGATTCGATTTGTGTCTTTTGTGCTTTCATTTTCTGAGGAAAAAAGTTGAAGGAGTTTGACCTAAATGGATCTGCTTGCTTTTGTTCTTAAGAGATCTTTCTGGGTTCTACAGATTGATATGTTTTGTTGCTTTCCTGGATCTATCTTTACTCTAATCTGTTTTCGGCATAAAAAAATAAAAAAGTTTCCCTCTTTTTTTCGTGTGTGTGTGTGTGTGTGTGTTTTTTTTTTTAATTCGGATGTTAAGCTTGGAAGAAAAGCATCTTTAAAAAATTTTGCCTTGATTTAAATGGTTGTTTTCGTTTCCTTATATTTTACTCTGTTTTCTCGGAAGCCTTTGGTTCCTTCGAGATTGTATCCTCTTTGCGAAGGAGTAAGAAAAACATTATTTTGGGTTTGTTATGTGCGATCCAGACAGAACATTCTTAGCTCAGGGTTTTTATTGCACACAATAAGTTGATACAGGTGATTAACATGTCACTTGAAGGTTTATGCACACAAGAGTAGCCTACCAAACAGATCGAAATTTTTGGGGCTTTCAGTGAAACTGCTCGCATACCTTGTGTGTGTTCTAGTGTCAGGGATCTTTGGCGGAGACCCTAGCCCTATGGATATTTTTAAGAGGAGCTTTAAGGAGGAGGTGTTGGCGCTCTCTATTTTTATGCGGGACATTACTGTCAACCATCCTTAAGACGGTCAGTGCGTTAGTGCCCGAACTGCTCTCTCGATGTCCTCATATTTAGTTATAGGTAATGGAAGCCCCAGCTAGTGATTAATATAATTTGATTGGCTAAGCCTGAACAAGCTAGGTAAGATTCCTTTATTTTAACTCGATTTATTTATTATTGTGCTAATTTGATGCTTTAGAAACCATGCCTACCTGAAGTTATGTGTTGCTCAAGATTTGTGCATTTATTGAGACCCAATCTTATGTCAAGATTCATGTTTGTTTGGATGATTTCTTATAAGACCAGTAGTTGAACCTCTAATTTTGATGCTTTTGGGAAGGTCAAAATATATCATCTTTTGACCTTTTTTGGGAGATTTTTGTCCTCTCCGATTATATGTCTTCATGGGGAGACTTTTATAGTCTATGGCTATATCATTGCTGGTGTCTTTTGAGCATAAATAGAAAGTTAATGTTGATCAAAGCCTCTTTAGTTGGTAGTCCTATTAGGTTTGAGTTTAGGGGTGATGTCTACTTTGAACTAGATGTGATGTTTGGCTTTTTTTTTCTTGAATTTTCACTTGTGACTATTGTTTGGTAGTGTCAAAGCCACTCTATCTAATGCCACTCTTAGGGGGTTGGCCTCTTGTAGATTGTGTCGATGGGAGACCAATGTTGATGGATTGAGTTAAAAAATGTTTGAAGTGTGCTCTGTTGTGTAGGCTCTTTTGTTGAAGCACAAAAGGCGGAAATGCCTTTCTAGTTTGTCTCTTGTTTAGGTTATCTTTTTTTACTTGTTAGTACCATTTTTTTTCTCTGATGGATTTCTTATGATCTTGCATGGGGACAGAGGTTGGTGCAGCATCAGCCGACCCAATACCCAACTTCGGAGGAGCTGAGCATTGGAAAGATTAAGTTTAAGGCATTTGATCTTGGTGGGCATCAGATTGCTCGACGTGTCTGGAAGGATTACTATGCGAAGGTTTGATATGCTTTTTTATTACCAGTCAAAATTTTTACCATTTTATACTTTATCTAAAACTTTTCTCTTCACACTTCTATGGTTTATCACTCTCTTTCTCCCTTTAACAGTGGTGTTAGTTTTAATTCACTTTTTGGATTCTAAGTTATCTACTGTGTACTTCAAGATACTTGGAGTTAATAATCATTTCTTTTTTTACTTTTTATTAAATTAAATTCTATATTCTTGTTTTCCGAATTGCTATGGATTGGAATGTCTTGCTTTGAGTTGTTATTGTCTAATGTAAGACCGAATACCATCTGGTGTTAAATCCAGCATGCTTTTACAATTGCATGAGAAAATTTTTATTCTGCTTTCTGGTGAAAATATGTAAATTCGCTGAAAAAGGAGTTTTTATGTTTTTTATGCTTATAAGTGAACCTAATTTCCACTTGGATAATTTCTTATGGGTAATTTCATTAGTTTTTTTTTTCTTTGACCTTTACATTCTCTTATTTAACTTAAATGAAAGCTTTAAACCACAATAAGTCAATTACATTATCAATTGCTTTTGTCAATTATTTCTTGGGAGATCGATGATTATGATCTTCTAAGTTTTTGCAGCAACATAAATCCCCATTTCTAGCTTGCACGGATCATCATGTTTTCCATCCCAAATCCAGTGGAAAATCCTTTGGAGTCACTCCTGCATCTGTTTTATATGATGCTGATTAGGCCTCTGTTTAGATGCTGGTTTGTGTAAATGCATAGGTGTAAAGATCGGGTGTTTAAGAAAAGATTGAAAAATTAAAAGAGAAATTTTTCTAAAACTCCTACCTGAAATTTTCAAGTGCAATTAAGATATGCAAGTTATGTTTAAACTAGTAAAAATAAGTTAGATAAAGCAAAACAAAAACACAAATTTATAATGTGTTGGCTTCGCAACTCTCCAAGGAATTTCTCTACTGGCCTTGGCTTCTTCACTGATGTGTTGCAATAGCTCTTGCCCGCCTTCTTTTTTGGCTTAAGGATTAAACCATGATTCTTTTCTCTCTTTTGGGACCAACCAACAACTAATTCTTTCAAGACTAATTATGAACCTTTAACCCTTAAACCATCCTCTTCCAGAGTTAGGGAGAACCTTGTAAATCCTTTTTCAAGGCTAAGGGGCTGTTTGACAACAAGTGGGATTTAACTTTAGTGGAATTTGAATAAATCCTGTAAATCCAGATTTAGTAAATCCGAAATGCGTTAAATCCTAAAAACTGTTTGGTATGTTAAATGTTAAATCTTGTTAAATCCTGAGAAACTGTTTGGTAACATATATCAGGATTTATGGCGATTAGGGATTTAAGTTTAAAGGAGATATTTATGAAATTAAGATCATTACATAAAACATAATAAAATCAATTTTAGGTCATATAAAATGACCAAAAATTCAATAAAAAGTTAATTACAAACTAACATAGACCAAAATGAGAGTTGAAATATTAAATAAGCTAATTATATTAATATTTAATTACTAATTATATCATTAATTAATCAATTAAGTTAAATTAGATAATTATGCACTAATTCTACTATTAATTATTTAATTAAATAACTTAATTATTATTTGTTTAAATTATATAAATTAAGTTAATCGATAATAACTTTGAGGCGTCTAGGGTTTGTATTTCATCTTTTCTTTTCGTCGTTGTTGTTCGGCTTCGTTGATTCGCAGGAGGTGTACAGATTGCGCGCGTCGCTACTTCGGTTCCTTCGTGTCTGTTTGACTTCGCTCCTTCGGCTTCGTTGATTAGCAGGAGGTGTACAGATTGCGCGCGTCGCTACTTCGGTTCCTTCGTGGCTGTTCAACTTCGCTCCTTCGACGACTTTCCCTTCTTGTCGGATCGGAAGTTACGACATTTTGATCGGAAGCAAGAACAGGAGCTCGCTGGCTGTGAAGTTAACTTTCTCCCTTTCACGCGCTTTTAATGTTAAATCCCGTTAAATCTACCGAACCGAGGGATTTAGTAAATTCGGGATTTAAGCCGTAAATCCGTAAATCCGGGATTTACGGAATCCTGGGATTTAACGCGCGCACAAAAACCGTTTGGCTGGATTTAGCGTAAATCCGACTTAAATCCCACGATAAATCCGATACCAAACAGCCCCTAAGTGTCAGTTTCCAACAAATCATTGATCCTAATTGAGACAACACAGCAGAACTTCTATTAAGAAGCTGAACACAAAAGATAAGAGATATTAAATTCAAAAGCCACCACACACACTAAGAGTGCCAACAACAAAAACAACAACATCAAGCAGTTATCCCACTATGTGGGGTCGGTTACATAAATCCTTTTTCTCCGTTGTGCCCTGTTAAGTGTCAAATTCTCGTTTAAATCTAATAAAGAAAGGTTATTTCTAATATTTTCTAACCAATTCTTCTTGGGTTGCATCTATCTTTTTTAACATAAGCCAAATCTAATACATGTACTCTCCTAACCGTGGTCATCAAAAGGCCGCCATTTTATGTGAACAAATCATCTTAGGCAACTCTCTCTAATCTTATCTGCCATTGGAGCTACTCCAACCTTTTCACGTATTTGCTCGTTTCGTATATTGTCTCTAAGAGTAAAGCCAATCATCCACCTAAGCATCCTCATTTCCACAACACTTAACTTAATATTATGTCTCTTTTAATAATCAACACTTTGCGCCATAAAGCATTGCAGGTCTCACCACCATCTTATAGAAATTTCCCTTAAGTTTGAGGACTACTTTTCTATCACACAACAAGCCCAATGCATTCCTCCACTTCAACCATCCAACTTGAATTCTATTAATAATATCCCCATCTATTTCGCCATCACTCTAGACAATAGACCCAATATATCTAAAACATGTACTCTTATTAATGACTTGATCGCCCAAAGTAACAATCCCCCACTAAATCTATTACTATTAAAATTACACTCAATGTATTAGGTTTTAGATCTACTCAAACAAAAACTTTTAGACTCTAAAGTTGACATCTATAATTCAAGTTTACCTTCAATTGCCTCAGTCCCTCTCTAGTCTTATCAACAAGAAGAATATCATCAGCAAAAAACACACTAGGGTACATGCTCTTGCAAATGTCTAATAAGGACATTGATGTAGAACGGGAGGGGCTAGCCATGATTAAAATTTGAATTTTAAAAACATTCCTAATTTGAAACATTGCCAATAAGGAAAGTCATAATTGCTTGGTTTGAAACTTGGAGGGAAAGGGGAAAGGGGAAGGAGGTTGAGTGATTTGAAACTTGAATTTCAAATGGGGATGGAAAGGAAAATTATCCCTTTAATTAAGGATGAATTAAAGCTCCAAGAGGGGGAATTAATGGGAATTAAGTGGATTGGAGAGAGAGGGAAGGGGACAGCCTAGAGAGGAGAGAGGAAGGAATTAAATTAAGAAATTTGAATTTAATTTCAGATTTCATAAAAGGAGGGAGGGAATAATTTGAAATTTAAACTATCCTTAATGGGGAATAAGGGGGGCAGCGAATAGGGGTTGATTGAGAGCTTTAATGGAGGGGCATTAATTAGAGAGAAGGGGCGGCCATATGGGGAGGGACAAAAAGTGTCCACATATAGTGTATGTGGACCCAAGCAATAAATGTGAGTAGGGAATTAAATCTGAATTTAATTTCAAATGTGAGAGATTTGGTTGGTTTCCTAAAAGAGATTTACTAATCAGAAAAAATAATTTAAAATTTTAAATCAAATCCAATTAAAGATTAATTAGATCTAGTTTAAGTAACTTTCCTAAAATAGGAATTCTTATTTATGAAACAAATTCAAATTCAAAATTGTGTGAATTTTAAATTCAAATTTTGTTATCAAATTAAGAAGGCCAAAATAGGAAGGGCTTCGAATGTAAGATTGAATTTGTGGAGCCAAGGGAAGAGGGAGGAGGTGGTGGTGGAGTGGCCGACGGTTGGAGGAGGGGAAGAGGGAAGTTTGGCCGGCGGCTATGAAGGGTTTGGCCGGCGGTCAAGGGAGAAGGAGGGGGTAGAGCGGCGTCCAGAAGAAAGAAGAAGGGAAATTAGAGAAGGAGAAAGGAAGTTTAGGGAAAGAAAGATAAAATCATGAGCCCGGACACATCCTGCGGCTTATGGGTACTGCGCTGCCCTCACCTAGGGAGTTCAAACCATGAGCTCGGACACATCCTGCGGTTGGTGGATACTATGCTTCCCTCACATAGGGGACTCACCAAAGTTCTTTCCAAAGAACAAGAGTGCATTTTTTTTTTAATTAATAATCCATCATCATAATACAAGACTAAGGACCTAATATATAGGCCTCAAAGAAAAGGAAAAGGACTAAAATGCCTATAGAGCTACAACTCAAATCAACACACAAGCAAGGGTACAATCGTAAATCTGAAACTAATATATAAAATATATCAAAGATATAAACTCCTCATCGTAGCCATCGATCTATGATGCTTCCGGCGGTAAACATTTCGGAATCTCTACTTATGTCCTCATCAGACATATCCAATCATACTTGAGGAGCATAAACACTTATAATATTAATAATCTTAGCATAAACACTAATATTTAAAATTATAATTATATCTCCAATTCTATCAATTTTTACAACATTATCCTTCAAATCCTGATCTATAATCACACACGCCATTTCTACTACAACTCCTACCAGAATACCAAAGTTTAAATCTTAAACTATCAATCTCCTTAACTTTTTCTCCAACCCTTTTAGTTTCCTGAATGCATAGAATATTGATATGGCTATGAACCATAATATCTAATAATTCTATTAATTTGCCTGATAAGGAACATGTATTCTAAGTTCCTATCCTAATTCAAATTTCATGGACTATCTTCTTTGCCCACATCTGTCCATGATGTGGGAACCCTTGCCTATTTAGCACTGCACCCGGGCACCAGTGCAACTCTTGCACACTTCTCGTTGTATTCAAGCCATACAACGCTTCACTTCCAGGGAACGCCATAACATTAACACAATGTATTAAATGATTCATGACATGATTATTCGACAAGTTTTATATTGGTTGCCGAGTAATTAACGCAAGCCTCCACTTTTCTCATTCAAGATTTGGGACTTGGCAATGAAAGTGTTAAATTTCAATAGAAAACTAAGAAAAATTTCCCAAGGAAAAAAAACCTGAGTTTAAGAGATCCTTCTTGAGAATGTGCTGAAATTTAATTGTTTGGGTAAGTTTCAGTTGATGAGAGTAGGTTTTGTTGTTCTTAGGTGCTTGGGTCGTTATCCCTGGAATAGCAACATAAAGGAGTTCAAGGACGGGAAGGACTTTGGAGAGACCTTTATTTGAATTCTATTATCCAAGAATTTATTAGGAGCATAATAGTTTTGTTTAACGTGATAATTTGCCTGTGGGCTCCGAAAATTCGGCCCCGGCCTCCACTCGCTGCGCTTTTCTTTCTTTTCGGCGAGGGAGTTTTAACGGATTAAGTTCCGGGGTAAATTTTGGAAGGCAGATGGGTTTGTAGATAAGACACTACCCAGAGATTTCGCCCTCATTTTGCGAGGACTTTATGATCTGAGTTATGGTTTCCTATAGGCGCAAGCCCCTATAGTTAATTACCCCTCCCGATCACGAGAGGGAACTTTCGATTAAGGCTAGTCATCGATCAGATACGTAGAATATACGTGCATCTGGCATATAGTAGCAGCAATGGGTTTAGGATGTTTGTAGAAATTGGATTTGGAAATTGAAGAATTTAGTTTGGAAGATTTGGGAAAATTTTATATTTAAAATAGAAATTTCACCATCGTTCACTTAAAGCGGATGGTGGGGGAATGGATGATGGGCCCGATCAAGATCCCATGGTTCCATCGTCCCGGGCCATCGTGGACCCTGGTCTACTTAGTCAGAGGAGGTAGTCGACCCAACCTGACAGAAGGATCCTTGTCGGCAGCCATGGGTTGCTTCGTCCAAGGGGACCTTGTAGACCTGGGGTGGGTATTTGTCTAAGGGGACAAATTTGAATCCACCTTAGCTGACAGAGGGCTTTATGCCCTATCAATCATATCCTATTGATTCATATCTCAAGGATTTGATGCCAATAAGGAGCGTATCGGCGCTGGCCATAACCGCTATTTGTGGTGCCATTTGGCGGCAAAACCACTCGGTTCAGAGGGCCCCGGGTCGTCGTAACCGTTTATCCTGCGGTGCCATTTGGCGGCTAACCGCCGGTTAGAGGACACGTACTACGTCCTTACTGGCAGGAGATTTGTTTGAGAATGAATCCTAGTGATATTTTCGACTAGGCATTTGGCTCTTTTGTGAGCTGAAGTAAACTTTAATTTATCCGCCCCGCCAAACTGTTGCGGAGGGTGGATGGATTTTGCTTTAAGATATTGATGGATTTATTTCAATTTTAAATATTTTTGAGATTTTTGAGAATTTTGGAATTTTCTGGGATTTTGGGTGGAGCTTTGGATTTTTGGATGTTTGGGAGTCATTTGAAAATATTTGGGAACCCCTCCGGTTGAGATCTGCATTCAACACGGCCATCATCGGGGTGTTTGGGGTTATTTCCATTTGTTGATTGAACCTTGTCGACCCTATCAACTTATCGATAGGGGATCGGGTTTCTCGTATGCTTTGTGCCTTTGTTTATGAATTTTCTTGATTTTAGGCATTGAAGGCCTAAAAAGAATGTATTTAAACAAATACACCGGTCACTACAACCGTGTATTCGTTTAAAGGTTCGAACCCTGTCGACTTCTATTGATCCATATAGAAGGATCGGGTTCGAACTAAAATTCACTTATCGACCCGCGCAGTATCCCTAGGCGTCACGTGTGTACCAATAACACGCTCGCCGGGGCCCATGCGGATGATTTTTATATTGATTTAGACGTACCCCGTTGTGTACCTATGTGTATACAATACTACAGTGCACTTGTGTGGGGGTACTTTGAAATATTTTGTAGTTATGCAGGTAACAGCCATTTGAGTGCGCACAACTTTTCATTTGAGGGCTTGTACACGCCTTCTGTCCGCTAATATGAGTGTTGCGGATCCGGTGGCGTGGCATCTTAATGTTGATTCCCCTTTTCTCATTCACCGGGGAGGGGATTCTTTCTGAACTTTGGAGTATTGGACTTGATATTGACTCCCCCTTTCTCATTCACCGGGGATGGATCTTTCTGGACTTTGGAGTCAATGACTGCTGATTTGGGGAGAACTCCTTTTAGGCTTTTCGGCATAGTGGACTTGCTATTTCCGGTGTTTGTGAGCACCAGAACTGTTTTCTTCTTTATTATAGAACTAAGAAGAGACTTTGAAACACCAGGAAACTCGAACGTGGCCGGACAGGTATGAGATTATTTTATTTTATTTTATTTTTTATTTTTTTGTTTTATAGAGCAGGTCAACATTGCCTTATTTACCCCTTGCACTTGAAGACAACTTTTGAACAATTAAGCTGAAAGTTGTTTTGTTTGCAATTTTGACTATGCAGGAGAAGCCACTTTAGTTGATCAGTTTGGTCCTAAGAAATTGGATGCTTAAATTGCGCTGGCTGGTTTTCTTTTCTAACTTGGGCTTGCAAAATTTGTTGTCCAATCTTGATAAGCTTTGAATTAATTACACGAGACACATGATCAATTTGGTCATCCAGGAGTGTTCCTATAAAAAATGGCCATCCTATTTGAATGAAACCTGGACGTAGTGCCCAAGACATTCCTTTGATTTCAAAGGTTGTTTAGCTTGTAAAAAATGGTTGGCAAATTTTAGTAAAGTTTTATTTGGGGATACAATTAATTTAATTAGTTGTTCTTCACACAAAGTAGATTGACCCACCTTCAGGAATTTTTTTTGAATAGGATGTCCAATAATCAAACTGTGATTGGTTTGAAATTGGACTATGAACATGGTACACTGATATATATGACTATGCGAAAAATTCTGAAGTTAGATTGAAACTGGCTGATGAATATGGTGAATACTTGAAACTTTTTTCTTGTAAAAAAATGCCATAAATGATTGGATTGTAATCAAACAGTGAATGCGACTGACTCTATGAATTGGTGCACTAAGGACTGCTAAAACTTACAATATTGAAACCATATGGTTAATATGGCCAATCCTATGAATTGGTTTGGGAAATTTTTTAAAATCTGATACTTTTCTAGAAGTACATGTAGTTGGACTTCGTAGGTACTTTGGGGTTATTTTAAAGTGATTTGGATCAAGAGAAAACTTCTAATTTGGCAGGTTCTTTCTGTTTTTCAATAGCTAAACCTTAAACAAATTAGTAAGTTGATAAAGCTTTCAAGGACAAGATTCCTTTGTCGTGCTGCTTGAACTTCTTTGTCCAAGCAACTAGTGTCGTCGTGCTGCCTGAACTTCTTTAACCAAGCAAGTAGTGTGCTCATCGTCACCATCAGCAAGCATTGACTTGATAGTGAATTTGAAGCTATTGTTTGTATTGAGATGAACTCATGAACCTACGTTGCACATGTAGAGAAAATATGAATCCACTAATTATAGAAGTATTTTTAATCCTAAAAAGCAATCAAGTTGTTCAACAAAATGGCCTGTCTTGATTCATATTTTCCTTCAACAGAATCTTTATAGGAATTCATCTCCCTGTGTCCTATATTTGGAGATCCGCTCCTTGAAGTTCTTTGGTTTTACTTTTCAATATGATTTCTTTTTCTTATTAACTGCTGGCATTTCTCATAGTTCTAGTTTATATTATTTCTCAAGATGTTTCTGTAAGCCTGACTGATCTTTACTGTATTTAAATTATCCTTGTCTTTGTGTCCATATTTATTATCATTGTTGCAAATGTTCATACTTTACCCATTCCAAAAAAAAAAAAAATTGTATAAGTTGACTTGATGAGGTTGTAACGATATTTTCCATTTAAACTTTGGCACCTTGTTTGATAAATCATTTTAGTTGTAAATGACAGAATATAATGCTAAGGAGGAAAGTTCAGAAATTAGATTGAAAAAAATATACGTTCTTGTTTATTAAAGATGACTTCTGGATTTCGTTGACTGGCTGTGTATATTTTGTTTGGATAGCTATTACTGTTACTGTTTCTTCTGTGGCAATTTCTGTAGACTATATTCATTTTTATCAATCTTTATTGAGGGGTGAGATTTGAACTGGATAATTCTAGTCAACAACTCTGAGCTGTCTGCTTGCAACTTTCTGTTGTTTTCGTGCATGCTTAACAGTGTTTAATGCACATGCATGCATTCAAGCCTTAGAAGGGAAACTTTAGTTTTGGGAAATTTTGAAACTCGTTTGATTTCAAATTATTTTCAAAAAAGCTGCATCTGTATCCAGGTTGACACGTCAAAATGAAATTGTTTATTACTGTGTTATTTATTTTTGCATGTGTGAGGCTGTGAGCATTGTTGACCTCTGTATCAGCACCACAATCAATGCAAGTTAGTGCGATGCATAAGATGACTAACAGACATGATGTCACTCAGAACAAACATCGTGGCACTTCTATTGTGGTTGCAATCACCCGAACTTCATCCAATTGCAAAGCTTATCTCATCAATGAATTCAAGGCATTGAATTTACTCGAGGGGAGCCGATCATGCGCGACTTCAGCAAAGGTTGGTGAAAGCAATGGTTGGAAGACGTAACATTGATCAAAATTGCCCAAATAATGTCTGATCACAAAATGCAAGATCGAAATTGAGGATCCCTTACGATCAATTCAAGTGAAGGCCGTCGAAAAAAGAATGACGGACTACACGACATCACGCGAGGTTATCCAAACGACATCCACTCACAAAACGGACTCCGTCGTTGTGTTTGGAATGTTGAAAATACTGAGATTATAATATTGCCCAAGTCCCCATACAAGTCAAAAAGTGCAAAATTTTACCCGAGGGCAAGTCGATGGCACACAAAACGAGATGCATGGCGAACGAGAAACTCAGTGAATGGTCTGTTCATTTCCCTTTAATGGTTTTATATTATTTTAAACAAAAAAGTTATATAAATTAATAGAAAAAAATTATATATATAATTGAAAATTGTAAAATTAGATATATTGTCCTATCTACTTATATCTACTATCAAATCTTTGAAATTCGGCCAATCCATACCCTGTTATGCAAAATCAGAGCCACAATATTCTAAGGCATTATTTGTTCTGGCAATAGGGGTGAAAACAAATAAGAATATAAAAAAAAGTAAGGAGATATGCATGCAACTCTTACCCCTCTCTCCAATTTCATGAAAATCACCCGCTGCCTCTCCCTTCTCTGTTCAACTCCAAGTCGAGACCCTTCTCGCTACATGAGCTCCGTGCGACTTGCATTGCTCTCAATCATGCTTAACCTTCCTACTCCCCTCTCTCAGCTAATTCTAGCCCTTTTGCCGCCTTATCCCTCTTGACCCTACATATAGAAGCCTCCTCCCCATACCCATACATGCACTCCTCTCCATGCAAGGCCATCCAACCCTTCTCCATTTCTTCCTCTCAGTTCACACAACCACTCAACACCCCTGACCCTCATCTCCTTGCACTGAGCCTTCCTATAGTCTTCGCACAACAACCGCCCATCCACTCCTAAGCCCCCTGACTTCCATTCCCTTCCACACCGGCTCCAATTGAACCTCCCTCTCCCTTCGTTTTCCAAAACTACCACCTACAAGCCATAACTCCCTTCTTTCCTCACACTCACTACCCGCTAGCCTCTATTGACCCAGTCCAGGCTACTTAAGCTTTGCCTGCTGCACCTCCTCCTCAACTCCCTTCAACCAACACACCTACACCTAGTCGCCATCGATTCTCCCCTTAACATTTTTTATTACCACCCACCTGCACAACCCCTAGCCTGCACCTCAACCTTCCTTGTCAACCAGCTCTCCACTCCAATCTCACCGACATCACCTCCTCCAGTCAAGCTTCCAACCTCCAACTCTTACCCCTCTTGCTACCTGCCTTGATCCGTAGAAAGTAGAAACCCCTCTCTACTTATACCCCCCATATGCATCGAAACTGACATGCTCTCTCAAACCTCCCCCATTCTCTCTCTCTCTCTCTCTCTCTCTCTCTCTCTCTCTCTCTCAAATCAGAAAAGCAAAAATAAAAAAGGGCGAATTCAAAAAAATTGTGTCGTGCTCATCCTCATCGTCATCACCACCTATAATCGCTTTTCCTAACACGGTGGAAGAAAACTCGTATGCGACGTTCACAACAAAATAGACAAGCCATATACATGTTTTCATAGCATAGCGGGAGGATTTTAAGTACATATATATGCTTTTTGTAGCGTGGCTAGTAAAGCTTGCAAGTCTTCAAATAGGCACCCTAAGTTCCATATACGTTTTTCTTAGTGTGGTTAGATTAAAAATATCGGTTGTGGTGTTGCTTAACACCGACCATACATGCTTTTCATAACGTGGTGGGTAGACCCAACACTTCTGATGATGCCTCCATATGCTGGGAGCATATGTTAGGAGGCTGCCACATTTTCTAGTAGGGACTTAAAATAAAAAAAACAAATGAGAAAAATGATAAATTTAAATAATTTCAAGTTGGTACTTGAAGAACCATACGTGCTTATCATAGTGCATTGGGATTAAAGATATCGATCACTGTGTCACCTGACATCTATCATACATACTTTTCGTAGTGTGGTTTGCAGACCCAACACTCCCCGTGGATGCCCTTTACATGGGGAGAATGTTGGGAGGTTGCTAAAATTTGGATTGAATGAACAAGCAAGGAACATGACCTAAAATTTGCAAAATAAAAGACATTGCTCGAACACAAGCCCATGACTTGCAATGCACAATGCAACTCGCCTATGGGCAAGGAACAAGGGACTTGTAGCGAAAAAGGTAGCTAGCCTACGTGCGAGATTAGGAATGCCTTACTCCAACCGAGCACTAATTTTACAACTATCTAAAAAGAAAATTTTAGCAATACTAAAAATATGAAAGAGGTTTCTGACTCGCCTTCAACAAATGCCACCGAATTCATAACACACATACAAGCTGATAGAAGACATACTTTAGCTTTTAAAATGAAATATTGTGTGCTTTCCAACAATAAATATTTGCACAAGTGCTCAAATTTAAATATTTTTAAAATCTCACAAGTCTTAAAATGCAAATCTTCAAACTCAAGAGTGTCGTCAAGAAGTGTGTAACAAATCCAATGAAATATACTACATTGAAAAGTGTGCGAGCAAAGTGAAAGCATGCAAACATGCCATACAAGTGCATCGAAATGAGTGCAAGTGCATTGCACAAGCACCCAAAATTGTGCAAGTAAATTAAAAGCACGTGAACATGCTATGCAAATGTATCAAAATGCATGCATGTGCACCACGTAAATGCACCAAAAAAGCATACCAATACATTGAAAGCATGCATACACATTATGTGAGTGCATCAAAATTCATGCAAGTGCATGGTGCAAACGCACTGAAAAATGCAGACATCAATTACCACAAGTTTTAAGTATCCACGTGTTGCAACCTTCGCACCAAACTCCTAAATCCTATGTCCAAGAATGCTTTGTGGGTTAAATAAGAATTTAAATTTTAAGTTCAATCATTATTCTTGAAATGACTAGAGTTGACATGATTTAGATTAGTAAGAAAGCGCATAATCATATAATTCACCTAGATATTTGATTTTGAGTTCACATTATGCCTTCAAAGCTTATTTAAAAAATATTCATTATAAAATACAAGCTCTCAATATTAATGTTCCTACGATAAATTTGCAAAAAATTAATATTTGAACTCATTTATTTGTCAGTGGACAAATAAAGTTGACAAGGCTCAACAACAACATCAAGTCTTTGTCCCACTACGTTGGGTCGGCTACAATAATCATTTTTCTCCATTGTGTCATGTTAAAAGTTAAATTCTTGTTTAAATCTAATTAAGAAAGATCATTTCTAATATTTTATAACCTAGTCTTTTTAGGTCTATCTTTACCTTTCTTAACATAAGTCAAATCTACTACCTCTACTTTGCTAATCGGGAAAGTTGACAAGGCTCAAATAGCAAAAAATTGAATTGTTTAAAACCTTGATGATGGTCGTCTCAAAGGTGAATCTCAACTTGAGGGGTCTCTATCATCAAAATATCACATGCACTTAGTTCGAATCCAATCTTGTGCCAGCAAGTGAGTAGAGTTGACAATGTTGGAATAACAAAAAATGCAAATTATTTAAAAAATAATGTAATTTAATCTCAATCGAAGGAGACCATATCTTTTAAATTCACGAAATCTCCAATCAAATACAAAATATTTTTGAATGACTTCAATGTTATTTCTAATGAAAGCCATGCTGAAAGCAAATTTTAACAGGAGGGATCAATTCTTAAATTCTACCAAAATTTTAAAATTTCTAATTTATTAAAATTTTAATATTTCTAATGAAATTTAATCACATAAAACTTAAAGTAAATATTCATCCACACTCCACAACCATTTAGCTGGGGCGATGAATTCAAGAACAATTTTAGCTCACAAAGAGTGAAGGTTCAATCGAGAATACCATTAAGATTTATTCTCAAGTAATTTCATGGTTTTAAGGACATGGTAAGTGTGACTTCAATGTCATCTTCGACGATGGTAGTGTTGAAAGTAAATCTCGACAAAATATGTTAATTCTCAATTTCTATCAAAATTTCAATATTTAAAGTGAAATTTAATCACTTGAAACTTAAAGCAAAAATTTATCCACAGTCCACAATAGCAAGAGCGATGACTTCAAAAATAATTTCAGCTTACAAAAAGTGAATATCCAATCTAAAATGTCATTAATATTCATTTTCAAATAATCTCCGGTCAGTAATGATTTGACAAGTATCTTCTAATTAGTGGTTTGGCCCACTGGCTCTAGAAAATTGGTGATTTGGCCCAACATCTCCACAAAATCAATGGTTTGGCCCAACAATTCATGTGGTAAATGGTTATGACTAGGGTCCTTTAATCCGTAGTTTGGCCCAATGGCTTCACATGATAAACTACTATGATCAAAGTCCTCTAATCGTGTGGTTTGGTCCAACTGCTCCACTATATTACAATCACGACTTGATCCACATGTACTATCTAATGGCTAATGCATTTGAATAATGAATCATAAGGTATAATCAATAACATATGAAGCCCTCTGTTTGCTAAGATTGATTTAACTTTGTTCTTTAGCAAATTTAAACCCTGGTCTACAAATTACTCTTGTATGAAGCAATTGATGTCTGCTAATGAGAATTCTTCGATCAGGTTGGGTTGACTATCTCCTCCGACTAAGTAGACTAAGGAGCATAACAACCCAGGACAATAGAATCATGGGATTTTGATCAGGTTCATTATTATTCCCCTCACCATTTGCTTTAAGCATAAGGTGCTATATTTATAATTTCAAACATCTAGATATGTTGCTACTATACGCCAGATATTAAGTGCATATGTAATGACTAGCCTTTATCAAAAGTGTTCTCATCACCGGGAAAAGTAATTAATCATAGGGGCTTGCGCCTATAGGAAACATGAACTCATATTTAAAATCCTTACTAATGAGGATGAAATCTCTGGGTAGTGTCTTATGTCTACCTAATTTGGCTTCAGAAAATTTCTCCCAAAATTTAATTCGCTAAAACTCTCCTCGAATCACATGGATAGGTTGGGGCACCCAAGAGCCAAATTTTTGGAGCCCACAAGCATGTTTATGCTAGTTTGCCCGTGCAAATAAGTTTTTATGTATACCTTTCAATATAGGATGAATGCATTTTCACTAAAACAATAATTGCATTATGAGTCTGGTTTTGCGAATGTTCGTTGAGACTGGCCCTAATTGGTTGAGTTTGGAACAGGATTTGAAACCATACTTAACCATCGTTATCGCCTCTCTTCTCCTTGCAACAACCAACCATTGACAATTAAGATGAGTGACCAACCACCCTAACCAGCAACTCTCAATTGGCGATTTTTCCTCCTTATAACATCTTGACCTTGCCCACCTCACCATCTGTGACCAATGATCCCCACTAGCCAACATCTTCCCTCCAATCAGAGTTGTGAGCTCTCCCATCTTTTGCGTCTTCTTTTGCGACCCACAGTTTATGACTTGACTTAACAGAGGCTGTAATCTTCTTCGTTTCAGCACTCCTAGAGGTAAGCTCGTGCAAATGCAAGATCAAGTTTTCTACATGTTCTGATCTTCTAAAAACATAAATTTCATGTGTATTAGGGTTCGTGATCTATTTTTTGCCTGCAAATTAGAAGTTGCGACAGAAAAATAGTGGTTGCAAATTGGCTGCATTTTTGTTTGTGTTTGTTTGAATGAAACGTGATTGTATGCTTTTCAGAAAAAGGCGCATACTTGACTGAGAGATGAAGTAATATGCAATTATGCATTATTGAAAACATGCTATTATCTCACTATCTTCCCGTTACTAATGAATGATTTCTAATAGGACATTCTTTTGATCTCAGCCTTAACCCCTTAGTAATCTTATTATTGTTAACATTAACGTTACTATTATGGTTGCTATAGGTATTATGTCTTCAACTAGCTCTATGTAACTCAGACTGATAATCAATTTAACGTTATTGATGCTTATATGGCTTAGGGAGAAACATTTTTATGCTTACTACTGCTGAAAATTCTGCTAAAAAGACATTTCTCTTTTAAGAAACTTCAGTTTTTTTCCATCTAATCCTTATTTCACCTAGTTTGGTGGTTCCAGGTGGATGCAGTGGTGTACCTGGTAGATGCTGTTGACAAGGAACGGTTTGCAGAGTCGAAAAAGGAGCTCGATGCCTTACTTTCCGACGACAGTTTAGCCAACGTCCCGTTTCTCGTCCTCGGTAACAAGATCGACATACCGTATGCGGCATCCGAAGAGGAGCTACGCTACCACCTGGGCCTTACTAACTTCACCACCGGCAAGGGCAAGGTCAACCTCACCGATTCTAATGTCCGACCGCTCGAGGTCTTCATGTGCAGTATCGTCCGTAAGATGGGTTATGGTGATGGATTCAAATGGCTCTCACAGTATATCAAGTGAAAACCGTTGAACATAGAGTGAGGAACATTGGACTGGTCAAATCTCTTATTGCTGCTTCTATTATCTTTGTTTCAGTTAATGATGATGGCATGAACTCTGTTTTGTTGTTTTATTTCTTAGTTGATGTTGGAATAATGCAAATGTCAATCATATTTAACAGGTTTGGGATTATGAAGACTCTGTAAAGTAGAATGTAATATTAGAAATATTCTTTTATCTCCTGACTTTTTCCCTGAAAGTTTTTGATGTCGGAGTATGGCCATGTTAGCTATGATTTGATCTAGCATGCTGGTCATTCTCTTATCCATCTTTCATATTTTATAGTATTTGCAGATTTAACATTTATATATTAAGTTATGATCTGATTGAATATTGAAATAAGGTTTCATTTGGGATGATTTTTTTATTGTTTCTAAAAGTAGCTTTTTAGTACAAATTTTTTTGAAAACCTTATAGTAGAGGTAGGGGCTTCAGGCTTCATTTGGGACGGCTTTCTTACTGCTTCTTAAAATAGCTTTCTAGTACAAAAATTAAAAAATTTGTATTCAAAAGTTGCTTTAAGAAGCAGTAAAAAAGCTGTCGCAAAGGAAGCTTAAGTCTCATGATCTCTACTCTCTCTCTTGTGTTGTGCTTGAAAAAGGCTCAAAGAACTCAAGAGTGATTAGCTATGAATCTGCATTATGGTGTTTTTGGCTTTTCTATGAGATTTTATTTGTATTTCCTATGAAACGAATGCCTCATATAATATTAAAAAAAAATTTGAATATCATAGTTTTTGCAATAATTTTATCTTATTTTCCTCACAAACCAACAATAATAGAAGACGACAATGGTGAAGAACTTGATGAAGAAATTAAAATTTAGCTGTCTGCTAATCATCTTCGTCGAATTCAAGCATCATTATAGCTTTGTATGGTCGTGACATTTAGGTTTTGTTTGGGATAATTTTTTTATTGCTTTATAAAGTAACTTTTTAGTACAAAAAATTTTTGAGATGAAAATTTTTGTACAATAAAATTGTTTTAAAAAATAATAAGAAAACTGTTCCAAACAAAACCTTTGTTGGTACAAAAGCCTCTACCTCTACTGCAAAGTTTTCACAAAAGGCAGTTCTCATCAGTCCATATTTTTCATCTTGTAGTTTATAGTTTTAAGGATTTGTTTTGTTATCTTTTGATCATCAAATCAATCAATGGACATTTGTGCACAAATGGTATTGTGTTTTGTAAGTCTTTTCATAGGTTTTCTTTGGGATGTCTATAGGACATTATGTAGCAATGCTTCATAAAATAATATTTTATATGAATTCATATTGGTAGATGTAAGCACCATTATTCGATTGTGATATTTTATCATATGTATTTATGGGCTTGGCAGATCAACTATTTTTTGCAAGATAATTGAAACTCATTCTGATCTATTTTAGTTTTATGATCATATTTTAGTACAATAGATGCATTGCAAGATCATTGAGTTTACCCTAATATGTAAAACATTTGCACAAATTTGTAATGCTAACAAATTGAGTTTACATTATTCTAAAGGCCTGTATACAACATAAAAACATGAATATATTTATCACAAACATCTAAAAGTTATATTTATAATTATACACCCCCCCCCCCCAACCACACACACATATATATATATATGTGTGCGCGCGCGCACGCGCGCTCATCTGTGTATGTAAAACCTATTAATTGAGCTACAAAATGCAAAAAATTGAAAAATAATTTATCATGAACTCATATATATTGGAAAAGCACAAAATAGTTCATCCGATATATAGCCAACTTAGGCTTCGTTTGTGACGGCTCTCTTATTGCTTCTTAAGGTAGTTTTTTAGTTAAAAAAATTAAAATTTTTGAACTTAAAAACTATTTTAAGAAGCAATAAGAAAGCCGTCCCAAACGAAGTCTTAGTCCGTCAATTACATAAGATAGGTCCAAAATAATTTCATAGAGGCTAAATTGAGATTAATTTAATATAATTGATGGCCTAAATTGGAATCAATTTTATATTACACTTTCCATCAATAATTTTAAGCAATTGAGAGGGTGATATTTGAAACTCCTAAATTTTATCAACGTGACATGACATTAATTATTGGGCTCCCAATTCAAAAACAAGAAATCCATTACACAAACGATACACTTAAAAATAATTCTGCCATTAATATTAAGAACCTGAAAATTTACAGGACATCTGAAACTCCTAATGAAGTTATCAATCTACCAAGATCATATATACAAACTTATTTTTTTTCATAAAAGAACTACACAGTGCCTAAGAATTTGGAGGGCAGCAACCTTAAGCACAAGCACTTGAGCTCCAGTTGAGGTGCAGGCAGCCGTCGGAGCAGGTAGCTGGAGGTGCCGGCGGCCAACTGCGTGAAGCCCGTCATCCAGGTTAGCCGGCGACAGAGAGTTAATGAAGGGCTACAAACATGGCTGCTTAACAGAATTAACTTTTTGGCTAATTTGAACAGATAAAACTCACCCAGCCAACTCTACAGCACTTTGAGCTGTATTCTTCCAAACTCTCATTCCCCTCATCACAGACCAAACCTTCTCAGCCTCCTCCCACCTCCCAGTCTCAGCGTACAAGTTAGCCATAAGCACAAAATTCCCAGAATTCTCTGGCTCAACCTCCATCAACTTCGTGGCCGCCTTCTCCCCCACCTCGGCATCACCGTTATTCCTGCAAGCACTCAACAATGCCCCCAAGATAGCCGCCGTCGGCCTCATCGGCATCCCTTCGATCAACACCAATGCCTCTCTCGTCCGCCCGCACCGCCCCAATAGATCCACCAAGCACCCGTAATGCTCGAGTCTCGGTTTGATCTTGTACTCTGACGGCATGGCTCGAATTAGCTCTTTGCCTCTCTCCACCATCCCAGCATGAGTACAGCATCCAAGAACACTAACAAATGTGCTTGAATTTGGCGACGGAAAACCTCTCTCAAGCATTTCATCAAACACCTGCAATCCCAGTAGGCCATGCCCGTTGATGGCTAGTCCATTGATCATCGTGTTCCAAGTTACAACATTTCGTTGCGGCATTTCATCAAACACCTTCCTTGCGCTCTCCAATTCTGCGCATTTAGAGTACATGTCGATGAGGGAGTTCCCAACGTTTATAGCAGAGATCAAAAGACCCTTCTTCTCGGCGTAGAAGTGAATTTTTCGACCAAGATCTGAATTTCCCGTTCGAGCACAGATCGGAAGAATGGTGACAACCGTAGCATCATCCGGATCTATACCGGACTCCCACATCTCCAAGAACATCTCGATCGCTTTACTATCATAACCTGCGCGTGAAACCCCAGCGAGGATTGTATTCCATGTGACGATATTTCTGTTGCTCATTTGGCGAAAGAGATGGAAAGCAGATTCAAAATCGTTTCTTTTGCAGAAACCATTGATCATTAGGTTCCATACGACGATTTCTTTATGCGGCAATTTCACGAACACGTTGTAAGCCTCCGCCATGCAGCCGAATTGGGCGTACAGTTCAACGAGCTGGATGGCGACCGCAGAATGGTCGCTGAAACCGGCGAGGAGGGCAGTTGCGTGGATGGCAGTACCCGGTTGGAGGGAAGGGAGGAGGGAGCAAGATTTGAGGAGAGGGGCGAAGGTTTGACGGTCGGGTCTGAGGCCGGCGGAACGGAGGAGAGAGAAGAGGAGGAAGGGTTGGTGGGAAGGGAAGAAGGAGAGGGATTTGATGGCGGCATTGAAGAGGGGGAGGTCGGGGCTGGGGGAAAGGATGAGAAGACGGCGGGCGAAGTAGGGGTGGCGGATGGAAGAGGAGGCGGCGGCGAGAGTGGAGAGGAGGGAAGGGGAGAAGAGGTGGAGCTGGCGGCGGAGAACCTGGGAGAGGATTTCGGGGAGGCGGTGGCGAGCGGTGCGGTCGTGTAGGAGTTGAAGAACGTGACGGAGACAGGCCGCGGCGAGTTGGTCGCCAATGGAGGTCATGCTCCGGCGCCGCCGGGGATTTTGGAAGTTGCCGATTGGGTCGGCATTGGCCCTTGTGCTTTCTTCAGCCTAACTCATTTTCTCAGGGAAATATGTTAAAAACTTATATCACGATGAAATTAATAATCATTGAATGTATATATATGAAATTACAAAATTAATTTTTTTAAAAGAGAATTTAATTTTAAATACATGTACGAACGTCTGGTTTTGCATTTTTAAATCTTTAAATCTTATATGGGAGTTGATATATCATCAAAAAAATTATCTTGATTGAGCACGAATCTCAAGGTAAAATTGAATTGGGAACTTCTGAAATTAATGTAGGGAACATCCAAACTTCAGGTTCAGCAAACTTATAGTTGAACTAAGCATTTCGAAAATGAACCCAACGAGACCAAATTCGACCCAATCTGAGCCCAAATGGGCCCAAATCGAGGGTATGAAGTGCATCCGGAAGCTTCAAAGCATAAATTGGATGACCAAATAATTTTCAAATATGACATTTTTATATTTGAATCGAGCAGCTCGACGGGACGAATCCAACGAGTCCAAGATCGTCGAATTTTGATATCATGAAGACACTCAAATGTGTGATAAGCGGTCAATGAGCAAGGGAATCGATATCAGTCGTCCATCTGAAACACTCCCAACCTATTTTTAATCTTCTCATTATTTATTAGTCATGCGACTCTAAAAAAATTATAAATGGACCACTCATTTTTCACAAAGTTAAAGGAAGGGAATGAAGATGAAGAAGAAAGAGAAACTTGAGATCTCTCTTGCCACCAAGCTCCGCTCGGTCGCGACCATCGTCGGGCCACCGCCCGACCACCAACCGACGTCAGACTTCCGCTAGGCCACCAACTGACACATTAATTGCACATAACTCTCTCTACTATTATAATTTCACAATCTTTGAACATGACAAATCAAGCTTTGTAATTCATTCAAATACTAGTGGAATCATTTAAACTAAGTCAGATCCTGTAGTTTTTTTTCCCTTTTCCAAGATTTCCATATTAAAAATCTTGGTGTTTTATCCATTCAACTTGTGTGTTGGGTATTCGTGCAATGCTAAGATGAAAAGCACCCTCAATCTAGTGCTGCATATATTCTAGCCCGCAACAGGAGTAAAAAAATTTCAACCATTTAATTAAAACTGGTAGCATTTACTTAATAGAAATATGAAGATAAATTTAACCTTCTTTTGGAATATCTTTCTTACTATTTCTTAATGCAGCTTTTTCATATAAAAATATAAATTTTTGTACTAAAAAGTTTTTTAAGAAATAGTAAGAAATTAATAAAACTTTTTATAAGAGTTCAAACATTAGTTTATTTTAGTTTGAAAAATTTTCTCCTAAATTAGGCAACTTAATTAATGTTGTAATTTTTTGGTAAGCTCATTAAAACTTAAGGAGAATAATCAATATCATTATTATATAATTATTTTAGTGTTATGATAAGTTAAAATTCGTATTTGAGTCAAATAATTTACATAATGAACAAGATGGGCTACAAATCTTCAGCAACCCTTCTGTTTTTTTCTTGATATATAGGTAATGTCTCCCAATCAAACTCCTCTAACTCTCCATCGCTTTCAATGTTCTTCACTATGCTTTTGAACTCTCACTTGTTCTCGACTTCTCTCATTGGTCAGCTCCCTTCTCTTGTTCACATTTATTCCTTTTTTTTTTTCCATTGATCTTTGATTTGACACAATTTTTATCCTCCCTTCATTGATCATTATTGATGATATATGAACTAGTATTTCAAATACAGTGTGAATTCTCATTGTTCGCTATTATCATCGACTAGTTGTCATCATTGCTTGCCCACCTGCTACCAGCATCGTCGCCTGCTACTGTAGTTTGCTGCCACGGTTGACCACCTTCATCAGGAGAAACTATTCTATGTAGACACCGAACTGTCTGGATGCCAATCAGAAGGCGCTACGTCACCCAGTACATAGCGGTACCTAGCACCGGTATTGAGCAAAAAAGTGACTTGACGCATTCTGATTGGCCTTCGAACAACGTACGATATCCGCACAGAATAAATTTTCCATCATCGAGCTTATTTTGAAATAATTCATTATAAACATTTAAACCCGTCAACATTCAAGTAGTTCATTACCCACACCAAAGATATAGGACATTAGCTACTTACAATTCCTCAGGTCAAAGAGATCATGATACCATAGCATAAATTTGTTTTTTGAAGATGACCATTTTTTGATGAGGATGGGATTCAACATTATAAAACTTTAGGTTATGAATAAATAAAAATAACTATATTTTAAGATGAATATAATATAATTTTAAGTTATTAATAATATATTACAATAAGTACAAAATAAATTCAGTGACTATAAACCTACAACAACAACAATATCAAGGATTTATCCCACTAGATAAGATCAGCTATATGAATCATTTTTTTATTCATTGTGTCATGTTAAGAGTCAAATTCTTATTTAAATTTAATTAAAAATGCCATTTCTAATATTTTCCCAAGTCATATCTTTTTAGGCATACCTTTATCTTTCTTAATATAGGTCAAATCCAATATACCTACGCTCCTAACCCAAGTCATCAGAAGGATAACGTTTAATGTGTCAAAAGTATCTAGACGACTCTCTCTAATATTACCTACCATTAGAGCTACTCCAATATTTTCACTTGTATACTATTTCACATTCTGTCTCAAAGAGTAAAGTCACTCATCCTCCTATGCATCCTCATCTCTACAACACTTAACCTAATTTCTTAATTTATGATTCTCTTTTAATGGACAATATTTTGCGCCATAAAAGCATGACACGTCTCATGTAATAACTTAAACATATGAAATAAATTTATTTGAAAAAAATAAAAATTCTAAGGTAAAACGTCCGGGGCATGGCATCTCACGTATATAATTTTCCCTTAATTTAAGGGGTATTCTTCTATCATTCAACAAGCCCAATGAGTTCCTCCGCTTCAACCAACCAACTTAAATTCTATTAAGAATATCCCTATCTATTTCATCATCACTTTGAACAATAAAGCTAAAATATTTAAAATGTATACTCTTATTATTGACTTGATCGCCCAAAATAAAAACCCCCCATTATATCTATTATTACTAAAATTACACTCCATGAATTCAATTTTAAATTTAAATGAAAATCTTTAGACTCTAAGATTGACCTGCATAATTCAAGTTTCCCTTCAATTCCCTCTCTAATCTTATCAACAAGAAGAATGATAATTAGCAAAAATCATACACCAAGGTACATCCTCTTGCAAATGTCTAGTATGAACATCCATGACTAAATCAAAGAGATATTATCTTAAAGTTGATCATTGAAGCAATCCAACTTAAATAAAAAAAAAAATATTTGGTCAACCCATTTTATATTTGAACACAACTCCTACATACATATAATTAATGACTTTAATATAAATATTATTAATTTCTTTATTTTCTAAAACTCTCCAGAACACTTCTCTCAAAATTTTATCATATATTTTCTCCAAATTAATAAATATCATTTTTAAATCTTCTTTGTTATCTCCATACTTAACCTCTCAATAAATATATAGCTTTCATAATAAACTTACCCGGCATATATCCAAATTGACTTCGAGAAACATTAATATCACGTAGTAACCTATGTTCAATAACTCTATCACATTGTTTTAATGTATGACACATTAACTTAATTCCTCTATAATTCGCATACTCTTGTGCATCACCTTTATTCTTAAAAATAAGAATTAATATACTCCTCCACTCATCTGGCATCTTATTTGTTCTCAAAATAATATTCAAATTTTTTGTGAGATAAAAAATTCTTTTATCTCTTAGTCATTTCTATATCTCTTTTGGAATATCATTAGGCACAACATCTTTAACACTGTCATTGTCATGTCCCAAGTCCTGGATGAAAAAAAATGGATAATTGCGTTAGATAGCCTATAATCAGTGTAAAACTTATCGAATAATTATAACATTAATTAGTGGCTATAAAACTATCACAATAAAGTTTTAATCAGAATATGTTCTTTCTTTTTTAAGAATAATGACATGAAACAAAGTAATCAGTACTTAGAACAAAGATCGCACACAATAAATATAACCATACAGACAAACCTTCCTAATTGGCACCACCAAACAGACAAAATTCTGATGCTTTGTAAACCATGTTTGTGAAGGCAAAGCGACCACTGAATATCATCAGGAACAGAAATGCATTGGCTTTCTTAACACTAAAAGATCAATCTGAAGAGCCATTCAAAAATGATTTTTTTCTCTTCCTAGAACTTCTATGCTGGGTTTGAGCTTGAGTTGCAGGAGATGGAGAAATATCTACAATAAATAGGTTCCAAGATCATATCATTTCTTCGACGATGATCGGAAACCTCCAAATCCCATCATGGCTGCCACATCTGGATCAATCTCAGGCTCTTCCTCAGGAGCCTTCTCCTTCTGAAACAAGCAGATTGATTTGATCATAAATATTGATGGTTAAATCAAAACATGAGTGTTAGCAAGTTGAATAGGTTATAGTAATAATCTTGTAAACATATAAATGGCCACATTTGTGATCAATTTGGCCAGATTGAAATCGGCTAAAATAGCACAATTCTTTTGAAAAAGGTGAGAAAATAGGGAAAGCAAAATAAAATGCTGGTTTCTTCAGATATGGTTCAAGTAATTCTGCTACCATATGCTCACTTTGAATTAGTGAGTTGTGTAGTTGTGGAGATTATTATTCATCCAAAATTGTCGAATTAAGCACAGCTTCAGGTTTCTAAAAGTTTTCATTTCTTAATTCTCATTGTAACTCGTTCGACTGCAATGCCAAAATAAACATTTCAGTTCGTAGACTTGAAGTTTATGTGGCTTTTTACACAAACCTTCCTAATTTGGTCCTTTTGTGTTATTTTTGAATTGTATGCATTAAGTAGGGAGAAAAGAATAGATTAGGATTATGCGAAATTTGCTTTGAGTTTTCTTGTTCTTCTTTGGTGGCTAGGGCTCTAGATCGAATTCTAGAGATTGGGAGAATGCGATCCTCCTCTCGAATAGAGGATCCTTGTATCTTTGCTATTTTCCTTGCATCTACTAGTAAAATATAAGTCTTTTCTCCAAATTTCTCTCAGTTTTTCCCTGTTTTTCTACTGTTTTGGCTGTCTTCCTGCTGTGGACAGCAGCTTGCTCTGAGATTTGTTGTAAAAGTGAATAGGAAATACTTGAAATCAAGTATTTCCTATCAAATTGGTATCAGAGCAAGTCTTGGAACAAATCGTGGGCTGTTTTTGTCCAATTTCAGCAGCTGAAATTGCACCGGCGGAGGAGAAAATTGCTGTAATTTTTTTCAAATCCTGAGATCTTCTCATAATTTGCAAGTCGTAGGAGATGACGGCTAAGAAGGTGGATGCTTTGGAGGAGAGAATTGAAGGAGAGATAAATCAAATCAAGGAGAACGTGGAGGAACGAATGTCTTCCATGGAGGGGCAAGTGGCCGATCTACGGGATATGATGAAAAAGATGTTGGAGTTTCAAATCCAATCGGCGGCATCTGATGCAAAAGGGTCAGCAGCGAAGAACACCAACTCTGAAATCCATCGGGAGGAAGAGGAGGTGGAAATTGTAGAAGGGAGTAGGGGAAGGCCTCATTTGGAGCCTTTCCAGAGGGAGGAGAGAGGAGGATCACACTCTCCCAATCTCTAGAATTCGATCTAAAGCCCTCGCCACCAAAGAAGAACAAGAAAACTCAAAGCAAATTTCACATAACCCTAATCTATTCTCTTCTCCCTACTTAATGCATACAATTCAAAAATAACACAAAAGGACCAAATAGCCCTTGCTTCCACTCCTTTTGGCTCCAAGAAAGTATTTGAATCTCAAGTGGACCCCACTTTTTCCCCCTCCTTTGAGCCCGCCGGCCTCCTCCTTCGGTAAAACATCTGGACCGGCCCAAGGGGCTGGGCTAGCTGGACCGGTCCATGGAGGACCGGTCTAACATTCAGGAGGAGGATATGGGGAAAGGAAAGGCTATGGAGGCGTGGAACCAAGAGGTACTAGTTGGGAGTATCGGGGGGGTTATCATGGGCGCCAGGAAGCTGTTTTTGAAGATCAGAGAGGGGATTTTGAAGGGGAATGGGGACAGGATAGAGCAAGGGAAGATCGGGAGATGGGGGGCAGGCGCATGGGAGAGGGGAAACTATGGAGGATTAAGGGGGAACGGCGGGGATCGGAAGGTGAGAAAATTAAAAATGCCCATTTTCGAAGGGGAGGATGCCTATGGGTGGATCTACAAAGTGGAGAGGTACTTTGCTGTTAACGGCTTGACGGAGGAGGAGAAATTATCGGAAGCGGGCTTGTGTCTGGAAGGGAAGGCACTCTCTTGGTACCAGTGGAGAGATCAAAGGTGACCTATCTGGAGCTGGGGAGAATTCAAGGACAATTTGTAATAGCGTTTCCAAACCGACCGGGGAGGAGACTTCTACGAGCAGTTCTTTGCCCTAGTGCAAGAGGGGTCTGTGGCAGACTACTGAGAGAAGTTTGACCAGCAGGGTAGAGCGCTTGTCCGAGACGGTGCTGGAGGGGAATTTTATGAAGGAGTTAAAGGCCGAGGTTCGAGTAGTGGTGAAGGTCCTGATGCTCAGGAACCTGGGGGAGGCCATGAAGCTTGCATAGTTGGTCGAAAATCAAAAGAACCCGGAGAAGGGAGCTAGGAGTAGTAGTAGCTCAGGAGGCACTTATAGGTCGACGACTATCCACCTAGCCTCCAAGGGAGTGTCCCCAGGAGGGATGAAAGAAACGAAGGAAAAAGCCACAGGAGGAGGAAATGGGGGGCAGTTCAAGAGGCTCACTGAGAAGGAAATGCAGGAGAAAAGAACAAAAGGGCTGTGCTTCCGATGCGATGAAAAATACATGCCATGGCACAAGTGCAAGGATCGAACTCTTCAAGTCCTCGTTTGTGAAGATGAGGAAGACAAAGAGGGAGAGGGAAGCGATTCTGAGGTGGAGGAGGAAAAGATGCATCTGGATGTGGCAGAAGTCTCTCTCAACTTCGTAGTGGGATTCACTCTGAGTCACACTATGAAGGTAAAGGGAGAGATAGCTGACCGTGGAGTCGTGGTGTTGATTGATAGTGGGGCAACCCATAATTTCATTTCCACCTAGATTGTGGAGCTGCTGGGGATGAAGTTAGAAGATACTGGAGGCTATGGGGTGATGATGGGCACAGGGAAGGTAGAAATGGGAAGAGGAGTTTGCAGGGGGGTGGTGCTGAAGATCCAAGGCATACAAGTGAAGGAAGACTTCCTTCCCCTAGAATTGGGGAGTACGGATGTCATCCTAGGGATAAAGTGGTTGCAAACATTGGGCGAAACCGAAGTAAATTGGGGCACTCTGCGGATGGAGTTGATAAAGGGTGGAAGGAAGAGGGTGCTTCAAGGGGATGCAGGGCTGACCAAGGCAGGGGTTTCTCTTAAAGCCCTAATCAAGACAATTCAGGAGGAGGGGGAAGGCTACTTGGTTGAATTACACCGATTAGTAGGAGTGAGTGTGGATGAAGGGGGCGACATACCCCTCTCTGTGCAGTCCGTGATCCAAGAATTTGAGGAGGTTTTTCAACCACCTCTAAGGTTGCCACCACCCAGGGAGCAGGAGCATGCCATCACGTTAAGGGAGTGTCAGCTGTCAGTGTACGACCATACCGTTACCCTCAGTTTCAGAAGGATGAAATAGAAAAGTTGATCAGAGAAATGCTGGAAGCAGGGATTATCAGGCCCAGCACTAGCCTGTTCTCTAGTCCTGTTCTATTGGTGAAGAAAAAGGATGACAGCTGGTGTTTCTGTGTAGACTACCGCACACTCAACAAGGAAACTGTACCTGATAAGTTTTCCATACCAGTGATTGATGAGCTTCTGGATGAGTTGAGTGGAACAGTGATTTTCAGCAAGATCGACTTGAAATCAGGATATCACCAGATACGAATGAAGAAAGAAGATGTGCCCAAGACCGCCTTTAGAACTCATGAGGGCCACTATGAGTTCCTAGTGATGCCCTTTGGCCTCACCAATGCCCCAGCTACGTTCCAGGCGCTCATGAATAAGATCTTCAAATAGTATCTCAGGCAATTCGTGTTGGTATTCTTCGATGACATCTTAGTATATAGCAGAACAGAGGAGGAGCATTGGGGACACTTAAAGAATGTGTTAGAGGTTCTCCAGGAGCACCAGTTGAGGGCTAACTTGAAGAAGTGCTGCTTCGCACAAGCTACTGTGGAATACTTGGGGCATGTGGTATCCAAGGAAGGGGTAGCAGCAGATCAGTCCCAGATTGAGGCCATGCTTAAGTGGCCACTGTCCAAAAATCTAAAGGAGCTGAGGGGATTCCTAGGGCTTACAGGTTACTATAGAAGATTTGTAAAGGGATACAGCACTATAGCTTGGCCACTCACTGAGCAGTTGAAGAAAGATGGGTTCTTATGGGGGGAGGCAGCTACGACAGCATTCAAGAAGTTGAAGAAAGCTATGACCACAATCCCGATCTTAGCTTTACCAAATTTTACTCAGTTCTTTATAGTAGAGATAGATGCATCGGGATACGGACTAGGAGCAGTGCTGATGCAGAGTCACAGGCCCATTGCATATTTCAGTCAGGTATTGACTGTCAGAGCCCGGCTGAAATCTGTCTATGAGAGGGAGTTGATGGCAATTGTTTTAGTCATCCAAAAGTGGCGCCCCTACTTACTCGGAAGACATTTCATCGTCAGGACCGACCATCGAAGCCTGAAATATTTGCTGGAGCAGTGCATGGTGACAGAGGAGCATCAGAGGTGGCTCTCACAACTGCTCGGATATGATTTTGAGATTCAGTACAGGCCAGGGGTAAAAAATAAGGCAGCAGATGCCCTGTCCAGGTGCATGGGGGAGCTGCAGACATTGGCTATATCGGTCCCAATGATGATAGATTGGGAAGCCATAAAGGAGGAGAGTGCCAAGGACGAGGAACTAAGCAAGATCAGAGCTGACTTACTGAACGAAAAGGGCGGCCAATTAGGATACTTGTTGGAGGGGGAGAGATTGTTGTACCAGGGGAGGTTTGTGTTACCCAGAACATCAGTACACATCCCACAATTGCTCCAGGAGTTCCATGGAACTGCAGTGAGAGTTCATTCAGGAGTGCTAAAGACCTACAGGAGAGCAGCGGCGGAGCTGTACTGGAAAGGTATGCATGGAGATGTGGAAGAGATGCTATCCAGGTGCGAGGTGTGCCAAAGAAATAAGTATCTCGCTATGTCACCCGGGGGGGGGCGGGGTTACTGCAGCCATTGGCGTTACCAGGACGAGTCTGGGAGGAGATATCTATGGACTTCATTGATGGACTACCCCGCTCTGAGGGATTCACTGTGATTTTGGTGGTAGTGGATAGATTGAGCAAATATGCTCACTTTATTCCTCTACGCCATCCATACACTGCGGTGACAGTAGCGTTAGTATTCATCAGGGAGATAGTCAGACTACACGAAGTACCAGAGGCGATAGTATCAGACAGAGATAAAGTGTTCCTCAGCCATTTCTGGAAAGAATTGTTCATACTGCAGGGGACGGTGCTAAAAAGGAGTACGGCTTACCACCCACAGACGAATGGCCAAACAGAAGTAGTCAATCGGAGCTTGGAGACTTATTAGAGATGCTTCGCATCAGAAACACCCAAGCTATGGACTAAATGGCTATCATGGGCCGAGTATTGGTACAACACCTCTTCTTATTCAGCCTCTCAGATGACCCCATTTAAGGTGTTGTACGGAAGGGATCCGCCCCACTTGGTGTATTTTGGGAGTAGCAGCACACCCGTGTCTTCAGTAGAGAAGTATTGGAGGAGAGGGATAAGACACTGGAAGAGTTAAAAAGACATCTGTTAAGGGCTCAACAGATTATGAAGAAATAAGCTGATGGACATCAGAAGGATATTCAGTTTGAGGTGGGCGAGAAGGTATTATTAAAACTCCACCCATATCGACAGAAAATGATCGCCAACCAGAGGAATGAGAAGCTTGCTCCAAGGTACTTCGGTCCTTATGAAGTACTGGAGAAAATTGGAGCCGTGGCATATCGTCTGAAGCTACCACCGACAGCAACGATCCATCCGGTTTTCCATGTATCCCAGCTAAGGAGAGCCATTGGAGATTATGCTACCAGTTTTGAGTTACTAGGGACATTAAAAGATGAAATGGAAATGATATTGGAACCTTTGGAGCTCATGGGGGTTCGTTAGAAAGCAGATGGAGCCACAGAAGTCCTGATCAAATGGAAGAAACTCCCTGACTACGAGGCCACGTGGGAGCCATATGAGCGGATGTAGCGACAGTTTCCTGACTTCCACCCTGAGGACAATGTGGTTCTTTGGGAGGGCGGTAATGTTAGACCAGTCCTCCATGGACCGGTCCAAATGTTTTACCGAAGGAGGAGGCCGGCGGGCTCAAAGGAGGGGGAAAAAGTGGGGTCCACTTGAGATTCAAATACTTTCTTGGAGCCAAAAGGAGTAGAAGCAAGGGCTATTTGGTCCTTTTGTGTTATTTTTGAATTGTATGCATTAAAGTAGGGAGAAAAGAATAGATTAGGGTTATGTGAAATTTGCTTTGAGTTTTCTTTTTCTTCTTTGGTGGCTAGGGCTCTAGATCGAATTCTAGAGATTGGGAGAGTGCGATCCTCCTCTCGAATAGAGGATCCTTGTATTTTTGCTATTTTCCTTGCATCTACTAGTAAAATACAAGTCTTTTCTCCAAATTTCTCTCAGTTTTTCCCGGTTTTTTCTACTGTTTTGGCTGTTTTCCTGCTGTGGACAGCAGCTTGCTTTGAGATTTGTTGTAAAAGTGAATAGGAAATACTTGAAATCAAGTATTTCCTATCAGTTTGTTGCTTAGATCCTGGCTTCATAAATATAAATAAGAAACCAAATAGGCCCTGAAATTGAAGCTGTTAATTTAAATGAACTTCCAATTATGTGGAGTTTCATTAAATTGGTGTTAGGTTTTCTGTCACAGGTTTCCATAATACAACATGAACCTTAAGAGCATGTTGAACCACAGAAACAGAAGTCTGATTCCAGCTGCAAGGAAATGATCGCAGCTATTCTTCAAGGAAGTCGTTATTAATTAGAGGTCGGGGCCTACCCCTCAAGCATCTTCTAAGGGATAGCATAAGAACCTTTACTCTTAACATTCCATTAATTTGGTGTCAAGTTTTCTGTCTCACGGGTTTCCGCGCTACACTATAAACCTTAAGAGCATGTCAAATCACATAAACAAGTAGAATTGCCTCCTGCGGTTGATAAATGCTCGCCGCTGTTCTTCAATAAAGATTTTAATTAATACAAATCGGGAATAAACCCTAAAGAATCTATAAGGAATAGCATAGGAACCTTTAATTTTGCTGGTTGTGAAGTTTACCAACAAAAGCTCTAGACAAACTACAGTTCTCATTGTATTTCCTCTGCATGCATCATTTTCTTATTCTTTAGGTCAAATGATACATGGTGATTTGAGGGAATTGCCGCACATAGTACGAGTTCTTAAGTTGTGGTGATGTTCCATAGTCCTTGGGGTAACAAATTCAGAGAACTATTTACCTTAAGAATTTAATAGAAGAGTATTGTCTACCACTTAAACTTTACAGCTCATTCTTTAAGTATGCTTACACAAGATAACTTCTTTTAATAAGATCTTTGAGAAAAGTAGCTTTTAATTATTCTATTACAAGGTTTAGAAACTAAACATCACACACAAAAGAAGAAGACTTTACCTTCTTTTCTTTCTTCCGCTCTCGACGTTGTCGCTTGCGCTCTTCTTCCTCCTGCTGCTGTTTCATTATCCTATCATCCAGATCTTAGACGGGAAAAGCATATCAATTACATAGAAATGTTCTTTCCAAAAAAAAAAAAAAAATGGAACCTATAAAATTGATCATATAATCACATGTCTGCAAGAAGTTATTTGTTTTGATATCAAACAAAGTTAAAATGCTGTGCAACATTGAAAAAAGTCTAACAAACTCCTATAGAAGCTTCCAAATAATGCAAAGAAAGTTTATTCAAATATTTCATGTCCTTACCTTGCTCAGAAAAGCTACCAGCTACTTTTTGCTTCTTAAGCTTATCAAACCGATCTTGCACCTATAATCAGATCATATAATTCAGATCTCAAAAACTTAGGTATGTATGCACGAACATTATATGATTAACTTCATGACACAAAGATCTAAAGAGTTTTTTTTTTTTCCGAAGCAAAATCTTATAACCATTCAATAAAATATAAGATGAAACAATTACGATGAATTTTCATATTAAAAAAAATAAAAAATAAAAAATAAAGGTTATATTGTGACATAGGACAAAGTATCTTCTACTAGAAGAGGAAAATCTCATCATTTATATTGTCATGCTTGAAGCTTGTTGAATCTTGAGGAATGACTATTTTTTTTTCTATTCATGCCTTGCTGGACAAATAGAATTTGAAACCTTCTATGAACTCGAAAAATTCTATCAATTTGCTCTCAAGGCTCGTTTACCCATAGCTATCCTTTTTTTTTCTTGTACTCATATTTTTTAGTGATGCTTCGAATAGATCTTTGGTTCAACACACGAGGTGAATATTTCTTCAATTGGCGGATTTAGGTCAGGATTTACCTTTTTCTGGGGGATGAAATTGGTTGGTAATGAGATCCCTTAGAAGATTCTCCAAAGTATCAACTATCGCAAGTGTCCATAGTAGGAATCTTCTTCTTGGATATCCATTGTTACTATTCAAGATTATAAAAGGCAAAATCAAGGCATTTTGTTTAAACGAGGCGAGGAGTAATCCTTAAGGCGGATCAAGGCGTAAGCTCAAAACGGAAAAAAATAAAGTACTTTTAAAAATTATAAATAATTTAAAAAAAGATAAATTATTAAATAAATTATGAACATAATGATTTGTTTGAAGATAATATTATAAGAACACAAGATTCAAAATAAATATTCACTTAAAAGTAAAGCATATTCTTAGGATCAAGACCTAAGGTAGTCTCATCATCATTTTGATTATCTACAGAATAATCATAATAATTTATGTCAAAATCATCATCAAAATCTTCTTCATCTATAATATTTTTTTCTTTATCCTCTATATTAGTTAACATATTATTAGTTCTAAAATGAAATAATATTTTAATAATATAAAAAATAATTCATTATTTTTAAGATTACCTTTGAATTTGTTTGAAGCTCTAATCTAACTTTATTTCTTTTTTTTATATACTTGGGACGTAGAAGATAACCTCAATTCAATGGATCTTTCAATATCTACAGTGATTACTTCATTGTCTTTATTCACATGAGTTACTCCTTCAGCTTCAACTTCAAGAACATCAACACCCTTACGAGTAACCCATTCATTATCAGATTATAAATCATCAACAAGTAAAAGGTCTAATTCATTATCATTATTTCCTTATTTCTGTAATTTGAGATATCTACCATTCAGGGTTTTGTTAAACATAACATATACTAGTTTGTTCATTCGTCCTGCAACAAATCGATTTCTTCTCTTTGTATAAATTTAATTGAAGGTGTGCACCAATTACGCTCGCATGCAGAAGCTGAACATGTTAGGGTAAGAACTTTAACTAAAAATGATTTTAATTCAAGAACATCAACTTCAAACTAAGCCCACCAACATTCGATATTAAAATGAAAAGTATAGTATGAATACAGATTTAAATAGGAAGCTTAGACATAAACATTAAAATTATAAATTATAAATATACAAACAATAAACATACCGGGAGATCGTATTTTGTAGCATGCTTGCGCTGCTCTAAATCTAAACATTTGCTTCTTCAAATGAAAATCCTTAAGTTGATTATTCACTTTGAGGTAATCACCTTTAGAAAAAAGTCTATCCATGCATACGTATAAATCAGTATTTACCTCTGTTAAAATGAAAGTCCTTATCATAATGAAATTGAAGGTTTAAATAGTATACGGCAACATGTAAGTGTTGGTGCAATTTGTGATCTCATTTTTCATATATAATTTCTCATATATTTTTAGGCACCTTCTTGACCACCCAAATATCTTGCTATATATATTTTAATCTTATTCATTGCTTCATAAATAAATCCCATAGCAGGGACCTTCTCACCATCAACCATTCTCAACACCTTAACTAAAGATTTTGCTGTCTTCAAAGTATAATTTATACTACACCAAAATGAATCATCTTTCATTACAATCTTCTTCACTTATTTTCCTTCTTAATTTTTGGCCCATAAACTTTTATCCTATTATTCAAAAGCAAACATAGCTTCTAATGGTTGCCTCAACTCCTTAAATCAATGCAATGCGCAGCACATGCAGTCCAGTAAAGAGCTTCCTCTTCTCTATTAATAATCTCTCAACAGCTTTGTATGCACTTGCATTATTAGTAACAACTTGAACCACTAATGCCTCTCATACTTCCTCCATATCATCCAATATTTCAAATAACAGTTGCACGTCTTTAACAAAATTTGAAGCATAAACTAATTTTAAAAAAATAATTCCATATGAATTATTAACCAAGAAGTTAATGATACTCCTCTGTTAAATATCTGACCAACTATCTGACATTATGATCACTCATGTCTCAGCCCAAATCTTTTTAACTTCATCCACTATCTTTAATATTGTCCTAACCTCCTCATCTAACATCCAAGTCTTCAACTCATACATGTTTGAAAGTTGTGGTCCTCGACCATAGCTCCCAACAGATCGAAGCATGTTGATCCATGACGGTCTCCTAGCAACGTTGAATGATATGTCATTTTCATAGAAGAAACTGACAATATCTAAACAAATTTTATTCGTGAGTTCCTTCATAGCAGTAAAAGGAATGTTTTGAGTGTTTATGTTCAACTCGTCATCAACATTAACTATAAATGTATTCATTGCCCACCGAGTACCTCTATTAGAAGAAATTAGTTGCCTTCTACTACTGGATCCTTCATACTGGGAACTATGATAAGAAAAATTTTCAATCATCTCCTACGTATTTCTATGTTACCTCTTTAGCGGTGACAAACTTCTTTAAATAATCATTACATTCTTTTTTCACTTCATCAGGTACATTTGCACACGGTCCAACATTGGTATTCGAGCAAATTAGGTGATCATTCAGTCTCTTGACATCACCAGTAGTATGCTCTCTCATAGACTGACTTCAGTCTAGCTTTGGCTAACAGCACCTGGCTGAAGTAGGCTATGGGTATGTGATTTTGCATGAGTAATACCCCCAACTCATACCCTGAGGCATTAGTCTCCACCACGAATACCTGACTGAAACCGGGTAGTGCTAGAATAGGAACAGTGGTCATGACTGTCTTCAATCTCTCCAAGGCTTGAGTAGTTGCATCCCCCACAAAAAAATTGTCCTTCTTCAGCTGCTCTGTTCTCCTCACGAATCTCCTATAGTACCCCGTCAACCCCAGGAAGCCCCTCAACTCCCTCAGATTCTTGGGTAAAGGTCATTTTAGTATTGCCTCAATCTTGGCCAGATCAACAACTACTCTTTCCTGAGATACTACATGTTTCTGAGTACTCTACACTAGTCTGAGCAAAATAACATTTCTTCGAATTGGCCCTTAGTTGATGTTCCTGCAACACTCTATGACCGCATTTAGAGGCTCTAAATGCTCCTCACTAGACTTGCTATAAAGCAGGATATCATCAAAGAAGACCAGAACAAACTTCCTGAGGTAAGGTCAGAACACCTTGTTCATGAGGGACTAGAAAGTAACACGAGCATTAGTGAGCCCAAACGGCATCACCAAGAACTCATAGTACCCCTCGTGTATCCGAAAAGTTGTCTTTGAAACATCCTCTTCTCTCATCTGGATCTGATGGTATTCAAGCTTCAGATCCACCTTGGTGAATACTGCCGCGCCACACAACTCATCTAGCAACTCATCTATCACGGGTATAAGAAACTTGTCTGGCACAGTTTTCTAATTCAGGGCCCGGTAGTCCAAGCATAATATCTAGTTTCAATCCTTCTTCTTTACTAATAAAACTGGGCTAAAAAAAAGGGCTTACGCTTGGCTTGATGATACATGCCTCCAACATCTCTCGAATTAACTTCTCAATATCATCCTTCAAAATCTGGGCGTAGCAGTATGGCCTGACACTGATTACGGATATCCCCTCCTTCAACGTGATGGCATGCTCCTATCCCTGCTGTGGTAGCAATCCCTGAGGTGGCTAGAAAACCTCCTTGAACTATTGTATAACTAGATGCACTGAAAGAGGGATGTCCCCTCCTTCCTCCCCTCTGATTCCCTCCAAGCTCTATAGCTCCACCAAAAATCCTCCTCCACCTCCTTTATGGCCCTTATTAGGGTTTCTAGAGATACCATGGCTTTGAGGAGTCCTGCATCTCCTTTAATCATCCTCCTCCTCCCATCCACCATCAACTCCATTGTCAACATCCACCAATTCACTTTGGTATCTCCCAAGATCTGCAGTCATCTCATCCCCAGGATAATATCAATGCTCCTCAGCTCCAATGGGAGAAAATCCTCCCTCACCTAGATCCCCTGGATAGTTAAGATTGCCCCCCCCCCCTACACAACCCTCTACCTGTCTCCATCTTTCTGATAGGAAATACTTGATTTCAAGTATTCCCTAATCACTTTAGCAACAAATCTCAAGGCGAGCTGCTGTCCACGGCAGGAAATCAGCCCAAAATAGTAGGAAAAATGAGGAAAACTGCTGGAGACTAGGAGAAAACACCGGTATTTTACTAGTAGATGATGAAAATAGCAAAGATACAATTTGTTCTTCGATTCGAGAGGAAGAACGTACTCTCCAAAGTCTCCGGCGAAGCCAAGAGCCCAAAACAAAACCTAGATCTCAAAGAGAAAACTCAAATTCAAGATAAGATGCAAATTCCCCCCTAAACTCCTAATTATACAAAATTAATCATAAAGGACAATAATAAACTTCCTAAAACAGCCCTCACATTCAAAATTTCCCTCCTAAACCTCCCCCCAAGCGCCCACGTGGACCTCACGCTCCGCCCGCCCCCTGTTTTCTCCGCCTGGAGTAACAGTGGACCGGTCCGGGTTGGACCGGTCCAGCCGGCCCCTCCTGGGCCGGCGTAACATTACCGCCCTCCCAAAGAATCACCTTGTCCTCAAGGTGAAAATCAGGGAACTGCTGCTTCATCCTCCCATATGGCTCCCACGTAGCCTCGTAGTCAGGAAGATTCTTCCACTGGATCAATACTTCCTTAGTATTATCTTCTTTCTGGCGAACACCCCTCAGCTCCAACGGTTCCATGATCACTTCTAACTCCTCCGTCAGTGTGGTCGGCAGCTCGGGAATAGTAATGTGGTCACCAATGGCCTTTCTCAACTGTGAGACGTGAAAAACCGGGTGTATAGTCGCCGATGGGGGTAATTTTAGTCGATAAGCTACTGCCCCAATCTTTTCCATCACTTCATAAGGACCAACATACCTTGGAGCCAGCTTTTCATTCCTCCTGTTGGCGACTGTCTTCTGCCTGTATGGACGAAGCTTCAAGAACACCTTATCTCCTGCCTCAAACTGGATATCTCTTCTATGCCCATCTGCTTGCTTCTTCATGATTTGCTGCGCCCTCAGCAATTGCCTCTTCAACTCTTCAAGCACTCTGTCCCTTTCCTCCAAGTACTCTTCTACTGACGAAACCGGGGTACTACTGCTCCCAAAGTGTACCAGGTGTGGGGGATCCCGCCCATACAACACCTTGAATGGAGTCATTTGTGAAGCCGAGTGAAATGACGTGTTGTACCAATACTCAGCCCAGGATAGCCACTTTGCCCATAGCCTTGGTGTCTCCGAAACAAAGCATCTTAGGTACGTCTCCAAGCTCCTGTTGACTACTTCCGTCTGTCCATCTGTCTGTGGGTGGTAGGCTGTGCTCCTCTTGAGCACTGTTCCCTGCAATCTGAATAACTCCCTCCAGAAATGGCTGAGGAATACCTTGTCCCTATCTGATACGATCGCTTCTGGTACTCCGTGCAGTCTGACCACTTCCCTGATGAAAGCTGACGCTACTGTCACTGCGGTGTAGGGATATCTGAGTGGAATGATGTGTGCATATTTGCTGAGCCGGTCCACCACTACCAGTATCACCGTGAATCCTTCTGACCTGGGTAATCCATCGATGAAATCCATTGACACTTCCTCCCAGACTTTGTTTGGAAGTGCCAATGGTTGTAGTAAACCTCCTGGGGTCATGGCCATGTATTTGTTTCTTTGGCAGACCTCACAACCCGCCACCATCTCCTCCACGTCTTTATGCATCCCCTTCCAATAAAGTTCTGTTGTCAGCCTCCTGTATGTCTTCTGAACTCCTGAGTGACCCCCAACTGAGCTGCCATGAAATTCCTGCAACAGGTGGGGAATGTGTATGGAAGTTCGTGGCATCACAAACCTCCCCTGGTACAATAGTCTCCCCCCTTCAATGCAGTAACCCGGGTGACTACTCCTATCTTTCTCCAGATCCTCCCTGATCTTCCTCAGTCCCTCGTCCAGCATACTTTCTTCTTTGATGGCCCCCCAATCTACTATCAATGGCGCTGACACAACCAACTCTTGAATCTCCCCAACGCATCTGGATAAAGCATCGGCCGCCTTATTCTCCAAACCAGGCTTATAGTGGATCTCAAAATCATAGCCTAATAGTTTGGATAACCATCTCTGATGCTCTTCGGTCACCATCCTTTGCTCTAACAAATACTTCAAGCTCCTCTGATCAGTCCGTACAATAAAGTGTCTTCCCAAGAGATATGGCCGCCACTTTTGGATTGCCAAAACAATGGCCATCAGCTCTCTTTCATACACTGACTTCAATCTAGCTCTGGCTGAAAGCACTTGACTGAAGTATGCTACTGGCCTGTGATTCTGCATCAACACCGCCCCTAACCCATATCCTGAGGCATCTGTCTCTACTACAAAAGACTGTTCAAAGTTTGGAAGAGCTAGAACAGGGACAGTCGTCATGGCCTCCTTCAATCTCTCGAATGCCTGAGTGGCCGCCTCTCCCCAGCAAAAATTATCCTTCTTCAGCTGCTCAGTCAAAGGCCAAGCAATGGTACTGTATCCCTTCACGAACTTCCTGTAGTATCCAGTCAATCCTAGAAAACCCCTCAATTCCTTGAGGTTCCTAGGTAGCGGCCATTTCTGCATTGCTTCAATTTTAGTTTGATCCGCTGCTACTCCTTCTTGTGATACCACATGTCCCAAGTATTCCACACTTGCCTGAGCAAAACTGCACTTCTTCAGGTTGGCTTTCAACTGGTGCTCCTGTAGCACTTCCAATACCACTCTCAAATGCTCCCAGTGTTCCTCCACAGTCTTGCTGTACACTAGCATGTCATCAAAAAAAACTAGGACAAATTTCCTAAGGTGCTGCTTGAATACCCGATTCATCAGGGACTGAAAAGTTGCAGGAGCGTTAGTCAATCCAAAGGGCGTTACAAGAAATTCATAATGCCCTTCATGAGTCCTGAACGCTGTCTTTGGAACATCAGTCTCCTTCATCCTGATCTGGTGGTAGCCAGATTTTAGATCTAGCTTAGAAAACATCACTGCACCATGTAGCTCGTCCAATAGTTCATCAATCACAGGAATTGGGAACTTGTCTGGTACAGTGCCTTTATTCAGAGCCCTGTAATCCACACAAAATCTCCAACTCCCGTCCTTCTTCTTAACTAGGATGACTGGACTGGAAAAAGGGCTGTTGCTGGGTCTGATAATCTCTGCCTCCAGCATTTCCCGGATCAGCTTTTCAATCTCATCTTTCTGAATCTGTGGATAGCGGTAAGGACGGACGCTGATCGGAGTCTCACCTTCCTTCAGAGTAATAGCATGCTCCAACTCTCTCTGAGGAGGTAACCCCTGGGGCGGTTGAAAGACTTCGCTGAACTGGTGTATGAGTGGCTGTACTGCAGCGGGAACATTGCCTTCCTTCTCCAACCTGACTCCTTCCAGGCAATGTAACTCTACCAAGAAGCCTCCTCCTTCCTCATGAATGGTTCTGATGAGGGATTTGAGAGAAACCCCTGCTTTGGTCAGCCCGGGATCACCCTGAATCGTTCTCTTCCTGCCACCAACCACCAGCTCCATATTTAGTGTTCCCCAATTGATTTTGGTCTCTCCCAGTGTCTGCAGCCATTTCATCCCAAGGATGACATCCGTACTCCCCAATTCCAAGGGAAGGAAGTCTTCCTTTACCAGGATCCCTTGAATCTTCAATACCACTCCTCGGCAGACACCTCGACCCATCTCCACCTTTCCGGTGCCCATCATTACCCCGTAACCTCCGGTATCCACTAGCTCCATTCCCATCACATCAACAATCTGGGTGGAAATGAAATTGTGTGTCGCTCCACTGTCTATCAACACCACAACCTCACGACCAGAGATCTCTCCTTTCACCTTCATAGTGTGACTCGAAGTGAGTCCCACTACTGAGTTCAGAGAGACTTCTGCTACATCCAGATGCAACTTCTCCTCCTCCTCCACCTCGGGGTCATTTCCTCCTCTCTCTTCGTCTTCCTCATCTTCACAAACGAGGAGAACCTGAAGAGATCGGTCCTTGCATCTATGCCCCGGCATGTACTTCTCATCACATCTGAAGCACAACCCTTTTGCTCTTTTGTCCTGCATTTCTTTGTCGGTCAATCTTTTGAACTGCCCCCCATTTCCTCCTCCACCGGATTTCTCCTTGGGCACCTCCCTCTGGTTCCCTGGGGCTACCCCTTTTGAGGGTAACACAGCAGTAGTCAATTTGTATGATCCTCCTGAGTAGTTGCCTCTAGCACTTCTTTCTGATCTCTTCTGATCTTCCACCAGTTGAGCAAGCTCCATGGCTTTGCCCAAGTTCCTTGGCTCCAGCACTCTGACAGCTGTTCTTAACTCCGGTTTGAGCCCCTTCATGAAATTCCCTTCCAAGGCCGATTCAGAGATGTGATCTAGACGGCTAGCCAAGTACTCGAATCTGTCCCGGTAGTCGGCCACGGTCCCCTCCTGAGTCAGAGCAAAGAACTGTTCATAGAAGTCTCCTCCCCATCGGCTCGGAAACGTTCTAATAAACAATCCTTGAACTCTCTCCAGTTCCTGATAGGCTCTCTCCTGTCTCGCCATTGATACCATGCCAACGCCTTCCCTTCCAGACACAATCCTGCCGCCGTCAGCTTCTCATCATCAGTCAACCCGTTGACAGCAAAGTAACGCTCCACCTTGTAGATCCAGCCATGACCATCTTTCCCCTCAAAGATGGGCATCTTCAACTTCCTCACCTTCGGATCCCTTCCGTTACCCCGGAACTCTCCATAACCTCCCATTCCTCGAAGAGGAGGTGCTCCCCAAGTGTCCCGGTCCTCCCTCCGTCGTTGGTATCCGAGTCCTTCGTCATAATCCCCTCTTCCCCTTTCAAAATCAGCACCTCGACGCTGAAATTCAGCACCTCGACGCTGATAGTCTTCTCTTCTCTCGCAAAAATCTGCACTTCCCTCATATTCTCCCCTTCTGCCTTCAAAATCCACGCCTTGACGCTGGAAATCAGCACCTCGACGCTGAAATTCAGCACCTCGACGCTGAAAATCAGAACCTCGACGGTCATTTCCCATGCTCATCTCCTCTCTAGAAAGTGGCTCTAGAGGTGGCATGTCATCGTCTCCTTCAAGGATCTCCACATCTTGATTCCTCCTCCCCCTACGCTGGTTCAGATTTCCTCCTACACCCTGGTCTCCGGTATTCTCTCTTGCTTCTGACATTGTCGGATTTGTCTTCATCTCCAACAATTTCTTCATCATCTCTTCTATAGTCATAAACTTTCCCTCCAACCTTTCGTTGTTGGTAGTGATCTGGTTCTGAAAGTCTAAGAATCTCTCCTCCATATCGGTTTTCAATTGACCGACTTCTCCTTCCAAAACGTCCACCTTCTTTCCGGCCATTTTTCTTCTATCGGATCCACAAAAATCCTCTTCCGGAGGCGAAGATCTTGCTGAAATTTTGGGATTTCAGCCGCCGGTGGTCCCGAATCGATGCTCTGATACCAATTTGATAGGAAATACTTGATTTCAAGTATTCCCTAATCACTTTAGCAACAAATCTCAAGGCGAGCTGCTGTCCACAGCAGGAAATCAGCCCAAAACAGTAGGAAAAATGAGGAAAACTGCTGGAGACTAGGAGAAAACACCGGTATTTTACTAGTAGATGATGAAAATAGCAAAGATACAATTTGTTCTTCGATTCGAGAGGAAGAACGTACTCTCCAAAGTCTCCGGCGAAGCCAAGAGCCCAAAACAAAACCTAGATCTCAAAGAGAAAACTCAAATTCAAGATAAGATGCAAATTCCCCCCTAAACTCCTAATTATACAAAATTAATCATAAAGGACAATAATAAACTTCCTAAAACAGCCCTCACATTCAAAATTTCCCTCCTAAACCTCCCCCCAAGCGCCCACGTGGACCTCACGCTCCGCCCGCCCCCTGTTTTCTCCGCCTGGAGTAACAGTGGACCGGTCCGGGTTGGACCGGTCCAGCCGGCCCCTCCTGGGCCGGCGTAACACTTTCCCATTCCTATCATCACCTCATAACTTCATGTGTCTACCAATTTTAGCACCAATTGGTCTATGACCTGGTTGGGGATGAAATTTTGGGTGGCCCCACTATCTATGAGCACAACTACCTCCTGTTCTGCTATTTCTCCTTTAACCTTCATAATGTGATTCAGGGTGAATCCCACAATTGAGTTCAAAGAGACCTCAGTCACGTCCAAATGCAGTTTTTTCTCCTTTGTCGATACCTCACTCCCACCTCCCTCAGCTTCCTCGTCATCACAGACGATGAGAACTTGAAGAGTTCGATCTTTACAAGTATGCCCAGTGTGTACTTCTCATCACATCTGAAATATAACCCTTTTGCCCGCTTATCCAGCACCTCTGCCTTTGTGAGTTGCCTGAAGTTGCCATTTGGCCGAATTCCACTGCTCTTCTCCCTAGGAGCTTCTCTCTGGAATGATACTATCTGGGTCCAGGGTGCTAGAATAGTAGAGGTACTTCAATAGGCCCCTCCCATGTTGCTGCTTCTGCTGTCCTCGCCTCCCCCTCCCCCCTAAGTTTTTTCTCAACCCTCTTAGCAAGCTCCATTGTCTCTCTTAGCCCCCTCGGCCTCAGTACCCTCAGCTCTGCCCTGTATCTCCTCCCTAAGTCCCTTCATGAAATTCCCCTCCAGTCCTTCCTCAGAGATTCCCCTCAATCTCCCTAATCAGCTCAAACTTCTCTTGTTACTCCATGACAATCCCCTCCTGAGTTGGGCATAGAACTTGTCACGACCCAACCCGACCGAGACGGATCCCGCTCGCATCGGGTCGCGACGGAGCCAACAAATCCAGGATCAAATTTTAGAATTTGCTTCAAAACTTTCTTCCAAATATAATACAGACAGAAAAACAAATACAGAGCTACTATAAATATCCAAATATAGCGCAGTTCATCTATCTTTTCTCTTTTGTTTTCCAAAATAATCATATACAGATACAGTACATGGCTTACGGACGGAAAGAACAGAACAGAACAGAACAGATAAGCCATGACTGTACAAAAATCAAAAGTACAAAATACCTAATCACAGATCAGACTCTGGACCGCTAATCCACGACTTCCTTCCCTTTCCCAGAACCTGAAAACCACGTAGAAAACAAGGATGAGCTAACAGCTCAGCAAGACATCAATCACCAATCAAAATCGTCAGAAACTCACATCAAAATATCCATACGAAAATCATAGAACAAATGCTTATTCAATCATAAGGCCACAACAAATATAGAAATTGAAGTCATGTCAAATCAGCGTTCAGAACAGAAGCTTTCAAATTACAGAACAAACAGAATCGTACAGAATAATCAGAATCGTACATATATCAGATGTTTCGTAAAACGGATCAAATAAGTCACATAATAGATTTCAGATATCAAACATCATATTTCAGATAGCATATCACATATCAGATTTCATATTCTCCAGACACTTACATAATCTCGACGGATTCTGGCCCCTTATCTCTCCACTCCCCTGACACTTACAGAATCTCAACAGATTCTGGCCCCTTATATCTCCTTTCCTCTGACACTTATAGAATCTCGACGGATTCTGACCCCTTATAACTCCTTTTTTTTCATAGCACATACACATCAAATATTCAAATCATCTTATTTCGGAAATTTCAAAAATCGTACGAAAATTCAGCGGCATAACGGCAGTATACGGAATTTACACAAAACTCACAGATTCAGAAATTCACCAAATTACCACAGAACATTCGCAACAACATTGTAAGACTTTCATTGAACTGACAAAACATTTTTCAACATCTTAATAATTTGCAGTTCGCTTAAAACACCGTACAACCCAAAGTATCCGATAAAAAATCTTCCAGAAAATACTCAAAACGTGTATAATCATCATCTCAAAGACATACCAAAAGTTACGCAGTAAAACTTGAAGCAGTAGAGAATAACACACGAATTTCGCAAACGGAAACAATTTTCAGAACAGAAAACACGTCAAAAATCTCGTTTCTGAAAATTGAGAAAGGCGGAATGTGCCTTACCTCGAGTCGGTCAATTCCTTCAACTACAGTAACGGACGAAAACAGACCGGAGTCGCCCAAAAATCACTTTTCCTTCTTTTTCCTTTGTTTTTCTCTCTCCTGGGCTTTTCTCTCTCTTCAAAATATCTCATTTCTATATATATCCAGACTGATCGTCCTGGACGATCGCGACGATCGTCCCGGGACGATCTAGCTCTGGAGAAATTTCGTCCAGACGAGATTAATTAACGTCCCCGGCGACTTGTCCTCGGGAGAATTTTCGTCAAGACGATCCAAATTTCGTCCAGACGAACCATACAGCAAAAAAATGTTTTTCTGCACAACTTGTACCGATCGTCCCGGACGATCCAACTTCGTCCGGACGAACCTGGAGCAGAAATGATCTTTACAATCTCTCCAACTTCAGAAAAATGTCGTCCTCGACATTGCCATTCCGAAACACAGTCAAAACAAATACGGATATGACTGCCTCATGTCAGATTCCTTCTCCCAAGTCGCTTCTCATGCTGTTCGATGCTTCCACTGAACTTTAACCATATGAATCTGTTTATTTCTTAACTTACGAACATCGTAAGCCAAAATTTTCTCATGTTCTTCTTTATACTGCAAATTCTCCTGAATCTCAACCTCATCAGCAGACAACTTCTTATCAGAATCAGATATCCACTTTCTCAGAGAGGATACGTGAAAAACATTGTGCACATCAGACATTTGATCAGATAACAATAATCTATAAGCAGATTTACCAATCCTTTCAAGGATTTCAAAAGGTCCAACATACCGTGGACTGAGCTTACTAACTTTTCCAAATATGCTGACTCTTTTCATCGGACTGACTTTGATATACACAAAGTCACTAACTTGAAATTCTACAAATATGTGCTTCTGATTGTAATACTTCTGTTGTCTATCTTGTGCAGCTTTCAATCTTTCTTTAATCAAGCTGATTTTCATAACAGTTTCATCCACAAATGTAGCACCAATTTCTTGTTTATCTCCTGTCTCAGTCAGAGTCAAAGGAGTTCTACACTTCCGCCCATACAAAGCTTCATAAGGTGTCATACCAATACTAGACTGAAAACTGTTATTGTAAGCAAATTCGATCAAAGGGATATGATCTTCTCAGCTTCCTCCAAAATCCAAAACACACAACCTCAGAAGATCTTCCAGTACTTGAATAGTCCTCTCAGACTGTCCGTCAGTCTGCGGATGAAATGCCATACTGAAATGCAACCTTGCACCCAATCCTTGTTGAATACTCTTCCAAAGTCTGGAAGTAAACCGTCCATCTCGATCAGATACAATTACTTTAGGCACACCGTGTAATCTGACAATCTCCTTCACATATACATGTGCCAACTTCTCTACCGGATCCGTCTGCCTGATCGGAAGAAAATGTGCAGACTTCGTCAAGCGATCCACTATCACCCAGATGGCATCGTGTCCTTGCCTAGATCGAGGAAAACCCATGGCAAAGTCCATAGTTACTTCCTCCCACTTCCACTCAGGAATGGGCAACGACTGCAAAAGACCTCCTGGTCGTTGATGCTCTGCCTTCACTAACTGACAGGCTTCGCATTTCGAAACGAAGTCTACTACATCCTTTTTCATTCCAGGCCACCAGAACAAACTCTTCATGTCTCCGTACATCTTACCACTTCCCGGATGTATCGTATAGCCGGAATGGTGAGATTCATACAGAATCTCTTTCCTCAAATCTCCAAACACAGGAATCCACAATCTGTTTTTGCAGAAAATAACACTAGAATCAGAAACTCGGAGTTCAGGTTTCTTACCAGATTCAATCTGAGTAAGCAACTTCAAATAGTCAGAGTCCGACTTCTGAGCTTCCTGAATCCTTCCTTCCAAAGAAGATTGGATATTCATCTGAGTCAAAATACCAGAATCCGCACTAGTAGAGAAAATCACCTCTAACTGTAATCTCTCCATATCTCGTATCAGATACTCATCAGAAGTAAGGTGAATACCTGATATTCCAGAAGATTTCCTGCTCAAAGCGTCTGCTACCACGTTAGCCTTGCCAGGCTGATATTGAATCGTCAGATCATAGTCCTTGATCAACTCAAGCCACCTTCTTTGCCTCAAATTCAGATCCTTCTGAGTGAATATATACTTCAAGCTCTTATGGTCTGTAAAAATCTCACATCTGACGTCATACAAGTAGTGACGCCAAATCTTTAAAGCAAATACAACTGTAGCCAATTCCAAATCATGCGTTGGGTAATTCTTTTCATGTGGTTTCAACTGTCTCGAAGCATAAGCAATTACCCTACCATGCTGATGCAGCACACATCCCAAACCTTTCAGTGAAGCATCACTGAACACCTGGAATCCTTCCGTACCTGATGGAAGTGCTAACACTGGAGCTGAAGTCAGACAATCCTTCAACTTCTGAAAACTAGTCTCACACTCCAATGTCCAACTAAAAGCTACTTACTTCTGAGTCAGTCTCGTCAGAGGCGTAGAAATCTGAGAAAATCCCTTCACAAATTTTCTATAATATCCAGCCATGCCTAAGAAACTACGTACCTCAAATACCGTAGTAGGCATTGGCCAATCAGCAACAGCTTGAATCTTCTGGGGATCGACAGAGATACTTTCACCGCTCACCACATGCCCCAGAAAAGAAATGCTCTTCAGCCAAAATTCACACTTGGAAAACTTAGCATATAGTTGATGCTACCTCAAAGTCTCCAATACAATGCTCAAATATCTGGCATGCTCTCCTTCAGAAACAGAATACACCAAAATATCGTCGATGAAGACGATTACAAACTGATCCAAATACTCCTTGAACACTCTGTTCATCAGATCCATGAAAATAGCTGGTGCATTGGTTACCCCAAAAGGCAACCAAAAACTCGTAGTGCTCATACCGAGTACTAAAAGCTGTCTTCAACACATCAGCTTCCTTCACTTTCACCTGATAATATCCAGATCTCAAATCAATCTTTGAAAATACAGAAGAGCCGGAAAGCTGATCAAACAAGTCATCAATCCGTGGTAATGGATACTTATTCTTGATCGTGACTTTATTCAAATCTCTGTAATCAACACACCTACGGAGCGTTCCGTCCTTCTTCTTCACAAATAGTACTGGTGCTCCCCAAGGAGAAACACTAGGACGAACAAATCCTCTGTCCACCAACTCCTGGAGCTGAACTTTCAACTCAGAAAGTTCTTTCGGTGCCATTCTGTACGGAGCTTTCGATATCGGAGCTATACCCGGAAAAATATCGATAGAGAACTCAACATTTCTATCCGGAGGTAAACCAACCAATTCCCCAGGAAATACATCGGAAAACTCCCATACAACCGGTATATCAGAAATAGAATCCACTTCTATGTTCATATCTCGTACAGAAGCCAAAAATACCGGACAACCCTTCTTCCACATTCTTCTCACTTCCAATACAGAAATCAAACAAGAGAGAACACCTCGTAAGCCTTGGAATATACACCTTTCTCCATCTATAAATAAACTCACTTGCTTCTTCAAACAGTCAATCCGAGCCTCATACAGACTCAACCAATCCATGCCCAAAATCACGTCGTAAGAACAAATCGGCAATAAAATCAAACTCGATTTCCACTTCTTACCAGCAATATTAATCTCAAAAAAACAAAACTTCCGAGCAATCAAATTACTTCCAGCCGGCAAAATAACAGAAAGAGAAACCGGTAGTAAAACAGAATCCAGATGCAAAGCATCAAAGCAACGCTCGGACAAAAACGAGTGACTGGCTCCAGAATCAAACAAAACACGACAGGGATGATCAGAAATATAAATCGTACCTGTCACCACATCCGGAGCGTCTCGAGCCTCCTGCTGACTCAAACTATACACACGAGGCTGAACTGGAGCTGGAGCTACTGAGCCACTAGACTCCCGCTGACTAACAGTAGGTGGTCTCCGTGCCACAGAACTAGATCCACCACCTCTACCACCAGAGGATCCTTCAGTCACAGTACGTGGAGGAACAGTCCTCGGTCTACCTGCTGAACCAACAGGTCTACTATCAGATCGAACCTCAGATCGTCTATCAAATCCAGCCTGTGGAAACTCTGCAATCCGATGTCCTGTCTGACCACATTTAAAGCACTGACCAGTCGTCCTGAAGCATTGGCCAAAATGTCGTCGTCCACAAATTTGGCACACAGGTGTCCCACTGACTGATCCCGAACTGGTCGTACCGGTAGCGACAGTACCAGAAACTGTAGTGGATCCCGACTGTCCACTTTTCCTGGAGTCTCCAGGAACAAATCTCCTCTTGCCAGAGGAACCACCGCTAAAAGTCTCACCCCCAAATCTCTTCCTACTCACAGTCCATCGCTGCTGAGTAGCCATCAAATCATTCTCTATCAGACGAGCTCTCTCCACAAGCTCAGATAAATCAGAAATATGAAATGGCACCAAGGGCTGCCTCAAACTATCTCGTAGTTCTCTCAGAAATCTGTAGCATCTCTCAGCAGAAGTACTCACCAACTGGGGAGAATAACGGGCTAAAGCAGTAAACTCTGCCTCATACTGCATCACAGTCCTGCTCCCCTGAACAAGTCTCCGAAAAGTCTCCTGCATCTGCTGTCGTGCAGAAGGAGGTACAAACCACGATCGAAATTCCTCAGAGAATTCTTCCCAAGTAATCAAAGAATTTAGCTTCCCTTGGAATTTCGTCTCTTGCTGGCATATCCACCAGTGTTCTGCTTCCCCATCCAATAGAAAAACAGCCAAATGTACTTTCCTATCCAACGGACACTGCATACCGTCAAAAGTCTTCTCTAACCTCCTCAACCATTCTTCAGCTGCTCTGGGCTCAACAGTGCCCTCAAATCTTGGAGGTTTCAATCTAAAAAACAACTGTAAATGTTTATCTATATCTTCAGATCGGACAGTAGAGGCTCTACTCTGAGTCTCGCTCATCATCTGAGCAATCAGTGTAGCAAACTGGGAAAGTGTATCTGCACCAACCACTGGGGATGTACTACCCACTGGTGCTGCCTGACTAGCACTCTGACCATCTGTCATATCTGGGTCTGGCAGATCCATGATCACACAGAAAACTAAGCACAAAACAACAGAATAAAAATCCAAACAAACCAAACCTATCCCAGACAGACTCACAGATCACTTCCTATAGCTCTGTCTTACAATCCAAATTCCAAAATTATTGCTCTGATACCACCAAAAAGGCTTGTCACGACCCAACCCGACCGGGACAGATCCCGCTCGCATCGGGTCGCGACGGAGCCAACAAATCCAGGATCTAATTTTAGAATTTGCTTCAAAACTTTCTTCCAAATATAACACAGACAGAAAAACAAACACAGAGCTACTATAAATATCCAAATATAGCGTAGTTCATCTATCTTTTCTCTTTTGTTTTCCAAAATAATCATATACAGATACAGTACATGGCTTACGGACGAAAAGAACAGAACAGAACAGAACAGATAGGCCATGACTGTACAAAAATCAAAAGTACAAAATACCTAATCACAGATCAGACTCTGGACCGCTAATTCACGACTTCCTTCCCTTTCCCAGAACCTGAAAACCACGTAGAAAACAAGGATGAGCTAACAGCTCAGCAAGACATCAATCACCAATCAAAATCATCAGAAACTCACATCAAAATATCCGTACGAAAATCATAGAACAAATGTTTATTCAATCATAAGGCCACAGCAAATATAGAAACTGAAGTCATGTCAAATCAGCGTTCAGAACAGAAGCTTTCAAATCACAGAACAAATAATCGTACAAAATAATCAGAATCGTACATATATCAGATGTTTCGTAAAACGGATCAAATAAGTCACATAACAGATTTCAGATATCAAACATCATATTTCAGATAGCATATCACATATCAGATTTCATATTCTCCAGACACTTACAGAATCTCGACGGATTCTGGCCCCTTATCTCTCCACTCCCCTGGCACTTACAGAATCTCAACAGATTCTGGCCCCTTATAGCTCCTTTCCCCTGACACTTACAGAATCTCGACGGATTCTGACCCCTTATAACTCCTTTTTTTTCATAGCACATACACATCAAATATTCAAATCATCTTGTTTCGGAAATTTCAAAAATCGTACGAAAATTCAGCGACATAACGGCAGTATACGGAATTTACACAAAACTCACAGATTCAGAAATTCACCAAATTACCACAGAACATTCGCAACAACATTGTAAGACTTTCATTGAACTGACAAAACATTTTTCAACATCTTACTAATTTGTAGTTCGCTTAAAACACCGTACAACCCAAAGTATCCGATAAAAAATCTTCCAGAAAATACTCAAAACGTGCATAATCATCATCTCAAAGACATACCAAAAATTACGCGGTAAAACTTGAAGCAGTAGAGAATAACACACGAATTTCGCTAACGGAAACAATTTTCGGAACAGAAAACAAGTCAAAAATCTCGTTTCTGAAAATTGAGAAAGGCGGAATGTGCCTTACCTCGAGTCGGTCAATTCCTTCAACTACAGTAACGAACGAAAATAGATCGGAGTCGCCCAAAAATCACTTTTCCTTCTTTTTCCTTCGTTTTTCTCTCTCCTGGGCTTTTCTCTCTTCAAAATATCTCATTTCTATATATATCCAGACTGATCGTCCTGGACGATCGCGATGATCGTCCCGGGACGATCTGGCTCTGGAGAAATTTCGTCCAGACGAGATTAATTAACGTCACCGGCGACTTGTCCTCTGGAGAATTTTCGTCCAGACGATCCAAATTTCGTCCAGACGAACCATACAGCCAAAAAATATTTTTCTGCACAACCTGTACAGATCGTCCCGGACGATCCAACTTCGTCCAGACGAACCTGGAGCAGAAATGATCTTTACAGAACTACTCATGGAGATTTCCTTCCTGGATGGTTTGGAAACGTTCGAACAAGCACTCCTTAAATTCTCCCCAGGAGTACATCGAATACCTAGCCTCCCTCCATTGGAACCAAGTTGGGGCTTTCCCTTCCAAACATAGACTCGCGGCCATGAGTTTTTCTCCTTCCATCAGCCCATTGATGGCCAAGTAACGCTTCACCCAGTATCCGTAGCCCTAAGCATCCTCCCCTTCAAAGACTCGGCATCTTAAGCTTCCTTAACCTCCCATCCATACCCCCTAGGTTTCCCCAACCATGCCCTTCTTAATTCCACCTCTCCCCATGCCCGGGAAATCTCCCAAAAAAGTCAGAATCCCTCCTCTCATTGTCCTCCCCTCAGAATAACTCGATCCGCCATCAACGGGGCTCCAAACTCTCCAATTCATCGTCGTCCTCCTGAATCTCCTTTACTCGTTGTTTCATCCTAGGAATCGTCGGCGATGCTTTCGCTTACATCTCTAACATCTTTTTCATCATCTCCTTGAAGTTCTCAAAGCAGTTTTTAATGGCCGAGAGTCTTTCCTTCACCCCGAAATACTTTTCTTCTACTCCGGCCTTAAGTTGTTCAATCTCACCCTCCAACGCATCCATCTTATTTGCTGCCATTGATTTGATTGATGTTCTAATTGCAAAAACATCTAAGAAATATTATTTATTTCCACCTAAGAAAGAGCTCTGATACCACTTTAAAATGAAAATTCTTGTGGAATTCAAGACTAAACCTAAAAATAATTGATTTTAGCAATTTGCCAACACAGTTTTAAAAGAAAAACCAAAGAAAGTAGCACAAACAACATAGTATTAGATGAACTCTCAAAGAACATAACAAGAAACAGTTTGATCCTCATTCAAGAGGATCTACTGCTCCTACTTCTCTACGCGAAGCTAGAGCCTAAGCACACAAAAACACAAGAACAAACTCAGCACAATAACAAGATATCCCAACCCTAACCCCTTTTCTATTTACAGCATACAAAAATAATCTCAATTACTGGACCAATCTCTCCTGAACTGGTCTATCATAACCACTTATTGTGATTACACGTATATTTTGGTCTTTAGAAGACTTCCACCATACACTAATATGTTGTATGAGTACCAAATAGATGACTAATCGACCATTGATCTCCTACCCCCTTTTCCTATATAAAATTCTAGTGTCCGAGGGTTATTATTTCTTTGACTGCAAAATCTTAATGAATTATGAGAACTATTATTTTTTCATAAATATTAGCACTAGCTTTGGCTTTTGATATATTAAGTTCGAAATATTACATTTTCAAAAATATTAACACTAGCTTCGGCTCTTGATATATTAATTTTTCTCTAGATTAGGTGACTTGTACGTACAAATAACATATTGCGCCTGATTTGCATGCATCATATATCAAATCAACTCCAAATTGATTAAGATCGTTTTATCTTCTTTGAAATCAATTAAAAGTGTATATAATTTTGCTCAATGATAAAAACTTGTTTGAAATTAATTGTGGGGAGTCCTTTATTGTTTAAAATTTTGACGTCCCACCCCAGCGTAGGGAGATGTTGGGCAAGCATTTATCTTTGTTCTTCCCAGCCAAATCAAAGAAATGATAAACAAGAGGTCTTCGTATGTTCTCATATACTTTTTAGCCGAATCAAAGATACAACGGACATGGGGTCTTCTTTAGCTCTTGTTCTTCTCCCGATCGAACCAAAGATACGACGAACTTAGGGTCATCTTTACCTATTGTTTAAGCAAACAAGAAAGAAATTTATGCATTTTAGGGTATAAATTGTGAGGACAACGATAACGAGTCAAGGTTTGATCAAGTCGAGTGATTGAGTAACGACAGACTGAGTTGGAAGCTGGTGTGGGAGGTTGGATGCACGTGTGAGGTCAGTCGCACGAGAAGGACGAGCAGGTGGGCTAGGTCTTCTGCACGCAATCGAGTGAATGAGAGAGAGGGAGTTGGGGATCTAAGATTTCCTAGGGAGATTCCTACATGCATTGCTTCGGTTAAAGTTGTGCAACACAGAGAGATCGTGAGAGAAAGAGAGAGGGCTTCGACTTCTTCAGCTCCGACCTGTGGCTGAGGGAGACAAGAGGACGTGGTGTGGATGGGTGCGCTGCATCGATGTGCGGCAGATTGATAACGAGAGGGATCAGGGGTTTTGTCTGGTCCTGTGTGCGAATCAACTAAGAGGAGTCGGGTGGGAGAGTCCCGTTTCGGCTACTGTAATGTGCAGGAGTTTCGTGAGATCATGTGCCTGGGACGTTATGAGTGACGTGGGTGAGTGGGTTGGTGGTTAGAGGTCAACAATATCAAACTTTAGGGCTAATTACAAATGCAAACCAACATTCACGCATGGATGCAGGAATCTTTGTCAAGCACTTGATCTATGGCGTAATTCACATGACAAGGTTATAAAACTCTAGTGCCACTTATTTGCAAATGTTCAAATGTATTTCACATACAATGAATTACATTATAGAAAGCATTCGGATCTAAACAATTTCAAAATCATTCTTTGAAAGTTGCAAGTTGCATTACAAAATTAAAAGCAAAAAAGTATACAAGGGGTCCTAGCATTAACCATAACCATCTTTACTTCCAATAAATCCTCATATTGTGCCATAAAATACTGTTCAATGACATCAAGATAAAATGTTCACATCTAAAAATACAAAATGTCAAAATTCCACCAACAAAGTAAGTATTGTTCTTTAAAGTTTCTAGCATAGCTCATCTCAATCTGTTGAATAAAAAAAAGATGGCAATTTAAAAACATAGACAAAACCTGTTGAAGAGATGCACGCTCCACTCTCATTGACATACCCAAAGCCCTCTGATCTGTGCCGCAAAGAAAGAGCAATTGGTCAACAAAATTCCTGATTTGTAACTACTTGTTGAACAAAAGGGGCTGAAACTGAAGGAAACTCACGTTTCTTTCCATTAATATGGTCCAAGTAGTTAGCTGAATCCTTCACCACACACTCACAAACTGAACAGTAGTAACCAGCCTGCACAATATCAACTTAACTCTGAGAATTGAGATTTCAGGCAACAAAAAATCTGACAAGGAAATACTGATTGAAGTTCATAATGCAAATAGCTCGAATAAAATTCAATACACTATCATGAACTAATGGAGTACAATACTACCAAATACGATGGAAATTTACAATAACAAAAAAACGGTTATGGTGAAGCTTATGGTACTACAGAATTTCTAGGAATAACGATGAAGAAAAATTTTGCAGGTGAGAGAAAAAATTTATCCTGGAAGAAGAATCTAAATGTAAGGTTTTAGTACCAAAGCAAGCTACTATTATGCAATTGGCTAATTAATGCCGATCATGATATGATAAATGCGTGAAAGCTGAATCAGCAAGTATTATTTCTTGGTATGGAGAGGGGAACAACCATCCTAGTATGCAATCTTACCAGATGGTTGCATCTCGAGGTACAAAACAAGGAGTGTACAGTTAGAATAGGTGTTGAAATGACTTTGATATTCTCATATTTAAGATTGGAATATCAAAGTACAGGTTAAACGAGACTTGGCAATTCTAAGTTCACACAATAGCATGATTTGTACAAGTTTTTGCCATCTGGAGTTACACCAATGTTACGAAACTAGAAAAGATAACGCTGCTTGCCTCATCATCCACCAATACTACGCAGGGTAGGCAACAGTCCATTCAGACTCACATATGGTGGCAAAGCACATAATACACTCATGTTAAAGCTGCTAATTAGAATATTTTGGACTTGGGAGCTTCATACCTCCTCAAGTTTTGATATGTTATTGGATCAAAAGTCAAATTGCTTGCCAAATTCCTGGACACTTATGAAATTTCAGTTCACTTAACATGTCAGTAGTAATCCTAACCTAACAGCTTTTTGAAGTAAAAGAACCTCTTGCCAAATTCCAAGGACTTGTATAACTAGAAAGAGTGCGGATTTATTTTGGTCACCCGTTTCAAGGGCTCTCCCTTAAATAGGACGGGAAGCAGAGATGAAACTTTGTCCTTGACTTGATAAGATAAAAAAAAACAAGGAGACAACAATCACCTGCTGACTTAATGGTGCAATTGGAGTAACAACCTGCAGGAAAAAAAGAGCAAATGAAACATGTTACATGCCAAAAATATCAAATGAAAAAATACAATCTATAAATTAAATAGGCATCACAAGGAATCTCATAGATTCCAACTTCCAAGAAATTACAGGAGAATTAATAGCATGCAGGTTGTCTCTGTAACAATTAAGAAATTACAGGAGAATCTCAAAGACTGCGCAACAAGGAATTGCAGAACATTAACTATTCAGTAGCTTCACGTTAATCTACTTCATTCATCTAATGGAATCTAAGGAATGCTATATTATTTGTTCATCTACAATGGAAATTTCACATAGACCTAGTGAGGGGATTGTGACTTTGGGCGATCAAGTTATTAATAAGAGTACACGTTTTAGATATCTTGGATCTATTGTTCAGACTTCAGAGTGATGGTGAAATAGATGGGGATATTATCAGCCGAATTCAAGGTTGGTTAAAGTGGAGAAATGCATCGGGCTTGTTGTGCGATAGAAAAGTCCCCCTCAAACTTAAGGGAAAATTCTATAAGATGGTGGTGAGACCTGCAATGCATTATGGTGCCGAATGTTGGCATAATACTAAGTTAAGTGTGCAGAGATGAGGATGCTTAGGTGGATGAGTGGCTTTACCCTTAGTAGAGATAGGATACGAAATGAGCATGATGAGGACATCAGAAAATCAATGATCTACGGTCACGATCTACTTTTGATTATTATTGTATTTGATGTATTTTATTTTATGTTTTATGAGTCTATTGTATTTCTTTCCGTTTATGCCCTTGTTTAAGGGCCTCGTCATGTGTTTGTCTTAGGGGCAATTGTGTCTTTGTATTTTCTTTATTCCATTGGCTATTTAAAGCCTCCCCCCCCTCTCTCTCTTCATGGAAGGATGGTGAATTGTTAATGAAAAAAAAAATTCTACTTGTCTGATCTCTTAGTGAGTTCAAGAGAGGAGATTGATCTCTTAGTGAGTTCATGGGAGGAGAGACCCGAGGGTGATTTGCAATACCCGTCAATCTTGGTGGATTGCAAGGTTCGTGGTTCTCTTATTTTTCTTTTCTTTTCTTTTGTCTTGCATCGAATTCCCTCCCCAAACTTCCCACCCGTCGGCCTCATTCCCCACAAAGTCGTTCTTGGTAACGTTTCCCTGACCCGAGCCTCTCCCCTTGGGCCGCCAGCCTCCTTGGGCCGCCCAAGCCGCCAACCATCACCCACCCGATCTCCGGCCTCCCTCCCACGGCCTCCCCCCTCCACCCACCTAGTCACCGACCCACCTCCCAAGCCCCTAATTTGAAATTCAAATTTCAAATATTCCTTTACTTACTTTCCTAAAATAACCTCCCTCAATTATGAAGGTGCATTTATTTGCATTCAATTCAATATTTGAATTTCAAATATTTCCCTCCCTAATACATCCCAATGAGGAAACATCTAATTTAATCAAATCTGAATTTAATTTCAGATTTGAATAAATTCCTAAAATCACTCCTTGACCCCGCATACATTGAACCTAGACAATTATTTCCCCTCTCCATATGGCCAGTCCCCCCCTCTCTCCCTTATTCTCTCTCTCACCACATTAAATCCCCTCCCCCCTAATTACTTCAATCAATCCCTCAATTAGGAATAAGTTTTCCTTTCCCTCCCAATGTTTTGAATTCAAATTACAAAACCTGGCCCACTCTTAATTAAATCTGGAATCTATTTTCAAGTTTAATAGAATCCGTTAGAAGCCTTAGCCGCCCCCTTGAGAAACCTCTTCCTCAAGATTTCTCCCCATTGGAGAGCCCCTAACTGCTGTCCAAGGATTACAGCAGGTCGACCTTGCTGTCCTGCATTCCCAAGAGACCTTCCTTGCTGCCCAAAGTTCCGTCAATCAGCAAATTGCTGTCCAGAAAACTCCAAACGTCCACAGCAGCTGTCCAAGGTTTCCCTAAGCCTTGTAGGTGGTTGTCCTGAACTGTTCTGAGAGCTTAAAGCTGCTGTCCAGTAATTTAAATAGTCCCTTGTAGCTGTCTCGCCACTCCGGAGTTCCAGATTGCTGTCTAACAACATCCAAAAGGCTCGTGACTGCTGTCCCCTTTCATTTCAACCTTCCAACGACTTTACTGGAGCTCGCATCTCTCTTGTCCTTGGGTAAACTCTTCCCCCGACTCTTTTATCTTCGAAGTTACTTCTCAATTGTGGTTTTAGTAGATTCATGACAATCACGTTAATGCTTCCCTGCTAAAGCCTAGTAATTAGAAGAGTTGAGTGAGAGATCTTCTTGTAGAGACTAATCTTATTGTTAACATAGGGATTTATGGTTGAAAGCCAATCATGCATGCAACGTTAGATTAAATTGACTGTTTTATGATTTTAACTCCTATGCATGTGATTTGGCCTAAGCTTATTTTACCGCTCTTTGGTTTTACCTAGTCGTTTGAAATCACTTTAAAGATTTAATTATTGTGTTCTAAATATTAAGCGTGCAAACTCTTTAATTTACTCATCCTTGCATGTACGTTCTACATCATCTTGGTATCAGAGCATATACGTGAAAAGGTTAGAGTAGCTCAAGTGGAAGATAAGATTAGAGAGAGTCGCCTTAGATGGTTTGGTCACATTAAGCGGAGGCCTTCTGATGACCCGGTTAGAAAAGTTGAGGTATTAGATTTGACTTATGTTAAGAAAAGTAGAGGTAGACCTAAAAAGACTTTGTTAGAAAGTATTATAAATGATCTTTCTTTTTTAGATTTAAATGAGAATTTGATTTTTAATAGGGCACAATGGCGAAAAAGTATTCATGTAGCCGACCCCATCTAGTGGGCGTGATGTTGTTGTTGTTGTTGTTGTTGTAATGGAAAGTTCACAATGAAACCAAGCTTAAATGCTTGCTTTTGGTTGCGGTTTTTAACTTGTTGTAAGAGCTGAAATTCCATGAGTCTCCATATTTGGTTTCACTTTTACTTTTATCAGTGTTTCTATTATTGTTCCAATTACTATGTCTTCCTAGCAATAAGTTCAGGATGGTCAACTGTTCTTGCAACGCTAGATTTCTATTTTCCTCTGATTAGTGAATCAGGAAATATGAACTTTTGGAATCCCTCAATTGACACTGCAAATAAACATGATTTCATTCAATCGCCTTCATTAGCTGGGTTCTTTCTTAGTTAGATTATGTTCTTAACAAATTCTTAATTTTTTTTGTTCATAGAGGTTGCATCAAGTTAAATGGCTTTACTATCATGGCAAAAAAATGGGATAATAAAATTGCGAGAGCTCTAATGTCGCTCATTTGAAAATTGTTTGGATTGGCTTGCACGGTTTGCCCTTATGTTCCTTGAATTGATTTCCTCTTGCATGATCTCAAGATATAGTAAATTGATTTGTATGGACAAGCACACTATTTCTAAAGTTATTCTTCGTGAAGCTTGGTTTTGGTTGAGGTTGACGACATTAAAACTAATCGTAAGAATCTTTTGATTCGTTCTAATAAGTTCTTCTATACCATACACATCTCAACGTAAGGCCTCTGAATTTTTTGGTAAATTTTCTATCCCTGGATCTCTCACAGAACTGTCTCAGGAAGGACTTTGTTTTTAATTTTTAGAATGATGAAAATGATACAAATTTTAGCAAGATACATTATATTTCAATTAATTATGATTCAATCAACATCACTAACTCTCTCTATATTACTGTATTGGAAAGCCTATTTGCACAGATATAAACCAAGAAAGTTCTGTTTCAGGATTTCAAATCAGGCTGAGTTTACTCAACATTACTATCTTTTAAAATTATGTCAACACATTAAATATTTCAGATTGCTTCAAGACGGGGTGGGAAGACAGTAGGGCATTCCTAAAAGACTTGAGAAACAAAGAACTCTTATGGATGGTTTAAAGAACCGTTAAAAAAAACTCTATTGCTAATGTTCATGTCAGTGCACCGACCTCAGTACGAAAAATTGAAAAAAAAAAACATAACAATAAATTAAAGGGTTATGAAATATTCATGAACCTATATCAAAAGATTCAAATAATATGTAATATTTAAGAATTTTAAAAAGATCAAATTCAAAAATTTATCCTAAAATTTTACACCCCATACTTCGCACCTCTCAAAATTGATAAATATTATTTTTACAAAATCCTATATTTTATTTTCATCATCTTGATATACATACATATAAATATTCAAGCCTATGTGAATTTTTTCGCTAACAAAATTAAACTAAGCTATTTAGTAATACTATTCATAAGTTTGATTTTCCTGTAAATCCAACTAGATTTCCACATTAAACCTATGCATTGGAAGTCAAAAATAGAGAGAAACCGAAGGGAGCAGGAAAGAAGAAAGGAAAAAATTAGGTTTTTGTTGTAGAAATCCATCTTTTTGGAATTTCTTAACAAAAAAACTTCAAATCAAAATAGTAGGCAATAGTAGGATTTGATGTTTGTATGAGAAGTTATTTTGAGGTAAAAATGTATTTTTTTTTAGATTATTATGACTTAAACTGAGTTATGATTTGGAAAAATTTTACAAATTGAGAAATTTCATTTTGTAGATCGTTTATAAAAGAACTAGATTTTGTGATAATCATAATGAGGAAACTGATCCTGTGGTAATCGTCAATTGGGCAAGATACTCAATTTTAATTCAAAAAGTAAATTTATTTGAAACAATTGAGCATAAACTTGATAGTTAGATCTTGACATAAACAATATGTATCGAAATATTTTTTTATACTAAAGTAAAAAACTTATTGTTGATTTCAAATTAAAAGGTTATAAAAACAGAAATTGATGTATATATCTAAATGTTTAAAATGACATTGAACGGAACAAAATTGAACAGAATGAGCTTAAGAAATGTCATATAGAGGCAAAAAGGTCCTCAAATTAAAATTTATATGACAACCTGTATAGGTAAGGCAACAAAGGAGGGCCTTCATAGAGGCAAAAGGATCATCAATATGTAACTTTTGAGCTTATGACAGCCAATAAACCTACTTCTATATACATAACATATTGTAAAGCAGAAAAAAATAACTTTATCTTGTTACATTTTAAAAAGATTGGTCCAGCATGATGCATCATATACACATATTTAATGTATTGTTTTGGATATGCTAAGCTCTGGCATTAAGTTAAAGGTTTTGTTTCCAATTAGATATATCACCAACTGTTAAATCATTTATTATTCAGGTAATACTCTTTTAAGGATTACAGATAAGGCACAAGACTAGTTCATGAGTATAATTTAATTTCTATGAAATTTGATTTTTGTCTTAGACTTGCTTATCTTGATAAGCTTTTTAACGAATACAATATTATGAGCTAAAGGAAAAGTCAAAGTAGACAAAATCCAATTCAATCTTGCTATCGTGTGATTGATCCAAGGGGGTCATAGTGAGTTATTGCTTTAATGTGCATGCTAAAATATGTGCTACATTAGAAACCAAAATTAACTAACTTAACCCCCGAGCCAAATTTCATACAAGACGAAGCTTTAAGACCAACCATATGGGTCGAGCTGTGTGTTGTCAATTTCAATAAGTGAGTTGTAAGTCTCATATGTGGCTTTGCCGAAAGCAAAGATATATAAGCTGTAGCCTTCTAAGCAACTTGCAAATAGAAAAACAGCTCTTAGACTTCAAATCATAAAATTTTAAATGACAAACACAAGTCAAAATATAAATGAAGTATTACACTTCTTCCAATATATATAACCCCATTTTTACTAAATTGAATGGGCATGCACAAGGCCATCAAGTCTACTAAACTAAACCTAAATTAGTAGGGCCACCTTATTGATAAAACTCTTTATTAGATGTTCCTCTTCTTCCAAGTAGTAAGTCCCACTTAGAGGCAGGGATTCCTAACATGCTCCCCTTCATCAGACACATCAGTTGCCCATCTTGCCCCTTTGCAGGAAATCCACCCTTCACGCTAGACCAACAGCTGCAACAACCAATTCCCTCATCCATCCTTCACCCTGGGGACCACTACCACCTCACCATTCCGGGAGACTTTCTATCTCACCACTGGCTGTACAAAGGCATGTATGGGCTATCCTTTGCTAGTGTTATTTTAGCATTATAAGCTTTACGATTGTAACAATTTTGTAGTTATTTCTATCCTTGGTTTTCAATAATTATTTCTATAGTTTTTCCTAAAAAAATTTAAATTCAATACACGAGCTAGAATAAACTTCAGTCAACAAATTCTCTAATTCTTGCCAATATTAAACCTACAAATGAGATGCTTAAGATCTAAGCCAACTCTCTAAATCCCAAAATATCCAAATTACAATATTAGGCACAACACATGTTTGATACATGCAAAAAAAAAAAATTCGTTTGATACATCAATGATTTTAGCCGTCCTACCCAAACATGCATATTGCACTTTAAATTATATAAACATAGCAAAATAAAGTTTAAGAATCAAAGGGTACAATGCGTTAGCACTTTTTGAATATCATGGAACCTGTTATAACTTTGAGTGTCAGTAAAGATGAAATAAGAATGGTAATTGGCGCGCCATACAGAATATTTAATATTACAAGCCCTTCTGAATAGCCAAAAAGATCAGGGCTCTCGCTTTGTCAGCATTCCGTAATGCTAATAACAAAAAAGTAATTTAAATAAAATGATGACTAGCTTTTCCTGCAAACCATTTAGAAAAGAGCTTCTTAAAATATTAATAAATAGCACAATGATTTCTGAAATTATTTTGCAAGCATAAAGCTGGGATATATTTCTTTAAGAAAAGAAAAAGTTGTTCAGCTTACAATGTCCGCTAATCGACAAACAAATACAAACAATCATCAGGCCAATTTGCCTGAATGTCAAGCATAATGCAGTAGTCACAGAACGTTATGTTTTAAAAAGTTTTACATGGCTTTTGATAATTCAGAAGAAATCAAAATTCATAAGTCAGCTATAATACGCTTTTAGTATAGAAAAGCATTATAACCTGAGTCTTCCCAAGCCGTGACTCAAGGTCAACCTCATAATCTCGGTGTTTTAAAGGCTTTCGTTGGACTGGAGGAGCTTTTCCTGAAATTTAAAAAGTGAATATAAGGAAAGCTGTAATCTGTTACCATAAATTCATTGGGGAAATGTATGAATTATCCTTTCAAATTGAAATATAAATTAATACTAAAGAAACCTAGGAACTAGAATATCAAACGTGCCTTTAGGCTTATTTCGAGCCTCCTCTTCCTGTCACAAACAAGACAAAAGTTAACCCAGCAATAAAGTACTTTGACGCCAAAATATACTGCAAGTATTAGAGTGGACCTGTTGCTCTCTTTCACGAGCTCGTTCCAAATATTCTTCTCTGTTGAATTTTCTTCTAAAAGTGTTGTCAACACCGACGGGCTATAAAAATTAAGAAATAGTATCAAAATGAAGCTATAGCGTCAGCACTTGGAATTTAGATGGCAGAACTAAAAGTAATCCTTTGATGTACTTATGATAAGCAAACTCACATTGCTTCCCGACTGAGCCATTGCAGAGTTCCTCTATATTTCTCAGCAGATCACCCTTCTATGCTGAGGATGATTATATTACACAGAATAATCGATCTTCTCCAGGGAAATTTGCATAAATCTCTATTGTCCCTTTTGTGAAAAGAACTGAAGCTTATGTTTGCACTGTAGTATTAAATGATTGAGTTTTATTAAATGCAATGGGACCAGCTACAATGAAAAGAAAATGTTAGAATGATAGTGGAAGTATAAAATATTAGAATGAAAAGAAAATGTTAGAATGATAGTGGAAGAACAAGAGATGATAGATTTAGAAATGATTATATAACATGAATACTAATAGTGGGAGTAGCGTTTCTTGAAGATAAGATGATGAAAAATATATTCAGGTGATTTGAGCATGTAAAAAAGGGTAGAGCATGCGTCAATAGGTAGGATCAATACTATCAATGAATAGGTTCAACACCTACCACAACACTAAGTAAGGACAAATGGAAAATAATGATTCATACAGCCGACCACTCATAATCCAATTAAGATAAATGATGATGATGCATTGTGCTCCGAGTTTTCTAATACTTGCAAACAAATATCACATGTCATTAAATTATTTAAATTAACAATATTCCTTCTTCTACTTCTAAGCTATCTTAAATTTAATGAAGAAAAAGATGACAATGCTCTTAACCCTAGCTGAAAATGCCGGTAGGATGCCAATCACATGACTCCAGATTTTCCTTAGCGCCATGTGATGCAGATTGCAGACACATTGCTCTCCTTGTAATACCATAGCAACCACAATTTCATCAAACAAGCATTAACCAATCAAACTTTAGGAAAACAACTTTGGCTGAAAACTTGGTGGTTGCATGACCATTCCAGGCAACCATGCCTGCACTGCATCCAACATCAATCAACATTTTGATCAAACAAAGTTTGGTCAAATGTATGAATAACAAAATTTTGGTTGAATGTTCTCTGAGCAATCAAATCAGTCCAAGCGGCTTGCTAGAGTTATGGGAAACTTAGCTGCATGCTTGAATTTGAGGTGAAAACATGAGGTTTTTCTACTATTGGCCACCAAAAAATATTTTGAACAAATTCACATTTTTCGGTAGAACAAACACCCTCTAGTTTCTCTAATATAATCTTTCATTGAGTTATCCTTCCTAGCATGTCAAACATCTATCTTAACATTCTTATTTCTATCACACTCAACTTAGATATCAATCACTTTTATACAAAGCAACATTTGAATCCATATAAAATCATCAACCTGGTAAATTTATCTTCAAGCCTCCAATGATGTCCTCTTATCACACAAAACTTCTAAAGCACTCCTTCATTTAAACTAATCAATCTTGCTTTAGAAGTTATAACCATATATATATATATATATATATATATATATATATATATATATATAATATATATATATATATATTCTTTTGCATAATAGATCAAAGATACTCAAGCATATCACATCTAAGTATCACATATATTGTAATAATATTGAATAATAATTGTTAACATCATAGCACTAAAATTACATATCATATAATCAACCTATAATCTACTAATTTTAAGGACTGTGTACTCTAAATATTTCCTCCATTGTGATAATTTTTCACTTATTTTAGCTGATGCATCACTAATTATAATTATATCAACTACAAAAAATATATACTAAGGTATCTTGCTTTGAATGTCATTTTAAAATCTCCAAAACCAACACAAAAAGGAATGGATGCAAACCTATGATATTTAGAAACTTTTATGTTGTTCCCTTGTTACTTCTAAAACTAGTTGATGCTCCATTATACATATTTTTAATATTGTCAACATACATTTGACATGACATTTATGCCTTAAGGCACACCAAAGAAATTCCTATGGAACACGACAATGTGACTTCTAAAGAAAACCAAAAATCAAGTGAAGATCATTTATACATACTATATAATTCTCCACTAATTATGTTAACACAAAAATCTCTTCTATAGCAAAACTTTCCAACATGAAAGCCAAATTGATTCTCAAAAATTAATGTAATTTTTTAAAGTTTACATTTAATTACTCTCCTCAGCATTTCATTGTATGACTCGTAAATTTGGCATTATAATTAGCACAATTTTATATATCATCTTTATTTTTTTTATTTTTTTTTGCAATCATTTGGCACTATTGTAGTCCTCAAAACTCTGCAGAAAAATATTAGATAACTAAACCACTACAATATCCCTAATAACTCCTTGCCGTATTATGCAAAGCCTACTTAGTTAACATTGACCTTTGGAGTTGTCTCGCAAGTTTAGTTTAAGTTGTTTTAGCATGTCACATGTGCCAAAATATACCTCCTTTAGCTCAAGGGGCGTGACAGCATCAAACTAACCATAAACATGTCAACAAAGACCATAACATAAACACCAACAATCCAAAAATTCAGAAACAAACAGCAAGTTAATTAGGTCAACCAAATGACAATTTAGGTTAACTAGGCTTATTTGTGAAAAGTTTCTCTTACTCTCTCCTTTTTACTTATTGCAAGCACCGCACTAATGGAGAAACAAAAGAGATGAGATAGCCAAAATGAGTATCCAATCGCAAGTGGGTTATAAAAGTAACATAAGTTACTACACAAAGTAATCGATCTTCTCCAAGGAAATTTGCAAATATCACCCTTGTCACTTTTGTAAAAAGAACTTAAGCTTAAGTTTGCAATGAAGTTTTAAATTATTGGAAGTTTCTTAAATGGCCAGCTACAATGAAAAGAAAATGTTGGAATGAGAGTGGAAATATACAGGATGAAAGATTTAGAAATGATTATATAACAGGAATAGTGGTAGTAACATCTACTGAAGAAAAGATGATGAAAAATATTTTCAAGTGATTTGAGCATGTAAATAAGGGTAGAACATGCATCAATAGGGAGGTTCAATACTATCAATGAATAGGTTCATTACCTACCACAATACTAAGCAAGTACAAAAGGAAAATAAGGATTTATAAAGCCGACCCTCATAACCCAATTAAGGCAAATGATAATGATGCATTTAAGTGCTCTAAGTTTTCTAATACTTGCAAACAATATCACATGCCATTAAATTATTTAAATTAACAATATTTATTCTTCTACTTCTAAGTTATCTTAAAATTAAGGAAGAAAAAGGTGACAATGCTCTTAAATCTAGCTAAAAATGCTGGTAGGATGCCAATCACAGGAATCCATATTTTTCTTAGCACCAAGTGATGCAGGCACATTGCTCTCCTTGTACATAGACACCACAATTTCATCAAACAAGCATTGATCAACCAAGCTTTGGGAAAACAAACTTTGGTTGAATGCTTGGTGGTTGCATAACCAATCCAGAAAACCATGCCTACGTTGCATCCAACATTGATCAATATTTTGATCAAACAAAGTTTGGTCAAATGTATGAAAAACCAAATTTTGGTCGAATGTTTCTCTAAGCAATCAAATCAGTCCATGCAGCTTGTCTGAGTGATGGGTCTGAGTAATGGGCAACTTAGTTGCATGCTTGAATTTGAGGTGAAAACATGAGGTTGTTCTACTCTCTAAAAATTATTTAAATAAATTAACATTCGTTGATAAAACAAACACTCTCTAGTCACGTAACATTATTTTATCAGCCAATAATTGTCTGAAACAATGCTAATTGATAGATCCATGCAATAATTTTCTTTGGTCGGCCACTACCTTACTAAGAATTGATTAAACAATGATCAACAATTCATTATCCCCCCCCCCCCAAAAAAAAAAAAACAAAACAAAACAAGATTGTTAAGTTCGTATTGTAGTACTCATCACTTTCCATTAATCTTATCTCAACTATTTGGGTTTGGCATGAATCCACACTTTCCCATAGATCTTGCTTAGTGTTCTCTAATGTGATATATGCATTCTTTGTAAATTTTGTTAAACAACTCCATCCATATATGATGGGGACATCAGATCTTCTTGGAGAGTTTACCAGAGACGCGGCCGTCGATCTACGGCCACGATCGAGTCTTTATATTTTTGAGTCGATGTATTTTATTTTCATGCATTTTATTATTTGCTTATGTGTGTTTTAGTATTTCCCGTCGTACCCTTTTTATGGGAGTTGTCATGTGTAAGCCTAAGGGCAATTGTGTCATTTTATTGGGAGTCTTTTGTATGAGGCTATTTAAGGCCCCTTTGTTTTATTTTGATGGTTAATGAAGAATTATTGGAGAATTTTATTTTCTTGCTTGGAGCATTGTGAGCACTTGTGAGTTCTAGTGGAGAACTTCCTTGGAGAGGAAGAAGTTTGGCGCATTACCCATCAACCTAGATAAGTCGGGTTCGTGGTTTCGTTGTTTATCTCGTTCTTTTCCTTTTCCTGTTGATCCCCGCATACTCCTCTCTCATCACCTAGCCACCGGATTCTCTAGCCCCCAACTTTCCCCTCCTCACCATCCCCCCAACACCCCACGGCCAAGCAATACCAACACCCATTGCCGCCGGCCATGACCATGGCCGCCGACCATTACTCCCCTAGCTTCTTCTATTTGGTTTCCTAATTGGGTTGGGCTTAATTGTGATTATGTTGAAATTCAAATTCATTTGAATTTGAATTCAAATTATTTCCTAAATTGGCTCTTTTATTTTAGGAAAGTTTCTTAATTACGACAATTTGAATTTCAAATTTAAATTGAATGTAATTGAAAACTTACCTAATTTTTCCAAGCCTATTAGATCTACCCTAATTTCCCTCCTTGATTTTCTCCCTAGCTTCTATTGCCGCCAGCCCCATCTATGAAGTTCATTAGGATTAGTTTCCTAATCCTACCATCCTCCAAAGGAAATATTTCTTAATTCTTTTATCTTTGATTTGACCGGATTCCCTCTGTCATTAATTCCCTCAATTAATTCTATAAGCTAATGAATTGATTGAGGAAATCAAATCCTACTTCTCTGTTTCCCGCCGCCTCCTCACCTTTTCCTTTTTGTTTTCTCCTCTAGCCGCTCAACTCTCTGGCTGCCTCTCTCCTCTCGTGCAATGCCATCTTCATTTTGGACTTAATCAATGTCCAATTAATCTCCTCTCACATTACAGGATCTAGAGTTTCTTCTCAGATTTGTAGCCAGAAAATCTGGAAACTTTTCTTTCCAGATTTTAGGAGGATGGGAACTATTATTTCAGCCAACTATGAAGAGAACAATTTCGTGCGTTGACTTGGATATTCGTCAAAGAGAAGTTGCTATCGTGGTCGTGGGGAATCTCTACCACTCCTTAGCAAAGGTTTTCTCTTACACTAGCATCTTATTCCTTTAAGTCCAAGTTCTCAATGGTGTGATTGTAGTCGCAAAGTCTCCTCCCAATGCTCTTGCTAAAGCTTAGTAATCATAGGAATTGAGCGTGCTTTATTTGCATCCTAATTCTCGTTGTTAGATTAGGGATTATTTTGAAGGCTACTACTTTGTATTGTTATATTTTCTTATTTATCTTGAAAACTTCGGAACTCCGAGCATGCGATTTCGCCTAAGCAAATTACCTCTTTATTTATTTTGAATCTTCGTTGAGGATTGCTCGTAACTTTATTCTAAAATTATTCTAATCGAAGAGTTGTGCAATGCCTAAATGAACCCATATGCATCTCATCTAAGTAGTCCTGCATCAATATAACTTTAGAACTACATATTTCCCTTCCAAATCTTTTGACACTAGTTTTATCAAACTCATCTAACGAGCATATTGTTTCCAAATCATCTAAGCCTATTTTCAATCATCATATCTTCAATAGATGTCAATTTATTTTTTCTCTAATAAAATCATCCATTGATTTATCCTTCCTAGCTTGTCAAGCATATATCTTAACATTCTTATCATATCACACTCAACTTAAATATCAATCACTTTTTAACAACCCAACATTTGAATCCATTAAACATCATCAACCTAATCATGGATTTATAAAATTTATCTTCAAGCCTCCAATGATGTCCTCTTATCACACAAAACTTCTAAAGCTCTCCATCATTTAACTATTCAATGTTGCTTTAGAAGATATATATATATATATATATATATATATATATATATATATATATATATATATATATATATATATATTCCTGCATAATAGATCAAAGAGACTTATGCATATCACACCTAATTATCACAATATATTTTAGTAATATTGAATAATAATTGTTAACATCATAACGCTAAAATTGCATATCATATAATCAATCTATGACCTTCTAATTTTAAGGTCTCTATATTATAAATATCTCCTCTATTGTGATGATTTTTCACTTATTTTTGTTGATGTATCACAAATTATAATTATATCAACTACCAAAAATATATACTGAGATATCGTGCTTTGAATGTCATTTTAAAACTCCAAAACTAACACAAAAAGGAATGGATTCAATATTCATGATGCAAACCTACAATATTTGGAAACTTTTGTGTTACTCCCTTGTTACTTCTAAAACTAGTTGACGCTCCATTATGCATATTTTTAATATTTTGAACATATATTTGACATGACATTTATGCCTTAAAGCACACCAAAGCAATTCCTATGGCACACCACAATGTGCCTTCTAAGGAAAAATAAAAATCAAGAGAAGATCATTTATTCTTCCTATATAATTCTCCCCTAATTATCTTAACACAAAATCACTTTCATACCATAACTTTATGGCATGAAACCAATTTGATTCTTTAAAATTAATGTAATTTTTTAAAGTCTACATTTAATTACTCTACTCAGTCTTTCATTGTATGACTAACAAATTTGGCATAATAGTAAGCACAATTTTACATATCATCTTTATCTTTTTATTGAAATAATTCTTCTCCAATTATTTGGCATTATTATAGTCTTCAAAACTCTACTGAAAATATTTGATAACTAAACCACTACAATATCCCTGATAACTCCTTGCTCTATTATTCAAAACCTTCTTACTTAACCTTGACCATTGGAGATGTCTTGCAAGTTCGGGTTAAGTTTCTTTGGCATGTGGCGGGTGCCGATATGTACCTTCTTCAGCTTAAGGGGCGTGACAGCATCAAACTAACCCTAAGGGCTGTTTGGTATCCGATTTACAGCGGGATTTAAGTCGCATTTACGCTAAATCCAGCCAAACAGTTTTTTGCGGTCGCGTAAATCCGACGCCTGCTTAAATCCGGGATTTACGATTTACGATTTACGACTTACGGCGTAAATCCAAGTAAATCCGCCTAAATCTAAATCCCGTCGTTCGGCGGAGTTAACATGATTTGGCCGAAGAAGCGCGCGAAAGAAAGAAAGATGGATACCTTGGCAACGAGCAAGAGCAAGCTCCCGTCAACACGCGACCAAAGCTCACGTCATTGCTTCATATCAAAATATCGTAAGTTCTGATCCGACAGGAACGGAACGTCGGCGAAGGAGCGAAGTCGAACAACAACGAAGGAGCCGACAATCACCACTGCTAAGCAACGAAGCCGAACCGCAACGACGAAAAAGAGATAATAAAAAGATTCACTTACTTAATATAATTTAAAATATTAATAATTAAGTAAATAATTAGTAGCATAATTAATGCATTTAATAACATATCTCATATATTTTAATTAAATATTTAATATTATAATTAATAAATAAAAATATGATTAACTTAATTAATATAATTTTAAATAACATTTATTCAATATACAATTAATTGTCTGAATAATAATTAAATAATTAATGAGTAGTAGATTTTTTTTAGTGATTAATGAGATACTTAATAATATAATTTATAATTAAAACTAACTAAATAATACTTAAATAATTAATCAAACTATTAGTAAGAATATTTTTTAATAATTAGTTATTAGTTACATAATTGTCATTAAATTATTTAGGTGTTAATTATCAAATTATTTATTATATTACTAATTATCTAATTATCAAACAAACATTCATATTACATTCAAAACAAATTAATAATTAAAACTAATTTAAGTGATTAAATTCATATTTAAATACCTAACAACCTTAAATCCTGAGATATGTTGTCAAATAGTTTATCATGATTTAATATTTATCATATCAAACAGTTTTCAAAATTTAAGAGCCTTGATACATCATCGAAAATTTATCTTGATCAAGTATGAATCTTGAGGCAAAATCAAGTTGGAAGCTTCAAAATTTAAAATTTAGACCATTTGAACTCTCATTTCTGCAAACTTATAGTCGAACTGAGCATCTCGGAAACAGAAACCCAACGACACAAAAATCGACCCAATCCGAACTCAAATGAGTCCAAATCAAATACTCGAAGCACTTTTGGAATGATCAAGTGATCAACCCATAATTTGGGTTACCAAATGATCTCCAACTGTGACATGCTTATAGTCGAATCGAGCAGCTCTACGAGATGAATCCAACAAGCCCAGTATTATCAAATTTTGATGTCATTAAGACAGTCAAAGGTTCATTGAATGGTGCATGATCATAGGAATCAAGATCGGTCGTTCATCCGAACAAATGATTTGGGGGGGGGGGGGGGGGAGGAGGTGGGGAGCCAAGAGAGAAGAAGGAAGAGAATGAAGAAAGCTCCAACTGCCTTGCTCCTTTTCGACCGCCGCCGGAGTTCTGTTGCTACCACCACCGGGTTCTGCAGCACCACCGCCGGACCACCGAGGGACACCGAAGCTTTGTAGCACCACCTTCGGACCACCAAGGGATGTCGAAGTTCTGTTGAATCATCACCAGACCATCAAAGGATGTTGAAGTGCCACCCAAAGCCGGAGTGCCCCTTGACGCTTAAGTGCCACTACCGGACCACTGCTTGACACCGGAGTGCTGCCGGACCACCACCTGACGTTTGAGTGACACTAAACTTTTGCAAGACTTTCAGTTGACATTTGTAATATAATCGTCCTCAAGGACGAGTAAGACCATTGTACTTTGCTCAAATTCTAGCATAATCATTTTCAACTGGGCTAAGCCCCATGATTTTTTTCATTTCCCAGATTTTCCATGCAAAAAAAAATTATGTTCTTTCATTCTTTGTGTGTTAGCTAGATATCCGTGCAACGCTAAGACATAGAATTACTATCGCCGCGTATATTTTAACCCGCAACAAGCTTCAAGATTTACTAAATCTGGATGTACATAATTTACTAAATCCCCTAAACATGTCAACAAAGAGCATAACATAAACACAAACAATCCAAAAAATTTAGAAACAAAGAGCAAATTAATTAGGTTGACTATATGAAAATTTAGGTTAACTATTCTTACACGTGAATCTTTTCTCTTGCTATCTCCTTTTCAATAATTGCAATCACTACACTCTAGGATAAACAAAAGAGACGAGGTTTCCATTATTAGTATCCAATCACAAGTGGTAACAGTGAAGAATTGAACCATAGAGAAAGGGAATTAACCTCTCAACAAGATTTCTAAAATGAACATATGAGATTAGCCGCAACATAACTGAACACATGATCTTAAATCACACAGAGACGAGTTTCGTCACAGCTCACATAGAGAAGAGTCCAGCCGTAGCTCACACGAACATTGAATCACCACCATTCACCTGTAACAAGCACAATGAATCACAACCACAAGTGTATACATCATATGGAGATAATATCATAAAATAAGTAGGAATCAGCAACAAGTGTAATGAGACTTTAATAAAGTCTTGCTTTCTCATAATAACTCCCTGCCTTTCTTCTATCACGCGTTTGTCATCTATTTATGATATCAGAGCCACGGTTCTTGGAGCAGGCAGAACTGAGAGAATTGAGTTCCTGGAGTAGATCAAATTGAGAGGCAAGTCACATAAAATCCTCTCATAGCTCAATCGTCCTCCTCCCAATTTGGAAATCCAACAACAAACTCACCCACAAAATCTTATGTTATACCTCCATCATTGAAATTTGTCATTTCTAACATCAAAACTATTGTACCCACCCAATTATCGAATGATAATTATCCAAAATGGAAATCCCAAGTAACAAAACTACTAAGAGCAAATGGCTTCACCAATTTCATAGATCCCAATACTTCTCCACCACCCCACCTGCATCAAGCCTCAGATGGGCCATCCATGATAAATCCCAAACACACAAAATGGGTTCTGATTGATCAGAACCTAGCAACAGCCATTTGTTCTACAATAACCTCAGCAATTTTACCCTACGTACTTCATTTAAACTCACCTGGTGCCATTTGGACTACCATTGAAAGAAGGTTACAAGCTTCAAACAGATCTAGAGTTATACAACTCAAAAATGAATTACACAATGTTTCAATGAAATAAAAATCAATGGCATAATATCTAAATGAAATTAAGATTCTTGCTGACAATATTACAAGTGCATGTGCCACCATTTATAAAGAAAATATAATTCTATATACATTGAATGGAATGTTCTAAAGTGGTATGCATGTAAATTTCCCTATTAAATATTATAGGAATATATACCCTCTTAAAATTCTGCCTCCTAAAAATATTATTTTTAATAAAGAAATACCATCCCAAAATGTCCACCCCATCCCTCCTCATCCACGAAACGAACGCTCCACGGCATACAAGATGTACGGTCAAGATCAACCTTTCATTCGAACCAGATCATCCACGCTGGCAATCCTCGTCAATCATCTCCAACCAATAATAGGCGTCCTTACTATCAATTTCGAACGCGTCCCTCCCGCTCCTATAAATGTCGTCCTTCTCCCTTACAATTCCAGAACCAATTCACAGTTCCCTTTGTCGGTTAGGGTTTCTTCATCCTTATCGTTTCAACAACAATGAGCTCCGCGGTGGCGAAAAAGGGCGGCAGGGGAAGAGCCGCCGGAACCAAATCCGTTTCCCGGTCGCTGAAGGCTGGCCTTCAGTTCCCCGTCGGGCGGGTTGCCCGCATTCTCAAGGTCGGTCGATATGCTCAGCGCGTTGGTTCTGGTGCTCCAGTCTACCTGTCCGCCGTTCTTGAGTACCTCGCGGCTGAGGCAAGTGATTGATTCCTTGATCGGTGACCTTGGAATGTTGATTCGTTTTTCTAATTCAACTTGTTTTTTGTTTAGGTTTTGGAATTGGCTGGAAATGCGGCGAGGGACAATAAGAAGAGTAGGATTATTCCTAGGCACATTCAGCTTGCGGTAAGGAACGACGAGGAGTTGAGCAAGCTTCTTGGAACCGTGACGATCGCTAATGGCGGAGTACTGCCAAATATTCACCAGAACTTGCTGCCGAAGAAGCAAGCCAAGGGGAAGGGGGAAAACAACTCTCTGTCCCAGGAGTTTTAGATCTTTCGCTGCTTTCTCTTTGCTCCCAACTAATTAGACAATAGAAACTACTTTATTGCGGATGTTATGTTATATTGATATAAATGTGTAATTTGTCTGTTGTAGCATTACAAAGTCTTGTTTATGGGATCTGGATACGTTCTATGATTTTGGCAATGCCTCTCTGAATCTGGTTTCAAACATCATTTACCCTGTAGAAATGCAAAGTTTTGTTATCAAACAAAGGTATATGATTATAAATTTATAAATGTTCAGTAATCGTGCAGCTTTATTAATCGATTTGACTATCTTGTCAAAATAAACAAAACCAGTTTCAGACAAAGCTTGGATCAATTGCTCAAAGAAAAAAAAAGGTTTACTCTGTTTGCCTTTCTCTATATTGATAGCTAGCTTCCAATCATAACAGTCTGTTTCAAGGCAATCTGGGGCTTTGAAAAACATTTTGAAGAAATCAATACACAAAAATTATTATGTAACCAGTTCCATATATCATTATTAACTTCAAAATTAAATTTTGTGAGTTATATTGTGTTTGTTATCGTATGTAATGCACATGCAACAAAAAATAGTGGCAAGTGATGAAATTTTTATATGAAATCATGTCGTAGTCAGCTCATGCATGATATTTTTACTCATTTACAATTTTACAAGCTAACAAGAATTTTAATGAGCAAACCAAAATATGTATTCTCGAAACATGTTGGATTGTGTTGTTTAAATTTTACAATACTTGTTTATTTTATGGAAACAATTAAGTTCATATTTTCATTTTATTGAATTATTTATTTTATTTTGGATCTTTTATTTTCTTTTTATGGAAATTGGGATTTTGTTGTGTTTTTTGCAATGCTTAATTCCCTAAATTTTCAATTTAAAATTGAATGTTATGTTGCCTATTTTCTCCTTTTTAAATGCTTTGTGATCGTTTGGAATCAATTTTTCAATGCGCTCATAATAAAATTTAAATTTCTACCTTTTTATTAAAATTTTAATGAAAATTAAAATTAATCATAGGATATATTTTTGGTAAAATCAAAATTTTAATCAATCCTTAGAACTAACTCCTTAATTAGTAAACTCTTCATTTATGTTTATGTAGAAATATGGGTAGTGCATTGTGCTTCCTATACTTTTTTTAATATATATAAGTACTTTACCCTAACCAAGCCTTGCTGGTTCATAAATTATGACTTCACTAATTTCTCTTATGTATAGTTAACAACCTTCAGTTAAGGACAAATAACCAGCCACACATCATTTATCATATGGTATATTTTCTTTAGATAAATTAAAGTTTTATTTGGGATGATTCCCTATTGCTTTTTAAAACGAATTTTTAGTTCAAAAATATTTTGAATTAGAAGTTTTTGTACTAGAAAGTTATTTTAGAAAGTAGTAATAAAGTTGTCTCAAACAATAACAATCCTCATGTAGACTAGATCATAAAGCAAGCATAATTGAAGCTAAAAAAGTCAAATCATCCTTATAGGCATCCCCAAAAAAATACCTAAAATGTCCAAAATCATTATTCTATGATATGTAAAAGGTTACGCTGTGAAAGTTTTGTGGATAGAAAGGTATTCTTATTTTTCGCTAAGAGAAATTATAAATTAAATCAAAATGTTTGGGAAATTTCTATATTTTTTAAAACTAGGATAGGCAGCATGTGACCTACCTCGATTTAAACAACTTTCATAATTGGGTTGGAAGCAGAAAATGGATTGAAGTTGTTCGAAATAGACTTTCTCACTAAAATCCTTCTCTCTTTAAGCCCATTGCCCAAAATGAATTACATGAAATGGAATAGTGGATTCAAATATTTTCATATAAAATTTTACTATAGCATCATGGCACTGGCCACAATGCCCCGGAGAGCACTTTCGCGAGTGCGTTTCTAACTAAAAAATTTCAGACATGCAACAAACCATCAGGACCTGCTTTAGAACACATACAAACTTTAACATGCACTCAAAACATTACCATACACATGTGGAGATGTTCAAATTAAAGAATTTAATAATTTATTTTACTTAGATCGGGCCAAAACATATTAAACTGAATTGTAAATTCGGAGGTATTACACCAAGCTTGAAAGGCCCAACCTCTTTCATGTGAGAAGTGAGGATCTCAGTATATATTTTTAAGATTGACATGCCTCATAAATATAGAGAAGATCTAGAGGAGATTCATTCCTTTATGAGACAGTCTTTATTGATTCCCTCAATCATAGAGCATGCATCAATCATTTAAGTGTCTTAATGATGTTAGAATGAAGCAATCTTAGGCTTGTTGGATTTGTCTCGTTGAGTCAGATCAATTAGATTAAAAGCAAGAAATATTTAGAGATCATTTGATATCAATCAATGTCTAGAAGCTTCCAAATATGCTCCATGCTATTGATTTGGGCCCTTTTGGGCGCAGATTGGATCAATTTTTGTGTGGTTGGGTTCACCATGCCAAGATGTTCATGTTGACTATAAGTTTTAAGAAACTGTAATTTAGATGGGCTTGAGTTTAATTTTGAAGTTTTTCAATTTGGATATGCCTCAAGATTTGTACATGCTCAAACTAAGTTTTTGTGACTTATTAATAATATATATTAAAACATTATATAATGATAGTAATTAATTTTTTATTCTTCTTTTGATGACGTAACGAGTCAATTACATCCTAAATTGAATATATTTTAACATTGTTTATGAAACTCAATATTTTGAACTCTTTTTTTTTTGGTAATTTGCATACAAATCATAATTTTTTTATGTATTTTTATACCAAGCACTTAAATCTTCATATTAGTTAGATAAAATTTTACTTTTAAAATTTATATAAAAATATTATTTATCTTAAATAAATAAATATATGTATTTATATTTATATAGTTAAAATATAAATATAAAAATTTAGATAATAATTATATGAAACATTAAATTTCTGCACGCTAACATTGTTTGGTATTTCTTTGGGTGCAGTGAGTTCGTTCCATGCCCCCCTATTTTCTCTCCTGCTCCATCTCTCTTCGTACTTCCTCGCGTCGCGCTTCATACACGTTAGGGTTTTCTGATTTTGTCCTAGTCCCTTTCGACATTCGCGAAAGAATTGCCGACGCCGCAGCCGATGACACACCTCCACCTCCGCCTTTGCCACTTGTTGCAGGTTGGTGATCTCAGTAACTTCAATGGCCGCCGTCTCTCTCTCTCTCTCTCTCTCTCTCTCTCTCTGTTATCTCTTTAATGTTTATTTGTTTTTTTTTTCTGCGTTTTCTTTGTTATGGATTATGAAATTTACCATATTTTTATCATATTTGCTTTGATTGTGGAGTTGATCGGGCCTCCGAGATTATGTCAAATGCGAATGTCAAGTCCACTGAAAGTTTTTGATCGAACGTTGGGAGCTTTATATATGAACGATGACCTTGTTCTATAGGAAGGATTTTGTCTCGTCATTGTTAGAGATTTAGAACTTGAAGATTGATCGCATAATCTTCGGATTTCCTCATGCTAATTCAGTTTGTATAACAGCCTTTGTTAGTGAGATTTGAAGGTGCTGTTCATATTTGCATTTAGGCGTGCGCAGCTGCACGGCTATGTTTTTTTAATATAATTTTGATAGCCTCTAGTTTGTAAAGGTTTTCTCATGGATCAGGTATTCCTGTCTAAATTAGAGAAAGCAAGAAATGTAAGCCATGTTTAGTGAAGTAAGTCATCCGTAAGAGCTGGGGACCTGGGTCCATACATGTTTAGCACTTAGCAATGACCGTTGGATTTGTGTTCTAAATTTGGATTGGGCCGTGAAAAGCTAAGTAGCTAACAATGTATTTGGAATGTATTTGCACCATCAATAAATTCAAATAAGGCAGTTTCAAAATTTTATGATGGTGCCATGCATAGGGCTTAGCGTATCAACACCAAGTACTCCTAAAAATATCATCTATAAAATGTGTTCAACTTCTAATTTTGAAACTCTCGCAGGAAAACAATGAACTGCAATATAGATGACTATCCTTTTAGTTCGTTTGTATAAATTTCCTTATTTGCATGCATTTGACTGAATTGCATGCTTTACAAGTGCTCCTCAGCTTGGTGCAACTAAAACTTGAATGAGCTTGTAGTCTTATTACTGTCTTTTGTGTAAAAGGTGAATCAATAGACGTTCTCATGGCTAAAGTCATTGAGATTTTTCCCTGTTTAAAAGCATACTTAGAGCATTTTTTCCAATTATGATATGGAAAAGTGCTTTTCTTTGTTGTTGATTTAGAAACTAATATTGATGTTGGTTTTAAAATATGCAAAAGTGAACCTTAGACTGGGCATCGGGAAATTCAAAATGTGATAGCACAATGGTTATTTGTTATCATGTCTAGAAGAAGTAGCATTTGGACGAGACATGCAGCATGATTGTATTTGGATATTTCATTCTAAAATATAATGTTTCCTATTTTTCTAGTTTTTATTATGATTATGCAGACATCTTGGCCTTCTATACCACATTGCTTCCTACATGTTTAATTTGGGAATATGAGAACATTGAACTTTTTTTCACTATTAATTATTTTTTGGTTCTTTATTTTCATCCTTTTCTTTGTTTTAATGCAGATATAATAAAGTGCATGTTGAGAAGCCAAAGTTTTCCTAGAGAAAGAACATATTTGATCCATCGTTTCTATAATCATGGGTACTAAACAACTTCGTCAGGTTCGCTCGTATGGAATGGGCCCAACACTCTCTGCCTCTCCTTTTCCAAGATTGTCCCAAGTTAGGGCAGCTTGGTTGGCGTTCCTACAAGAGAACGAACAGTTGAGGGAAGAATTTGAATTTATCATGAATGAGATTGCCCGACTCAGACAGGAAATGGACGACCTTAGGAGGATTTTGCTAAACAATGCAAATTGAAGACAATTCAAAAAATATTTTGGCAAGGTATAGATATTGATTTCAATATTTTCTTCTACTGATTGCTGTTGAAATCTATAGATGCTTCTATTAAAGTTAAGAATATTGTGTGATTCTCAAGTGGTCATTTACTATACTACTCTCATTACAAATGAGTTAATCAAGCTTATGTCTTCAATCCCTTTCACAAGCAAGCTGTGATAAATCATGAATTTATGTTTATCTTGTACTTTATGGTGTTGGTAGTCTATGCTGATGTATGAGGACATAATTTTTCTGTTTGGTTGTCCATTATAATATTATATGTGATGATGAGATCTTGACTCAAGGTTCTCTATCTTGGAGTGTGAGAATTGACTTTTTATGTATCCACATCTATGGAGTGGTTTTAGAAAATAGAAAATTTCATTTTGGAAGGTTTTAAGATTTGCTGTGAAACAAAACATGTATGAATGGACAGAGAAACTGGTTTTGGGGACTTTACAGTTATGTTTTTGGTGCTTGAATGTAGATGATCTCTTGTGCTTTAGATGGGGTGCCGTCCATTTGAGCTGAAACATATCAACCCATAGTGCTATTTGAAGAAGTAAGACTTCCATCTTACAGTCGCATTCACTTCTTAACATGAAGGCATATGCCGTACTTTGTGCCTGAATGTGAACAAATCAATGCACGCATGCAACTTTTGGTTTTTTTCCAAGTTGGCTAGTATTCTTCTTTTAGCATAGAATGGTTGTGTAAAGTTTGTTTTTTGAGGGGTTATTAAAATAAAAAGGTATCTTAAATATAAGGAGATATCAAATGTCAAGTATGCTAACATTTTCTTCCTATGTATTTTTAACAACATGTGGCATTCTGTTATACTGGCCCTTTTATGCTAAATGGTTCTAGCCATTATTTTATAATTCAATTTGTTTTGATCTCAATGAAAGAATAACATGAGTTGGAGATACATTGATTTACCTCTATGGGGCTGTTTGATTGGGTGAACAGTTGATGTTAAGTAATTGCACTTATTCTGCTGGTCTATTTAAGTGAAGTTTATGAAGAGAAATTATTTTACTTTATAATTTATTTCGTTCACAAATTTGTTGCAAAGCAAATGGTATCAAATCAGCCTCATTTGCTTTGCATGCATTTTAAATAGAAGAATCCAAGCTGCTTCTCAACATTTATGCACAAGTTGATTTTGATTCCTTGCTTTCCTTGCTATTCTTGCATTGAGACCAAACTAAGTATGGGACAACACTGCATGAATTGCATGGCACATGATTTTGTATTGTATTTTGATAACTAAATCATAATTTGTTATTTGTATTTTAATAGCTAAATAATGGTGTCTTACTTTATCAGTTATCCTTATAAAATATTGAAAATATTCTTATTATGACTAGTTGTCTTTATCTTTTTATTGATCTGCTAGGACAATGTATTTCTTTCTCTTATCATAGATTGGAAACACAAACCCTTTTCCTCTCAATATGGTCTCATTGAAGGGAAACCCTAGCCATCCCTCTCTTAATTCCGCCTTTACCTCAATTAAGCATTCAACTTATATTATCTAGCCTTGTCGTGCCCGCACACCTTGCCTTGCTTCCTTGACACTCACTACCCCACCTCACCTCGATTTGTTGCCATGCTCACGATTGCTCTTCTCCTCGTCTCGTAAATACTCTCTTTTGTGCTTTCTCTCTACGCCTCCAATATGCTCACTCACTTCTAAGTTACTTGCCTCGCCACATGATTGTCTCTGCGGTGTGGCCTCACCTACGAACTCCATTGAAAATTTTTGGACCTGGGTTTGCATATAAAACCCTATGCCTATTCTTACACCCCCGAATTGAGTATATGTAATCGTGAAGTTGCTCTTGTGCTAATTCGTGAAGTTTTACCCCTATATGAAGCCTTCTCTCTAAGTTTATGCTTGATGGTCTTGTCCTCCTCCTCTCCTAAGCTGTTCCAATTAGCTAAACATCTACCTTTTTGACGAGCTATTTACTCTAGATTGCTATTTCTATTTGAAATGGTTAACAATCATTCATTAATTTTCCTATTTAATCATATATGCCCGTTAATTGTCCTTCCCTTAGTTTTGATTGATTTGATATATCATTGTCCTTAGTGTCTTCTCCCAGGACATATTAGGAGGCATTACAGATCCGTGGTAGAAATATATTACATATAATGAAATGGTTCCATTGCTCAATTGAATCGCATGTGATCTGGTTTGTGTTACTCTCTCATTAAACCAATCACTTGTCTATAAATTTATGCCATCAAATTTCATATTTATGGATCTATTTATCGATACAAAGCATGATCAATCGTCAGACAATTTACTCAGGTTTATGAGAGAAATTATGTTGATATACTTTCTCACCAATTGATTGACTCAATTTTATTTTAATTTTACTATCGCCATCAACCAATGTAGGCCATTAGTTCAAATGGATGTTATTGATGCCTTCTTTGATGGCCATTCCTGTACTTTAGCCATTGCAGTTGCAACATATCACTTTGTCTTTATCAGACACATCTCAATAGGCTCTATTAGCCAAAATTTGTCATTTATCAACTTTAGTTTAGAGAAAGTTTAGCATCTTTTGATGCAAAATTAGAAATATATAAAACTTATACCAAACGATAATTCAAGGATCAAAATCTAAAAATTTATAGGAAATATAATATTGAACAAAAATAACACAACAATTTAGCCTTATATTGTGAAAAAGGAAAACTAGATTGCAACAGATTTGATAATCTCAATCATATTATGAAGTACTTAGATAAAAAAAAGAATATGGCTAAAGGTCATAAAAAATCTTTGCGCATTTCGTCACATGAGAGCTTTTCTTTTAAAGCTTTCACTAGCACCTGCAACGCGCATGAAGAATCCACATACAACAATGCTCAAGTTTGAGAGGAAACCTTTTTTTTATTAAACCATATATGTCTACCTATTTATAGAAAAGTCCACAATTGATAGTTTCTTTGAATTCCTAAAATATGGTTTAACTTTGCAAGTTTTATCTTTATCTATATTCAGAAACAATAATTTATCTATTTTTGCTATGCTGACAAGTTGATAGAATAAGGAAATAGACAATCGAGTCTTGTTACAGTAAGAAATATGGAGAAGGAAACCACCAATAATTTCATTTTAATTACAGTAGGAATTTCATGTAGAGAAGGAAACCAACTGTATTTGATCTTTGCTACATTGCATGGCAGGGCAACAAATGCTAAACAATGAAATAATTGGGGTATGGTCTCTGTTATAGGGATGACAAAGAAGGGGAGAAAGTTTCTGCACTAATCTGACAGACTTGGCAAAAATAATTTTGATGAATTGAGTATTTGATAGTTATCATACAAATTTGAGTATAGTTGTTTTGCTTATGTAAATTAATTCTTGAATAATAACAAATTTATCACTCCAATACACTAGATATCTTTGATTTTTACCATCAATAGCAGACAATCTCATCATTTAGAATCGCTTTTGGAATAACAAGCATATAATCGGTGTTTTGAAAATCAGACTGAACCCGTTAGTTCAACTTGTTTGATTGAAAACCAAATTCGTATTGAACCACTGTGAATTAGTTTAAACTATCAGTTCAACCAAAAAAGCGGTCCTAGTTTTGTTGAACCAGACGGTTTTGTTGAAATAGCAGTTTCTACAAATACTATATGTTATTTTAATAAAATTTTGAATTATACATTTTTATTATTTTTAATTTTCAATGTTCATTAAAGGCATATACAAGTAAATTGAATAAGAATATATAGTTGTTACATCACACAGCTTGATTTGTTGCTAGTAATTTATATTTTACATTATATAAAGACAACTGCTTAAAATTCACTTATTGCGTGGGATTAAAAAACTGTGAATTCTGGATGAGAGTTTAACTATAAAAATGGGCTGAACTGCAAATTTGGGTTGAGATTGTAATTTTTTTATATTACAAAATTTATATATTATATTAAATATTATTCTTATTACAAATTTTATTTATATTTATACATTAATATTATTATTTTTTAATTTTAAACTTGTTTAATATTCATATAGCTATATTTATAATATACATATAATTATATTCGTATTAATGGTTAATTGAGTTTTTTTAATGAGCTTTATGTTGAGCCATGATTGAGCTTGTTCATGGGCTTATATTAAGATAGTTATGTATTGTCTTTTAAAATTTTAATTATTATGTAATTTATATTATATTTGAATATTTTTAATATTTATTATTTTATTCAGTTCAACCCCTGTTGGAACATTGAATTATGAACCTTTGCTTCATCCAGTTCTATGTTCGGTCCGATTTTCAGAACCTTGCATATAACTATATAGTATTGATGCAATTTAAAAAAAACACAACACTATAAATTGCAAACAAAAACCCCCTTCCATAAAACATAGACAAACAAAACCTTAAAACTCTACTACTTCAAACTCACATTAAATGGGACACTACAATACCTTACAACTTATAAAGGTTTTGAGAAGAAAGATATAAGTGGAATGGGAACCGTGGAGAGAAGAAGAGTTAGAAGACCGAGACAAAATAGAAGAAGTAAGGTAGAGAAAGATATCTCGCAAGCTAAATAACCCGCAGGTTATAATGTCCAAATATTCTTCACAATTCAGCTTTGACTGCATCAAGTATAATTGTGTTAGAAGCTGCTGACAAAAATGAGGCCATGAGTTTTTTTTTTTTAATTATTATGACATACATGTTTTGAAAAGAAATTTTGGTTATGAGCATTATATTTTTGTTTATGCATTTCATTTATGTATCTTCAAATTGTTTTGTTTTATTTAAAATCATTGAAAATGTCTTTGTTATTTTTCTTTTCAATCTTCTTTCCAAGAAATAGGGGCTGGGTATTGGAATGCAATGTTTTTGTTTCAAAACCATGCTGGGTTAAACAAAAAGCTCTGTTTGGTTTAAAGTAATTTAAAGAAAGAACATGAAAAAGAATTGAAAATAGAAATGATAGAAGGAATTGAATAGAAAATAGTTTTCACTCATCAGTTTGGTTGAGAAGAAATTGTGTGAAAAAAACAAATTCTCTCTTTTTTTAATTAATTTATTTAAATGAATTGTTGGATAAACATGACTTAACGTTATTCAAATTTCACTTCACCTTTTCGTTAGCTTCTTTTCTTAGATTTTAAGAGGGTATCATCATATAGAAAAATAATAATCTGAGTATGTTCTTTTTTTGGGGTGAAAATCATTTTCTTATGAACTAAACCTATAAATAAAATAGCCAAGGTGTAGCTATGAGGTAGACATTGCGGCCGTGATCTTCAATTTCACCATGCCAATAAAGGTGTGTATGTGTCTTCAGGGGTACTTGTTTTCTGATGTACAGTTCAAATTCCATACTATTCAGTTCAAATTTAGTTTCATGTTGAATTTTTGTGCATTTTGCTTTGAATTTTGACAGCACTCCGTCACATCCCCTATTCCCCTGTTTGGGGGAATTTTGGGGATCAGGCCTTCCCATTATGCTAAGAAAGGCGTGTATGGTAGGTGTCCGTAGACATCGCGACTGTGCTCTTCAAGCCCACCACGCCAGGAAAGGAGTGTATGGGTCTTCGGTGGTACCTATCTTTGTTGTACAGTTTAAATTCCTTACCATTCAATTCAAATTTAGTTTCATGTTGTTTAGTTTCTATGCATTTTGTTCTAAATTTCGGCAGCACCCAGACGAGCATGATTTTCGTTAAGTAAATTTACTCTCTTTTGATGATTTGGATGTTCTGAACGCAATGATGTAGTTTGTTTTGCAATAGGACATCGTTTGGGTAATGTCGCACGTTGTTTCCTTGATTTGAGCGTTGCTGCCTCGAGATTTGCATTAATATTCTTCCGTGACTTCAATTGAACAAATTGATTATCACTTTTGAGCATTGATGATGTTTCGAACGCAACAACGAAGTCCGTTTTGCGATCGAACATCGTTCTTGCTACATCACACGTCATTTTTAGGTGTTGGTTATCGATTTTGGTCACTCGGGACCGCGAGGCACTTCAACTTGAGGGAATTCGGCGATTGAATGTCATTTGATCCTTCAAGTGATGCATTATGTCGTCGCGCATGCATCCAACGACATATACCCACGTAGGCCCTGACGGGCGTGTTATAGGCATACATGACGTCTGAGAATGCCGCATAAGTTAAGAAATGAATTTATATTTGAACTCGAACATATGTCGGCAAGTAGACATAATTGATAAGTTTCGATCAATAAATATGTAACAACTTATGAACTCCCTAATGATGACCGTGTTGAATGTAAATATAAACTGGAGTGTACAAATATTTTTAAATGCCCTCAAACTTTTACAAAATACAAATGTCCTCAAAACTACCCTGATGATAATCACGTTGAATGTAAATTTGAACCGAAGGGGATCATATATTTTCAAATGCTCTGAAACTCCCACAAAATACTAGTATCTTCAAATGACTTCAAAGATGCCCTGATGATGGCCATATTGAAAGGAAACCTCAATCGGAGAGGACCACAAACATTCAAGTAAACTCCATTCAAACTAGGGGTGTCAATTTTGGGTCACGGGTCGTGTTCGGGTCGAATCCAGAACTGACCCGGGTTCAAACGAGTCGACACTAACCCGACCCTGGTAGGTAAACAGATTGAAAATCCGCACCCGGACCTGACCCGGCGGGTTGCCAGGTTGACCCTACCCGACACGGGAAGGCTAATTGGCGGTGAGCTGCTGGTGACTCGGATGCGTGCGCTGACACGTGCAATCTGGCTCGGACGCGAGCAAGTGCCTGCGAGCGGGGGAGCGCGACTGCGCGAGTGGGCTAGTGTGAGCGGCGCTCGTGAGCGCGTGAGCAGTCTCGGAAGCGTGCGCTGGCAGTCGCAGGCTGCCTCGGCGGGCGCGCAGGCGGCGTGCTACATGCCTTATCGGGCGGGCAGCTTAGCGGGCAGCTCATTTTTAACGTGTTGGCGGGTTGATCGCCAACTTGTCGGGTCAACGCGAACCAGTCCCATTTTTTAAATAGGTCGAATTCTAGAACCCGAACCTGACCTGTTTTGAAATCGGGTCAGGTCAAACCCGAAATTTCCTTGTCAGGTTTTCGTGTTGTGTTAAATATTGACACCCCTAATTCAAACGCCTATAATATAGGACTCCAAAAGTATCAAAATTCAAAGATATTTAAAATTAAAATAAATCATCAAACACTTAAAACACAGATACCCAACCATCAACCACAACAATTTGCTGAGGTGGACAAATATGAAAATCACTTCAGCTCACAAAGAGTTAATGTCTAATCAAAAATATTATTAGGATTCATTCTCAATATGTTTCTTGCCAGCAAAGGCGTGACACGTGTCCTCTAACCCGTGGTTTCGCTGCCAAATGACACCACACTGTAGATTCCGCTGCTAAATAGCATAACAGGTAAATGGTTATGACTGGGTAAACAGGGTGGTTCATCGTAAAATGAGACCATTATAGTACGATCATGTTTAGCGCTTGTATGCTCTCCAATGACATTAAATCTTTGAGATATGAATCAATATGATATAATTAATAGGACACAAAGCTTTCTGTTAGCTAAATTGTGTTCAAATTTTTTCTCCTTAGACAAACAACCACTCAGGTTTACAAGGTACCCTTGGACGATGCAACCCATGGTTGCTGACAATGATCCTTCTGTCAGGTTGGGTCGACTACCTCCTTTAACTAAGTGGACCATGTACCATGATGACCTGAGACAACAGAACCATGTGATCTTGATCGAGCTCATAATTATTCCCCCATCATCCGCTTTAAATGTAAGATGGTGAAATTTTAAATTTTAAATATCAAATTTTCAATTACCAAACCAATGCTGCTACTATTTGTCGGATATCATGTATCTACGGGTACGACGTATTCATTCAATGACTAGCCTTAATTGAAAGTTCTCTCTCGTTATCGGGAGAGGTAATTAACTATAGAGGTTGCGCCCATAGGAAACTAGAACTCAGATCATAAAGTCATCGCAAATTGAGGGCGAAATCTCCAGGTGTGTCTTATCTACAACTCAATCTGCCTTCTAAAAATTTGCCCCGGAACTTGATTCATTAATACTCCCCCTGAAAGGCGAGGGGAGGCTGGGGCGCAAATTTTTGGAGCGCACATTCACATAATTGATTCAAATTGAACACTTCATGAATATTTGATATCTTCACCCTTAATAACCAGGAATATTTGGTTGCCTGTTTGATGGGGACATCAGATCATGGAAGGTTTATCAGAGGCGTGGCCGCCGATCTACGGCCATGATCGAGTCTTTGTATTTTTGATTTTTCTATGTATTTTCTTATTTATGTTATCTCATTCTATTTGCTTTCTTTAGTTTCCCGTTGTACCTTCTTATGAAGGGATGTCGTATGTAAGCCCAAGGGGCATTTGTGTCTTTTGTCTTTGAGTCCTTTGTATGAGGCTTTATATAGCCCTCCTTATTTTCTTTTGAGGTTAAGGAATGATTATGAGAATTTTGATTACAATTGTTTTCTTAGAGCTCATGCGAGAGTTTGAGAGAAAGAGTTGGAGATCTTGGTGGAGCTTAGGAGAGGCCGGCCGTCATACCCAACAGTCACTGTCGGTGGCTCTTGGTCCCCCCTCTTCCCTCACCACCACCTCCGGCCACCTCTTCCCATCCACCGAAATTTCCCCCTCCCTAGTTCCCCAAGTGCTCTTCCTAAATCAACCCAAAATTCTCCACTAGCTCCACTACCATTGGGCCGATCGGCCCCTTGGCCGAGCCTCACCATCCCCGGCCTCTCTTCCAGCGAACTTCCCTTGTTTCCCTTGCCGAATTTGGATTGACAAAGTTGGGGGCTGATTTGAAATTCAAATTCCAACATTTTGAATTTTAAAATCTTTCCTAAATTAGTCAATCTATTTTAGGAAATTTTCTAAAATTAACAATATTTGAATTCAAATTCAAATAGAGTTAATTAAATACTTTCCTAAGTTTAAAGTTATTTTAAGCAAGCTTGTACACGTGGCAATCAAATCCCTAACCCCTTCACAATGCTGCCGGCCCCCTCCCCTTAGTCAATCAATGTTCAATTATTTATTTCCTAAATCTAATCCCTCCTTTAGGAAATATTTCAAACTCCCTAATTTTTCTCTTGGCCGAAACTTTCCCAAATCCCCAAGCTCTAAATTATTTCCTAAAACTAGAAATTGGAATTAGGAAATAAGATTCCCCAATCCCGACGGCCTCCTCTCTCCCAACCGCCTCTCTCCTCTCTCTCTCTCTCATATTTCCTCTCTACTTTTAATTCCCTATTGACCTTGACTCCATAACTCTTGCTCCTTCATGTTCCTTTCCACTAAACGCGCAAAACTGAAATTCCTCTCAGATTTCTGAGGAAAAACCTGAAAATATTTCAGATTTTTTAGGGAACAATTTCAGATTTTTGTGAAGGACACTTGGAGTCGCTCTTCGCTGCTACTCGAGAGTTGTATCTAGTGCTAAAGAGATTTTATTTTCAACCATCCATGAATGGCGGATCCGGAGACTGAATACGGCATAACTTGGGACGAAGTAGGCTTCACTGACATCCTACGATCAACTTTCTTCGACGTGAATCCGAGGATCGACCACACCGTTGAAGACTACTTGGAGCGGATCCTAGATACTTTGGTGGAAGCTATCGACGAATACTTCGAAGGCATTGAGTGGAGGATCTCCACCTCTCCTTGACGAAGGTTTCTCTTCCTCCTTGCATCTTACCTCTCTTAGTCTAACTCATCTTGGTTTGATTGCAGTCACGACGGACTCCGGCGCATTGCTCTTGCTTAAGCTTAGTAAACGTAGGATTTGAGTGCACCTCTATGTTTTCTAATTCTCATTGTTAGACTAGGGATTATTTTGAAAGCTACTATTATTCGTTGTGTTGTTTTCCTAATTATTTTGGAAGTTTTCAAAGCTCTCACCATGTGATTTAGCCTAAGCAGATTGCCACTAATAGTTTTTGATTCGTTGTTTGAATTTGCTAAGTGGTTTCGTTCTAGAATTATTCTAATCATAAGTTGTGCAAAATCCATATGAGTTAAAGTGCATTTCATTTACATAGTCCTATATCACTGTTTTAAGCAGGAATTAGGTGGTATTTAGCGTGAATTATGCCAAATGGCAATTTTTGCACGAAATAAATCCTATGGGATTGTAAATCCAGAATCTTCTAAATCATTTAACTGGATTTACACTAATACAGAATACTCTCTCGCATCCTTTTTCATCGAGCAGCCTCGAATCCCCCATTTCTATAGCCTGATCTGCACTCTTTTTGCGCACCTTGTCTTCGCTCGCAACAACGTTGCAAGATCTCACTCGCCTCTTCTGTCCAGTTACTATCCTTCTTGCAATTTCATCCTAGAAGGTATATTCCCTTTTGGCAACATTTCTTGCAAAATTTTCCTCCTTTTTTAAGTAGAAAATTCTATGCTCCTCACTCGGTTAGGTCAAATCCTCATTGTACACCATACCAATGTTCAGTTCGTAAAACTTATCATATTTGAGGAAGGCATCAACGCCTTCATGGCCGCTGATCTCCTCATCAAACTTGAAGGAGATGTGGATGGTCTGGTTTGGGCCGCTGATCTTTTCATAACCACTTGCAGAAGCCTATTATAGGTTATGTCAAGGAGATGTTAACTAATCTACAGCTTTTGTAGTTTTTTTTTTTTTGTTTTTTTTATTATTAACTAATTGCCTTATATAATTTTATCAGTAGTCCTGCAATCAAAATTTCTAATGATTTTGTTTTTCCTTTGTTACTCTTGCTTTAATGTCAAATTTTGTCATTAGAGATTTTCTTAAATGAGTTACCATCAAATTTTTTTTTTCAGTATCATTTTCTTTTATGTTCATTAGATATTTAGTGATGATTGCTTTCTGCTTTGCTATATAATTATTGGGATATTAGCATTAAATCTGCATATAATTCTTCATTCCTTCGCCACCTCCTTTGCTTAATTCAGGCTTCATTTGACTTAGTTTTATAGTCTGTTTCCAATGCTAGCAATAGTTATAGTTTATTTGGAAAAATAGTTATGGTATATTTGAAAAGGTTGGAGTAGCTCCAATAGAAGATAAGATTAGAGAGAGTCGCCTTAGGTGGTTCGGTCACATAAAACGGCGGCCTTCCAATGACCCGGTTAGGAGTGAAGAGGTGTTAGATTTGAATTATGTTAAGAAAGGTAGGGGTAGACCTAAAAAGACTTGGTTAGAAAATATTAGGAATGACCTTTCTTTATTAGATTTAAATGAGAATTTTACTTTTAATAGGACACAATGGAGAAAAATGATTAATGTAGCCGACCCCACATAGTGGGATAAAGGCTTGATGATGTTGTTGTTGTTGTTGTATATTTTCCTTAAACTCAGTCATCTCTTTCACTTCGTAGAGCTCAGATTATTTGGATTTTTTTTTTGCAAAATTATTATTATTTGCTGGACGTATACAAGCTTCCATAATTAGAATATGTGTTCACCTAGACATTCTATATTCTTCTTCTCTACTCAAGTCGATGGGCTCCTACACGTAACTAGTATCTGTATTTTTTATTCTGGGTTCTCTCTCTTTTTGAAAACAATAACGAATGAAACTAAGAAAACTGATGCTTTATTAAAAAAAGTGTTGCCATACCCGTTTCTAAGAGTATTTTGGTTTTTAAGATTGTTGTAATGCAATAGCAATTTCTGCAGAGATTGTTTTAAGAGTAACTTGGTTTTAAAATTAGCGAATGTCAAACATTAATAATACAAAAAGTTATGCCAAGCACTGACAATTCAACTGCACATGAGAAAACTTAGGGTTCGTTTGAGACAGCTTTCTTATTGCTTCTTAAATCAGTTTTCTAGTATAAAAATTTTAATTATAAAGCTGCTTTAAGCAGTAAGAAAGCCATCCCAAATGTAATAGCATTGTATGTGCTTGTACAAATTGTTCAGATATTTTTGTAATGACTTATGTTAGTTTTTTAATTGCATACGAATGTGACAACTATTGTTTTTGGAGGCCGACTTCATGTAGTAGGATAAATACTTGATGTTGTTGTTTTTTGGCGCTATACGTGTTCACTAAAACTAAACGTGTCCTGAAGGATTTGATGCAATTATTTATAAATGTCAAAACTGATTATATGTATATTCTCTCTTTTTTTTTTTTCCCTATTCAGTTCTCATGCTTGCATTTCGCATGCCTCAAATATAAATCATGAAGTAAATGACCATAAATCCTGTAAGTGCATAGTCAAATAGCTTGTCAAATTAAACAACTATTGCCAGATAGTTTACTGGGTTTAATAATCTCAGGATTCTATAAATCTAGATTTACAGGATTGACTATATCCTAAATGAAGAGAAATATCCCCTTAATCTATCAAACTTCACAATTTTCTAGCATTGTAATCTTTGTAACCATTGTTCTTTTTTACAGCTCTTTTTTGACCTGTTTGCAGGTTTATAGAACTGTGCTGTACATAAGAGCTAGATAGCCTGAGATCTTTTAGCAGTGTGCTTGAAAAATTAAGCAAACTACTTGGCCAACCTTTTTGTTTTTGTTTTTGTTTTTGTTGAATGTGATTGTACATTGGCATCTCTGATTTCATCTTCAAAGACATTTTAGTTGGGTTGATTTTCTTCACTTTACCTGCACTTAATTATTTATTGGGAGATATATCAAAAAGGTTTGGCAATTCCCTCTGTATATTTTGCCAGATTTTTGAAATTTGGTTTCAAAAAATTTGGTATATGATAAAATTCTGTATGCAATGCTCTACAGTTCTTATGTTTTATGAAGTCAATATGTATGTTGGATTATAGAGAAAAGGATCAAATTGGTCATCTAATTTGTTTCTAAAGTATCAAAATGGTCCATTGATCATATACAAGTATCAATTTGCTCGCTTTACTCTTTAAATTAAGATCAAATTAGTTTTTTTGTTGGATCATTTAGGTTTTTATTTAAAAAAATTAAGGGACCAAAATAATAAATAATTAGGGATTATTTTGAATCTTCATAAAAAGTTTAAGGCATAAGGGATCAAATTTGCTGTAGAGCTATTTAGAGCTTTGAAAAATTTCCCTCTATTTTTTAGCCTATGCATTGGAAATAGCATTTAGGGGAGTAGAATATTTTGCAAGTTATAAGATGTTTATAAAATTTTGAAAATGTGGATGATGAATTTAAAAAAATTTGAATTTATTTTTAAATGAAATATAATATATAAATAATTTATACTACATTCATATATATTTAAAGGTTTTTAAAATTTATTTTGATCAGATTTTTTTTTGCTTCTTAAATCTGATGCATAAATACCAATTAAAGTTAGATTCTTAATAACAAAAGGGCAATGTCATAGTTGCTGGACTGGGTATTATAAATGAAAATTTGTGTATCCCAATATCTTAATAAAAAATAATCATAAAAATTTTTAAACCTCTTAAACTATCATAAAATAAATATAATGTTAATTATTTATATATTAGGTTTATTTTAAAAATGTTTAAGAAAATTTAAAGTTTAGCTTGATTAAGATTTCGATCTGGATATTTTGATATATATTTGTTTAATGTTATTAAGATTTTTATGTAAAGTTATTTAATTTTGTTAAATTATTTGCTATAAATAATTTGGAAGTTTATTATGGTTGTGAAGAAAGTAATATATTTGCAAATGCATCTGTAACAAGAGCCTATTTATCTCGTACTTTATTAATGTCCCGTTTTTATAACCTGATTATAATTTAATTAGAAATGCTCAAATTCTTGTATTATTAATTTTAATAATATAGGTAGAATATAACATACATAGATTCGGCTGACAATAAAAAAAAAGATCAAAATCACTTGAAATCAAGTTTTCTCTCTCTAGAATCTCTTTCCCTCTCCTTAAAATTGTAGCCTAAAGGGAGGGGGAATTTGGCTAAATTGAAGTTTAAGTGGATTTTGATATTTTTATAAAATATAAAGTGTTGTAGTGCTCCGTATAGTGCGACGTTGTGCCGACACAATTCATAATAAAATGGCATAATCGAGAACTCAATCGCAATACTCTCAAGGAAAAATTTTATGTTCTAGATTTCATGCATGCAAACCATCGGATCACAATTCAAAACAAAATTCAAACATTTACATACATACAAAACATTTTCAAACACTATTGCAGTAAGTATTATAGAAGATATTGACTCTCATATATCTACGCTATTATAATAATTATCATAATACAAGAGAAGATGTATTTAACTCTCAAACTAGTCGTGGGACTAATTTAGTCAACCAAGATAACTGACCCAAAATAGCATGAAAATCCTTAATGATAATCATTAGTTACTTGGTTTAAAGGACTTTATGAAATCTAAGTTGGAATTTAATTGACATAGGACTTCATATGCCATCAAATGATGAAAAAAAAGAAAAAAAAAAAGAGAGCTCAAATTTATGTCATTACTAATATACAAACTTTTGATTGTGAACATAACATAATGGCATCATCATGATCAAGTTAAGCACCTATTTAAAAAGCATGCATCACATATAGACTTTTGTCATAATGTTTTTGCTAGCATTGAATCTTTGAGCTAAGCTTATTTAATAGTTGACATGATATTGACTCCTTTGTTAGCTTGAATAAATTAAGAATTGGTGTTCTTAGGGCTGTAGAACATGAGCGCAAGAGATTTAGGCTTCGTTTGTGACGAATTTTTTTACTGTTTCTTAAAGCAGCTTTTTAGTATAAAAATTTTAATTTTTGTACTAAAAAGCTGCTTTAAATAGCGGTAAGAAAACAATCCCACATGAAGCCTTAAAATTTCATAGGGCTAGTATTCCCTTCGTTTATAATCGACACATAGCTATCATTATGAAGGTGTTTTGTGTAGGTTTACTTGATGTTGGGCAACTACTAAGATAAGTTTAGGTTGAAATATTGGCTTAGAAGTAGGCTACCAATATGCTGATCCCCATGAATTTAAAATTTGCGAGCTTGATTTTGATGGTAACAAATATATGATTAGAGATAATATTATATGTACAAGTTGAATTTTTGGTATTTGTATGAATTTCGATGCATGTAGCTTACTAAGTTACAGAAAGATTGGAGAAACCTATGGGCATGCTCAAGAACTTCAAGAAAAAAATAAAGTGGAGCTCTAGGAGGTATTTTTATGTAAAGCCATTAGAGTACTTTGGAATTTTAATTGTGTGACTTTAATTCATAGCACAAGGTTACTTCTATGAATGGTATCAAATGAGTATTATAAAATATTAATGAATCAATTCCTAAAAGTTCAAATATATTGAAAAAATAAATAAATAAATAAAATTTAAAGGAAATACACTGGGCAATTGGGCATGCTGCGTGACATAAAAGTACCCCTCAAACTTAAGATAAAATTATATAAGATAATTGTGAGTCCCGCAATGCTTTATAATGTAGAATATTAGCCATTAAAAGAGAAGCACAAATAAGTAAGTGTTGTAGAGATGAGGAAGCTCAAGTGGATGAGCAGCTTTATACTAAGAGATGGGATGCAAAATGAGTATATACATTAAAATGTTGGAGCAGCTCCCGTGACAGATAATATTAAAGAGAGTTGCCTTAGAAGGTTTGGTCACATAAAACATCACCCTTCCAATGATCCGATTAGGAGATCAGATGTGTTAGACCTGTCCTAAAGAAAGGTAAATGTAAACCTAAAAAATTTGATTAGAAAACAATAAAAATAATTTTTTAATACATTTAAATGAGAATTTGACTCTAAATAAGACATACTGGAGAAAAGAATTCTTAATGTAGCCGACCCCACGTAGTGGGTAAAAACTTCTTGTAGTAGTAGTAGTGTAACTTGGATAGCAACTTCTAGTAAACATCATATGTAGCATAAATTAGAAATGCAACTTAAAACAAGCAAATATGAAATTTTCCATCAAAAAGACTAATAATCATGCTATAATAGACAATTTACAAAGGTTAAATTTAAACATACTTGGAAAATAGTTCGTAGATCAGCTGAATTGTAGAGCTGGATATAAATAAGAGTAGCTAAGACGAGAGCCATAGATAGCTAGCCAACTGGTAAGAAGTATTGCTCTCGCTTCCACTGGACCACATACTCCCAATACTTCACCAGCATGTGATCATCAGGTACCACATCCTCCGGTTTACCGACGCAGAATATCGCATATGCATCAGCAGCATACCTGAGAAGAAAAGAGGATTTTTTTTAAGGAAAATATTTTGCACGATAACACAATCTATTCAAAGAAACGAGCAGTAATTGAAAAAAATTGTGTCAGCAAAAAATTTCATGCATTAGAACTCACAGACATGATTTTCATGTAAAACTTTCATCATTTCGTTGAGAGACACTGAGGTTTCGTTTGGGACGGCTTTCTTATCACTTTTTAGTATAAAAATTAAAAATTTTAAATTACAAAGCTGCTGTAAGAAATAGTAAAAAAGCTCTCCCAAACGAAGCCTGAGACTCACAGTACATGCTAACACCGCTATATTTGATAACAAGCGTGAAGCAACTTGCAGAATTTCATATCAAGGTCAGTGGTAATGCGTGTGTTTTGAGCACATATGAAATATATATATAAACTGATGTAGCATAGCTTGGATGAAACAGATAAACTAATCATATCTTCTAGAATTTTTTTATTATTAAAGACAAAATTCATTATTAGAATATTTTTTTAATAATTTGCTATTGAGTGTAATTTAAAATTCATGATCATATCTTCTAATGTTAAATTTAAATTAATGATAATAATATTTCAAGACTAATTATTGAAATAACTAATGGTTTAAGAGCAAAATTCATATTACAAATCCAATATAGATAGAGAATAAACATAAGGGTGGAAGTTATTTAAAAGACTAATTAATAATTAGTAGGTTATGAATATTATTTTAAATTTTAGTAATATATTGAGAGAAATATATAGGTAAATATAACAACTGTCTATGTGCATTCAATAGCTAGTTCTAGAGAATGAGAACAATTCTAATTAATAATATTTGAGGTGTTAATAGTACAAATTAATTATAATTAAACAAGTTAGAGAAAATAAGATAAATTTATCAATTAAATCTTAATGATGAGGTCTTCCTAGGTATTAAATCTACCGTCATCATCAGAATAAAGAGTAAAAGTGAAACAACGTATTTCTCAAGTTCAAGGTGAGTGCTTATGTCTTTTAATTACAGTAATGATATTTGTTTTCCTACATATGATGCATCAAATATTGTTATTATTTAATTACTTATTATTAATGTTATATGAATTCCAAAGACCATTAATCATGTTGAACCAGAACAATTGAATTTAATATTATACATATATCATCCATTTTATGTCATGATGTTTATTATATAGATCAATATGAAATGATTTGATTAAAATAGAATGCTTGCATTTGCATGTGCATGTTGATTGATGGAGTACATCCACTTATGATATTGGTTGGAGACGCAATATACCCATGCACATTAATGAAAAATGTTATCGAATAGGATAAGGAAAATAAAATGGAAAACGAGTATCTTTATTGGTACTATTTTAGATGGAGGCTCCTGTGCCAATTGTATTATTTATGAGAAATGATAATGATATGACTAAAGATACGGATAATGATATATACATATTATTGAAAATTTTGAAATGAAATTATTTTATGTTTGAAAAATGATCATGAATATTGTTTCAAATGCCTTGAATTACTGTAGTTTAGAAGCATGACTTACTCACTGAGTTCTTTATGACTCACTCTTCCTATTGAAAAATAATTACATGTATAATTAAATCAATTAAAATGAGCAGAAGAAGTGAAAATGTGTATCATAGGCGGACGCACCAAAAGAAATGTATTTAGATGATTTTATTACAATTTATTTCAAATTTGAGGTTTTAGTGGCTCTTTTTGCTTATTGGAAATAATTAGTTATTAATTGAAAATTTAGTCAAACGTCTAACCGTCTGTTCTCGTCTCGTTAATTCGAGTCTCCAAGCCGGATCATGACATTTCCTCACCTCCACGAAGATCCCAAGCTCCACACCTCATTGTTAGGTAGCTTGGAAGAGCACGCCAGGATAATCAATTGAGTTTCCAAAGACTAAAATCAATGTGTTGTAGTCTCAATTGGAATTCCTTCATAGGAGACTACAATACCAGATTCTGACTTTTAAACTCCCACCTGGTCTTTAATCTCTTGCATGCAGACAACCCTTGTTGAATCTCTCCATAAATAGCCATATCTGTCGTTATCAGTCCATAAGTAGTAAAAAATTCTAAGGAATCGCTTCCAATTAGAATGCAACTACTCTCAAACGACCAAAGATGCTTTTGGCAAAAAATTCTCAACCCTTTTTGTCATAATCTTATGCTCATGGAAGAAATGGTTGCAATATCGTTAGAGTCTCCACAAAACCAAGCACCCAATTGTGGCTCACAACCATCATCCTCAACATGTGAATCTCCTCATATTGCTTCTCAACCACCAAATGCAACTCTTCAATAGTCATCGTGTATGCTTCTAATCACCCATAGTAATCCACTTGGAGCTACTAATTAAGAGACTGTTCAACCTCATAGACTGTATCTTCGTGTCTGTTACCTATGCTGCCTCCCATGGTTGACAACAGAGGAGAATTAAGAACATAGATTGCCATCAAGTCGAGCCTATAGGAACTGCCTGCAAATTGATTTTTATGGAGGAGATCATCTTCTCCTCCTATCCTACTTCTCAACAATGTCACCTAACATATTCATAACTAAACGAGTAAACGGGTATTACCCTTGTTGATTTCCTTGCGACATTTAACAGCAGAGTTAGAGCCTGTTGAGGCTGAGATACCTCAGGAGACCCAACTCGAGCATTCGCTAAGAATTTTTCCCATGAGTCAAAGGAGTTAGATACTAGTCACTTATTCTAATTCTTATGTCATCATTATAACAATTGCATGTCAAGCAAACACCTCCTTTACCTATACCATGGCAACTTCTACAGCAAATGTCATTAATGCCTCCATTGCCAAGGACAATGTCATGGCATTCATCTAGGGACATCACCTTCTTCTCCTCCATCCTCCTCTTCCTTGCGTCATCCTCCTCTTCCTTGCGTGGAGTATGGCCTCTTCCGTTGCTTCATTCACCGCGACCTCCTTTGATGTTTCCCTTGATGCGACCTTCTATGTTGATGTCTTCATCACAACCTCTGTTGTAACCTCTTCCGATACAGCTTCCTCCATTACCGACTTCACAACAACCTCCTCTAGTGTCACCTTCATTGCACGCTACTCCATTCTCAATTTCCCACAACCTCCTTTGTACCTACGTTCGTCGCTTGTTCATCTTTTTTTCCGCTTCCTAGCCAAAAGGATAGCATCAATCATGTCAACACTGCGCTCAGTCATCTTTTCAACCAAGCTCCAACTGTCAACAATTCATTTGGTCATCTAATGCTACCACTTGGCACCTAATAGCCCTTGTTTTGCCACGTGTAGCACATCATCTTGCCACCAAAGCCAATCACCCATATCCTACACATCACTCTCCACCTCAAAACTACCTTGAATTGGAGAACAAACTACCAATACCTCCTCCTTGGCCCCAATGAGAGAATTTTGAACCCCTAACTTATTAAGATTGAACGCTTATAATCTGGAGAGACCAAGAGCTTATATCTACTACTTCCCTAATTCTAGGGAATTCTTTTGCACTCCCCCGTAGTGGACTTGGGTTCTCAAACAAAATTACTTAAATCTTTTTTTTTTTATTGTTGTTACTTCTTGATTCTATCCACTTCTCTATTTTTTTTTAGTTCTTTTGTAAGTCAAACTCCACCCTAGGTCAAGGAGTAAACCAACTTGGTGGCTCTCCCTTCCTTTTCTTACTCATCAGTGAACCAGCAAAAACTCTGAAGAAATATCAACTTTCAACCATCCTAGACCATATTTGGTCATGCAAATAGCACATGCAATGAGAGGACAAAAAACAACAAAAGCTTTGTGCAAAATTGTGTCCATGAGTGTTTTATACATGAAATTTTTACTTACATAAAACTTCTTGAATTGGTGTGATAAATTAATAATGAATATATATAATCAAAACATTTGGCAACACCCTTGATCTCAAAATGGAATTTTGCAAGTTAGACCATTCCCAAAATTATATATAACAATGCAAGGAACTAGAACAATGACGAAATGATGAAAGTTTTATGGGGTTTCATGATCATGAATCATAGAGGAAATTTTTGCTCGTGTAAATCTATTGATTTCATGCTCGTTTCAATGAACAAACAAAGCTACTACGTACAGCTTATTGAAATGAAAACATATTGCTTTAGATATAAAAAAATGAAAAAAAGAGGAGTCCCAAAAGAAAAAAGTTTGAAATGGGGCGACAACTAGCCACTCACTATGTGGACGACTTACAAATGTAGCCGCCCATCACGGGGATGACTAGCCTAATCACCCACTAAGGGTGTAAATTGTTTCCCCTACATTATATTTTGAATGCATTCTTATATCTAATTGGGTTGCTAAATGTATTCCTTCCAAAAAAAAAATCAAAAAGAGGATTTGTACCAAATGAAAATGATTATAATAAGATGTCAAAGTTGTATGGAATTCCAATATTATAGAAATACAAGACCCAAGTATATCCTACTGGGCAAAGATATTACTTACTTGCCAACTCCATGAAGCTCAGTCACATAAGTCCACCCATCTTTCAGATATTGACGTGACATTTCACGGATATCTCTTGCACGTTTATTTTGTAAACCAAGAGATTCAATGACAGTTCGAAGTTCATTCATAGGGACGTGGACTGCAGCCTCAGCTGTTGGGCATAAAAGAAATACACGTCGTAAAATTTTCTTGACCTACGTACAAAGAAAAACAATGTCACAGTTAGCACACATAAAATTCAAGCACGTGCTTTGACATTCTGAAAAGTTCTAAAGCACAAAGTTCCATTGCCTTGAATTGTGGTCATCAATTTACTTAGAAGTACATGTCTTTCAGAAAGCAATACTAAAGTAATGTGAAAAAATCAACATTGGCAAAATTGAGCTACACCTTGACATTTGTTTTCAGTATTAAAGCAAGTTATAGACTCAAAGAGAAAGGCTTGCAGTGTCCCAACAAATATCACAGTGAAACTCAGTAGGAATATAAAAAAATACAATCAAATACATTTGTATATTTGCGAACGCACAAAACACAAATACTGGTAGCTCATCATGCAGAGAATGATTACAAAAACTCTAAATTCATTCATTCCAGAAGCATAACATTCATGGCATCAAGCAGGCATGAAGAAACACAATTTCAGTCCATAACATCAACAGTTATAGACAAAATTTGACATAGATGATTAGATACATACAAAGATAATCTTTAAATAACCAATTTTTTCCATGCCAAGCTATCTCATAAAAAGCAGAGAAAACATGAGAACACCAGTGTACTGACGTCACCTGTTCGCCTGTTGTTTGATTCAAAAGCATGCATATTACAAGAACCCTCCAAGGATCAAAGGCATGATCCTCCTGCAATAGCTCATAAGGAGAATTCGGAGGTACCCAATTATTGTCAGGGCTGACCCTACGGTAGGAATCCTGCATTTTCTCTGCCTTTTTCATTGTTTCTCTGTGTTTACATCTCGCAGACCTGCGTAATTTGTCAACCTCATCTGTTGCCGGAAATGAAGCCATCTTCCTCTGTTTTTTGGTTTTCTGAGAGGGAGGCTCATGAGATAGAGCAAGGCAAGAAGCATGTACCGCTTCCGCTTTGTGCCGCCCCTTCATTATCTTGAAGACAGATGGGTTTACTGCTACGACGTTGTTACTGTTTTCAAAAGTGCTGCTTCTCTTATTATGATTTATTGTTTTAGAGCTAGTGGTTGCAATATGTGGAGTTGTTTCTGGGATGTTAAGGGAGTAAAGTGACTGTTGGAGCCTGTTCCTATTCTCTGTTTCCTTAAGTGTAACATTTGCTGCTCTTGTGCCATTGCAGGAGGCTTTTTCACCTTTGGAAGTTGTAGAGAAGGTAACATTTGCAGAAGTAGCAGCAATGTCAGATTCAACACAGCTCAGGCGCTCTTGAAGACTCCTGTTTCCAGTGTAACGGAAAGCATTGACCATGTTAGCAAATGATGCCAAGCTCTGCCTACTAATACCACCATTGCTACAAGAGGGATTTTCCTCCTCGCCTGCGTTCTCCTCCCCTATCATTATCTTCACCATTTCAATATTTTTCTTTGACTTATTCTTAGTTCTCCTAGTGATGATGCTCTTTTTGCTGTTCAAGTTAGTGATGGGCATTTGTTGAGATATCCCCAACTCCTCAAGATTTACCACATCCATCGCCTCAGCAAAGCCAAGAGCTTCAGCCGGAGTCCAAACCACCTTGTTTAGGGCCGGAGCTGGTATCCACGAAGAATTCTTCCACTTCCTCCCACTCCTAGTAGCCTCTCGGCATTCTTGAGAGGGAAGGCTTGCAGTTGCAAAGGCTTTCTTCACCTTGTCGTTGGTGTAGATTGAACTAGATGGATCCTCATTCTCCCCACCCATTCCAGCCACCACCATTGCCTCTGAATCAACACTCCAAATCCTCTTCTTCGGCAAGGGTAACTCAGATCTCCGTCTTTTAATACTGATATTACAGGTTGGAACTGCATCGATCTCCTTGCACTTCTGATGCGTTGCCCGAGATACCTCCGGAACATTCTTCATTTTCCTCTTGCCTTTAACATTAATCACATCTCCGGCCCATTCCATTGAATCAACACTCCTGTTTTTCCCCTTATGGGAAAAGGGCAACTCAGCTCTAAGGCTTTTAAAGCAGCATTTGCAGGTGGGAAAAGTATGAATCTCCTCCTCGCCCAACTCATTGATTACCGGAGATAACACCGAATTTCTCTTCCTGTTGGCTTTAACCCTCCTTGCCGCCACCGCTCTTTCCATTGGATCAACGCTCTTGCTCACCTTACCCAAAAAGGGCAACTCAGATCCACGCCTTTTAATGCCGATATTGCAGATGGGAGCAGCATCGTTCTTCTCATCGCCCTCTTCATCCGACGAGGTGGATAACACCCGAACACTTTTCACCTTTCTTTTAGCTTTAACCCTCATCACCCCCGCCGCCACCCTTTCCATCGAATCAACACGCTTGCTCCAATTCCTCGAAAAGGGCAGCTCGGGTCTACACCTTCTAATTCCATCACGGCGGGTGGGAACAGCATCGATCACCTCCTCGCCCTCATCCGACACCGGATATAGCACCGGAACCGTCTTCATCTTCTTCTTCATGGCTTTAACCCTCTTTCCGTACACCGGGACTGCCAAGGCAAGAACTGGAGCTGGTGGAGTGCTCGGCATCGTCTTTCTCTTCCTTGTGTAAAACAGGGGTTCCGATTGAAGAGAGTTTGATGCCGGTTGGACCTCAGCAACGGCTGCAATCGCCGTCGTATTCTGCTTTACGATATTTAACTTAGCAACCGACGCTATCGCCTGCATGCTTGCTGCTCCGCTGCTCCGCCGCTCCGCCGCTTCTGTGCTCTCATTCCGTCCCTCCGTGGTACCCGCCATAGCGACTGAAGATCGAGAGAGAATTATTATCATTATTATTATTTACACCGCCTAAATAAAAATAGCAATAAGCAAAGCTTTTAAAATCGGACCGATCAATGAACCGGAAGAATGAGGGTTTAGTGGTTTAATGGTTCGATCAAGGTCGAACCAGATGATGTAATAAATAATAAAATTAATATAGTAATATGATGATCTAACCTTAAACTTATACACAAATTCATCTTCTCATACAAATCAAATATCTAAATTAAAAATAAGTTACAGGTTATTTTATAAATAATATAATTCATATTTAAATTAAGATTAGTTCATATATATATGTTTTAAAATTAATATAAGTAATTTCTAATTTATTTTATATGTTTAAATATAATTTATACTTATGAAAAGTATACAAAATTTTTATTATAAGATTATATCTATATTTTTCATGTTATATTATTTAATATTAAAATAAAGATAAAATTTTTAATATATATATATATATATATATAAAATTATATTTATAGTGTATGTATAGTTGTTGCGTCCAGGAGTATTCGTGGCAGTAGAGAAATATCATATTTAACGTCTTAGTGTTGTACGAAAATCCGGCACGCAATCAGATAAGGAGAGAGGGTCTAGCATTTATGAGACACCAAGATTTTTATGTGGAAAACTCCTGAAAAAGGGGGAAAAACCACGGGGGCATAGCCCAGTTTGAACGAATCCACTAGTATTTGCAGTCGATTACAAATGAGGCCCTTCCTTGGGAGAAGGCATTAGCTTGATGTACATCTTATAGAGTACATTACATGACGTAAATACAAAGAGTTACTATTGACGTAATCGTTTGGTCGGGAGGACCGTAGTCGGCGGGCGACGGAGGTCGGAGGGCTTGTAGTCGGTGGGCGACGTAAGTCTGGAGGACCGTAGTCGGCTGGCGACTGAGGTCGAAAGGACTGTAGTCGGCGGGCGACTTAAGTCAGGAGGACCGTAGTCGATGGGCGACAGAGGTCGGAAAGATTGTAGTCGGTGGGCGACATAAGTCAGGAGGACTGTAGTCGGCGGGCGACGGAGCTCGGAAAAACTGTAGTCTGGCGACGAAGATCAGAAGGACAACGTCAGGTAGAAGTCCAACAATAGAAAGAAATCCATCTTCGCGTAGATGTCCAGCGAAGTCCGATAACCGGTAGAAGTCCGGCATCGGGTAGAAACTTGGCGAAGGTGAAGGTCCGACGTCGAGTAGAAGTTCGACGTCTGTTAGTGGCAGAGGAGAACTCCGGCTTCACTTGGGCGGAGTTTCGGCGTCAGGAGGGAACTCTGTTGCAAATTGGGAAGAATTTCAGCATCACGTGGAAGTTTGGCAGAGTTCCTGCGTTCTCCCCAATATCACGCAGAATCCCGGCGCATTCGGGCGGCAGGACGAACTCCGGCGTGGGTCGAGGAGGAGAGGATTCTCCCTTTCCCCTTTTTCTTCTTCTTTCTTTCTTCTTCTCTCTCTTCACTTGAGCCCCTCTTGTGAAGAATGAGGGCTCTATTTATAGTTTTTCTGGAGTGGCATGTCTTGTAAATATGTGTGAGATCAGGGGCGAACAGGGAGTGGTTGAATGGACGTCTGATATTGAATCCTTTGATCATACACCATTCGTCATCCTTTTGAAGGCCTTAGTGATGTCAGAATCCAGCGATCTTGGGCTCGTTGGATTCGTCTCATCGAGTCGTTCGATTTGAGTATAAGCTCGTTAAAATTGGAGACCGTTTGGTAACTTAAATTGTGGTTTGAACCTTCCAACAGCGCTTCGGGTCTTTGATTCGGACTCATTTGGGCTCGGATTGGGTTGGTCTTGGTGTCGTTGGATTCATATTTCCGAGACGCTCAGTTTGACTATAAGCTCGCTGAAATCGGAGTTTGGGTGCTCCCGGAATTAATTTTTGAAGTTTCCAACTAGCTTTTGCCTCGAGATTCGTGCCCGATCAAGCTTATTTTGTGATGTCGTATCAGTTGCCCCCCTATTTTCGGACGTTGTAGCTTCAGGAGTCCGAAAATATGCGTCATAATTTTTAGAGAATTTTTTTGAGTGAGTCAGAATTGATCTTGTATGTAGGGGCCTTGAATGGCTCTAAAAGTGCCGAAATTGAGTCAGGAATGTCGAAAAACGGTCCCTGGGACCCCAAAAAAGTCAAATTTGGACTTGCCGGGGCAAAAAATGGGCCTGAAACGGATCGAGCAGTCGAACAGGCCGGAACGGCCGGCCGGCTTGCCAGCGCCGCCTCTGGCGGCGCGGAACCGCGGCCACGCACGCTTGCCGCGGCCGCCCGAGCCTGGCTATCCGTGTCACTACCCGACCCGACCGGGACGGATCCCGCCCGCACCGGGCCGCGACCAGCTTAAAACAAATAGACCAGGATCTAGCTTTGGAATTTGTTTCGGAACTAATTCTTCCAAATATTTCAACTCAAAAACAGACACACAGAGCTACTATGAAACATCAACTGCAGCGGAACAAATCATCTATATTTTTCTTTTCCTCAAAACAATCATCTACACTACAGGCCATGACTCAGACAGAAAGAAACAGAACAAAAGAGCCATGTCTGTACAAAAATCAAAAGTACAAAATAATACCTACAGATCAGACTCTGAACTCTAGTCCAAGACCTCCTTCCCTTTCCCAGAACCTGAAAATCACGCAGAAAACAAGGGTGAGCTCAACAGCTCAGCAAAGCGACAAACCTTCAATCAAAACTCTCAGAATCCAAAACCAACACTTCAAACCAAATCCAATCAGAATATTCGTACAGAAATCAGAACCAGACAGATCAGAACAAACAGATCAACAGAATCGTACAGATCAGAACAGAACAGATACGAACATATATTGAATCAGAAGCAGATCAGAACAGATCAGAATATCCAATCAGAACAAACAGAACTGTACGGAAATCAGAAGTCATATCAAATCAGATATCAGATATCAGATATATAATTAATAGCTAAACTAAACTAAACTAAATAGAATCGCTACGGATTCTGACCCTTATGTCTTCCTTGTGCTCACGGCACCAGAACAGAATAGATGTGCTTACAGGACCAGAACAGATTTCATCGGATCCGGAACAGAACAGATATTTCTCCAACTTGAGCTCATCTCAGATTTCCCAGACACTAACTGAATCTCATAGGATCCAGACCCCTTATAACTCCCTTTATATAGTATATACAGATAGCATATCAATTCAGAAGAAATCCGGACGAATTCAGAAATCAGACAAAAATCGGGCAGCACAACGGCTGTATACGGAATTTACACAATTTTCCTGAAAAATCACAGAATACCAAATTTGCACAGAATATAGATAACAACATTGCAAGACTTTAATTCTATTGCTCAGACAATTTTAGACGTCGTAGAAAAATACAGTCGAAATAAAACACCGCCGAATTCAAAATACCCGGACAAAAATCTCCAGAAAATAACCAAAATGTGCACACTCGGCACGTCAACAACATACGGAAAATCACGCGGTAAAAACTGAACCAGACGGGAAATACGGACGAAAATCACTAACAAAAATCAATTCCGGACAGATAATACCGCCAAACACGACGGTTCTGAAAATTGAGAAAGGCGGATTGTGCCTTACCTTGTGTACAGCAATATCCTAAACAGTCTTGTCGGACGAAAACGGACCGGCGTCGCCCGAAAATTAACTTTTCCAAATTTGCCCTCGACCTTCTCTCTCCTCGGTTGATTTTAGATATTTTTATGATTTTCTCTCTCTTCAAAATGACTTGATTTCAGTTTTAAATTCCTCTGATCGGCCCGGCCGATCGCACGATCGTCCTGGACGATCAGACCAAATCCACATCGTCCTGGGACGATTTCTCAGGACGATAATTAATTTCCTTGGACGATAAAAACCCCTGCTCTCAGACTTGTGCCATCCACTGATCGTCCCGGGACGATCCCAGATCTGCCCGGACGATCCCTACAGGAAACATTCCTGGAACTTCTGGACAGAAAACTAGAACAAAAATTGCACTGATCATCCCGGGACGATCCAGATCGGCCCGGACGATCCAGGAGCAGATTTTTGATGTTACAATCTGAGCCTGGGCAGAACCCGCGCGTGAGCCGCGCCGCACCCGAGCCAGGCTGACCCCTCGCTTGAGCCGGACTTGCCCGCGCCTAGGCTGTTCGCGCGGCAGTGCCGCTGCTGCTGCCGCCGGCGGTGGCCGGCCGCTGGCCACATGCGGCCAGTCGCATTCCGCGCGCCGTGTCCGCAGATTGATGCGCTGGTCGCGTCATTTCGCGTGGCCGATTGGCTGCACCAACTTAAGTGGGACCCACTAGCTAAAAATAAGTGTTTTTTTTTGCTATTTTGGCCCAAAAAATCCAAAAAAATTTCGAAAAAAATCAGAAAAACTTTGAAAATTTAGAAACTCTAGAAACTTCCCTCCTCCTCTCCAAAAAAGTATAAATAGACCCCAAAGGTCTTTAGAAAAATTGTCCCTTCTCTTCTTTCTCCCTCTGGCTCTCTGACAGTTGAGGCTTCCGCTATTTGCGAGTGAGAAATTTCCCCTGCTCGAATTAGCGCCCCTCCTCTCGTGCAGGAGTTACGGGATTTTTCTTCTCCTCCCCCCAGCTTTCTGACGGTTGAGGCTTCTGCTATTTGCAAGTGAGAAATCTCCCCTACTCGAATTAGCGCCTCTCCTCTCGTACAAGAGTTACGGGATTTTTCTTCTCCCCCCTGGCTTTCTGACGGTTGAGGCTTCCGCTATTTACGAGTGAGAAATTTCCCTTACTCGAATTAGCGCCCCTCCTCTCGTGCAGGAGTTACGGGATTTTTCTTCTCTTCCCCCCGGCTTTCTAACGGTTGAGGCTTCCACTATTTGCGAGTGGGAAATCTACCCTGCTCAAATTAGCGCCCCTCCTATCGTGCAAGAGTTACGGGATTTTTCTTCTCCTCCCCCCGGCTTTCTGGCGGTTGAGGCTTCCGCTATGTGCGAGTGGGAAATCTCCCCTGCTCGAATTAGCGCCCCTCCTCTCGTGCAGGAGTTTAGGGGATTTCTTCGCCCTTCTCTTTTCTTCGAGAGATCATGCGAAGTTCTGATGTTAGTTGGTTGGAGATGGAGGTCGGAGAGACTATTGTAAGAAGGAAGGTTGAAAAGACTGTTGAACTGCAGAAATCCGGCGTCGGGTAGAAATACGGCATCGAGCAGAAGACCGACGAAAGTCCATTGACGGACAGAAGTCCAACGACGAGTAGAATTCTGACGTCCGGTAGAAGTACGGTGTCGGGCAGAAGACCGACGAAAGTCCATCGACGGGCAGAAATCCGACAACGGGTAGAAGTCCGATGACGAGCAGAAGTCCGACGACAGGGAGAAGTCTGACGTCGGGTAGAAGTACAATGTCGGGTAGAAGACTGACTAAAGTTCGTCGACGAGCAGAAGTCCGATGACGAGTAGAAGTCCGCTGACGAGCAAAAGTCCGACGAGCAGAAGCCCGACGACAGGGAGAAGTCCGACGTCGGGTAGAAGACCGACGAAAGTTCATCGACGAGCAGAAGTCCGACAACAAGTAGAAGTCCGCTGACGAGCAGAAGTACAACGACAGGGAGAAGTCTGACGTCGGGTAGAAGACCGACGAAAGTTCGACGACGAGCAGAAGTCCGACGACGAGTAGAAGTTCAACGTCGGGTAAAAGACCGACGAAAGTTCATCGACGAGCAGAAGTTCGACGACGAGCAAAAGTTCGCTGATGAACAACAGTCTGACGACAGGGAGAAGTCTGACGTCGGGTAGAAGTACAACGTCGGGTAGAAGACCGACGAAACTTCGTTGACGAGCAGAAGTCCGACGACGAGTAGAAGTTCAATGTCGGGTAGAAGACCGACGAAAGTTCGTCGACGAGCAGAAGTCCGATGACGAGCAGAAGCCCGCTGACGAGCAGAAGTCCGACGACAGGGAGAAGTCTGACGTCGGGTAGAAGTACAACGTCGGGTAGAAGACCGACGAAAGTTCGTCGACGAGTAGAAGTCTGACGACGAGTAGAAGTCTGGCGTCGCGTAGAAGTACAACGTCGGGTATTAGTCCGTTGAATGTCCTCTAAGTCAAAAGTTCAGCGACAGGAGGAAATTCAATATCATGTAGAAATTTAACTTTGTGCAGAAGTTCGATGGAAGTCCATTGACGGCATTTTGGTAACGTTAACCAAGGATGTATAATCTATTCGAGGTTGTTTGTCATAGCCTTTGCTCGATGATGTTAATCGATATTGGATCCACCAATGATGTAAGACCTATCCGAGGTTGTATGTCAGAGCATTTGCTCGATGACGTTAACCTGTGTGGAAGAGGTCGAGAGAATCCACCAAGGATGTGAGACCTATCTAAGGTTGTATGTCAGAGCTTTTTCTCGACGACGTTAACCTGTATGGATGAGGTCGAGAGAATCCACCAAGGATGTGATACCTATCCGAGGTTGTATGTCGGAGCTTTTTCTCAACGACGTTAACCTGCGTGGAAGAGGTCGAATCGAATCCCCCTGGGATTGATTTTGCTTTGATTGGGAGGGGGCGAATGCCGCGTATATCCCTAATCAAAGGTGAAGAATGGTCTATCTTTAGACCGTTACTGCCTTTTTAAGGTCAAGATTAAGACCTTGCCCAAGAAGTAAAAGTCCAGCAATGGACTGTACAAGGCTTGTAATTGATTGGAAGTATCCTTGCATGTCGCTGGGATTTTCCCGAAATATCATCTTGATATAGAAAGCATCGGAGGATCTTTTTGACCAGAATTGGGGTCAAAGTTGCCCCCCAGTCCGCATCTGATGCAACAATGACTGATGTCAGGAAGTTGATAAGAGCGATCTTTTGAGATTGGAGCAAAAGTTGCCCCCCTAGTCGGGAACCACGTTCCCACAGACGACGCCAAACTGTTGCGTCCAGGAGTATTCGCGGCAGTAGAGAAATATCATATTTAACGTCTTAGTGTTATACAAAAATCCGGCACGTAATAAGATAAGGAGAGAGGGTCTAGCATTTATGAGACACTAAGATTTTTACGTGGAAAACTCCTGAAAAAGGGGGAAAAACCACGGGGCATAGCCCAGTTTGAACGAATCCACTAGTATTTGCAGTCGATTACAAATGAGGTCCTTCCTTGGGAGAAGGCCTTAGCTTGATGTACATCTTATAGAGTACATTACATGACGTAAATACAAAGAGTTACTATTGACGTATTCGTTTGGTCGGGAGGACCGTAGTCGGCGGGCGACGGAGGTCGGAGGGCTTGTAGTCGGTGGGCGATGTAAGTCTGGAGGACCGTAGTCGGCTGGCGACGGAGGTCGAAAGGACTATAGTCGGCGGGCGACTTAAGTCAGGAGGACCATAGTCGGCGGGCGACAGAGGTCGGAAAGATTGTAGTCGATGGGCGACATAAGTCAGGAGGACCATAGTCGGCGGGCGATGGAGGTCGGAAAGACTGTAGTCTGACGACAAAGATCAGAAGGACAGCGTTAGGTAGAAGTCCAACAATGGAAATAAATCCATCTTCGCGTAGACGTCCAGCGAAGTCCGATAACCGGTAGAAGTCCGGCGTCGGATAGAAACTTGGCGAAGAGTGAAGGTCCGACGTCGGGTAGAAGTCCGACGTCTGTTGGTGGCAGAGGAGAACTCCGGCTTCACTTGGGCAGAGTTTCGGCGTCAGGAGAGAACTCTGTTGCAAATTGGGAAGAATTTCAGCAACACGTGGAAGTTGGGCAGAGTTCCTGCGTTCTTCCCAATATCACGCAGAATCCCGGCGTGTTCGGGCGGCAGGACGAACTCCGGCGTGGGTCGAGGAGGAGAGGATTCTCCCTTTCCCCTTTTTCTTCTTCTTTCCTTCTTCTTCTCTCTCTTCACTTGAGCCCCTCTTGTGAAGAATGAGGGCTCTATTTATAGTTTTTCTGGAGTGGCATGTCTTGTAAATATGTGTGAGATCAGGGGCGAACAGGGAGTGGTTGAATGGACGGCTGATATTGAATCCTTTGATCATACACCGTTCGTCAGCCATTTGAAGGCCTTAGTGATGTCAAAATCCAGCGATCTTGGGCTCGTTGGATTCGTCTCGTCGAGCCGTTCGATTCGAGTATAAGCTCGTTAAAATTGGAGACCGTTTGGTAACTCAAATTGTGGTTTGAACCTTCGAACAACGCTTCAGGTCCTTGATTCAGACTCATTTGGGCTCGGATTGGGTTGATCTTGGTGTCGTTGGGTTCGTATTTCCGAGACGCTCAGTTTGACTATAAGCTCGCTGAAATCGGAGTTCGGGTGCTCCTGAAATTAATTTTTAAAGTTTCCAACTAGCTTTTGCCTCGAGATTCGTGCCCGATCAAGCTAATTTTGTGATGCCGTATCAATAGTAAACTTGAAAAGTGAGAACTTTTTTTTAGATTTTAGTCTTACATCACCTAGACAATATATGTTAGCATTATTTTTGTCTAAGTTTGGGTGTGAGATAAGTAAATAACATAGTTTTAAGTGTTAGGTATGTAAAAATTTCTTAAGCTTGGCTCCTTTAGGAAAAGACACATGATATGATGGGCCATCTTCCATGTCATAAAACATTTTTTATTCTTGTTTAATTAAAATACATAAATTTTAAATTTATTTGTTAAGTCAAATATTTAATAATAAATGTATTAAATATTTTTATTTAAAAAAATATTAGCCAAACCGGTTTTTGAAAACCGGCACCGGTTGAACCGCCGGTTCAATCCAGTTTGTGGCTAAAGCGGTTTTTACAAGATTCCGGACCGGCCGGTGGACCGGTTCACGGTTTAATCGGTTGAACTGGTCGGTCCGATCCTGTTTTCAAAGTACTGGTAATAAGCATCGGTATTACTCATAATTTTTTCTAAGCAAATCAACCAATTTAATAATGCGCAAAAAAAAATATGGCACTTTATTGCTAGCAAATCTTTTATTTTGACATTTTTTAATATATATTAGTAACCCTAAATAAAATATATGATATAAAATAGTATATTCAGTCATTTAAAAAAATAGTATATTTAGCCATGAATATATATATATATATATATATATATATATATATATATATATATTAGAAGTGGGCTACATAAACAGAGATTATTTATTTAGAAATGCGTGTATTCACTAACTTTCAATTTAAAAATTTTTTTATTTTATGTACCTCATAATATATATGTAATTAGAGAAATATGTTAGTTCTTTTTTTCGAAAAATATGTCTGAAAGATAATTTCAAACGAAATATATTTTTTCTTAATCACGAACTACATTGTAAAATATGTCATAAATAATATCAATTCACACAATATTCAAATTATTTAAAAAAAAAACGTCCAAATTATATTTAAATTTTATATGAATATATAATATATTATAAGGCCGACACAATATAGTACAATCAAATAGTTGTAACAAATCAATGTTCAATCCGCCAACTATTTTATAACAAATTTGACTGAAAAATGACCAATTAAAGAATATATGTTTACAATACAATGCTTATAAATTAGCAAAAATAATAATATTTATATAATATTTCAATTAAATTTTAAAATGTTAACAATGTGCTTAAACCAAAATTTATACCATCAATAATCTTGAATATATGGTGAATGTATGTACCATACTCATAAAAATTTGTCACAGTCAAAACGAACATGTTTTGCGATGGTCGAAAATGGAGGTGCTAAGATGATCAAAAGAGAATGAATCGAGAAGCTCTTATGATCAAAATTTGTAAAACTTGGGCTCCTGTTTGTAAAATATGAAGTTTTTTTAGATGAACTTTCGAACATATTTCTTCGAATAAACAAGTAATAATAGTATTTATCAATAAGGAATATTTTGAGCCATATAAAGGTCAAATTTACATTTAATTTTTAGTGTGCAATGAGTACACAATATCTACTTTCTCTTGTTTAATAAAGAAAATAGAGTTCATAATTTATACTTGATGTTTATATATACTTTACAGCAATATCTTATTGCAACTCAACTCATTTAGAGCTCATTAATGAAATCCTCTCTACATTATTTGGCTTTCATGATTGTGTTCTTTCTAATTGTAAGACTAACCACTCAGCCTACCAATATTGGATAACCATTAAATTCTAAGCTATCAATGGCAACCAGGGCATAGCTAGCCATCACCAGCAAGCCACAACCAAATCATCACCAACAATCCATCTATGGCCGAGATCCGATAAAAGTAGTTGTTTCAATTGGAAAACAGAAAAAAAAAATGGCCAAGATCCGAAAACATCGAACCATCATTAACAATCAAGGCATGATCAAGATCCTACACTATTATCAACCAAAAAAAGGCATATAGGCAATGACCTAAGGCCTGATTGAGCCATCTTTTGATAAGAAAGATTTTGTTTGGAATAATTTTTTTACTGTTTTGTAAAAAAGTACTTTTTCAAAACTGTTGTAGAAAAAAGCTTTCTAATATAGATTGTTGAAAAGTTTTACAAAGAAAAATGTAATATCCAAACATAAATCTTCTGATTGTATGGTCGATGGATCATCCACTGGAACAAGATTCTTTTTCAGCAATAGGTTGCTCAATTGGAGAAATCCAGAGACCCCACAATATGGATAAATGCAGGAAAAGCAAAATGAGCGAAGAAAAAGATGTTGATGGATATATATTCCAGCAGAATTCTACACCAGCAAACAAAAGTAGCCTGCATAAACAGTTCAAATGCCTTCACTTATTATCTTCATTAAAAAAACTTGAAATTTTAAGCATTTTTGGAATTGAAAATCACCTGATGATGGTGGGGAAAGGAGTTTTCCACAAGAGAAAAGGCAAAGAAAAAAAGTACCTGATGAAAATATATATATGATTAGTAAGTACATTAGAGATAGAATGAATAGAAGTTGAAAAAAATTTGGTATAAAATAGATTTTTAAGGACCTGCGAATGTGAGTTTATAAATATGACTCCAAATAATTAAGATTAAGCTAATCATGATGATTAGAAAGTATAACTAAGAGAGAATAAAGAGTTGAAGTAAGAGAAATCTTCTTACACTATTGAGGTTTTGTATAGATGTGGATTTACAATAAAACATGTAGAATTAGTGTTTCTGAGTACTCACCAGGAATAAAACTGATAGTGAAGAGACCTTGCACAAATTATTCCAATGAAATTCCCAACAAACATAACAGCTACGATATCTGCAAACACAGTCAAGTAAAATGATTTTTCACTTCAGAACAATCATTAAAACTACTTAATGAAAATATTGCAAACAAGAAAGTTAAGTTAGAAACTATAAAAGTTGTGAAAAGCTGTCAACTTACGCTCTTTACGAAGGACATGGATTATTGATTCACAATAAAGAAATTGTTGGATGTGAACAAGTTTTTTTATAGCATCACACAACCTTGAACACAAAAGATTGAAGAGTCCTCCTTCATACCTGTCAATTCCCTACAACATTAGCACATACAATATCGTCCATGTAGAACAAGAAAGATCAAGATCAAGTATTCTTCAATCATTAAAATAAATAATTTTTTTTTTCCTTATGTTAAGTGGAGCAGGATGCCAATCAATCCATACAAGCTGTGCATTTTATTAAAATTGCATCCTCTGTTGCCTTCCCATTTCATGTCAAATGCTTAAAGTTAAAAATATTTTGACATTCTACTTATTTCATTTTTTTTCTTCTTTTTGAGATTAGAAATAAGAGGGGTTGTTTTTTCACCAGTTCAGATATTGCAATCATTTTCAAATCAAATGATTTTATCTTTAATGTGGCTCAAGTTCTGCGTTCAACATCTATGTGGCATGTAAGTATCATTGTTTTGAGCATGGCATACTGATGTGAAACCAGAAATTGTTTCTTAAAGATTAATAAAGTTTGTTGGAGCAATGATAAAGATACTTTAACGTTTCTCAAAATTGAAAATTCAAGAAAGATCTTAGAAGTAAACAATGCGTAGGCAATCCATCACAACTAAATTTGCAAGTTCTTTAAAATAACAACTTAAACAAAAAGCAATGAAATGATTAGTCAACTAGAATCCGGCGGTTAACAAAGCGATCGTCTCACCTTGAGGCTCAAAGTCACTCTTCTACGTCTAGGGTTGTCGGAGGAAGAAGAACCATACAAGAAACGAAATCACTCAGAGGTAGACGACACCGACGATCCGTAGTGATGGAGAGGGAGGCGTAGGATGTGGAGGTGGCGAGGGAGGATGACTGTCGATGATCCACTCGTAGTCTGAAAATTGACCGTCGATGACCTGCACAAGGGTGGGGAGGATTCGATCCAAGTAACCTTCAATGGTGCGTCGTGGTCAAACCCCACGTCGAAGAATGGGGATCGAAGGATGTGGATGTCTCCGTAGACGTCGAATACGAGTCCGCCTTCAAGTTCAGGATCCGCCATGCATCCTTGCTGGAAGAGAAAGAAACACCCAAAGGGAAAAGAGGGAGAGAGGAGGTGGCGGGTTGGAGGAGGAGGGTGGATGGACTTGGGCACTTGAGGGGATTGGTTAGAGAGAGGCTCCAAGAAATAAAAACTGAAAAATCTGAAATTATTTCAGTTTTATTTGGGTGGGAGGGAATAAATTTGAAGATTTCAAATTAATTCGAATAGAGGTTGAGGGGGGCGGAAATAGGGAGAAGTTTGGGGCTGATTTAGTGGAGCTATTAATGTAATTTGGAGAGAGAGAGGGCCCATTAAGGGGCCGGCCACATGACTAGAAGAGAGGGGTTTGAGTTTTAATTCAATGGGGGGCCCACCACTTAATTACAGATTTCAATAAAAATCTGAAATAAAATTTCAGATTTCTTAAGCGGAGAAAACTTCCTAATATGAAAACAATCAATTTGAAATTCAATTAAATTGATTGCATAAATTAGAGAGTTAAATTGGGAAACATTTAATGGCTCATGAAATTTTGAAATTTCAAATTTGAAACTCAAAGGAGGGGGGGGGGGGGGGGGGGGGGGGCGAGGTGTGGGGTTGGCCGGACGGCGGGAGGCGGCAGCCAGGTGGCCGGCGGCCTGGGCGGTTTAGGGAGAGGCGGCGGCAAGGGGAAGGGAGAAAGCGAATTTTTTTTAGGGGATTCGAGCGGCTACGAATTCACTCACCTCAATTATCTTCAATCCAGATTTCCACAAAATTAGCTTGGACGAAAACTAGAACTCACAAAGAGATCTATCTTCTCCGATGAACTCACTAAGAGAACTAGGAGGCATGAACTCACAAAGAGAACGTATGAGCAAATTTTCATTCATCAAAAACTAAAACTCAAAAACAATGACTAAACCTATATATAGGCCATCCGAAAATAAAAATCATAAAGACGACATTGCCCTTGGGCTACAATAAGCACCAACTCCCTCATAAGGGTACACATGGAAAACAAGAAATATAAATGACATGAATAAAATAAACATAAAAAATAAAGACTATGAATCATGGCCGTCGCTCGACGACCTCTCCGATGGTAAGTGTGCCGAAATCTTCTGTGGATGTCCTCATTACATACCTTCTTGAAGATTGGAACTTTTAATGCTCTAAAATTCATATTAATCATTCAAAAGCAGGGCTTCTAATAGGGTTAATATTTCAAAGTTCTTGACAGCATGGTGGTAATGCAGGGCTTCTAATAGGGGGTCTGCAAATGAACCCAAAATTCAACAAGCACCTCGATTATAGTTTGTTCATGATCGTTTGATTAACAAATCGAACAAAGTTCAACACTCACATAAATATTCGGTAGATAAATGAACAAGCATGAATAGCATGTTGTCTGATCGTTTATGATCATAAATAATATCGTTTAAAGCTCGCAAAATGAACTCATTATAAAGCATGATTAAAACTCAATATAAAGCTCAATTAAGGTTTGATATAATAGTTGATAATAAGAGCTTAATTAAGGTTTGATATAATAGTTGATATTAAGAGCTCAATTAAGGTTTGATATAATAGTTGATATTAAGGCTTGATATATCGTTAAAAAATTATTTTGATTGGGCATGAATCTTGAGGCAAAGTTGAATCAGAAACTTCCGAAGTTAATTCCGAGACCATTTGAACTCAAATTTCAACAAATTTATAATCGAACTGAACATCTTGAAAAGACAAACCTTACGACACCAATTTTGATCCAATCTGAGCCCAAATAGGTCAAAATCGAGGGCTTGAAGCACGTTTGGAAGCTTAAAAGCATAAATTGAATGATCAAATGATTTACAAATGCTATAACTTATAGTCGAATCGAGCAGCTCGATGAGACGAATCTAACGAACCCAATATCATTGAATTCTAACATCATTAAGGCAATCAAATGCTCGATAAACAGTCTATGATCAATGGAATCAATATCGGCCCTCCATCTAAGACACTCCCAATATACCATTGATATCCTCCTTATTTACTATGTCACTTCAAAAAAACTATAAATAGAACCCCTTATTCTTCAAAAAAAAAAAGAGGAGAAAGAAGAGGAAGAAGAAGAAATATGATATCTGTCTTGCTACCAAGCTCCTCGACCATCACCGGATCACCGAACATCACCGGAATTTTGCCCAGCCACCGACTGTCGCCGGAATTCCGCCCGGCCATCAACCATCGTCGGACTTCTGCCCGGCCACTAACCGTAGTCGAACTTATGCCTGGCTACCAGCCGTCGCCAGATTTCTATCGACAACCGATCATCGTCAGACTTATGCCCAGCCGCCAATTGGCGCCGGACTTCTGCTCGTCCATCAGCCCTCGCCGGACTTCTGTCCAACCGCTGACCATTGCTAAACTTCTTCCTGATCATCAACCAACAACTCCTTAAACTATTGTAATTTCATGTGAATCACACGTTGTAATTCACTCAAATTTAGTGGAATCATTTCTACTCGGTGTGGCCCCGTGATTTTTACCTTTTTCAGGGTTTTCAACGTAAAAATCCTGATGTTTTCTCATCTCTTTTTGTGTGTTGAATATTTATGCTATGCTAATAATATATATGTAAATCTAAATAATATTATATATCTAAAATTATATTTTTTATACAAACAATTAATGGGCCGATCATGATCGAACAAAGGTCTTTCCTATTTGACATTTAAAAAACCAGCTTAAAAAGTATGTTCAATCTCGGCTCACTCCAATGACTGAGTGGAACACAAGCTTTTTAATGAGCTGAACACGAGTTTTTTGCGAAAAACAAGCTTTTTTTTACCGTCCCACTTGAGGGATCCGTGGTAAATAAACATAAAAAATATACCAAAACTTCAACATTGAGTAGAAACAAATATCAAATTAAACGTTTTAAGACAGTTTTTCATTGAATTGATTTTTAGTAGAAAATATAATTTTATTTAACTAGAGCTCCTTAGTGCTTTCCAAAAATTTCAATGATAAGAGTTTTTGCAACAAATCTGCTAAAGTATGGTAACCATAGAAAAGTTGTAGTACAACTTTTTTAAAATGGAAAAAATATATATTAACCACAAAAGCATTCAAAAATCTATTTTTCAGCAACATTCCTACAATTACTTTTACAGATAGTTGTAATCGCCCCAAAATGGCCCTAAGTTCCATTTTGCATGGCCAATTTAACATGTGCAGTGAACAATAGAACATAATTATGCCTTCCAGATCAAAACAACAACAACATCAAGCCTTTATCCCACTACGTGGGGCCAGCTATATGAATCCTTTTTCTCCATTGTGTCCTATTAAAAGTCAAATTCTTGTTTAAATCTAATAAAGAAAGATCATTTCTAATATTTTCTAACCAAATCTTTTTAGGTCTGCCTCTACCGTTCTTAACATAAGTCAAATCTAATACCTCTACTTTTCAAACCGGGTCATCTGAAGGCCGCCATTTTATGCCTTTAGATCAAAGCCAAAAATAAATTTGTTTTAGCACAACATTGGCCCTGTGTAGGATATTTTTTTATCTTTATTTTTTGAATTAAATTAAATATGTATTAAATATACTTGATAAGTTACTTCATTAGTGTTTAAAAATAAATTTGCGATTTTTTTCAAATTTTGTAAAAAAACTATTTTAGGTGTTTTCTATATTTCAAAACAAACTTTCATTCATAGCACACAATTCTAATATGCAGGCATGACCTTGTCAACCTCCACCGCAAAAAGATGTGAAACCAAATCAATGCGCACATTCGATGCTCTGATCATTTATCGTCACCTTCATCAACTAGAGGTCACAAAAAGCAGTCATGCTCAGAAAAAAATTACCTACTCAACACATAACACAAATTTCCACTCATCAACGTCCCCGCGTCGAGGTCCTCGATGATGCAAACCTTCTACACAACACTATTCCGAGCACAGCAGAAGAACACGAGCACATTCGTGCTCACAGTAGAAGCTGTAGGGAAAGTAAGGGCGTAAAGGGTTGGGTTTGAAGTGACATCCGGGGAACTGGAGTTTGAAGTTAGAGCGATAGCGAGATACTCCTTGCAAGAAGATGACAAATTTAAGATGTTCTCATATCTTTGGTCAACGAGTGAAAGAGGAAAAGGCATGATTTCTATTGGGATGGTGAATTCAAATTTGGGTAAAGTTGACAAGGGTTTAGTCTATCGTTGAATTGGGTTGACATAAAATTTCAATTATTTATTTTAGTTGTGCTATTATTTATTCAGATTATTTTTAATTATTTATCCGGACTGAGCATGATTTCTGATTTTATCATGGCAACTTTTTCCTTTTTTGAAACTAATAAATGCATAATACAAATGAAACATGCTTTTGTTTCAAGCAATAACATAAACAAAACAAAACAAAACAAATTAAAAACAGAAAAAAAAAAAAAAAAAACAATACCAAAAAGTTCAGGCCTCTTAGCAAATCACATCAGAAAAAAGAAATTTGAAGAGACATAACACAGAGAAAACTGGCAATTAAAAAAACCAATCGAATAGATCGAGCACTTACTTGCACCATTTGTAATGTGCAAATATTAAAAGCAATGTAAGATGAATAACCAGCAGTGCACTTGCAAGTTCTTTTGAGATAAATATTTCTTCTGGAACAAATTTGAAATTAACAGACCTGAAAGAATGAAATAAATGGATATGAGGCAAGTAACATTTTTATTTTATTTTATTTTTATTAATTTTTTTTATATGAGGCAATTAACATATAAAAACATCAAAAAATAAGCGTATAACTGTGATACCATTGAATTCAAGCTTGTTTACTTAAGATATATGTATGTAGTAGTAATATTCAAACAGCGTAAAAAGTCCTTACAAAAAAGGGTTTTTTAACTACTTATTAAAAATGATCTTTAAAACCTCCAAAATAAAGCTTATTTTCCAAATAAGCATCAACAGATAAAAAATTATGAACTTTCTAATAAAGGGTGCACCTTCACTAGACTGCATGAATACAGATACGTTTTGAGCAAATGTCCTAAAGATAGAACAGTTGGGGGCAGAGGCACACGTGGATTTTATTCTCTTTAAAAACCACATTAGTTCATTGACCCAAAAGAACCTTATTTAATTAAGATCATAAATATTATTTGCATAGATAGTCTAACAAAATATTAAATCCAGCAGATATGTACAAAAATCATAGAATTTCAATTTATATACTGTAGAAAATTGAATCCGACAAAAAAAAAAACAGTGGAGAGCCTTGCTGCGGTAGGTATCCTTTTACTTGTTCTTTAGCTAATATTCAGCTGCATGAATATTTCAAAACTGCATTGAGTTGAAAATAATTCTCTCCAACTTCACTAAATTCTTATAATGAAACATCAATTGAAAGTAAAGCGGAAAATATGTAGATTTATCCCAAACACCCGATTCCATAAGACATAAGCATTCGAAAAGTCAATATTTCTCAAAGAAGCATCTTGAATTCTTGATAAATGGAAGAACGCTTATGGCATTAAAGAACAAATGGACTTAAAAGCCTCTAATTTAAAAATCTCAAGATATCTACAAATTTAAAGAGATATGACAACTAACTTTTGGATTTTCAAATATATTATTATTTGTTATTTCTACAGACATAGAGCCTTCTAAACGTAAGCTTGTATATGTGGGCACTTGTACAACAAAAGTAGCTATAATCTTCTGGTGCAATGAAGGTCTAGAAAATAGCATCTGAAACAAACTAACACAGTTTTAAAATGGCGCAAACAGCATTGACTATAACAATCTGCATAGACGAGAGAGCTGAATGTTGAACAAATAATTCCTAATCAATAAGTAAGAACAAAAAATATTGCACAAACATAAAGAGAATTTGACTTCAAATAAATTGCTAACATGAGAACTCCTGTATGATTTGCACTTCCATACATCAAAGCATTGCGCCTTAAGAAACAGAATAGCAAGTTTCATACTAAAAATTTACCAGAAGTGGATGAAGACTCGACCAAGGTTGAAAGCTCTAGAAATGTACGCCTTCGGATACAACAATAGAAAAGGCAAGCCCAAGACAACCTGCAACACATGACACCAAATTACTGCTGCTATAAAAACAATTTGGATCATAAAATGCTCGGCATCATCCCATGCAAACCCAATTAAATGCCAATATAAGTATTCCATACCAAAAAAAATAAGTGTCAAAAGGCACTCAGATTAGAACATACAAAATGTCACTTGACCGTAACCAAAGCCTGGTGAAGTGGAAAATTAAGAAAATCATAGAAAGTGATACAACCAACAACAATATTAAGGCTTTATCCTACTACGTGGGGTCAACTACATGAATCTTTTTTTCTTCATTGTGTCATGTTAAGAGTCAAATTCTCATTTCAATCTAATAAAGAAATGTCATTTCTAATATTTTTCTAACCAAGTCTTTTTAGGTCTACCTCTACCTTTCTTAACATAAGCCAAATCTAATGCATCTACTTTCCTAATCAGGTCATCAGAAGGCCGCCATTTAAAGTGAGCAAGTGACCTAATCATCTAAGGCAACTCTCTCTAATCTTATCTTCCACTGGAGCTACTCCAACCTTTTCACGTATATGCTCATTTCGTATCTTGTCTCTAAGAGGAAATCCACTCATCCACCTGAGCATGCTCATCTCAGCAACACTTAACTTAATATTATGCCTCTATTTTAATGGCAAACATTCTGCGCCATAAAGCATTGTCGGTCTCACCACCATCTTATAAAAAATTTTCTTAAATTTGAGTGGGATTTTTCTATCACACAACAAGCCTGATGCATTCCTCCACTTCAACCATCCAACTTGAATTCTACTAATACTATCCACATCTACTTCACAATCACTCTAAACAATAGGCCCAAGATAATAGAATGTAATACAATCAATGCAAAAAATATCAATAATTGCATTTCGGAAGAAGCATTCTTGCAAAAGGTATAATCAACAAAGTGCCAGACCATTTATCAAAATACGGTTGAGGAAATGACGACCACATATTTAGAGAAGCATGACAATAGCTTACATTCTGATAAAAGTATGAAATTCACGCAATCCATGATAAGTGCTGGTGGTTTCAAAGTCCAGTCTGGTGATACGTGTGATTGCAAAGTTGTCATTTCATCATTGTAGACAAGTAGACAATCCGTAAGCCTCTTCAAGCGGTAGAAACCTCCATCAAAATTTCAAGAAAATAAATGTGTATACTATAGAATAACTTCTTTAATTCCAATACAATTATTAGTAACCATATGTAGAAGTTGTCGAGAGTAACCTAGAATTTTATTGTATAATAGAGCAGCAAGAGCCCTAATGAAATATACAGGAAACACTAACTATTTATATTCTCTTCATGGTATCAAAGATGTACAAAAAAATAAAGCATGAGCATGTTTTTTTTTGTTTCCTTATTCAAACATCCTCAAAAGTTCTCACCCTCCCTCTCTTCCACCTCCATGCTTCACCTTTCTCCTGCCTCCACCTCCTATTACTCCACCATAAGCACACGTGGCTCCACTACAATCAACCACCAACATTCAAGAGAGAAAATTTCTTCTTTTCTTTTTAAAGAAAATGTCTTCTGTATTAAAAGATATTGACCAATCAAATGGTCCTAATCAAACCTTAGTAGGCGAATACCAAATCTTCAAACTCTATTCAAATTGAATGAAAAAAATTAGCTTATTTGGTCCCAAAAATTGAAACCTTTCTCAAAGGAGAAGAAAAAGTTGGGACACCAAATTGACCCCATGCCAAGCAAACACAATCTTGATTTTGATTCATGGGATGTAGAAGATTCGTAAATTATGTCATTGCTATGAAATTCAATGATACCAAAAGTGATGTGATGCAATGAAGAGTTACACAAGAACTTTAAAAGATAATCAAATATTAGCTCCACAAAGTATTAAATCATGCATCAAAGTCAAGTAGATCATAAGTAATTCGCGATGTTTAATTTGCTAGGTAAGAAAATACAACGAGAGAGCTAAGTCTTTTAAGCAATTGCAAACGAAAACATAAAGCAAAAGCTAGTAAATAAAAATCCCACGGTTAATACCAAGTTGTTCACACTTTGAGACCTTTAACACTCTCTTCCTACGAAGACTAAGTTGAGCGGCGGAAGATTGTCCAAGCTAGCATGGAGGTTGCCACTAAGATGGAGGCGCCAAGGAACGTTGCCGTGGAAGAAGATCTTGGAGGTGGAGGAGGCACGGTAGATCGACCTTCGATAAGCCAAGTGTAGTCGGAGAAGTGTTCGTCGATTGATTCTATGAGCGTCGGCACGATGCGGGCCAAATATTCTTCGACGGTATCGTCGAAATCAAATCCGACGTCAAAGAATTGTGACCGGAGGATGTCAACCCTTCCGTTGTTGTCGTACTCAAAGCCGTAATTCCACTCGGGTTCGTCCATGCATCCTTGGATTGGACCCGGATGACTACCGCAAGCAAGAACTCCCCAAGGAAAACAAGTGGGGCGGCGGGTTGGCTAGGGGAAGGGGAAGGCCGGCGGGAGAACAAGGGGAAGGGGCGGCTGGAGGAGAAAACTGAAATTTGATTTCAGTTTTGTGAAATTAGGAGGGAGGGATTTAGGGGTTTGAAATTCCAATCAATGTAATTAAGGCATTAATTGTGAATTTCAATTAGGGAGGGGTTATGGGAAGAAAAACTGAAATTATTTTCAGTTTTGGAGGATTGGAGGGAAAATTTGTTTAATCCTAATTTGAATTTAAAATAGGATTTGGGAATTAATTGAGCAATTAATGGGATTCCCCATAGGGGGCCGGCGGCAAGGCTAGAGAGGGAGAGAATTGTGGAGAGAGGAAGGGGGGTTTCCAAATAGGATTTGATGACTAGGAAGATTTGAAAATAAATCCAATTTCATGTAAATTTATTTTCGGATTTATTCAAAAACTTTCCATAAATAGAATTTCCAAATTTGGAAAGAGAGTGAAATTTGAAAATTCAAATTTCAATGAGGAGTTGGGAAGGAGGTGGGGAGAAGTGGTGGAGAGGGAGAGTGGCCGGCGGCAAGGTGGTCGGCCGGCGGGTCTAGGGTGGCCGGCGGGTTGGGCTCCAGGGAAAAATTGCTCACGAAAATTCGGCTCCTTCCAACGGTTGACTATTGCTTGCGGGAGATTTGGGTAGAGAAGATGAAGGTAGCATGTAACGACCTCGAGAACTCACTAAGAGATCTCTAAAGGAACTCACAAAGAGATCCAAATGGTGGCACTCACAAAGAGAACACAAAACAAAATTTTCATTCAATAATTCAATAATCCCTCATACAAGATACAATGGCCATATAAATAGGCCCCAAAGAAAATAAAGTGCAAAAGTCTAAAATGCCCCTTGGGGCTACAAAAGCAACTACTACCCTCAGGGGTAAAAATGGGAAACTACGAAAATAAAAGTACGACATGAAAAACTGAAAGTACAAGTACAATCAAAAATAAAGGCTAGCGATCATGGCCGTCGATCTCCGTGGTCGTCTCTGATAGACGCGCCGAAATCTGCTATCGATGACCTCATCATTCTCCCCGGGTGGGAGAGAACTCGACCCCGTCGAGTGCGTACTGCGAAAACTCTCATATAACTCCAGCAGGTCTGGGTCCAGTCTCTGTAGCTCCTCTCGATCGATCCACGTGTCCTCTGTCTCCGGAGTTCCTTCCCAATGGACCAAGTACCGTTGGCGACCTCCATCTTTTGTGGAAATAATCTCATCATCCAGAATGGTTTCAATCTTTTCCGCTCTAGGTAAGTGGGGTAAATTGGGGAGTGGAGGAAGGCTAGGGATCTCACCAGGTGGGGTCACACAAGGTTCTTTATGAAGTGGATTGTTGGGGTTAAAATCAGGACCCTCAAAGGCTACTATATCCTCAATATTAAAAGTGGGATTCATATTAAACCCTTCCGGGAGTTCTAGCACATAAGCATTATCGTTAACCTTCGCAAGTATTTTAAAGGGCCCAGCACTTCTCGCATGTAATTTCTTTACGGACCCAGGAGGAAAACGCTCCGGGCGGATCCGTACCATCACAAAATCTCCCACCTTGAATTCTTTAAATCTCCTTTTCTTATCAGCATGAATTTTATAATCCGTATTGCTTTGTTCAATTTTCTTTTTAATTTCATTGTGTAACTCATGCAGATGAGATGCGAATGCAAATGCAAACTCAGATGTTCTAGTCCTAGGACTCATGGGAACTAGGTCAATGGGCTGACTTGGCTGATAACCATACACAATCTCTGCAGGGCTGAGGCCAGTGGTTCGGTTTATAGAATTGTTGTAAGCAAATTCGGCTATAGGAAGCTTCGAGTCCCAATCCCTAAGGTTTTCTCCTACCAAAGTCCTTAAAAGATTCCCGAGACTCCTATTGACAACCTCAGTTTGGCCATCGGTTTGGGGGTGAAATGCAGTAGAAAATTGGAGCTTAGTCCCCATTTTGTGCCAAAGGGTTTTCCAGAAATAGCTTGTGAACTTAACATCCCTATCAGACACGATTGTCTTAGGAAGGCCATGGAGTCTAACGATTTCATCAAAGTAAAGTTTAGCGATTCGGGAAGCATCGAAAGTTTTGGAGCAAGGGAGGAAATGTGCCATTTTTGAAAATCGATCTACAACCACAAAGACGGAATCATGCTTCCTAGGGGTCTTGGGTAAACCTAGGATAAAGTCCATACTCACATCTTGCCAAGGGCGACTCGGTACTGGGAGCGGGGAGTAGAGTCCTGTGTTCTGTTTTCGCTGCTTGGCTAGTTGGCAGATGTGACATCGCCTTAAGAGTCGTCCGACATCGCGCTTGAGACTGGGCCAGTAAAAACGGTTTTCTAGCGCAGCAATAGTTTTCGCCTGCCCGAAGTGGCCTGCTAAACCTCCTGCATGTAATTCCCAAACAAGATATTCACAAAGGGAGGTTTGGGGAATGCAGAGTTTCTGGGCCTTGAATAGGTACCCATTCTCTACTACAAAATCATCCGTCGAGTGCCCATATCCCGAGGTCAAAAGGGAATAGGTATCGTTAAAGTCCGGGCAGTCCTTATAGTCTTCCTTAAGGCGTTCAAATCCGATAACTTCAGTCCTCATCCCTTGGGTGATCATCAGTCTCCTACTAAGGGCATCCGCAGCTTTATTCTCACTTCCCGCTTTGTGTCTAATCGTGTATGTGTACTCCTGCAAGAACTCGACCCAACGACCATGGCGGGCGTTGAGTTTCTTCTGCGAGTTTATGTATCTCAAGGCTTCGTGATCAGAGAATATCACAAATTCTTGGGGCAGCAAGTAATGTCTCCAGTACCTAAGAGACTGGATGACCGCATAAAATTCCTTGTCATAGGTTGAATACCGCTGACGGATGTCATTTAACTTTTCGCTAAAATACGCCACGGGGTGTCCTTCTTGAGATAAAACTCCTCCAATACCGATCCCTGACGCGTCGCAAGTTACTTCGAATACTTTGGAAAAATCCGGGAGACGCATCACAGGGGCTTCCACCATTTTCCTTTTAATGTCCTCGAAGGCTTTAGTGGCAGCAGGTGTCCAATGAAATTCGCCTTTCTTTAGGCAGTCAGTTATGGGTGTCACGATAGTACTAAAATTCCTGATGAACCTCCGAGAGAATGTGGCCAATCCATGAAAATTCCGAACATCTCTTATGGTTTTAGGCTCAGGCCACTCGTTGATCGCTCTAACTTTCTCGGGGTCGACTGAGATTCCTCGAGATGAGATTATAAATCCGAGAAAGGTGACGCTATCAGTGAGAAACACACACTTCTGAGGGTTCGCATATAACTGCTCTTTTCTCAAAATCTCACATACTTGTTTCAGGTGTCCCAAATGTTGGTCTACGGACTTGCTATAGATTAGGATATCATCAAAGTAGACGACTACGAATTTTCCGAGGAAGGGTCGTAGGACTTGGGTCATAATCCGCATGAAAGTGCTAGGGGCGTTACTAAGACCAAAAGGCATGACCATCCATTCATACAATTCGTCTTTTGTCTTGAATGCCGTTTTCCACTCATCCCCTGGGCGAATCCTAATCTGATGATACCCACTCTTAAGATCCACTTTGGAGAACAGGGTTGCCCCAGTCATCATATCGAGCATGTCGTCAAGTCGGGGAATTGGAAAGCGATATTTAACGGTAATTTTGTTGATAGCGCGGCTATCAACACACATCCTCCAGGAGTCGTCTTTCTTTGGAGTTAGGAGGGCAGGAACGGCACATGGGCTAAGGCTTTCTTTAATAAATCCTCGTTGTAGAAGTTCCTCTACTTGCCTTTTTAGCTCAGCGTGCTCCGTTGGATTCATCCGGTAGTGAGGGAGGTTATGCAGGGATGCTCCAGGAACCAAGTCTATGACATGTTGAATGTCTCTGAGGGGAGGGAGTTGGTCAGGTAACTCCTCGGGGAAGACATCAGCGAATTGCTCTAGCAGGGGTCTTACCTCGTCAGGGACTTGCCCTTCGTGATCGTCATCCACTTCCCGAGCTACCAGGGCGTACATGGGTGATCCGTGGTGAAGCTCAATGTCCACTTCTTTCGCAGTTAAGAAGTGTAGACCCTTATTAGGCTTGGGTGGGATAACCTTAGTTTCGCCCTTATCGGGTCGGGGCTGTGAGGGGATCAACTTAATCTTCTTCCCGTTGTGTTCGAACACGCAGGTGTTCGTTCTCCCATAAATGTGGACATCATTGTCAAACAGCCAAGGGCGGCCAAGAATAATCTGACCCACATCCATAGTCAATACATCACACCAAATCTTCTCCTGATATCCATTAAACTCGAGCAGGATAAGGCTCCTATATTTGATTTCCATAGAAGTTGAGTTAATCCAAGCGACCTTATACGGATTTGGGTGAGGAGTGGCTTTAAGGTTGAGCTTAGAAATCATCGCTGAAGAGACAGCGTTGATACAGCTTCCACTATCGACAATGACCTTACAGTTCTTATCCCCGATCTTCGTAAAGGTGTGGAAGATAGCTGTTCTTCTCCAATCATCGCTCGGCTTGGGTTGGGACAGCGCACATCTAACGACTTGTAGAGTGACGGGTTCATCCTCTGTAAAAGAATCTTCCTCTTCGTCCACATGATGAACCACATCAGTATCGGGCTCTTCCTCGTCGTCATTGACCTCTTCTATAATGGTGACCTTATAGGGGCTGGAACATTGTGAGGCAATGTGCCCGTACCCATGACACCTATAACATTTGGTTCCAGAATTGGGTTTTTGGGTGTCCCGCTCAGGTGCTTTACCCTTAAGGTCGGAACGTTGAGGGGCTGAGCTAGCAGTGGGTCGGCTACCGGTTGGGTTTGAGGGTCGGTTTTGAGGCTGGCTGGTGGAAGAGCGATACGGGTTGGATCGGGAGTCAAACTGCCTAGTGTGGGAATGGGTTTTGGACTCTTCTAGATCAAGTACCAGGCTGCAAGCGGCCTCTAGTGTGTCTATTCCCCTAGCAAACAGTTCAGTGCGAAGATCTTCTCGAAGGCCAGCTCTAAACATAGACAGGATTTGCGTTGGGGTAGCAGATTCCTCGCCGTTACAACGAATCAGGAAATCGTCGAAGGCGGAGATGTAATCTTTAACTTACTTGCTCCCCTGAGTTAGCCGATTCCACTTATCTAGGAGCTTAGGGTAGTAGGACGGTGGTAGGTATTTTCTCCTAAGTTCCTGCTTCATGGTTCTCCAATCGCTTATTGGGTGTTCTCCTCGAGATTCACGCATGTTCTCCAGATTGGTCCAGTAAAGGTTGGCTCGTCCGGTGAGCTTCATTTCAGCGAATCTGACTTTCTTCGCTTCAGAGATGTTGTACCATTTAAAATAGCTATCCATTGACTTGAGCCAGTCTAGGAAAATTTGGGGATCAAGTGTTCCATCATAAGTCGGGGCGTCGATCCTAATGTTTTTTCAAAAGCTGAGCGTCATTGTCTCTCCAATGATTGTCGTGTTCTACGGGCTCCTGATGGGGTCTAGGATTATGACGATAATGGTCTTGGAAGTGTCCTAGATCGCGAGGTTGTTCGCGATCGGGCCGGTTGTCGTCACCATAAGGTGAGTGAGGTCGGGAAGGCGTGTAGATCGCAGGGTTTCTCATCCGTTCAATATTATCTAGACGGTCACTCGTATGGTGCCTAAAATCGGCTAAATCCGTTTGGGTGTTGCGGATTTGTTGCGTAACCGATCCCAATTGCCCAACTATGAGGTCTAAAGTCGCTTGCAAGTGTTCCGGGTCCATTGGTGAAGGTTGGTGGCTGCTAGGGAATGAAAAGGAGAAGTGAATAGCACCTAGACACTAGGGTAGGATGTTCCTAACGCTTTTATAAATTGCTGGTCGGCTGAGGACAGCAACTTACAACTAGGAGTGAAGTTGTCTAGAGGTTAGGAGTTGGTTTAAATTACTGGACAGCAACCTAGGACAGCTAACGGAACACTAAAAGCCTCTAACGGGTGCGGGTTTTGAGAGGGCAGCAACCTTACACAGATAGGAAAATAAAAGACAGCAAACGGTGGGATGTTTGGGCTTCCTAACAGTGAAAACAGCTGCAGGATTTGTGAGGCCAGCAGGGATAAATTGAGCCGAGTTGTTCAGACACTTAGGGATCTACCAAACACAAGACCGACACTAAGATGTGAGCTAAAATGTCCTAACTTCAGTTAGATGTTTGCTGGAAATGCCCAAAACAGTAACAAAACAGTGGAAATAAATTATCTAAGCAATGATACGCATGAAGTTTTTGGAACTACCGCAAGGAACTAAGCCCTAGGATGCTTTCTATGCATGTCAAAGCATGGTAACCATGCTCTGATACCAAAATGATGTGATGCAATGAAGAGTTACACAAGAACTTTAAAAGATAATCAAATATTAGCTCCACAAAGTATTAAATCATGCATCAAAGTCAAGTAGATCATAAGTAATTCGCGATGTTTAATTTGCTAGGTAAGAAAATACAACGAGAGAGCTAAGTCTTTTAAGCAATTGCAAACGAAAACATAAAGCAAAAGCTAGTAAATAAAAATCCCACGGTTAATACCAAGTTGTTCACACTTTGAGACCTTTAACACTCTCTTCCTACGAAGACTAAGTTGAGCGGCGGAAGATTGTCCAAGCTAGCATGGAGGTTGCCACTAAGATGGAGGCGCCAAGGAACGTTGCCGTGGAAGAAGATCTTGGAGGTGGAGGAGGCACGGTAGATCGACCTTCGATAAGCCAAGTGTAGTCGGAGAAGTGTTCGTCGATTGATTCTATGAGCGTCGGCACGATGCGGGCCAAATATTCTTCGACGATATCGTCGAAATCAAATCCGACGTCAAAGAATTGTGACCGGAGGATGTCAACCCTTCCGTTGTTGTCGTACTCAAAGCCGTAATTCCACTCGGGTTCATCCATGCATCCTTGGATTGGACCCGGATGACTACCGCAAGCAAGAACTCCCCAAGGAAAACAAGTGGGGCGGCGGGTTGGCTAGGGGAAGGGGAAGGCCGGCGGGAGAACAAGGGGAAGGGGCGGCTGGAGGAGAAAACTGAAATTTGATTTCAGTTTTGTGAAATTAGGAGGGAGGGATTTAGGGGTTTGAAATTCCAATCAATGTAATTAAGGCATTAATTGTGAATTTCAATTAGGGAGGGGTTATGGGAAGAAAAACTGAAATTATTTTCAGTTTTGGAGGATTGGAGGGAAAATTTGTTTAATCCTAATTTGAATTTAAAATAGGATTTGGGAATTAATTGAGCAATTAATGGGATTCCCCATAGGGGGCCGGCGGCAAGGCTAGAGAGGGAGAGAATTGTGGAGAGAGAAAGGGGGGTTTCCAAATAGGATTTGATGACTAGGAAGATTTGAAAATAAATCCAATTTCATGTAAATTTATTTTCGGATTTATTCAAAAACTTTCCATAAATAGAATTTCCAAATTTGGAAAGAGAGTGAAATTTGAAAATTCAAATTTCAATGAGGAGTTGGGAAGGAGGTGGGGAGAAGTGGTGGAGAGGGAGAGTGGCCGGCGGCAAGGTGGTCGGCCGGCGGGTCTAGGGTGGCCGGCGGGTTGGGCTCCAGGGAAAAATTGCTCACGAAAATTCGGCTCCTTCCAACGGTTGACTATTGCTTGCGGGAGATTTGGGTAGAGAAGATGAAGGTAGCATGTAACGACCTCGAGAACTCACTAAGAGATCTCTAAAGGAACTCACAAAGAGATCCAAATGGTGGCACTCACAAAGAGAACACAAAACAAAATTTTCATTCAATAATTCAATAATCCCTCATACAAGATACAATGGCCATATAAATAGGCCCCAAAGAAAATAAAGTGCAAAAGTCTAAAATGCCCCTTGGGGCTACAAAAGCAACTACTACCCTCAGGGGTAAAAATGGGAAACTACGAAAATAAAAGTACGACATGAAAAACTGAAAGTACAAGTACAATCAAAAATAAAGGCTAGCGATCATGGCCGTCGATCTCCGTGGTCGTCTCTGATAGACGCGCCGAAATCAGCTATCGATGACCTCATCAAAAAGTCAAAGGAACCTGTATATTTCTAACCACTACCATGACTATCTAGGGCATTGTGATGCAATTCTATTTCGAAGTATGTGATGTTTGACTTCATCTATGAGTTTAATATATAAATTCGTACCACCAAGATAGATACTCTTTCAACTACCAAATTTTATAGCCAAATGAAATAGGGGCTGGCTCAAACTTGATTACTACTATTGGTCATATCAAAATGAGAAGCTATGAACAATAAATGAGATTAGTATGGAGAGTACGTGGTAAGCTATAGTGTCTCAATAAATATACCCAACAACATAAAAACCCAAAATGTCTCTTCATCCCTTACTTATAAGGTTAAGACGGCTTACAGAAAAGGCTATATCTAGAAAAAATATCTATACAAATAATATATGATCTGATTGTTATAAACTAACACCAACTTATGGATTGGCTAGGTGAGGTACATGTGGGTCCCTCCCTGTCTCTAATGTGGCCCCCTCCTTTCAATGAGCGCCTTGTGCAAGACTTTGAGGACCAGTGCCCTGAATGAGTCTCCTGGATCTAGCTTGCAGAACGAGTTTGTGTGAGGAAGTCCTTAGGAAGAAGAGGTGAGTTCTTAGGAACAAACGTCAGGTCCTTGAAAGCATGAGGCAAGTCCCTTAAATGATGGTAGCTACAAGCCAATGAGTCCAACAAGTGAAGTCATAGTCACAAGCTTTAAAGGTGTGCACTTTCTGTAGCTTGATCGAGGATGTCTACAGCAAATGAATAACCTAGGTTGCAGATAGCCATTGTGGGTGATTCAATTAAGGCAAGTGGTCCTCAAAGCAAGGTCAAATCTGAGCAACACCTTTGTAGGAGCTCACCAAGAATGATTGCATCATCAATATGTTCTCTCAAGATGAGTATCAACGCTACAAGCTCTACAAGGGAGAGTAGCTACCTGACCAGGGACCGACACTTGCTATTACTTTGCGATACTCCTTTTAGGCGACTGCCAACTTGACCATGTAACCACCCTGATTGAGTTCCTTGATGGAAACCGACTAGATACATAGGCATGTATGAGTATACAGTTAATTCCCTGATTCACTTGCTCCTTGGAAAACATGAAAGATTTATTATTTTTACCAAACAATATAAAAGGAGAGCAACTTAGAGTTACCACCTTGTTATTATTGTTGCCTCAAAAGTTGAACCCACTTTAGAGATTCTTCATTATGACATTAATTTGATGTCGTGTTATCTTCAACTATAAATAACAATAAGGTGCAACGATATAGCTACACTTCTTTCCTTTAGCCCTTGAGTTTATGCTACTGACTCACTTAAAATGGCTAATCCAATCCTTCAAGGCTTGCTAACAAAAGCAATAAGAAGTTGAAGAAAGTACTCCTCTGCAAGCGCAAGCAGATTGAGAGCAAGGAAAAGAAGTCTACCTTGCCAATGAGCTAGAAGAAGATGGTGATTATTGAGGCAAGCTTTCCCATTAGCCCAGAATTGAGCAAGCCAACGACATCTACAATGAGAAAGATTGAAAATATAATAGAGCAAGACGGTCGCGACAGATGAAAGTTTGGAGAGGGCAATACTCACGTCAAGCTCCGATGATGTGTCCCTTTCTGAAAGGCACGAAAGGCGAGTCTATGCTATGCAGGAAAGTGAAGCGCCTGCTACAACGAATGTGATCCTAGAGGCCACAACACATGAAGATAAGAAGAGTTCTTTCGCAATTTCTTAGCAAGCCATATATGGCGGTCGAGTGTCACCGACCTTGAGGAAGCAAAAAGTCCACTTAACCTTGAGCAATTTCTTAGAACACCCACCGAGTGAGTTTTGAGGCGTCATCATTGACTCGATTGAAATATGGCTTCATGCCAAAATAGTAGATTTGCATGATAGGACTACTAGAGATTATGTTGAATCTCTTGGACAAAGAATTTCCTTTTTCATGTCCTCTTACCTCTATACCACTGGAACAACTCCACTAGCAGTGAGCATTGCAAGCCAATGAGCGCCACTAGGGGTTAAGTGAGCCAAGTCGGCTCAAACTTGAATCGATAAATAGCTCGCAAGCCGAGCTTATCGAGCCACGAGTTCGGGGTTGACGTAGCTTGACTTAGGAGCTCACGAGCCGACTCGAATTATTGTATGTATTGTTTTATTATTAACATTTTTATTACATTTAAAAGTTTAAAACAACAACTTCATAGCTAATTAAAAAACCGCCCAAATACTACACCTAATAAATGTTGCAGCTTTAATTATTACTAAAGTAACGACATGTTCAAAAAAATTATATAAAATATGAAGGAAATGTTCCCAAAGTTGCAATCATTAATTATCAAGAGAAAAGCTGCAAGTTTTTTTCTCTACAGGAGAAAAACTGAATAGAATGTTCTTCCCGTCGATGAAAAAACACAAGTCTTCTTCTTCTTCGGCTTCGGCTGTGATTGCGTCGGCGGTTAACCCATTTTTTTGCGGTGAGCTCGTGAGCTTGTCTTTAACATACGAGCCTAGCTCGAGCTCGAGTTAGGCATGACTCAAGCTCGGCTCGACTCGTTTACACCCTCAAGCACCACTCACTGCAGAAGCTTAGTATGCGACTAAGATTGCTAAGGTCTTGGAGGGTCAGCAAGCTAAGGAGCTAGGGCAAACTCAACCAAAGAACTTCCAATAACCCGATTACGATGACCATAATGACTCCAAACATCTTTCCCTTAGATGGTAAACTAGATGCAAATGCCCCCACCTAAGGGATGCCTTTGTTTTTGGCACCCCACCTACACCTAGAGCAAGTCAACCTAAGGGAGAAGATGCTCAACATCATCCAAAGCAAGCCCGAGGGAAGACCTGGGCCTCAAAGAGGGCGAGTGAAGCAAGTGACGAGGTCTCTTTGTAGTGTAGGGAGGTATCTGAGCTAAGGAAAAATGTGATAACGACTCGCCAATCCCTCAAATCAACACGATCAAGTCAGTTAATAACCAAGAAGTGCTTCATCTTGCAACACGCGGAAGAGAAAGGAGTTGTGCCTCCCGAACTATCATTAGATCCCTTGTATATTATAGTTTAAGGGGATGAGTAGGCTCGCCTCATTATGTAAAAAAAAAATGTAATGTAAAAAATGTTCAAGTAATTATTTTTTTAAGCATATACATACTCTTTTGAAAAGTTGTATGTTTTCTTTGTTAACTTCGCTTTATTGTTTTCTAGTTTTCTGTGTATGGCGACTCTTCTTTTATTGTTTCCATTGATAGTGATTCAATACCTTAATATTTTTGGTTTGACTCTTTATCAGGCAAGTCAAGGAAAACTCTAAATAAAGCGAGAATAAAGACCATTCGTGATGTAGATCGAGGACAACTCTTTGAGTTTGCAAGTCAATGCAACTTCTTACTCTTTTTATAAGGGCAACCCGTATAGAGTGAGTAATAGAAAATATGATGAATATTTTCGTAATGATGAAGATATGGGAGAGATATGGAGTAGGGGTATAAACGAGTCGAGTAGAGTATCTACCTAATCGAGCTAAGCTTGTTTAATTGTTACTGAACTCGAGCTTGACTCATTAAAAAATTCATAGGCACAAGCTCGACTCGATTGCTCGATCTCGTTTAGAAAGCTTAAGCTCGACTCGATTATTGAGCTCGATTTCTTAGTTTTTTAAATTTTTATATTTTAATATAGAATTAATTTAAAATTATTAAAATTTATTAAATAATGCTAATTTTAATTAATTATTAAATACATTTTTATTTAATTGAGCGGCTCAACGAGTTTCTGAGCCGAGCTGAGCTTGAGCTCGATTATAAGCTCGAGCTCGAGCTTGTGGCTAGATAAGTTTGTTAACGAGTCGAGCTCGAGCCGACTAGGCATACTTACACCCCTAATATGAAGTATTACTGGTAAATGTGACTAAAGCATTGAAACCCAAGTTACAACTCCATAAATGCCCCCTTGCCTAGATAAGAGTGGCACTATCTTTGTGTTATAAACTTAGTGCTTCCTCTCTCTTTGCTCTCTTCTCGCTTTAACTTGAGCATGTGTTTCCTCCTGAGAAGCCGGCTTTGAGAAGGAACCACAAAGCATTCATCGAGTCTGAGTATCATCAAGCCTCAAAGCCAAATGAGAGGCTCACCAACATGATGTTCTTCGGGTACTACTACAAGGATGCAAATCAAAATGTCTGAGTGCCCACTGAAGATAAGCATCTAAGCACTTTCCACAAGGACAAGATGTGCATCCCTTGTGATCATTTCAAGCTTAACCTATGACCCACTTTGTTGGGAGTTGTTCAAGATCATAAATTTCTATTGGTTCGTGACTACACATCATGCCAAACTCAATTACAAGCCTGTTATGCCATATACTTGTTGTCAAAGCCTTCAAGGAAGGCAACATACGATTCTCCTCAGTTCGCATGAGGATGGGCAACCTGGAGAACAAGGACAGGTACTAGAAATCAAAGTTAGTCTTCATTAAGTCTCTGGGGGAATGGGAAGTGTTGATTCACCCAATGCCCTTCACGAAGGATGTGGTGTATGAGCTAAGTGAGTAGGAAGCTCGTGCATTTGACCATCTTAATAGAGGAGGGGGTCACTGTGGGTTAGTGACCACATGAACATGTTGTGCATGTATTATACCTTATTGAGTAAATAGCACACATCTTCTTTGAGCAAATTTTCTTTGAGTGTTCATCTCGCTTTGATGTTGGCTTTGGATGTTCTTTGCATGTGGCATGTCAAGTTGTACACAATCAAAGGACCCTGATGAGTTGGAGTTCCATGGCGATGATCCCTTAGCCGAGGAAGGAGCAAAGAAGTATAGGAAGATAGGAAAAGACCCACGCATGAGTCCAAAAGAGAGACCTCCAAAGGATAAGGAGATCTCTCCTACTTGCCAACCAGTGGAGGTGGTGAAGAAACAGCTAGAAGGTGCTAAGGAGAAGCCTCATCTGAAGAAGAAGCTTGTGATCATTGCCTATTAGTGAACATTGTGCCTATTCACACTATTGGACCCTCAATATAGCTTCAAGAAGGACGAAGTCGGCTCACCATGGTAGAGCTACCTGAAGTCGCCCCTGCTCGCCCGGCTATTGTAGTTTCGCCCCCTTTTGTAAGCAAGGGAATCATTCTGGTTGAATACTCGACTTTTTTTTCAAGCCAAGAAGGTGCTAAAACCCAAGCCTGTGGAAGGTAAGGGCCAACAAGTAATCTCCTCTCGGAGAGCGAATTCACCTCGAGTTGTGGCGAGGGACCGGTTAGATCTGAGAACAGGCCTCAGATCACGGACAACTCTAAGGAGAGGAGTAGCCATTACACCCTTCAAGGAAGATGTTTGACATGTAGAATGTGGACTTTTCAGCCCCCATAGAGAAGGACTTCAAGGCAGTTCCAAAGGACGAGCTCGCATTTGAGAAAGAGGTTGAGTCCTGTAGCAAAAAAGCACCCACTTCTCTTTTTTCACTCTGAATTTGACTGCTTGTGAGGCAAGTTCTTCATCCAACTGCTTCCTTTGGCGACTCCTTAGCCTCCTTCAAAGCGATGTCGTTCTCCAGCTCCAGCCATTACACCCTTCATGGTGCTAGGAAGTGCACTCCTTCCACACTCCCTAGCACCATGAAATCCTTAGCAAGAGGTTCAGCTCGTGGATCGAGTATTGTTTAGATGAGTTGTCACCTCCAAAGAGCTGAACAGTTAGTTTGAGGACAAGGATCTTTTCTTCAAGTTGATATCTGACACCTCGGGGGAGAGTAATAAGGTGAATACAACCAATCACTGAGATTGCTTTGCTTCTTCTTTTGTTTGGCCTCCAAGGCATATATAACTCAATTTTTGAGAAATTAAATGAAATACAATTTTTTGCTTGCTCGTCTTTTTCTTATATATAGATTTTGCATTGTGACTAGCATGCATTATATCTAGTGTGTGCTACAACCACCGAAGCCGATGAACGAGGAGTTTGCTCGAGGCTAGGGTGTACTAGACTGAGCAAACAAAAGGATGCAGACAACTAAAATGCGGCCAAGTCGGAGAGGTCTGAGTTCGGATCATTGGGTGTATATAGTGCAGTAAAAATCGAACCAAATAAACACAAAGCCAAACAATGTCTATGCAAAGGCTGAGCTCGATTGCCACAAAAGCGATGTGAGCAAAAGCCATAATACTATATCAGGACCTCAATCGCAAACATGATGGAAAGACAATATCAGGATACAAAATTCTATCTAATGATCATGAGCATTTATGGCCCACAACTATATCATATGCAGCAATTCTTCATTCAATAATTCACCTGAAAACACTATGAATCACTAACTATCTGCAAAAAAAATTGGCTTAAGGATATTGAGAGCAATAGCAATATCATATAGATCCAACTATAAAGCAAAAGAAATTTTCAAAAGAAAAAGACCTAACTAGAAAGCAAAACAATTCATCGCAGAACGTGAAATTTATAAACATTAGATTGAAACAAAAGCTGAAAATCAGCTATCTAAAAACTGGATATTGTAGACAACATATAATATGCCAATGGCATTATAAGAGAAGGTGTGATGTATTTCTTTTTAGCACACCACAAAAATGAATTTAAGAAAAGGATTTATAAAGCCACCTAACATAACTGATAATAATGATGATGTTGATTATGCATTATATGAGAGAGTTCAGCTAATAGTTATGAAAGACACGAGGAGATTTCAATGCAATACCAAGGAGTTTGGAAACATACCTGCACCAATGCAGCAGATAACAAGCAGGATAAAATACCCTTAACACTCAGAGCCTATACCACAGATATTCAAACAACAGGAACATGGAAATAAATATAAGATCATAAACCAAGAAGTTCCAAGATGCAAAATTGATGTACCTTCAACATAAGCAGAAGCAAGGGTGGGGCAAAAAGGAGAACATTCATTTTCACTGATACAGCTGCACTGTCGCAAGAATACAATTAAAGTAGTCTAAAAAGCATTAACTAATTCCAATGTGCATGAAAACAAATCATGATCAATAGATAATTTTCAATGATGGAATAACATTCAAGAACATCATAATCACCTGAAGATTATTAAAGCGGAATGCCATTTTTGATAGAGAAGCAAAAGCATCGCAGCATGAAGCATAGTCATTGCAACACAGTCATTAAATAGGCGAAGCATAAATATTGAGTGAACCCTCTTTGACAGGCAAAGCAACACAAATGCCCACCAAGGAAGCTGCAATTTGCACCAAATGGATAACCAGTCAAGGGCAGGAGAACCCATATGAGACTAATAAAACGGTAAAAGATATGGTTAAGCATATAAGTAAAATAGATTTAAGGAAAGAAAACTCACACACACTTCAACTGAGGTCATCTAATATGATATTAAACATGACAAAATTGCATGATATCATTAGCATACCTTTGACACTTTACGAACCCAAATTAATCTAAGGTTTACTGAAATTTTTTAACCTTGGTTAAAAAAAAATACCTAAAAGTTGAAAAAATAAACCATTGTCACCTGCCCTGGTTATAAAGGTTATTAAGTTATGAAGGCTAAAGATATTAACAAAAAGGGGAAGAAAATATAGAAATAAAGACATAAAGAATAAAAGTCAACGAAAATATCACGGAAAGGGCCGGAAATGTGTATTAGAGTTCACAAGTCTTTAAGTTTATGGCGTCATTCCAATTAAGTACATAAAAGATACTTAAAATTATGCTATATATTTCATGCCAATGTTGTGGTAATCACGTGGGTCACCAAAAAAAAATAGAACCAAACATGTTGGATAGACCAGGTAAGAAATTTTAAGACTGAATATGATGGGGACATCGGCAGCGATTTCGACATATGTACCTTCAGGAGATGCCGGAGATCGACGGCCACGATCATGATCTGTATTTTCATCATTTTATGTAATAGTTTATTTTTATTTTATGTTTTTCCATTTTTGCCCTTATGGGTATTTGGTACCTATTGTAACCCAAGGGGCGTTTTAGTCTTTTGTTTTCTTTGTTATTGTAAGGCCTATTTATATGGTCCTTCTCTTGTAATAGTTAGTTTTTTTTTATGAATGAAAATTTTCCACTTCATGTTCTCTTTGTGAGTGCAAACCTCCACGATCTCTTAGTGAGTTCGTAGGAGAAGCTAGATCTCTTTGTGAATTCTAGGTTCTTTCTTGCTCTATTATTCTCTTTCATTGCTCTTGATCTCATCGTCGTTGTGTGGATTTGGATTGGAGCCACTTGGAGGAAGTTGGAAATTCAATTTTTGAATCTCTAAAATTCTCCCCACAACCTCCTCTCCCCTGCTCTTGCCGCCGCCCCCCTCCCTGGAGTACCCAGGCCGTCGGCCTGCGGCTCAACCGCCGGCCAGCAGCCACCGGCCAGCCCGCCAGCTCCCTTTCCCCCCTTCCTGCCGCCGCCTCTTCCCCCTCCGCTTTCGAATTTCAAATTTGAAATTTGGGAGTTTCATTAGCCATTAAATGTTTCTTAAATTGCCTCCTTAATTCATGCAATCAAAATAAATTGAAATTAAATTTCGAATTTAAAATTCAAATTCAATCCAATTGGTTGTTTTAATTTAAGAACCTCTTCCCAAATAAAAACTGAAGTTTTAATTTCAGATTTTATTAAAATCTTGAAATTAAGACTAGTGGTCCCCACCTACTTAAAACCTCAACGCCACCTCACCTCCTACATGGCCGGCCCACTCATTGGGCCCCTCTCTCTCTCCTAATCACCTTAATAGCCCCACAAAATCATCTCCAACTCCCTCCTCCCATTACCGCCCCCTCTTCCTTTGGAATTAATTTGATATTTTCAAATTACTCCCTCCCATGTACTACAACATGAAATAATTTCAATTTGCTGAAATTATTTCCTTAGCCTATCTAGCCTTCACCCACCAACCCGCCACCTTCTTCCTCTCTTTTCCCAATTCTTTTGTGCAACTTCCTGCCCGTCAAGAATGTATGGCGGAACCCGAGTGGAACTTTGGGTTTGTGCATGACGATCGAGATCAAGTTGACATCCTCCAATCACCGTTCTTTGACGTGGGCTTTGATTTCGACGACACGATTGAAGATTACATCGACCGTATCCATTACACCTTAGTGGATGTGATCGACGAGCAAAGATCAAAGGGACGTTGGATCATCCTTGGACGACCACCACTCCGGCCACCTATTCAAGACGACGATCTTAGGCTCCTTCTTCCTCGGAGTGACCTCGGTTCTAATGTGGAGACTTTTCTTCCGCTAAAGCCTATACTAGTTGAGCGTATGGGCTCCAAAGGTGAAAGCTCTTATTATTAAATTGTGGATTCTTGTTTATCGTCGTAGTTTTACAATTGATCTTTGCATTTTCTTAAATTGTTTGGTTAACCGACTTCGATCTTCATTGCCTACGCAAGTTAAAACTAAGAATTCTAAGGATTAAACCTTTGTTATAAGCAATAAATTTATTTCGGATTACTTTGTTAAAATTGCTCTCTTTAATCTCTTAAAGTAATTCCATCGCATGTACGTTTCACATCAGAATAGATGGAGGATGAGGAACAAAGCATGGTTTAAGTTATTGTCTAGGCTTGATTGTTGAACTTGAATGTATTAAATTAAACTTTGCTGAACCAATTCTGTATTTCCTAATAGATGCTCCCAAGCTCAATTGGGGAGGTTTGCTACTGATGAATCTTCTTTGTCTCTTTCGTCAATTGGTAGTGTTTGGCTTTATATTGGATGCAAACCTAATTAGATAAACCGCATTGTATTTTTTCAATTAGACCGGTCCAACCTAGACCAGCTATATTCTATAGGAGGCAGAACTCCTCTTCCGCCCGAACAGATCCCATCCCCTCTGTGTGGGGTCCAATAGGCGGCATTAAGTGGGATTTAATGAAGTTTAGGAGGGAAAATTCAAAAGAGGGGCTGTTTAGAGATTTCCTTGATTATTGTATGCTCTAAGTAGGATGTTTCCTAGGGTTAGCGTATCAAATGTTTTGCTGATTTTATTTTTTTTTGTTGATTTTGGACTCTAGCGGTATCCAGAGATTTGGGAGAGTCAGATCCTCCTCTCCAATTGAGGATCCATTGTATCTTGTTGTTTTCTTCCATTTATTCTTAGTATAATCGTTTCTTGCTAGTGTTTCCACCAAAATTCTTCTTATTTCCAATTTTGAACATTACTAAAATTCAAATTCAGCCAAGTTAACTTTGATTTCTACAAGTGTATCATATCAAATTGGTATCAGAGCGCATCGATTCTTGGTACATGTGGACGGAAGAAAATTAGAAGTTTTGGAAGGGGAGATAGACCAACTAAAATCAGAATTTGGGAAAAAGATTTCGAATTTTAAAAATCAAATTTCATGTCCATGAAAAGATGGATAGAAAGTTTACCGTGGTGGAAGAAATGCTGAGGAAATTGCTTGAGGCCCAACCCAAAATGTCATCATCATAATTTTATATAGAATATTCAAATAGAGAATAATCATAATAATTTTTAAACTTATTAAACTTATAATTATTTGTATATTTATAATTATTCAAATAAAAAATAATTATTTATAATTTTTAAAATTCTAAAACTTCTCTCTAAATGTGAAATTAAATAATATTAAGAAAAATAAAAAAATCTAAAAAAAAATAATCTTATATGACTTTATAAAATATAGTTTTATTATTATTATTATAATATATATATATATATATATATATATATAAATGTAAATTATACCTAAATATATAACATAAATTAGCAATTATTTATATTAAATATATATATTTATATATAAACTAATTTTTTATTAAATATAAATTAAAATCGAAGATTGGAGATATTTATATTTAATTTTAAAATTATGTAATATATTATACATGTATGAATTTTATTTATTTTTTAGTCTCAAAATTCTTAGAAGTATGAAATTTTTAAGATTAAATTGGCATAATTATTATGTTAATTTTAATAATGTTTGATGATATTATTATTTATTACGTCATCTAATTCGACCCCGATTCAACCGGTCGAACCGTGAACCTCTCCTTCTTCCAATTCATTGATCGATCCAGTTTCACAACCTTGATAAATACTCATTCTCCATTGTTTCATATTGAGTGCCACTTTTGGTATTACTTCTATTTCCACACTTTCTACTGCACTTCTTTAATCCACATTACCTTGGGTCTAATGTTTTTTTCTTCATAATCCTTCAACGTCAATTTTATCTGACCACTCTATTAGTGCATCTTCTAACCTCCGCTAGGCATGCACAAACTACATGTGTTTTCACTAAGTTATCATCAATAACTAACATTTTCATAATCTCTTCTAATCCTCTTCAATCTAACTTTACTAGTTTTGCCATGCATCCAATTTAAAGTTCTCATGCTCAACAAGTTCAAGAATCTATTAAACATACCTACATAACCAAAAATTATTAAATTTCAGACAATTTTGTTTGTAACACCAAAATCTTACATATCTACAAATATAACACCAAAGTGCATCAATTTACAATAAAATCACCCAAATCTTGAAAAGCATAACATGATAACAAGAAAACTAACTTTCATTCTCAACAATTTATTAAATTCCTAATTATTTGGTTATATCAAACTAAAATACATGGGTTTGCTAATTCTTTTTTAATGCTTAGGTGTTAGTTTATAAATATGAAAGATTTTGATGGCACACGCACATGCTAACACATACCACATCAATACTCTGATATATCAGAAAGACGATCCCCAAATTTACAATGTAGAGAATGCCAAATAAAATCTGCAAGGACAAGAAAAGAACTTGTGGTAAAAATTTAGGAAGTAATAATCAATAATTTTATTCACAAAAACAAAAAACAAAAACTGCATTGGGTTCTTGAAATCAAAGTTAGATCCACTGTACTGATAACTTGTAGTCATCATAAGAATTTTATCATGCTCTAAGAGAAGCTCTGCACAACTCTTTTGCATTATTATTTTCAATTAAGAAGCATGCATTCCAAAATATTCAAGATATAGCTCAGTCTGCTATCATGCAAAGCTACACTTGGTGCGACAGGACTCCCCTTTAAGTATACCACCATGCCTAGTCCATTATATTCTCTCCATGAGTAATGCAATTGCAAATTGTTTAAGTCTATTTTTATCATCTTATTTTCAATATGTGAAACACCATCTCTCTAAGATAAAATCAAATTTATCAATCTATCCATCCAAGTTTTATCACATGTCAAACTTAACAATCTCTACCTTTAGCTATGTCTCTCAAGTTGTATAAGACATATTTATAGTAATTTGGCTAACAAAAACAATGCAAACCATGGAATTATAGTGCATTATGCAGAAAGTTTGTTTATTTGAAACTATATGGAGTATGGTCCATTGGTCATTGTATTCCAGAGCAAATAAAAAGTTCTTAATTCAAAAGCTCCCCAAAATAGATTGCACAAGCAAAAAAAAAAAGCAGAATAGAGCATCATAGATATCACCCAAAAATAATATGAAACAAACAAACAATTCAAATAACAATGAAAAGGACATGAGGCTTCAAAAAAATAAAATAAGTATCAGTTGATCTTCGCTGAGGTGAAATTCAACAAGACTTTGGCCAAGAGGAGAATCAGAATGATGTGAAACTATGAGGAGTTAGCTCTAGAAATTATAGCGACAATTAATTAAAGTTTTGCTTATAAAAATTTATTGCTAGCACATAAAAGAGAGTTATAAATTTGAAGAATTCGACTTGCTTAGGCAAAGAAGTGCAATAGAAAATAACCAAACGATTCCTTCAAAGATCAAGGCAATATTAAATGCAAAGTACTCATAACATAATCCGAAGTTTAACAATGAGAGGTTCACCTCAAGGGCCTTCTCACTCAACTATTTGTAGGCTTTTAGCGGAGAAAAATGTACCATAAGATGAAGGATATGACCACTAGGGAGAAGGCGCCGAAGATTTTCGTTGGTGGATCAGTAGCCGGTGGAGAGGACGGTGGAGGGTGGCCGACGATGATCCAATCGTACTCTCGGAATTAATCGTCTACGACGTCCACAAGAGTAGGGAGGATGTGATTGAGGTAGTCTTCCACGGTATCGTCGGGGCCAAATCCGACGTCAAAGAACGGAGACCGGGTGATGTGAATATCGCCGTAGATGTCGAACACCAACCCGCTATCGATCTCGGGATCCGCCATGCATTCTTGTTTTTGTTGAGAGAACACCAAAGAGAGGAGGGGGGTGGCGGGATTCCCAAGGGAAGAGGGTGAGGCCGACGAGTGCAAGGGAGAATAGGCTAGGGTTTCGAATCCAATCCTAATAAGTCTCTCAATAAATCTAAAATAAATTTCAGATTTAATTATGTTTGGAGGGAAACAAATTAAGATTGGAATTTGAATTCAAATTGGGTTGGGGCTAGAATTGGAACACACAATGGGAGAGCCCATTAATGGGGCCGGCGGTATGAGAGAGAGAGATAGGGGAGGGAGTTATTTTAAAAACCTGAAATTAATTTCAGGTTTAGAGGGAAATAGGGGAAAATTTTCATTTGAAATTGATTTCCAATTCATGGGTCATCAATGCATTAATTGTTGGCATAAATGGGAATCCATCCAGGTGAGGCCGGCGGCTTCTAGAGGGAGGGAATTGGTGTGTGAGCAATTGAATAGCTTCCAAATCGGCACATGAGGTTTAAGAAGGATTAGGATGAAATCCGTTTGAATTTGAATTTCATCATGAATCGGATTTTAAACTTTCCTAATTGGGAATTTCCAAAATTGTAAAGTTTTTTTTTTTTAATTCAAATTTTGAATATTCAAAATTGGAACACGTGGGGGAAAAGGGAGAGGAGGCCGACGGTTGAGTGGCTTACTGACGGGTGGTGGAGGTGGGGTGGCCGGCGGCCAAGAGGGGACTAGGGCCGGCGGCCAAGAGGGGACTAGGGCCGGCGGGTTGGGGAGAGGAAGGGGGTCGGGATGATGGGGATAAACCACGAGTCACGGACTCTTCCAATGACTGGTGGGTATTGCTTTTCGCCCTCACCTTGGGCTCTCGTTCTCCTCTCTAGTGCACCACAAGAAGAAGAAGAAGAATATAACAAAACAAGATTTCATTCAAAATATTCATTTTCAATAATCATCATTCCTCAATACAAGAAAGTTAACTTATAAATAGGCCTCATGAAAAGAAAAATAGCAAAGACTAAAATGCCCTTCGGATTACATCACCACTTGATCACTCTTAAGGGTAAAATGGGAAAAACATTAATAACTAATACATAAGACATAAAAAATAATAAAATAAACTCTAGATCGTAGCCGTTGATCTTCTGATGTCCTCATCACAGAATCAACTCTAAACGGAGCAGCTAACTATACAACAAACAGCAAAAAAATTATACAACAGAATTGTAATGTTACCTGTGCAGGAAGGACCTGACCACCAGTAAGAAACTTTATTGCAGAATACACATAAAGAAATCCAGCAGGATAAACCAAGGGTCCTGTATCTCCCTTCAGATTGCTGTAGTCCCTCTCTCCACCCAGGAATCCATCAACCTGTCCTTGACACCAATAGAAACACATCAAAAAATGAGCAACTAACGTAATTATTTAAAAAACCCCTATCATCAAAGTTTTAAGAATCTTATAGCATTTCAATACCTGTGACATATAGGCATCCCAATCAATCTTAGTATCTGAAACAGAAATAAGGAACCCGAAGTCTAGCAAGAACATGATAATAACCTAGCAAGTAAACCTACTTAACACATACTGAAAAGGCTTCATTAGTCTTACATGGGACGAAGTAAATGATTAATGCGACTAAGATGACTTCGGCGACGAGTAAGGCAGATGTCAAGGCTGCTGATTTAGAGATCCAGTAGCCTTTGCTATATTTGGCTGACGATTTAGTCCCAAAATACAAGCCTCTCGCCATCTATCAATGCAATGAAGCTCCTACTTCCAAAAGCCGAATTTTCGCAAAAGCTATAAGCGATCCAGAACTATATTCTCCTAATAATTTATATAACAAATCAAACAGATGATTTTCTCTATCAACAAAGAAATTGAGAGGGAGAGGGAGAGGGAGAGGGAGAGGGAGAGGACGAGAAGTCAACGACGTGACTACAAAACTCTGGAAGGTGATATCGCCCGATCTCGCTGGAGCATCCCGGATATCTTCGCACTTCGGCTAGAGCGCCGATGACCCAATTACTCCGATCAATTTCGTGGATATTTGAGCGCGAGATGCTGCTCCGTTAACCTAAGCGGTGTTTGGTATTGTATTGGATTAAATTTAGTAAATTATTATATAATAAATTCTGAAAAGTATTTGATATGATAAATGTTAAATTTTATTAAATTTTGAGAAGTTATTTGGCAAAGGATTATAGGATTTAAAAATGTTGGAGATTTAAAATTGAATAAGTAATACTAAATTATATAAATATGTTGGTTATAAATTTGAGATATACATGCTAAATAATAAACCCAATATAACATCATACAATAAAAACTAGTAAAAGTAGAATGAGTACACAACACCATAAATAAATTTTTTTTAACACCAATTGACTACTATGTAATAGTACACTGCAACATGATAGAGAAGTTCATATTTCATGCATTGGAGAGTAAGTTCCTCAGGACGATCGATTTCTTTGACAATTTATCGAAAAAAAAAATCATGAAATAACTAAAAAATGTATTCAAATGTGAAATATTATAAATGCATATAGAAATTCTTACCCTAGCATTACACATCTCTGTTGCAATAACATGCCTTATTGCTTCTCCTTGAATTCTTTCTCCTATTGTCGTATGCAAGTTAGGATCTTAATATGATATTTTAACTTCGCCACGCTTAGTATCATACTTTGTTTCCGTCTGTGATATATTAAAATGCATACCATTTCCATAATATCAACTTAGAAAGTTGTGTAAAACTGCACTTGCAATAAACAAATCAGCTCAATTACTAAGATGAAACTTTCTCATGTGTGTCAGCACTTGAAAATGTTCCTTCCAAATTACAAAGGTCATATCTACCACGTTTCACAATTGGGTATGTCAGTGATTAAATAATTCTTGCTGGTTTGTATATCTTATAGATTTACTTCCTCGATAGTCAGCTAGGTGATATTAATATCCTCAAAAAGGTGCAATTAACTTATCAATGTTTGCATAACCTGAATCAACCAATTAATAATGATTGTGGGACACTTCAAATTGATCTTGCTCCACAACCCATCTTAGCACACTCATATCCGCAGCAGAACCTTCCAACCCAGATGCTACATACGCAAACTATCTATCAAATGACACTGCAACTATTACATTATGTTAAGTGAAGCCCTTATAGGTACGATAACGATTTTGTAAGTTGTTACTGACTATTGCAGGAATATGAGTGTCGTCAATTGCACAAAATGTATTCTTGAAGGGTAAAACATTGCATTTGAACGTACATATGAATTACATTTTGCATTTCATTGGGGTAAATTAATAAATTCATCTTGAATGATACAATAGCACGTAAAACTATATTGAAGTACTTGATAATTGTTTCCAATGAATGCTGAAAAAACTCACACAATTGGTGGTAACAATGAGCATGCACAACTCCTCACAAGAATATACTTAATTGCTCAACTGCAAGCATATTATTTGTGTCACGCAAATGTCCACGACTTACTAGTATGTCTCTAAGGCTTACGAAGGCATCCGGAGATAACCTAAAGCATTGGTATGCTCTGCTCGGATGACCAGCAAGGACATCAAGTACATATCGTTGTTCAGTATATATCCTATCAAACATTGGTCGCCTAATTGGTTGTTCATCATTCGTGGAATAATTTTTTTGACGAATAGATGGAGTGATTTCAAAAATAGCACCATCAACTTGAAGTTGTAAGTCTATCATGCAAATAAAACATCGAAGAAGACTCCTCACAAATAATTAGACATGATTGCATAATTAAATATATTTTAATTCATTAATAAATTTAAATTGGAATGACACGAACAATAACGCTTTAACAAAATAAAACAAATTACAACCAAGCAACATAAAGAAGACAACATAAAACAAACTACGTGAAGAAAACAATATAAATCAAACTACTTCAAGCAAACTCGCACTGTTGCCAACAACCATATTTAGAAATAGCATGCTTAGCTGAGCAAACTATAACCAAACTTTTGCCACATAAAAACGTGGATGCATGCTGACAACATATTCTATCGATTCGGTAAGAACATCCCCTTCCCGAGCCATGAGTATTGCTTTGTTATCCTTATTTTCGTTAAGCGTGTCCTGAATAATTAGGAAAGCTTGTGTTGTCAAGTTCTCTAACTGTCATAACTTTGCCAAACAATATGTCATGGTGTATTAATTGTTTCTTTAAATGCAATTGCATTTTTATTTGACTCAACTAATAAGTGATTCTGATTTTGAAAGCCACACTTCTTCTTGGGACATCTTGCTTACCTGGTTAATTTTTCGCTATATCTTTTTGAACCTAGCATAGGACTTCCATCTATATCCACGCTTGGTGGTGCATCATCTACAACGTCAAGTAGATTAATGTGGGGAGTTCCTTCCATGTCGTAGCTCACACCATTATCAGCTAGGAATTCATCTTCAAAGTGTGGGGTTTTATCATCGTCTAAGTTTATCATGGGTTCTGTCACCTTACTAGATCTTGCACTAGTTCCTATTGCAATGTTCTCAGCATAAATCTTCTAAAAAATGTCATATTGATGGAAGGGATGTCTTTGAAATCGAGTTAGCTTTTGGTTTATCTACAATTATAAATTTGGTTAAGTTGGGAATATGAAATTTATAATTTACGTGCATTATTAAATAGAAAAAATAATACATGGCCAATTTCCTCCCACAACTTATCTTTCTCTATAAGGATGTGTAATTCCTCGTCCTAACCCAAACTGCTATGGTTTGTTAGTTAATAAAGTGTTCTAAAGTTAGCTTTCATGTTTTTGAATAATATCATTACGAAAGATTCTGTATAGCTTGAGCCCATATGTCAGTTTAAAGCAGCCACTAAGCTTGCCCATTGTTCCTTCCGCACATCCCAATTACAGAAATTCCCATTAACATATTATTCCAATTGTAGCTCTCCCAAGTATGATGTTATGATCTTCTAGCCACTTAGGATTTTGAGTTGTGCTTTTGGGTTGGATGGAGTAAATGGAGATGTCATCATCGGCACGATGTGAGTTAATAGAGCTAACACGGCCAATACATTTGCCTTTTAGAAATTTTTGCTTTTATGTCAAACATTAACGAGAAATTTATTTCTATGAAGTTTAAAATATGTCCAACCAAGTACATTAATTTTTAGCTTTCTTTTAAGAACTTTTACCAGTTCTATATAGATAGATATCATTTGATGACTCGTTGTTGCTAACACATACTACATGCAACAATGATCGCACGATATCAAATTATGAAAACAAGTTGCAACATAATACCAAGAGTTGAGTTTACTATTATTTTAGGTATTTCTGAGCATAGGAATAAGAAAAAAAAAACTTTCAGTGGTCGGGGCTACCAGCGCGACGTTCAAAAGGATCCAGCAGGAATGCTTTCGAAGTGACTAGGGCAGGGAATGAGGGCGAAGTTGCGTCTTCCATCTAGATAAGGTGTTCACACGAGCTTCGAGATACGGGCATCACGGGAGGGAACTTCAAGAATCGTAAATCATGTTAAATCCACCGAAGCATGGATTATAGGATTTACCGAGATTTATGCCGTAAATCCCAGATTTATGGTAATGCAAAAAAGCATTTTGCTGGATTTATGTTAAATCTTACTTAAAACTTATGTCAAATCCGATACCAACACCCTCTAAGGTAGCCGATTAAGCATGGGACGTTGATATTTTTGTGGGCTTAAAAATTATAAAACTATATGGTATTTTATAAAGAATTATGATATGTTATTATAAATGTTTTAACTTTTTTCAAATTCTCACATAATTATTAAATTTTATTTATTGAGTGTTAAATTTTTTGGGGAAACAAAAATCAAATTTTATGTATTAGCTTGCATGGAAATTCAACACAAAGATTTTTATTTACATGAGACAAAATGAATGCAATATTTAGCCCAAAATAATAGATATATTAGCTTAAATTTAAAGTTACATAATTTCAACTTTTTATGCAATCATAGAATAAGGGAGTGCAATATTAAAAACTAGATAGTTGGGAGTATCTTCTGAGATGATGGTTGAGAGTGTTGGAGATGATAATGTTAATGAAGGATAACAAACATCGATTGTCAATATTAATAAAGGGCAACAATGATAACAGTAAGATGTTGACAATGTCAATTAGCTATGGATGTTGAGTGGCATTGGGTAACATGCGATCATTGTTGTGTCTTGAAGGGAGTTGTATGAAATCCCTTAAGAAAATAAGGTTAAATTTTTTAAACATCGATGCATCTTTTTATGTAACAGTTGATCATGATAGAAGTATTTTATGATGGGTGTTAATAAGAGATAGGTCTATTTAGATTCTCTCTATCTATTACACTCTAGATTGACTATACGAGGTCAAAATGGGATGTGACAGGGAGATCACACGCCATCGATTGAAGAAATCTGAGAAGATACATGAAGTCCGGATGCTTTCAAGTCTTCATCCAAAATTCCTCCAGAAGATAAAAAATATGTTTCTTCTTACTTGAAGAAAAGAAAAAATAAATTACACAGTGATTGCCAGGGGACAGTGATATTTGTAGAGAAACTATACGTCCCTTGATGATCGATATTATTCCTTTTAATTTAGATTGTGGGAGTCGACCCTTGAAGTTACCCATTCCTGAAGAGATATTAAAACATGTTTGCATCAAGAGACATCGTGCAAATGAAATTGTGAGTTATCTTAATCTTTTTTTTTTCTCCTTTTTTCTTCATATTTCTTAGTATAATTATATATTTTACCGTATATGATCCAAAAGGAAAACTGGGAATCCCAATTGAAATCGGTATTGGATGATTGGAATACTGAAATTGTCAAGGTTAAATATCTGAAGGGAGAATATAAGCGAATGTTAAAGATGAATATTGAAGAAACATCAGGGTTTAAGAGCCATTTGGAGGAATACAAAGCTAAGCTGGAGAGGATGTCTACCTCTATTTCTCTTCAAAATTGAGATGTTGACCTTTCATGTCACGAGTTAATTAAAACTAGTGCAAAAATAACCTAACACGAAAAAATTTGAAGACTATTGTAGTAGAGAAGAGTGCCCTTCAGGCTAACAAAGAAAATTTTAAGAAAAAGAATAAAAATTTACAATATCGCCTTTCAAAGAGGGAGATAGCCATATCATATAAAGAAGCTCGTTTTAAGTCGATATTATTAAAGGCTATAAAAAAACTTGAAAAGCCTTCAGCCTACCATCGAGAAATCCAATATCATGTCAGAAAAGCTTACAATAAATTATTTGAAGTTAAGTGAAATATCTGGACCATCAAAATCTTGTGGAAGGCTTTTCTTGTGGTTTCCTGAAAGGAGTTCGCTTGGTATAGTATACGAGTAACATTTCTATTGAAGGGCTGACCCCTAACCAGACATCCAAGGATTCTCATTCATATTCTCGTGATGACGGCATTGAGAGTGATCTGAGAAAAAACAACTTCAAGTGATAATGAAGATGTTGAGTTTATAAATTTGTTGCTATGGAATACTTTTGATCATCTCTCATTATCTCATAATTTTTTTTTATGAAATTGATATATTCTTAAAGTATTAAATACTTATATTTATAATTTATATATGAGCTATTTTCAAAGTTCTTTATGCATTGCTTAGATATGTTTTAAATTTATTTCTCTAGAGAAATTTATTCAACATTTAGCCTTGTGAGATTTTTAAATATTTCTACCTTTTCAAACTTTTACTCTTCTAAAATTTTTAAATGTACCTATACCTTTTGATACTTTTAGCCTTTAAGGGTATTTAATATGTTGTGTCTTTTGAGGCTTTTAGCCTTCTAAGGTCTTTGAATGATTAGTGGTGATTGTGTCAACCACTTACTTTTATGGAGTTTTTCTAGTGAGGATCCTGTCAAGTACTAGCTTCCCTTTGAGGCTATCTTATATGCAGGCCTTCCTAGGGTTATTTGATAGATCGTCCCTCACTTGTATTGAAGATATAGAGAATATTCACAAGAGATATTTGACCTATTCAAGATTATTTGTCAGAGCATTGCTCGATTACATTAGCATGTGTACAAGTGGTCAAAAGTATCAACCAAGGATGTTTTACCTATCCACAGTTATTTGTTATAGCGTTACTTGATGATATAAACATGTGTTGGAGAGGTCGGGAGAATCCACCATGGATGTTTGACATATCCAAGACTATTTGTCAGAATGTTGCTCGATGATGTTAACAAGTGTGGAAGAGGCTGATTCGAATCCCCCTGTGATTGATTATACCATGGTTAGGAGGGGGGAAAACGTCGTGTGTATTATGAATCAAATGCGAAGATGGGTCTTTCTTTAGAACGTTATTGCCATTTCGAGGTCGAAATTAAGACAGTGCCCAATGAATAGAAGTCCAGCTAAGGATTGCATAGAGCTCAAAACTTACTTGAAGCATCCTTGCATTTATTGAGAGCTTTATGAAAAAATGATTGTCAATAACATTGTCTTGGACATTGAAATATTGGAGGAAATTTTCTTAACTGCAATCACATTGAAAGTTGCATCAAAGGTTGCCCCCAAGTCCAAAATTTCCTCCTCCATGTGAAGAATGTATGGCTATTTATAGTTTATTGGGTGTGCCATGGCTATATATTAAGGAGAAATCAAGGGTATATTGGGCTATTTTATTGGCATCTAAAACTAGTTTTATTGATTATAGAGCATTTATTGAGCATTTGAGTGCTCTAATGATATTAGAATTGAGTGATCTTGGGCTTGTTGGAGTTGTCTCGCCGAGCCGCTCGATTCAATTATAAGTGTGCCATCTTTGAATATCATTTGGTCATTTAGTTAATGCTTCAAAACTTCCAAGAATGCTTTAATCTTTTGATTTTGGGCTTGTTTGGGCTCAAATCATAATGAATTTGGCGTCATTATGTTCTTCTCCTTAATATGTTAATTTGACTATACGTTTGATGATCCTAAATCTAATTTTCGAAGTTATAGATTCATATTTTCATCGAAATTCACGCCCAATCAAGATAATTTTTGGTGATATATCAAGAGTAGACAAACAAAAAATCTAATAGTTTGAATATATTTTTGGAGCATATGTTTTGTATATATATCTATACTATTATACAAAAGTGGCTTGGGATTCCACTCTTAGCAAATCATGATCGTTCATTTATAAATTTTAAAATAATCTAAAGCGTCCATTCATGACTCTTCAAATTCTTTTTTATAACACACTCCATTCATTTTTACCTACAAAAACATTTATTAAATATGCAATTAATTTAACAGTTAACTCTTTGCGATTCACCTCCGCTCTTCCATACAATAAATTTGCAGATTAAATCTATAGATCATGGGCCTGTTCGTATCTTCCGTTTGTATTTCTTATTATGTCTTTTTGTCTTCATATTCCCGGTTAGGAATTCTCAAATTATAAATATGTCTTTCGCCCATCCCACGCTTGCTGCCTTCTCTGAAATCTACTGTCATCCCATGGGCTGGAGTTCGATTTGGAAGATGCCGATGACTGGAAGGTGAGAGGGACATTCGGGCTGAACGACATGCTGATGTTTTTGTGGTTGTGTTGGGTAATGGAACAGAGTTTGAGGTTGTCAATGTGGGGGAAAGAGGGAGAGCAGGCGCTTCTCGATTTGGATCATCTCGTGATATCGTTTTTGGCCTGTAGCGAGGTTGGGGGTGATGAAAGTGTGTGGGGTTTGGATGGGTTGGGAGAGCGGAAGATTGTGGCGGTGCAAAAGCTGAATGGGTGGATTTTGGCGACGTTGCCTGGGCTAGCGAGTTGCTTCTCCCAATTTTTGAGAGAGAAGATCAGATATGTCGCTATTTAAGCGGTATTTTCTTTGTTCAGATTTGTATCGAGCGCATGATAAGAACTTCGATTTTTTCTTTATGAAATAAATGGGGTTGATACTCAAGTGGATGCAAACTGCAATCGAAACATAGAGTTTTTTACATCATTTATTCATTTGCTTCGCTTTTATTCTGCTTAATTATTCAAAATACTGGCTTACATGAAAAAAAACATGCTTAAGAAATTATCATTTTATACCAGTACCTTATATATGACAATGAATATGGACCTACTGTTGAAACACAAACACAAAAGAACAAAAAGAAGAAGAAGAACAAACAGTCGTCTCCATGACAAGTGTAGAACCCTTTTTCTTTTATGGGTTATGATAAATTTTGGAACTTCTATAGCTGACCTTGTTGAAGAGGTTAGTTGGATTCCTCTTTACATTTGCTTATTTTCTTTCAACTTCTTAAACATATATGTTTATTAGGCTCCTTGAGTATGAGAATAAAAGATGTGGTATTGCCTACTTATGCATGAGTTATATAAAGAGAAATTATGTGATAACATATGTAAATCTAAATTTATCAAGGAACCTCTCAAAAACTTCTATTTCTCTTCATATAATGAAGAACTTCGATATGTGTTACATGCATTGTCATGGAAAAAGATTTTTGAACGTTTAAGAGAAATTTGGCTTAAAGAACTTCATCAGTTAGCCTGATTTTTCATATATGCTTTCAAAACAAGACATTTAAAAGTGTAAGGTGTGTGTGTGTGTGTGTTTTTTTTTTTTGGGCTTTGGAATATTATGATGTTATCCTTGATGCTTTTGAGCTTTTCTGGCTCTTAGGCTAGGTTGTTTTTTTTGCTGCCCTTTAAAAGCACTCTTTTTTAAAGCTATTTAAGTGAAAATTGATTTGATTGAAATATTCATGTGTAAATTCAATTACATTTCTCTTATTTTTTTAGTTATTATTGTTGTTTCATTGTTTGGACTTTGTTTTCACATGTTTATAGTTACTGTCGTTATAGAGTAATGGATTTATTTTTAATTATTTGTAGAGCTATATGGTCTTTTGCTATTTTTATGTTCATTCAATTATATCCTTTATGGAGTATAGCATTCCACCTTTCATCCTCATTTCCCACCATTTTGTGCTTTCGATTTCATTTTCCTATGCTCAATTCTCTCACTTTTGACAAAGAAGTTGGAGAAGAAGATGAGAACCTACAACACAACTGTTCATTCCCCATTGGATTCACATGAGAACCAACAACACCATTAGGTATTTCCTTATTTGCAATGTTGATTTTAAAGGTTCTTGGGTAATTTGCTTCCCTATTCATCATAATTTGTTATTATGTTTGATTCGTCTATGGTACTCTCTCTCTCTTTTTAATCTTTTTTTTTTAATTATTCTATGGTACTCTCGCAGGAACCGAAGATGCTCTTATGTGATCGCTGATTTGTGTTAAGGGTAACCTCATGAGAAATAAGACAAATCAAGGAAAACCAAAATCAAAGTTATTATGCATATGTATCTTACGTCACCATTCTTTAATTTGTAATATTTCATTGGTATGAAATAAGTCTGAATTATCTTTTTCTATTACTTCTCATTAATGTGATGTTACATAAGAAAGATGAAGCATTCATTACTTAAATTTACGATTAATAATTCACAGTGTAAAACTCATATGCTTGAAATCCAATGAGTTTGGCGATGTGTACTTTGTCCTTTTTTAATTCTATTATTATGCCTTCTTGTATTTTGTTATAAGCCCATTCATATGTAAAAGATTTATCATATAAACTATTTTTTGTCTATCTTAGGCTTTGTTTGGGACGGCTTTTTTACTGCTTTCTAAAACGGAGTTTTAATACAAAAATAAAAAAATTTGTACTAAAACTCCGTTTTAGAAAGCAATAAAAATTAAAGCCGTCCCAAACGAAGCCTTAATTCAATTTACATGAGTTTTGATTGGTTTTTACTAATTGTTAGTCTTTCTTATAGTGATCATTCAATATTGTTTGTACGATAAATATTAGCTCTTATAGGTAATGTTATGTTATAGGCTTACTTTTTATTTTAAGTAACTAATTTAGTATCTGATGGATGTCATATTAATGTCAATAAATTACAAATCTCTCCCATTAAACATAAGCCTATTTTTTTTTTTATTTTTCATCTAACTTTTTGAGTATATTTCAAAGATAATACCAGTTTTTATTTATATTTATATATTTTGATTATACATAAATTTTCTATGCATATGAAAGCAAATATTGTATTTAATATTAATATATATAGAATTTAATATCATTGATAAAGCATGTCATAAATTATTTTATTTTAATTTTTATGACATTTTTATTTTTTAAAATTTTATTCACGTGCATCATATGCACGTACATTTATACTAGATTATTATTTTGGCACACTTCAAACTATTGTTTGTGAAGACTAATACAAGTTTATATGCATATTGATTATGTATAAATCATATACAAATATATAGAAATATTGTTGAATGCAATATTCATAAATACTTAAATATCAATCACATATGTCATAAATTAACTTTTTATTGGATATATATCTATTTTATTTGAAAATAAAATTCATGTGCATACGTACACGTGCATTTTACTAGTATATTGAAATGTTCGATCTCAAAACATAAATTTTATGTAAGTGATAACTGATCTGAGAACTACAATAAAAAATTCAAAATAATTTATTGCTAAATTAGGCAGCTATCTTGTAGATATCATTTTGTTGTCACTAGAAATTGACAATTTTTAGGTGCAAGAATGAAATTTTTTTTTTCTTCACGTGACAATTCAATGCCAAGTTTGAAAAACATATGATAAATTTTAGAGTTTTCTAAAAATGTAGATGAACTTTATTTATTTTTTGATATAATTTAAATTATTTTCTCATAAAATATGAGTTATATAAAATAAGTTATCTAAATAAACATTAATAAAATAATAATAATAATAATAAAAAGAGAGAGAGAGAGAGAAAAAAAAAAAAGTAGTTGCGCAAAATTTACTGAAAACTGCCGCGACCAGGCCGGCTTCAAAGCCTCCGGGGCGCTCGCAGATCTCCGATCAAATCGGGCTCCCTTCACCTCTCCTTCTCCCAAGTGTTTGGTCTCCTAACCTTCAAACCGCCCGAAGAAACCCTAGCTTCCCTCCCTTACCATGAATGCCTATACCCATCTCCTCCTCTTTCTCTGCACCACGTATAAATCCACCCTCTTTCAATGCCCGTCACCTCCTCGTCCGACGACGCCGACGATTGCACCACCGACTCGAACCTCGAACGCGTCGAAATCGTCCTCCCCAGCGGCGACTTCTATACCGGCAAATGGTCTGATGGCGTCCCCCATGGCCTCGGAAAGTACCTCTGGACCGACGGATGTATGTACGAAGGTGAGTGGTGGCACGGGCGCACCATGGGCCGCGGCAAATTCTCATGGCCGTCCGGCGCCACCTATGAGGGCCAGTTCAAATCCGGGTTCATGGACGGTTATGGTACCTACACTGGTGCCTGCGGCCAGACTTACCGCGGCTCTTGGTCGCTTAATCTTAAACATGGTCAAGGTCACATATCGTATGCGAATGGAGATTCGTATGATGGGGAGTGGCGTGCGGGGGTACAGGAAGGGAGGGGAAGATATGTTTGGAAATCGGGGAGTGAATATGTTGGAACTTGGCATGGTGGAACATTTCATGGAGTAGGATTGCTTTCTTGGGTGTCGGGGAATCAGTATGATGGCCTATGGGAGGATGGTGCTCCTCATGGAAGAGGCAACTTCAGGTAAAGAAAATTAGTCCAAGTGTCGTTTTCGGTTTTGAATGATTTCAGGGGAAAGGAGAGAATTTCTTTCAACTTTCGGTAAAAAATCAATAGTTATCACCCCAAATTTACAATTTTTGATTGAAACTTAGCTGAAACTTTCGAGCATAAGCGAAGCTTTTTTAGAATATTGTCATGGTGGTCCTACTAGATTTTATATGGTATAATTTGAGCCCCAATTAGATATGTTTTTGCATATATTACATATTATTAAAATATATAATATTAAAGAATAAGTGAAATCAAATCAAAAATTGAATTGCAAAATCAAAGAAACAATTGAAATAAAAAACTTTTGTGACATCTAAACCGAAATTTATTTTTAATACCTTGAGTCACATTAAAGAATTGAAGAGGAGTACACGACAATTCTTCATAAACGACAAGACCATTTATATGAACTATAATATGCTTATATGAAATTGCAAGATAATTCTTTGTTCTATATAAGTTAGAAGTTGATTTTGTAAAAATTAAATTATAAGTTTTTTTGTATTATAAGACAACACTTAAATTATTATTTTTTTGTAAGAAAAAAATTGACCCTCTTGTTAATTATGGAGAATTATTTTGCTTTTTATGAAAGGTGTATTGTATTTCTTATTACTATTTTTATGACGAAAAAAATATATTTGTATGATCCAATGAGTAACATGAGGGAGTAAAAGATAAAAAATTTGATGGTTGTCACTATTACATTATTGTTTTTCCATTTCTCTATCTTTTTCTTGTTGCAGTAGAAAGGGTATTGTGTAGCACTTCATATATATTTGTTCTCGAGGTATTCAGTCCAATTCAGACCATCCAAATGTGAGGGAGTGGTAGAGTTGTTATTTTGAAGAAAAATCCATTTTTTTTATATTGAGGGAGTTGAAATTTGTATGATTACTTAATACTCTTTTATAAGGATTAGATTCTCTATAACTATCATAATGAATGCACCTTGTTTAGTTACCCATCCATGCCATCCAATCTACTTTGGATGATTGAGATTAATACTATCCAAAATTTTAAAATTACTATAGTTTTGAAAAAAGTTAATCTTAACCATCCAAAGTGGATTCGATAATTAGGATGGATAATTGCTTGGAGGTAAATAGAGAGTATATGAATCCTTTTTACAAGAACTACTAATTTAATTTTTTTTCTCTTCAGGTGGGCTGATGGGAGTTTCTATATTGGGATATGGACTGGCATTGGTGTTGGGCAGCAGAAGGGGGTTTACTTCCCCTCATTGTCAGTATCCACTCCAGTGGCCCGTGATCCCCGTGAGGCGATTGCCAATGAACTCATCAAGTGTCATATTGCCCCAGTTGAAACAATTTCAATCCTCCCCTCTGAGAAGACACTCAATTGGATAGGGGCTGAGGCAGATTTCTTACAAAGGCAGGCACTATGGAGATCAACGATGCCCATTAAGATGATGCCAGGGCGCTATGGATCAGTAGATGCGTCCACATTAACGATGATGACGAGACAACCAAATGGACATGCGATGATGAATAGGATGGCAGGGTTCGATAGGATGCTACTTTCAGAATCTGATGATGATGGGAATGAGGGGAGCATACCAACAAGAGAATGTGAGGTAAGGGAGTTTGTATCAGATGCAAATAAGATGATGAGTAGAGGTGGAGAGACATCGGTGACATCGAGAACAAAAAAAAGTCCCCAGAGGATTAGGTGGGTTGCTAAGGATATGAAGAAACAAGGGGAAATTATCTCAAGAGGGCACAAGAATTATGAGCTCATGCTCAATCTTCAGTTAGGGGTCAGGTACGCTTCATAGAGTGATGTTGCATTCTTTAAGTAGATTTATAATTAAAATAAAGCTAAATTAATTGCCATTAATTGTTTTTTAAATTATATCTCTAAAATTTTTGAATAAGTGGAAGATGCTTTATTAAAACATATTATATTTCACTCAAACAAAAATTGTTTTGTTTAAATATAAAGACTTATTGAATATAAAATTTTATTAGATATATTATTTGTTATCAAACTAAGATCTTTTATCCAAATTTATCTGTTTTGATCCATCCTTAATGTTGTATTTGACACGAGGTCTTTTTGCTCATGTACAAGATGTTTTATAAGGTGTTTGATATAGGCATAAGATTTTTTTAAAAAAATTATGAATTAAAATTTTTTATAGCATTAATTGCCAAATTTTAATTTGACCACATTTATGATTGTTGATGTGGTTCCATTTTGAGTGTAGATTTATCATACTAACAAATTTCAAGGATCACAATAAATGACATTTGAGGAAGCTTGCAACTCCAAAACTTAGGAGGGGGAGAATAAGGAACTATAATCTTACAAGAAGAGGCTTGTTTATTTCATTGATTGATGCTCGATACTCCTTAACATAGAGTTTTTATAGAATTAGAAAGACTTATTTGAACTCATTAAACGTCTATTAATTACCTAATACCACTGTTTACTTATGAATTACCATGACCTAGAATGATTGAATTACCTAATCAAAAGCCACCCATTATGATTATTAACCTTATAACTACCTGCCCCTTCAAAATTAAACTTGCCCTTAAGTTCAAATAAATCATACATAAATGAGGTGCTGGTAAGTTTGGTTGAATCTTGAAAGGACGTCAAAAGAGGGATGGGAGGTAGAAGTCATGAGATTCAGTGCGAGAGATGCTTAAGTGGCCAACTAATGTAATCATGGCTCGGGGTTTATACATTTGGGTCATAGACATGGTTAGGGGCGAGGTGGAGGCTAGGACATGGCAGATCGAGTAAGCCGTTTTTAGAATAGCTCAAGGATGAGCAGATCATGAAGCCTCTAAGATGAGAAAGATAGATCTGGGTTTCATCACATTGGAACTGACAGCGGGGCTTCAGTAAACTCATGGAGTGGTGCAATAGTTAGGAGTGCAGGCGAGATCATGATAGGCCAAAAGTTGTTATGAGCGTGAAATTTGGACATGGTTTGGTGGTGGATTGGACCTAAGAGCGTCTATGAAGGGTTGGTCCATGAATAAGATGGAAACAACACAATGGAATTAATGAGGTTGAGATCTTATTTATTTATTTATTTTTTATTATAAGCAGTATTTGGAATAGGTGGAAGAGATGGTGCGGTGAAGATGTGGATGGATCTAGAATCAATTGCGAGGGAGTTGAGGCTGAGCACATGAAAGCTGAACAAGAGTATCATTGATATGCATAATAAATTTCAGATTCGAGGATACCTACAACTTAAAAAATTGGGAGTGGGAAGAAGGAACTAGGATTATAGAGAACTTGCTATTTCATTTCATTGGTTGATGTTCTAATACTTCATGGTGGAGAGCATTTATAAAATTACGAGGATTCCTATGACCCATTAGCCACCTATTAACTACCTAATGCCAATTACTTACGTATGGAGTATCATACCCAGAATAACCTACTAACCCAATCCTAAAGCACCCATTATTATTATTGACCCTATTAATTTATCTTGGGAGTATGAAATTATCTAGTTGTTATATATCTGTTTGACACGAGAACAATGAATCAATGATACCTAGTTTTGGAGCCTAGCTTTGATGCTTGTGTTTGCTGATGAAACAGAGAGGCCAAATTTTCATAATATTGATGCAATGCTGCAAAAAATTTTGTTCACAGAAAATTTTCAGTGACACATGAACAAAGTTTGAGATGCTAATTCAATCAGTTGAGCTTTGATGTTTGAACAGTGACTATTTTGTGTTTTTTTTTGAAATTGTTATAGCTTTATAACTTACTTTGTTCTTTGACATGTGGGCATAGGCATGCTGTTGGTAAGCAAGCTGTTGATACCTCGCTTGATTTGAAAGCTGCGGCGTTTGATCCGAAGGAAAAGGTTTGGACAAGGTTTCCGCCTGAAGGATCGAAACACACACCTCCTCACCCATGTTGTGACTTTCGGTGGAAAGATTACTGCCCTTTGGTTTTCAGGTCAGGATATATAAATTTGTTTTTCTTTGAACAAATTTTGCCAAAGAGTATCAATTTTTAATGTTGTGTATGCTCTGTCATTTATCTCTTGGTTGCTCAGGACCCTTCGCAAACTCTTTAATCTTGACCCTGGTGATTATATGATCTCTATTTGTGGGAATGATGCCCTAAGGGAATTATCTTCCCCTGGTAAAAGTGGAAGTTTCTTTTACTTGACCAATGATGATAAATACATGATCAAGACAATGAAGAAGTCTGAAGTTAAGGTTAGCTTATTTTCCCCTTCCCCCAACCACCCACCTTTTCAGGCAAAGGCATTTCTTTTACTGCTTAATTTTTTTTTTAAATCTTTTACTGCTTAATTGAATCAATTTATGGTCCACAGGTTCTCCTCAGAATGCTTCCCGCTTATTATAACCATGTTCGTGCCTTTGAGAATACTCTAGTGACCAAGTTCTTTGGTCTACACTGTGTCAAGTTAACTGGCGCCATTCAAAAAAAGGTAGGGGCTAAATAAAAATGCTATATTTTATAAGCCATATCACATTTGTGTGTCTACAATTACAAAAATTGTGATGAATCTTAGTGTTTTATACCTTATTAATGTACAACGTGATTAGGTTCGTTTTATTATAATGGGGAACCTCTTCTGCACTGAGTACTCCATTCATAAGAGATTTGATTTGAAAGGATCCTCCTTAGGACGCACAACTGATAAGCCAGAGGAAGAAATTGATGAGGCGACAATATTAAAAGATCTAGATCTTAACTTTATCTTCCGCTTGCAACGATCGTGGTTTCAGGAGTTCTGCAGGTAGCCAAATATTGAATGTAGCATCCTTTCATTGTTCACAAGAAATTTCCTTCTCATTCTCGACTTGAATATAATATGATTTTTTTCTAAGTCTTACTGAGAATATAAATGACATTGGTCTCTATTATTCGTATGTCTTCTTGGCAGGCAATTAGCTAGAGACTGCGAGTTCCTTGAGCAGGAAAGGATCATGGACTACAGTCTTTTGGTCGGTGTGCACTTTAGAGATGTATCAATATCTCAAGGTGCGCAGTGCCATCTTCATAGGGTTAATTTGAACTTGAACAATTTATATCCATTTTACTAGTAAATTTTATGGTTGTCTGTAATTTGTTTCACCTTGTTTGTAGAAACTCAAGAGAGCATGAAAGAAGCAACACATAGACTTTCAAAAATTGACATGGATCAGTTTCTTTGTGATCCAACTCGGTACACTCCTATAACTGAAGCTCATTTTTCATTAATTTCATTTAACTGTAGTTCATATCATTTATTTTCACAAATAACAAAAATTCTGCATAAACTTTTCTATGAATCATGTTGAAAAACATAGGAGAAGAATGGTTCATTTCTCATATTCCATTGAATATAAAAGGTACAATATTTATACTAAATTGTAAGTATAAAATAGAAAGAAAGCTAAGGAATAAAATTAGTTCAGAACCATCCCAATATAGAGGGAAAATTAGGTGTGAAATTAACATAATTATATGTAATAACTTAAGGAGAATGCAACAGATAAATCCTTTCCTAATTAAGAGGCAAGCTTTTAGGCAGCACACCCTTGTCGAGCTGGAAGTCTGGTGAAAATAGTAGTTGTTGAGCTGTAAAACTCGCGTATGTGCAAATGGCTGCAGCTGACATACTACTGACTGGCTGTTTTCTTGAAATCTTTCTGTTTGAATTGTGCTGGACAACAATTGAAAAGATTTTTGGAATTAATGGTGTGTTGATTGTAATTTCCAAAGGCGCTTCCTAATTTTATAGAGCGATCATGGTTTAAAATTGTGCAATATGAGGCTCGCCTTGAGGTCCGCCTTTGCGCAATTCCAGTAAAAAATGCCTCGATGCTTACGCCTCGAGTTTTTGTTATGAGGCTTGCGCCTCAACTTGGTTGAGGCCCGCCTTAAGGCCCGCCTTGCCTCACTGGCATGAGGCTTACGCCTCACGCTATATATATTAAAACTTACATAAATCTTGAAGTAAATGCCCGACATTGGACTCTATAGGAGAGGAGGAAGGGGAGAGAGCAGTTCATCATAATGATGATTCAAATGAAGAACCCCTTAGTGATGACAGTGCTGATGACTTATGAGTTCTTATGTGATATGTCATTGCTATTTATTTTTAGAAATTGGAATTATATGTTAATGAAAATAATACTGGGATTTGAGAAAGATAGAATTTTGAGTTGAACTGTATTATGTTGTCTTATTATTAGGATATTTTGATTTCACTTCATATCTTATGTTTTTTTATGTTTTATATTATTCACTCATTAGTATATAAAAAATTTATCATTTTATGTTTACGCAATCTTTTGATTTTGAGGCTTACGCCACAAAACGCCTTGAGGCTTATGCCTCGCCTCACGAATGAAAAACGCCTCAATACCCGAATACACAATTTTAAACATTGAGAGCGATAGCTGCAATTTTCATGGCTCTTAATATAGATTTCAAGATTTTTCACCCTCCCCTGCAAGCTCGGAATATATGTTGATTGTTCCAAGCTCAGAAGTAAAATTGCCGAATTGCTATTGATTAGGAGTTTTAGTAAGGATATCAACAGTTTGTTGTTTTGTTGGAGTGTATGTGTAAGTAATTTGTACAATTTCTTATTCAAAATTTTCCTATAAAGTGTACATCAATTCCGGTGTCCTTAGTCAGATTATGGTGGAAATAATTTATAGCAATGCTAATAGTAACATGATTGCTACAACTTATTACCATTTGTCATGGAGTGAAATTTTTTGGATCTTCCATGAGATGTTTAAGCCACATACATATACAAATTCTATGGCCCATGATGCCGAATTTCACCTAATCACTGCTTTGAGCAACAATAAGTTATTTTTTTATGGGGCAACAACTTATTACCATTTGTCATGGCGGTCAAATAGTTGGATTCGTCTCCCCTTGTGGGGCTCAACATTTAATTCATTATATTAGGAGATGAATTTAGGGAGGGGGGGAATAATTAGGAAAATATTTCCTAATTGAATTCAAATTTGAGAGGGAGTTTTCTAAGGAAAGAAAAATATGTTTTCGGGGGACGTAGGAGATCCTATTTTATAGTTGATTATAGGGCTTGTTTTGATTATTATGTGATTTGATTTTTGTTGTAGTTTTCTTTATTTGAGGGCTTCCTAGTGACGTCTAGATTGAGTGGGAGAGACTATCTACCTCTCTAATTGTAGATCATTGTATATTGCTTTGGTATTGAAGAATTAATACAATATTCATCCATGGAATCTCAATTTTCTGCTATTTTTATTATTGTTTCTTGCTGATTTCACATTCAAGGCATATTTTTTAGTTGATTATAGGGCTTGTTTTGATTATTATGTGATTTGATTTTTGTTGTAGTTTTCTTTATTTGAGGGCTTCCTAGTGACGTCTAGATTGAGTGGGAGAGACTATCTACCTCTCTAATTGTAGATCATTGTATATTGCTTTGGTATTGAAGAATTAATACAATATTCATCCATGGAATCTCAATTTTCTGCTATTTTTATTATTGTTTCTTGCTGATTTCACATTCAAGGCATATCAAATTAGTATCAGAGTCATGTCCTAGACCAAAATATTTCCTAATTGAATTTAAATTTGAGAGGGAGTTTTGTAAGGAAAGAAAAATATGTTTTCGGGGGAAATAGGAGAGCCTATTTTATAGTTGATTATAGGGCTTGTTTTGATTATTATGTGATTTGATTTTTGCTGTAGTTTTCTTTATTTGAGGGCTTCCTAGTGGCGTCTAGATTGAGTGGGAGAGACTATCGACCTCTCTAATTGTAGATCATTGTATATTGCTTTGGTATTGAAGAATTAATACAATATTCATCAATGGAATCTCAATTTTATGCTGTTTTTATTTTTGTTTCTTGCTGATTTCACATTCAAGGCGTATCAAAATAGTATCATAGTCATGTCCTAGACCAAAATCACAGTTCTCCTTGCTGAAATCTGCTACATAATTCCTTCTCTTGGCTGATTTTGATGATTGAAGACTGTTCATCGCTGTATTTTGCTATTTTTTGTGGTTTGGAACCTAGATCCGTGAATGGAAGCAAAGAAGATGGAGGCGTTGGAAGGTGAGATGGAACAATTCAAGGTCAAGATGGAGAAAAATATGCCAGAATGGATGGAAGGTTTACAACGGTGGAAGGAAGGCTATAATCCATGGAAACCCAAATGAAAAATCGATTCGAGAACATGGAAGGCATAATGAGGAAATTAATCGTGATGCAACAAAAGGCTTCACCAACTAGTCTTAGGGTTGATAAAAAAAGAAAGAGACTTCAGGAGGACAATGATGAAGTAGAGATGATTTTTCCTCAAGAATTGTCCCGAAGGGCTCCGATGGGAGGTGCATCAAGGTATCTCGAAGAAGGGGCGGCAAGGAGGGGGGAGGTCGAAGCCTTTGGAGACCCACCCAAGCATGAGGAATGGCGGGTCGGAGGAAGCGACGATTTGGCTAAACTATGGGGTTCAGATCAGCCAAGGGAGGAAGAGAGAGAATCATATCATCACTTCACGGGTGGAACTAACGGAGGAAGAAGCTATTAGGGTATGGAGGCCAGATCAAGGAAGTTTATAATGTCGGTCTTTGAAAGGGAAGATGCTCAGGATTAGGTGTATCTAGTAGAGCACTACTTTGCTATCAATGGGCTGACTGAAGGGGAGAAACTCATGTCGGCGGGTATATGCTTGGAGGGGAAAGCCCTAGCTTGATTTCAGTGGAGGGAGGCCAGATAACCTATCTATTTGTGGGGGGAATTGAAGGATTGCTTATTGGAACATTTTCAAGCCATTCAGGAAGAGATCTCCACGAGCAGTTCTATGCCTTAACATAAGAGGGGATCATTATGGAGTATAAGGAGAAACTTGAGCTACTGTCAGGAGGACCGAGGGGAATTACTGAGGAATTGTTGAAGGAAATTTCATGAAAGGTCTTAAGGAAGACATTCGAGCAAAGCTCAGGATGTTGAGGCCTAGAGGTCTGAGGGAGACGATGGAGCTGACACAAAGGGTGGAGGAGAAATATCAGAGGGAGAAGGCCAACCGGAGCAACACAATGGGAGAGGCTTACAAGAGTACCTCTACAACCCTGATACCAAGGACCTAGACGGTATCTTTGCAGAGAGAAGCCCCGAAGGTGAAGAGCATTGTAATTCGTCATGGAGTCAATTTCAAGCGCCTCATAGAAGCAGAGGTACATGATAGACGAGCAAAAAGGTTTATGCTTCAGGTGTGATGAAAGATTTACACCGGGGCATAGGTGCAAGAATCGAGCCCTTCAGGTCTTGATGGTCTATGAAGGGGAGGAGGAGAGCGGGGACGAGCTTGAGGATGTCATTAAGGAGGCGGAGCAGTTGCATTTAGATGTGGTGGAAATGTCCTTGAATTCTGTGGTGGGATTCACCCCAAATCACACCATGAAGGTAAGGTGTGGCGAATCGTCCTTGAATTTTTCCAATAAATTTAATTTAGGAGATATTTAAAGATATTGAATAAATAAGTTATCCCAATATAAATTCAATAGTAATTTCCATGATCTTTAAATTTAATATCAGAGATATTTAAAGATTTTGTCAATAATTTCAGTTTAAAGATCTTGAATAAAAAATTCAAGCCATCGTTAAATTTAATTTAGAAAATATTTAAAGATCTTGACAATTAAATTTGTACTTTGATGATCAATTTTCAAATAAAAAAGTCATGCTACCATCAAAGTTTGAATTTTTGCATTTTATCACGAATTTGACAGAGATCAGCTTATTGTGAGTTTGTACATAAGGTTATGGATATTAATTTATTATTGTTATTATGATTTTATTATGTTTACAATAAGATGGTAAGTTTAAAGAAAGTCTTTAGCAAACAATTTTTTATGGAGAAATTAAACCCTACGAAGTGCATTCTATGTACTAAAATCTCTTGTATGATGAAGAATAATAAGGGAAAAAAATCCTTTAGAATATTGTTAGCAAAATGAATATGATGATGAATAAAATACTATTGGCTTTATATTGAGATGAATGTTCTATGAATAAAATATTAAAAGTTGCATGTAACATCTATCACATTGCAAATTCTTATATATATATATATATATACACCCTTAAAAATTTCATTTTGTATATCATTTTTGTCCAAAAACAAAACATATTATACATAATAAAATTGAGTTATAAAATCTATGTTGTGTAATTAAATTGCATATATATAAAAATAGGAATATAAATTAAATTAGCGTTAACTAAATTAGTTAACAACACAACATTAACTATCTAACTAATTAGCATACTTTAACCAATTCATTAATATCACTACTAATTAACTAACAAACAAACTAGTTTACATTATGATGAATTAATAAGTTCATTATCTAAAATCACCATCAAATACCTCATTATTAAAATAATAAAAACTATTGAAAATATCACAAATTTTCTCAACCATATTTGAAAATCATTACTAAATTATTTTTTCTAAATAATCTTTCTATAGCATTCAAAATGCATAACATCACCACAAACAATAAATTTTCAACAAAAAGTATCTAATTATTTTTTTAAATAATTGCTCATAATTGTGCTAGATTATTTTTATAATTTATCAAAAATCTAAATCAATGTTAAAAAAAATTACTAAATAATATTTTAAAATCATTCTATGTACTAAATTTTTTGAAATTAACACCGCTAGCCCTTATTTAAAAAAAATATTTAACTTACCTAAAAAGTAAAGCATAAGTTTAAAATATGAGAGCAAAATGAAAAGAAGTCTAACCATTTAAATAAGAAAATATGAAAAATAAATCTTACAACAAGAAAGAGAAAAACTTTAAGAAGAGACACACGATCAGATGAAATAGACTTGCCGGTTGGTCGCTCATGCTTCCAATATAAAAAAGGGGCTTTGGAGAACATTTTATTTTCATATAACATCTTGAACACACTAAAGTGATAACTTTAATACTGAGTCAATCGCTATTCATTGATAGCTTTAACTTCAATACTTTGCTTCCAATTTACTCATACCTATAAAATGTCAAAGATCTTAACAATTAAATTTGTGCTTAAACCATCAATTTTCAAATAAAAAGTCAAGCTATTATCAATGCTTTGAATTTTTTGCATTTGATTATGAATTTAGCATATGTCACATTATTGTGAATTTGTATATAAGGTTATGATGTAAATTTATTTTTATTTGTTGACCTCAATATTAGTGTAGGGGTCGGGTTAATTGCGCACAGTGATTTTCGTAACTCACTTGGCGCACGTCAACCAAAAATCCAAATCATCGAAACGTCTCCGTTCGCAAAACGAATAGTGTCAGCGCGTCCAGAGCAACGAAAACAACTATGATCGATACCCATATTTGTTGGGGTCGTTGATCGACGAAAATTTAAATTTTGTGTGCGCGAATCAAGGCAACATCTATGTTCATGAACATCGATGATGACGTGATGACCAATTCGATGCACAATTTTAAAAAAGAAATTATTACATTAATTTTATATTTAAAATTATTCAAAAATAACAATTTAAAAAAAGAGAGGATAAAAAAAAAACTAATATAGCCCTCATTCCGCTTAAACCCACACTCATTTCCCTCATAACACCCAACCAGTTCCCCCCTCACTCACGATCACTCTCACACACGCAAGGAGCTCGATCCCCCTCTCCTCTCTCGATTTCCCCCTCTCACGTGCTTCAACCACCGGTCACCACTCTAAGTTGCCTCAAGATAACTACCTCCTTCTCCTCTTCTTCTTCTTCTTCTTCTTCTTCTCTTCTTCTTCCCTTCTCTTTATTTCTTTCCTATTCTTCTTCCTCCATTTCTTCTCTCCTTCTTCCCCTCTTCCTCTTCTCCTCCTTCCTCTTCCCAAAACTAACATAACCATAACTATATTCTTTTGACTTATCTCTCTCCATTTCTCAAATCTCACACCCCCTTTACTAAAAACATTCCCCTACACCTATATCTCATCGACCAAAAAATCCCATCATTCATACTTTCTCTCTCTAGACCTCTAAAGAGAAAATTTTCTCACTCTAGAAAGAGAAAAAAATCACCTTTCAAAAACCTCATTCTTCACCTTCTACACCTCCAAGTCTAATTTGTTTTTATATCTCCCTTTCTAGAGAGAAAAAAATTCCCATTTCTTTCTCTCTCTAAAATATGAGTGAGAGGAATTTTCTCTCTTTAACACCACACTTTTCACCACCACCATATTCCTTTACCATTTCCATCAAAACCTCTTTCACTCTCTTTCTCTATTTAGCCACCATTTTTAATATAAAAATGCATATAATTAAATATAATAAATAATAATCATAAGAAAATGTTGGTGCATCACAGGTCTCGTGCATCGCTGTCGCCGTCATTCGTCGCCGCCTCTTCATCGCCATCTTGGTTGCCGTGCATCTAAGGTATAACCACGACACTAGCTATTTTATAATTTCCATATGCATAAAATATAAGTACATGCAACGATTAAAAAGGCAGAAGAGGCGTACGCACTGAGACGCGACTCAAGGCGAGGCGAAGCATTTGCGTGTTGAGGCTTACGCCTCGTTGGATTCGGCGGAGCGTGCGCTTATTTCGCACGGGGCGTAGGCTTCGGTTCATAACGCCTCGAAGCGAAACGAGGCATCGCTTCGATTTGTAAGTATATAGACCGAGCGGTGAGAGTCGTATAAGAGTCGAGTATTAGGGTAACATACCTGCTTCTGCTTCGGGTGAGAACTGAAAGGCGAACTCCGTCGACTTCGACGACCACAGTTCGGTCGAGTTCGAACATACCTGGAGGCGATCTAAGGTAACAATTTATTTCTTCTTCTTTTTCTTCCCGTAATCTTCCCTTCATTTGCTTCATGTCTCGCTTCTTCTTCTCCAGCTTCTTGTAATCGAAGGTTCTTTTTTCACGGCTAGGTAACGATCTTTCTTCCCGTTATTTGCTTCATGTCTCGCTTCATCAGATTGTACATGCTCGGTACCGCTCAGTACACGCTCGGTACCGAGCAACTACACGCTCGGTATCGAGCAACTACACGCTCAGTACCGAGCAACTACACGCTCGGTACCGAGCCAATACCGCTTGGTACCGAGTAGTATATGCTTGGTACACACTCGGTACTGAGCGGTATATGCTCGGTACACACTCGGTTGGCTTAACGTGTTCGGCTTCTGCATGCGAGCGTAATTGGAGCATCTTCAATCAAATTCATACAAAGAGGAGAAATCGATTGTCGACAGATCGAATGAACAAACTAGTTTATATTATGTTTAACAAAAAATTAAAAGATAAATATCTCAAATTGCAGAATCAAGGAAATATTGAGAATGAAATTGATCCTTTGCTTGTTGATGAGTTACAATCTGATGATGAATGGGTTACTCCTAAGAATGCTGATGTTTCTGAAGTTGAAGCAGAAGGAGAAACTCATGTTAATGAAGAAGACAATGAAGCAACTACCCAAGTATATAAAAGGAAGAAATAAAGTGAAATTGAAGCTTCAAAAAAATTCAAAGGTATTATTAAATATAATGAATTATTGTATGTTATTATTGTTTCATTTTAGAGCTAATGAAATATTAACTGATATAGGAGATAAAGGAAAAAATATTATAGATGAAGAAGAGTTTGAGGATGACTTTGACATTAATTATGAAGATTCTTCTGAAGATAATCAAAGTGATGACGAGCCTGCTTTGGGTCTTGATCCTAAGGGGATGTTTTATTTTTAAGTGAGTTTATTTTAAATCTTGTATTCCAGTAATATTATCTTAAAACAAATCTTCAAATTCATAGTTGACATAATATTTTGTTATTTTTTGTCATTATTTATAATTTTAAATTAATTTATTTTAATTGTTTTGAGGTTTACGCCTCGATCCGCCTCGAGGCTTATGCCTCGCCTCGTTTAAAAAAAAACGCCTCGATTCCCGATTTCGCCTTTTAAAACCTTGAGTACATGTGACTACTTTTATTAGCAAGCGTGAAAATTTATTTTCATGAGATAAGTATTAGTGACCGCTTTTATTAGCAGACGGAGAAATTTGTTTGCATGAGATAAGTACCCGTGACTGTTTTTATTTGTGAGCAAAAAACATTATACAAATAAAAACTAAGTACCCTAATCATTTTTTGTAAGCAGGCGGGGAAATGTTATGTTTTATAAACAGGTAGCTGAAGACCCGTGATCGCTTTTATTAGCGAGCGTGCAATAAAATTTTGGACGCGGTGTTACCTGACACCTATTGTGATTGCTTTTATTAGCAGTCAGGAAGGCTTAGCACACCCGATGCAGCCCCCTACGCGGGGATGAAGTTGGGTGCTGTCGAAATTTATAATAAAATGCATACTTAGTCAAAATTAAAAAATCTAGCCCAAGTCAACAAAAAAAGTGCATGACATCCTAGGTTTGAAAATCTAAAAATTAAATAAATAAAAAAAATATGAAAGAATGAAACTTACAATGAACTTGTAAGAGAACATCACACGCTTTTTGAACTAAAATGTGCAAAGAAATGAGCTAGAACTTGGTTCCCTATTTATAACCCATAAAATTGATCCCCTTTTGGGACTGATTGAACCAAACTCTAAGCATAAAATAACAAGGGAGGAGTCATGGGTGCAAAATTACCCTAGATAGCGTACATGTCAGCTATTAAAGCAGGAGACTGTTGGAGAATTTTTGTATCCTCAAACGGATTGCATATTTTATAATCGGGCACGGCATAAGAATACGATATATTACCCCGGAGGGTAAAAATACCATTTTCTTATGGGCTCAATAATAAAATTTACAATTATTTAACAGAGATTCCCCCACTCAATGTTTGGTTGAGTGGGGTTTATTTATTTCTGGGGTACAGACATCCCATAGGGGCAAGCCCCTATAGTTAATTACATCCCAAGTTTGATTTGGAAACACTTTTGATTAAACTAGTGGTTTTCTTTCTTTTGGGGGTCATTTAAATATTGGCTAAAATTGATTTTTATTTTAAAAATCCATGAAAGTCTTGCTTAAAGGTTTGGCCTTTAGGAATTTCGAGGAATTGATCAACTTAGATTTAGATTTTTGGGAAAGAAAGCCAAAGGAGTTGAAGTAGGGGCACTTGATTCTGAGATGAAACTCAGAGGTGCCCAAACTATCCTATGTTGGGCTTTACATTTTAGCAACCTAATTTTGGTTTAAGTTGGTATTTTATTAGAAGATTGGGGCTTACATCCCAACAACACTTGTTGGAGGAATTGCCCGAAAGTTGAGGGCTTATAGGGTGATTTGGAATCAACCCGTGCCTCGGACCCTAAGACTAAGGTGAGGACTACCGATAGGTAGTACCTCGAACCTAGATCTAACGAGTGCAAAGAGGGACTTACAAGCTACACCTCACAAGAGGCATACCCCGCCCGACCTCTGGATTTATTGTCCCGCCTGGAAGGGACTACCAGCTAAACTCCCCCTAATCGCTTTTAAAACCATGTTGTCCGGTCTCAATGCAAACGTGGAGTGATAGAGTTGTTTTTATTTAGAAGATAGGTCTTACAACTTGGCTTTGAGGCCAAGATGCCTTATTATATGGGTATGCATATGCTGACTCATAAAGAAAAAGACTTTTGTTATCTAATCCTTAAGTTGAGGCATTCTACATGTGATATGTTTGGGCTATGCATGATTGTTTTAATTTTGAAAACTTGGCTCCTTAGAGGGAGCCATGCAATTTTTCTTACTTGAAAGACATGGAGCCTAATTTGATTTTATTTTTAGATTGCTTACATGTTAAGGGGTAGAAAACTTAGTTTTTATCCTAAGAGCCTAACGTGATCAAGTCCAGGCCACACCCACAAAAACAAGAGAAGAAACCTAGGAAAGACATGCATTTCTATTGCGCACTCAAGTAAACAATCAAAGCATGCTTTTATTTATATCAAATGAAAGGAAATGTAAAGAGTCCACATTATTACAACCAGATTTGGCAGCTGAGTTGCCTGCCATTATACAACCCAGTCAAATTTACAGACTCTACTTGTGGGGTTCTTCAGGATCTTGACTTTTGAATGGACATTAGGCTTCACCTTTGCAGATACATCCTTCTAGTCCACTTCATTCTTTTGCTCCAAACCCCCACAAGTTTGACACATCCTAATTCTATCAAATACATATTTGAAAAGAAAAAGACTCAAACCTGCAGTGGATTAGAAGCAGTTTATATGATAAAGCATTACATCCAGAATTTCGTTTAGCACTTAAAGTGCCAAACAATATACTTCTACCCTATTGGCCACATCTTTGGGGGGTTTTAAGCAGCACCTGTCATGCAAGCAGTTTATTATTATTTATGAGCGCCCCCCTTTTAGATATGGCCACCTGCAAGAAGAACAAGTATATTTCTACACTATCCACTTAAGGGCAAGTGCCCACACACAGACAATCCAAGGGCAATCACACCACAACATCAATCACATGCGCAGAAAAGAAAAATCCTAGTCTTAGCATGCCTAAGGGGCTGTGCACCTAAGTGTGTGAGGCTTGTGTAGCATGTCACACTAAGGGTCTTTGATTTTATTTTGGAAGGAAGATGTTTAATCTTTATCCAAGGGTGATTTCACTTTAAGTTGTTTGTGACTTAAAGATTTTATTTGATTTTTAAATGTTTCATATTTAGGAGGGTTATGAAGAACTCATAAAGTAACCACATGCTTGCTTTTGGGCAAGCCTGTTACTTATGAATCCTAAGATACAATAATGTAGGCATCCCACCTTTTGGGGGAGATGATTGATCATTGTATCAAAAGGGAACCTAAGTAATTTTTAGGTGTTTTTGGAGTTCTCTTAGTGTTTGGATAAGAGAAATGTCTATCTAATAGGGTAAGATAGACTTGCCTAAGGGGTTTCACTTAGGACTTGGTGAAATCCATCCAATAGGATAGGATGAACTTCAACAGATTAGATAATTCCTAAGGGACATCTATGGGTTTAGCATTTTAAATGTCATAGGGAAGATCATTCAATTTGGGTTGAGTGGAGGAGGTTACTTAGATTTTGGGTCTAAGAAAGGTGTCCAACATGTAACTTTTGGGCTACATGTTGGAGAAATCCCCTTAGCTTTTGGAGCTTAAGGGGAGAAAGGAATCCAACATTTAGCTTTTGGGCTAAATGTAGGGGAACTCCCTCTAGCTTTTGGAGCTAAAGGGAGGGAAAGTCTCCTACAACTTTGGAGTTGAAGGAGAGAGAACATATAGCTTTTGGGCTAAGGTATGACATTTTCTAAAGCCTTTGGAACCTATAGAAGTGAATGGAGATTAGTAGCTTTGAGGCTACAAATCAAAAAGAGTGTCTCCTTGAATTTTGTATTCAAAGAGTTGAGTTTCATTTGCCTAATTTGGATTAGGCAAATAAAGTTGAGTCACTTATTGAGTTTGATTCAATAAGTGGGAAAGATTTGTACCTTTGGGCTACAAATCAAGAGGGATTATCATTGAACTTTTATGTTCAATGATGGGTATTTAGTTTGCTAAGTTTGGATTAAGCAAACATAAGAAGACGGTGTGTAGATTTGGGTCTACACATCAAGGATTCTTTGAACTTTTGGGTATCCAAAGAGAGGAACTCATTCACCTAATTTGGGTTAGGAGAATGAAAGAAAGCTAGGGTTTGATCCCTTTGCTTGATATGGAATTATTTGTTGAATTTAGTCCAACAAACAAATAATTTTAGATTGAATTACTTGTTGATTTTGATTCAACAAATAAGAGATTTGGGTGAGACTTTCATGCAACCTTTGAGTTGTAGAAAGAGGAAGAGAAGATGCAACTTTGGGTTGCAAGCTTCTAAAATCTCTTTAAACACTTGGAGTTCAAAGAGGGGAATTCATTCTCCCAATTTGGGTTTGAGAGCATGAAGATGGATTTGGAAGCTCTCCTACAATCTTGACTTGTAGGAAAGGGAAAGGGAATGCAACTTAGAGGTTACAAATTCAAGAACATTCTTTGAACATTTGGTGTTCAGAAAGAAGTGTACATTCTCCCAATTTTGAGTTTTAGGAGAATGAGAGGGTCTTCCTACAACGTTTGGGTTGTAGAAAGAGGAAAATCACGTGCAACTTAGAGGTTCCACATTCATGTGTGCCCTTGAACATTTGGTGTTCAAAGGGGGATAACCATTTCCCTAAATTTGGGTTTAGGAAAATTTAGAGGACTTTCTACAACTCTTAAGTTGTAGAAAAGAAAAGCAATAAGCAACATTTGGATCGCATGTTGAAATGGATTCCTTGAGCATTGGGAGTCCAAGGAGAAGCATTCATTTGCTTAATTAGTGGTTAAACAAATGAGGAAGACTAGGATTTAAATCCTATGTCTAGAGGATTATTCATTGGTTTGTGTTCCAACAAATAAAAGATTTAATAATTTTCTTACAACTTTGAGGTTGAAGGAAAAAGGTGTAACTTGAGAGTTACAAAATTTCAAGAATGTTCTTTGAATATTTGGTATTCAAAGAGGTAGGATCATTCACTTAGTTGAAGTCAAGTGAATGGAGTTAGATACTCATTTGTTGATTTTGTGACTCAACAAATAAAGATTTGGGCTTAGGATTTGGTCCTAAGACTCTAAAGATTCATGTGATAGAATGATTTAGAGCTTTGAGGGTGCTCCAACATATCACGCATGAAGGAGATCCTTGTCGGTTTATGTTCCAACAAGAGAGATGAAAGAACTCGGAAGTTGGTTCCGAGTTGCCAATGATTCATGCAATCTAAAACTTGGAGCTTTGAGAATGCTCCAAGCATTATGCATGAAAGAGGATTCTCCATTCCTCCATGAATGTTTTGGATTCATAGAAAGGGGAGATACACATTTGAGAATTTTCCTATGCCCTCTAGAGTGTTTTGGACTCAACTAGGAAAGGGACGATGATTGTTTGTTGATTTTGTCTCAACAAACAAAAGGTTGGAAACTTAGGATTTATTTCTAGGTTCCAAAAGCTTATATAACATGGCACTTAGAACCTTGAGGAGGCTCAACTTGCAATGTAAGGAGGAATCGTATGGGAAAGAGGGTTCCTTATAATTTGAATGAATGTTTTGGATTCATTAGAGGGGATAACTCACTCCTACGTTTTCTAGGAGGTTTGGAAGACAACCTTTGGTGTTATCTACAAAATCTAGAGGCATGCAAGTAAACCATCACTCGAATGCTCATGGATAGGTCCTATAGATCATTTTACTATGGGCTAAGGAAAACCTAGGAATGAGTGCATTCAATTTGAAAACTTACTTATTTTGACTCTCCAAATTCGGAGAAACTTCAAACATGATTTCAATTAATCAATTCGTTATGGGATTTAAAACATGAACCATAAATGTTCATGAAAGACCCCACCACTTCATAAAATAATTGAGACACATATGTGAACATCCAACAAATTTGGGGACAATCACAAGTAGCATGGCGATGCAAAACTTCTACATGCATATGCTAATTTGTCATAACATGGGAATTTAGAGAACAAACAAATATGCCACATTTAGAAGAATTCTACACCTCGACATTCGACTTTGAATCAAAATGTAATCACCTATCCTATGGTTTAGTTGTAGGTGAAGGCGTTAGAAAACAACATGATGTTATTTCATGCATTTGGAGGTCGTTGGATACCAATCCAATGACCCTACGCATATCGGCATGCCTCTTTGACTCTCACAAGAGAGTAAACAAACGAAAATCACCGGATTTCCGCTGTTTTGCGGAGAGGACAGCAAACGAATGGGTTTTGGGGGACCAAAAATTAAAGTTTCTAAGGACCTAAGGCTTTGGGAGCGTCAACCACACATCAATTGGCATTGGGAGACCCTAGGTTTCGCCTAAGTTCAACGGTATACCTTCCCCGGGTTGTCCAAGCGCTCCAATCCAAGTCTCAAAGCATTGTCCAAGCTTCCTTGAATGCTCCAAGCTGCTGTCCAAGGCCTTCCCAAGGAGGAAGGCTGCTGTCCCAACGCTCCAAACAGGGAATTTCACTGTTTGAGAGCTTCCGAAGGTTGTCGTTTGCTGTCCAAAGCTTCCGGACAGCAGTTTTCACTGTTTGGAAGCCTTCGGAGGCTGTATGGTTGCTGTCCAAGCCTCTCCGGACATCACCGCTGCTGTCCAAACCTTTCCGGAAGGTGAATTTACTGTCCTAACTGCTATGGACAGCAGATTTTGCTGTTTGGAAGCCTCCGGAGGTTGCGTGGCTGCTGTCCAAGCTTTTCCCAACGTTGTCGCTGCTGTCCAAGACTTTCCGGAGAAGGAATTTGCTGTCCGAGCCACTCCGGACAGCAGTTTGCTGTCCAAGAACGCTCCAAACAGCAGTTCTCGTCGCTTTGAGGTCACCGGCGTTGAAGAAGATGACGGAAGAAACCTTCACCTTCACCAAGAAGCAAGGAAATGAGGCTATGGCAGCAGGAGAGAGCTTCTTTTCAGCCCAAGGAAGGAGAAGACATCAGCCATAGCATGCAAGATCTCCTCTTCACTCAACTTCAGCTCCCAAGAAAGTGTATGGAAGGAGGAAAAGGCTTGGTCGGGAGCAGGAGCCGCAAGAACTACAGGGGGGCCGAACGGCTCCTCCCCCTCTCTTCCTCTTTTGGTTTGGCTGGGACGGACAAGCACGCCAGGGGAGCCGAACGCTCCCCTCTCCTCTCCGCTCTGTCTGGGACGGAACAAATGGGGGAGCCGAATGCTCCCCCTCTCCCGATCTCTCCTTCTTTCTCTCGCTCTGGGTCGGGGCGGAAAACACAAGGGGAGCCGAATGGCTCCCTCTCTCTCCCTTTCGTTTCTCTTAGAGGCGCACAAAGCACCGCCCAAATGGGCCAATCCCTCTCCTCACACGTGGAATGAGTATTTAGGGCAAGATTTCATGTAAAATCTCAACCCTTGATTTGGGAATTTGATTTGAGATTTTGATTTAGCCCCAATTGATAAATTAGGGCTGAAAATTGAGCCCAAATTGGACTCGACTCGAACTGATTTGGGTCGGTTTGGGTCCGATCAAGCTAATTTCATGAAATTGAACTTAAATCGACGCCGATTTGTGTCGAATTGGGCTCGACGAGGTTCGATTGGTTTTGATTTGACTTGATTTGATTTAAATTAAATTAAATTTGATTTAATTTGATTTAATTTAATTAAATCAGAGTTTGATTCGGGTTAATTTCGCCTCGACGACGATCAATTGAGTTGATCGGGCGCGATCGAGCTTTGTCGGGCTCGATCGGGGTCGAATCGATGCGAAAATATTCGTCAACAGAGACTCATATGTGCCACATGAATGTGTCGTACACCCCATGAACATTTGCCTTTATAAAGAAACAAAATAGTACCCTGTTATGCGTCACGGGTTGTACGACCCTTCATTAAAGTGTGCGCGACGCTCCAAATCACTGAAGGGTGCTGCCTACGGGCCCCCTATTATATAATGCGCATGTTTCAAAGACATACAAATGCATTATACAAATTGGTCAAATGGCATGTACGTATACTGTCAATCATATGGGCACACTCCATAATATGTATGCATATTATTGATCATACAAATGCATCTTGCAAATGCACTAGCAATTTTGTAAAGATAACATGCATGCATACATATTAAATCACATGCATACATACTATACACACATACTAAATGGTACACAAGTGCATCATATATACATACTGAAATATATGAGTATGTTATGCAAATGAATCAATACTGTTCATGCACATTATGTAACATGCCAATCATACAAATGCATTATTTAGTGTTGGTGCATTTTGCAAATGTACCATACAAATGATTACTCATATACTACAAATACATCAATCGTCATGAAAATGCATTATGTTTGCCACATAAATACACTATATGCCATTTATACAGATGTGTCATGCCAATCCTCAAGGTGCATTCTATTAATCATGCAAATACATTATGTCAATCATACAACAATCATATAAATGCATAATGAAAAAAAAAAAAAAAAATATATATATATATATATATATATATATATATATATATATATATATATATATATATATATATATATTCACATTATATAAAAGCATTGTTCAAATTATAAATCATGCAAATATGTAATTGTGCATACAACAAATAACAATACAATTGCACATACAAATGTGCATTATGCAAAATGCACTCAAAAGCTTGTCATCATATGGGCCTCGACGAGCGTGACATATATATGATGTCTGAGGATACTGCGCAGACTAAAGAAATTGTGAATGAGATTTCAAAAGTATAAAATATATTATATAAGCACGCTGACATACACATGCATATCATTTAAATTAAAAATTTAAATCACCCGCATGGGCCCTGACAAGTGTGATGTATGTACACATGTGACATCTGAGAATGATATACCAGTTAAAAGTGAATTTAAGTTCAAGTCCGATCTTTCTCTTCAAATGAACTGGAGTTGACATGACTTGAACCAACGTACAGATACACAGTCAAAGTGTTGATCGGGGTATTTGATTTTATACGTTCATATTAAACTTTTATGGCCTTTTTCAAGAAAAAAGTCATCACCAAAATATAAACTTTCGGAATTAATGCTCGTTGAATTAATCAAAGTATTTAATTTTATACATTCATATTAGACATTCAAGGACTTTTATTAATAAAATTCATATATTAAAATATATGCTCTTTGTTATGATATATTTATGATAACACAAAAAATTTGGAGCGGAATCCAATCTTCTTTCGATAAAAAAATAGAGTCGACAAGGTTCGACTAATGAAATGAAATTATCCATAAATATCAATGATGGTCGTTTTGGCTGAAAATCTCAACCGGAGGGTTCACTATTTTTTAAATGCCCCTAAGTCTTAAAATTTATCATTACGGGGCTCTGATTTTAATAAAAATTTAAAGAAAAAAATCAAAAAAATTAATATATTTAAGATGAAATAAATCTCCTAATAATTTAAAGAAAAAATTCATCTACTCTCCGCAATGGTTTGTCAAGGTGGACAAATTTGAAAATCACTTCAGCTCACAAAAAGCGAATGTTCAATCAAGAATATCACTAGAATTTATTCTCAAATTATCTCTTATCCATAAGGACGTGTCACTTGTCTTATAATCGGTGGATTTATTGCCAAATGACACCAAAGATAAATGGTTATGATTGGGGCCCTCTGATCGGGTGGTTTTGCCGCCAAATGGTACCACTAAATTACGGTCATGGCCAGAGCTCGTATGTTCCCCATTGACTCTAAAACTTTGAGTAATGAATCAACAATATATAATTAATTGGGCACAAATTCCTTGTCAGCTAATGTGGGCTCAAATCTGTCCACTTTGACAAGTATTCACCCAAAGTCTATAAGGTACCATTGGACGAAGTAAGTCATGATTACCGACAAGAATCCTTCGGTCAGTTTTAGTCGACTACCTCCTCTGAATAAGTAGATTAGGGGCCATGATGGCCCAGGACGATGTAACCATGAAATATTAATAGGATTCATCATCGCCCCCACTATCTGCTTTAAGTGCGTGGTGATAAATTTCAAATTTTAATATATAATTCTTCAGTTTTTATACATTGTATGCCTGTGTACTATGTACTTGTTCAACGACTATCCTTAATTGAAAGTTCTCTTTCATTATTAGGAGTAATTAACTATAGGGGCTTGCACTTATAGGAAATCAGAACTCAGAGAATAAAGTCCTGGCAAAATGAGGTGAAATCTCAGGGTAGTGTCTTATCTAGAAACCCAACCCCTTTTGAAAATTTATCATGTAATCTAAACTTGTTAAAACTCTTCTCGCCGCCAACAAAAAAAGAAAGGGGTTGCAGAGAGACTGGGGCGCGAATTTTCGGAGCTTACAGATTTCTGACATTTTTGCTGGGGAAGGTTTTTCTTTACATTTTTAGCTAATAATATATTTAAGCTATAATAGCAAAAAAATTTAATGAGTGCATATTCAAATATCATTCATAAAATGAAAAAAAATGTTAATTGAACTCATTAAAAATTCTCTAAACAATATTTTCAAATTATACAAATTATCTGTTTATTTTATTTTGCTATGTCGACTCCCTACATTTTGAAAGTGTGGGGTAAGATATCAAATTCTGATTAATAATCTTCATCTTTCATTTTGTGTAGAATAGACATCCAGAACACTCATTTCACCGTCCAACTGGGACGTGGTGCTAGTGCCAGCATTCAGCTGACAAATGCTGTCATTAACACCAGCGACTCTAGTGCCACCATTTAATTTGGTGAGCTGCAATTCTCTATAGCTATTGTAAGGGTTGTTGTTGTTCTTGTATACATCATTGATATTGAAGGGCTTGCTAGGAGGCTTCACGCAGCTAGCGTTGCTGCTCGTCGCTTGCATCCGCAACCATAACCAACTAGAGTTGTTATTGCCATTTAGTTCCCCCCAGAAGAGGGTCTCAATTTTCAAAAGGCTGTCAAATTTTGAAGCCCCAAGAATGAGAAGGGTTGGGGCTGGGATACAAATTTTTGTAGTGCCTGTCAACACCATCACCTTGCCAAATAAGCCTGTTGCACCTGAAAGGCATGACACTGAAGCTTTCTCATTTGAAGAAAAGTTATCAATGAGGCAGAAAAGGAAGAAGAATGAAGAGCTACGAGCTTAGGAACCACTGCTTATCCGCCCATTAACACTCCCATCCTTGGAGCAAGAGACTAACATTCCCACCCGAAGTAAATACTCAAATTTAAAATGGGTGAAAAGAAACAACTCCATCGGCGAGTTGAAATAATCATTATGGGAGCAACGACCTCAAGCCCCAACTCCTCATAAGAAAAAAAGAGTCCGAGACTCTGTTTGCTAAAGTCCACAGAATTTTGAAAGTTGCAATGAAAAAATGGGTTGATGAAAAAGAAGTATCAAAGGTCATTGGTGATTGAGTCCAAGAGAACCCCACCAATAGTGTTGCCGCCTTTGTTAACTTAAAGAAAATTGAAGTTAGCTCCACATGAAGCACATTAAGGCATGACACTTGTACCACTTATCCAAGAATCCGCAGTCGAAAGGGTTAGTGGAAGGGTACAAGTGTGACATCTGGTGCATCCTCTCAGAAATCTGCCCCCACTAATAAAAGCCATCAGAAATGGGTCCAAAAGAAGGTCCATGACGACAATCATTTTGATGGTTGACACTCAGGAGAATTCTCCTGGGGATCCCATCGTTTACCAATCCCGCATGAAGAAGAAGCTAGCTTTTACCCCAACCCACGGATTGAAAGAGTTTTTTGTGCCAAGTAATGAACCGAAGATTCAGTGGCAGTGCCGTTAAAAGATTTGAAAACGAGAAGATGACGAAGAAACTAAGTGGTCTATATGGTGGGACTTGATGATGAGCCACCACTTTTGCGAGTATACCAGTAACAATATGGGGTTGGATCCACCGCCAGTAGAGATGTCGATTCTTCAGAGAATTTGAAGAGAATCATTTGTTCGCTGATGCTACTATACTAGCAGAAGCATAATGGTAGACGTGACATCAAATGAAGGCGAATGATAAAGAAACAACTCAGTTAAATGCCAAAATGACTGAGTTGATGATGTAGAGAAATGTTGTTGCCAATCCTGCACCTATACAACAAACAAATCTTTAGGCGTCAAGTAGTGGTTTCGCTAATCCGCCAGCTCATCTAGCATCCCAAGTGTCGGGAGTGCAATGTTCACATGAATGAGGAATTGAGAATGACGTTTGGTTTGCCGACCGACTCCTCAAAATGTGGCAAGCACGTTCGAGCTGGTGACAGTGGCACAGTTGGAAACAATTATCAACGAGAAGATTAAGGCTGTTATAACTTCAGATCAAGAAAAAAATTGTGAACAAAGGCCGTTCATAGGGTGCAAACGAGTCGAGTCTAGCTCGAGTCAAGCCTAACTCGAGCTCGACTCGCGAGCCAAATCTCGAGCTCGAACTCGAGTCCAACTAAGAAGGCGAGCTTGAGCTCGGCTCGTGCCCTTGAAATGAGCTCGTCAAGTGACTCGTTCAAGCTCCGTCACTCCCGCTTTTGAACTCCGTTCGCGTAGGCCGGTGTACGAACCCCTTTTGCGTACACTCGCGTTTGAACTCTGTCCGAGTTTGTCCCGTGTCTCGTGCCCAGAGTCCTGCAACCGAACCCTATCTTGCGCCACAAAATCAAGCTCGCGTTCTAACACGCCTGCGATTTAGCTTTCCCACATAGTGATCCCACCTTTATGCACAACATTTTGTGATCCCGCCCACCTTTACGTTAGGCATCCGAGCTGGCTTGCGAGTAATTGAGCCGAGTTTTTTTGGAGCGAACTCGAGCTCGATTATACAATGAGCTCAAAATTCTGCTCGTGCTCGACTCGTGAGTTAGAAAAGCTCTACTCACGAGCTTGTTAATGAGTTGAGCCCGAGCCAGCTCGCGAGTCAGCTTAACTTGGTTGCACCCCTAGCCGTTTATATCCTGTTGAATATGATTAGGTGCCGAACTCAAAAGGATATTTTGTTCTGAAGTTTAACACATTCAATTGTAACGATAACCCCAAAGAGCACTTGACCCAATTTAAGGCCACCTGTGGTAATACTTGAAGTGTTGATGCTCCACTCTTCCGACAATTCATCAACAGTTTAACCTCAATTGCTTTCGAGTGGTATGTTGAGCTCCCGAATGATTTTGTCAAGACGTTTACAAAATTAGAAACTTTGTTCGTGGAAAGATTTGCTAGCGCAACCGAAAAGACCACTGTTATTGATCTTGCCTTGGAGAAGTGGAGAATAGATGAGTAAGTGACTAAATACATAATTCACTGACATAATTTGAGCACAAAATATGAGCAACAATTAGAAGATTATGTTACTCAACTGTTAATGGAAAACATCGATAATATGATGTTACCATTCTTATATATGACTTATATCATCACATTTCAGAACCTATTAATAACAATGTTTTAAAAGTTAAATATATCAAAATCTGAAGTCCACTTAGATAAATTCAAAAAAAGGTAGAGCTCCAGACATTAGGAAGACCGAAGACCATTCCACATTCTCTTTCAGTGTTGATAACAAAAAACAAGTGGCATATAATGCTGATAAAGGAAAATAATCTGTTTATAAAGAAGACATAGGGAAATAGCTAGCTAATCATAATCCTCAACCAAAGTTGATACTTGGAGGGAATGACCATTCCACTCACCCAGTCGGTTCCCCCTTCACTCATGATCACTCTCACGCACACAAGGAGCCCTACCCCCCTCTCATGCGCCTCAACCGCCATCCACCACTCAAAGCCGCATGAAGGTAACCTCCTTCTCCGCCTCTTCTTCTTCTTCTATTATCTTTCCATTCTATCCTTTTTCTTCGTCTTCTTCTTCCTCCATTTCTCCCCTTTTTCTTCTCCTTCTTCACCTCTTTATCTTCTCCTTCTCCTTCCTCTTCCAAAACCTAACATAACCCTAGCTGTTCAAATCATGAAGCACGCAAATATGTAATTGTACGAACATACACAAAATAATAATATAAATGCATATATAAATGTGCACTATGCAAAATGCACTCAAAAGCATGTTACCGCATGGGCCCCGACGCGCGTGACATATACGTGACGTCTAAGGATGCTGTGCAGACTAAATAAATAATGAATGAATTTTAAAACGTACAAAATATGTTGTATAAGTACATTGACATACACACATATATCATTCAAATTGAACCGCATGGGCCTCGACGAGCGTGATATATATACACATATGACGCTTTAGGATGTTGCGCGGGTCAAAAGTGAACTTATGTTCAAGTTCGATCCTCCACTTTGAATGGACCGGATTTGACATTACTTGAACCAACAAACAAATATACGATTATAGTGTCGACCGGAGAATTTGATTTTATACATTCATATTAGACTTTTAAGGCCTTTTACAAGAAAAAAGGCCTTTTACAAGAAAAATTCATCACCAAAATATAAACTTTTGGAATCGACGTTGAATTAATCAAAGTATTTAATTTTATACGTTCATATTTGGCCTTTAAAGTCTTTTATCAATAAAATTCATATATTACAATATATACTCTCGGTTCCGATATATTTACGATAACACCAAAAATTTGGAGTTGAACCCGATTTTCTGTTGGCAAACAAATAGAGGCGACAAGGTTCTAGTAATGAAATGAAATTATCTATAAACCCCGATGATGGTCGTTTTGAATGAAAATCTCAAACGGAGGGTTCTCTATATTTTCAATGCCACTAAGTCTTAAAATTTATTATTACGGGGCTCTGATTTTAATCAAAGTTTAAAAAATAAAAAATCACAAAAATTATGATATTTAAGATGAAATAAACCACCTAATAACTTAAAGCGAAAATTCATCCATTCTCCGTAACATTTTGTCAATGCGGATAAAATTTGAAAATCACTTTAGCTCACAAAGAGCGAATGTTCAGCCAAGAATATCACTAGGATTCATTCTCAAATCATCTATTGCTAGTAAAGACGTGTCACATGTTCTATTACTAGTGGTTTCATCGCCAAATGACATCAAAGATAAATGGTTATGATTGGGGCTCTCTGACTAGGTGATTTTGTTACCAAATGGTATTACTAAATTATGGTCACGGCCAGAGCCTGAATGTTCCCCAATGGCTCTAAAAACTCGAGTAATGAATTAATAAGATATAATTGATAGGACACAAATTCCTTTGTCAGCTAATATGAGCTCAAAATTGCCTTCTAAAAATTTACCCCGAAACCTAAACTCGTTAAAACTCTCCTCGCCGTTAATAAAAAATAAAGTGATCGCAAATAGGTTGGGGCGCGAATTTTTGGAGCTCACATTATTATTATTTTTATTTTGTTATGATTATAGATCCAAAATTGAATAAATATAGTGTAATTTAGTAATAATAGATTTAGTGGGGGATTGTGACTTTGAGTGATCAAGTCATTAATAAGAGTACATGTTTTCGATATCTTGAGTTGATTGTTCAGAGTGATGGTGAAATAGATGAGGATATTATTAGCAGAATTCAAGTTGGATGGTTGAAGTGGAGGAATGCATCGGGCTTGTTGTGTGATGAAAATATCCCTCTCAAACTTAAGGGAAAATTTTATAAGATGGTGGTTAGACCTGCAATGCTTTATGGTGCAAATTGTTGGCCATTAAAAGAGAAGCATAATATTAAGTTAAGCATTGCAGAGATGAGGATGCTCAGGTGGATGAGTGGCTTTACTCTTAGAGATATGATACAAAATGAGCATATACATGAAAAGGTTGGAGTAGCTCCAGTGGAAGATAAGATTGGTGAGTCTTCTAAGATGGTTTAGTCACATAAAACAAGGGTCTTTTGATGACTCGGTTAGTAAAGTAGATGTATTTGATTTGCTTATGTTAAGAAAGGTAGAGGTAGATCTAAAATGACTTGTTTAGAAAATATTAGAAACAACATTTATTTATTAGATTTAAATGAGTTTAACTATTAACATGACATTATGGAGAAAAAGGATTCATAGAGCTGACCTCACATAGTGGGATAAAGGCTTGATGTTGTTGTTGTTATGAATATAATAAGATGGTAAATTTGTACATAGGTTGTCGTTGTATTAGTATCTGCAGTAGAAGATAAGATTAGAGAGTTGCCTTAGATGGTTTGGTCACATAAAACGGCAGCCTTCCGATAACCCGGTTAGGAAAGTAGAGGTATTAGATTTGACTTATGTTAAGAAAGGTAGAGGCGGATCTAAAAAGACTTGGTTAGAAAATATTAGGAATGACCTTTTTTTATTAGATTTAAACGAGAATTTGACATTTAATAGGACACAATGGAGAAAAAAAGATTCATGTAGCCGACCCCACATGGTGGGATAAAGGCTTGATGTTATTGTAAGGTTATGTACCACAATGCTTGATTATTATGTATGTAAAGTATATTAAGGGAACTAAGTCCTCACAAGTAATGCATCACAAGTTAATTTTGAAGGTGTAAATTCATTGTTAAGAAAATATGATTTCCATCTTTATGCAAATAAGTAATCCTTTATGAGAAATTTTTACAAGAATTATTCATACGATTTACATTGAAGGATGGGAGGATAAAATATTACTTGGTTATACCTATACAAATTTATGTTCTTATCAGGGAATATTGTTGTTTTTATATTGATCCGGTTTTAACAAATCCGAAGACATTAATATTTGAATAATTTAGGTTAGCCAAATCATTTAATCATTAAATTCCTAGTATTAGTGAAGTATAGTCGAAACCCTTAGGATATGTTGGATTGGTTTGTTTTGGAAGAATTTCAAGAATGTAAATGACAATGAAAATAGTAAAATCGACAGAATAGAAGCTATAATGTCATTGTGGAGATCAGATGGCTAAATGCTAACAAGAATACGATATGTAAATTATAATTATTATAAATTTCTCCAAACTGAATTAATGAAATTTATTAAAAAAATGCATTTGTTTGAAAGCAAGAAGAATTGAAAATTTCTAGATTGCAAGTGGCGTGAGCTTAATCGAAATGCAAGATTAAAAGTTTGAAACCAGGGCGGACCTTAGAAAGACAGGTGAGAAACGTTAAGAAAATCACAAAATACAAGAGTTAATTTATAAGAATTGTTGAAATAATGCGTATGAGAAGCTAACATTGCATAGATCCAAGCATAATTTTTAGTATCTAAAACTATAAAATATTGTTTAAAATTTAAAATGGAGATGAGTGATATATAATTTATTTTGTTTTAACTCACTTTGAATGTATCAGAGATTCAAATCGTTTCGAATTGCAAGATTGTTGAAAAGGCAAAGGGAAGTAAGGAAGCGAGAACGAGGTGAATATTGGGACATTTATTCAAAATATTTAATCATTTGAACTACTGCTAAGAATGAAGTTTAGTCGAAATCCTTAGGATCCCTCTGATTGGTTTGCTTTGTTGAAAATTTCAAGAAGAGAAATGACAATGAAAATGGTAAAATTGACATAATATAAACGACATTTTCATATTACTGTACATCAGATGGCATAAAATAATGCTTCAATGCATTTGAAGTGACTGATTTTATGGCTTATATATGGATTGGTTATATGTCCAGTTATCTTATTATTTACCAAGTATATATTTTAATATTTCTAGAAATATTAGTATTACTGTATTATCAACATCGTGATATTGATGTGAATCATTACTTGTGTAGTTCCAATTCTGATGATAATATGAATGATGCCGGCCAGCATTAGTTATCATACCTGATGCTATAAGCATTATGATGTTTTAATATTAGAGCAATACTTATTCATGGTGAAATGCCAAGTGCACAGTAAATATGCTATGAAAGTGATCATAGAAATATCGAATGAGCTAAATAATAAAAACTAGGCTTATATGAACTAAAATGATTAGAGAGAAGGCTTAAACTACTATTTAGGTTTCCTTCCATTAAGATGCGAAGATCGCAGTTTCGAATCCCAAAATTTGCTTCTCCACAGTTGCAAACTTAAGGCTACATTTATCAGTCACTCAGACACAGTAAATATGCATCCCTTTCATGAAATGTAATGATCAAGTGACCATGTTGACAACAGAATGTCCATGCATACATACACAATTCTTTTTTTGTTTTGAAGGAATACATACACAATTCAAGTTTTACTAATTATAGATTTAGTTTGCGCATGTAAAAAATGCAATAAAGTCAATTAGTTCCAGGTTATATCTCGTCATTGGTGAGAGTTTCTATTATTAGAATAATAAAACTTGTTGAGGTGAAAGCACGGTGTACCGGGTAGGTCATACAATAGAGTTTAGTTATTTCTGTAGAGGTTACAAAGATTTGGACATCAACACAAGCTTTAATACAAATTTTCAGGTTACAAAGATTTGGAGACCTTGTCTCAATAAATTATAAAAACCTTGACTTGAAGTCAATGTCCTTAAAGCTAGAGATTTTTATTAAGTTTAGTAGAAAAGGATGGTCTGCAAGAGAAGAGAGAGTGTCTTAAGGGGAAGATGGATCAACTTTAACAATTCAGGCAAAATCAGTTTAACGTCTTTCTTCTTCTTTTTTTTAAGAAACGGAAGGAGAGGCAGCTTGAGTAGTAACAGGAAAGGTGGCAACATTAGTGAAGTATCATGACGAAAAAGTGTAGGACTGATTTATGCCTTGGATTGCAAATATTTGAGCATGGTTTGTTCGGAGATCATTTTTATGCAACTATGGCTATGACTACTGATGTTTGGTTGTGGCAGCCTTACTGATTGCGATTAGTTTAAAGACTACTAAAACAAAGAAATCAGCTAAAATATGGGTTATCGGTGTTTTTTTTGTTAAAATGGAGAAGGCTGCAAAGAAAGTAGTGTGAGGATTAGATTGGACATGTACTTTTCGGTCAAATTAAAGCTTAAGTTTATTATGTTTATTAGTTTATTTTTACAATTAAAGTGCTTATATGGCTAAGGTTGTGCTTGTAATAATTATGGCCACAATTTCTATGGAGATAGGACATTTAGGCACTGTGAACATGAATAAACGTTGTGAATGTAGAGCGTTAATTCTTTTACTCTTACAAGGAACATGTGAATGGAGAGCGTTAATTCTTTTACTCTTACAAGGAACAAAAGGGAGCAAAAATGGCCAATAAATTTCCATAGTCCCCTCTTTTTGATAAAAGTTGATATTTATAAGCATATTTCAAACTTCATACAAGCATGTTTAAGGAAATACTATGGGAATTTCTTGTAAATTTAGTTAAAGATTTCATCAAAATACTTGACATATGCATAGTGTGTACATCTTTTTATACTGAAAGTATTTAGTATTCTGTACACAATAATGGAAAAAGATAGCACTTGAATATTCTTCCTTCTCCACTATTTTGACAAAAAAAAAAAAAAATTACTTGTCAATGGTCATTAGATTCATTCAGTTTTGTTCTAAAAAATATATTAAATTTTTTTACACATATAATGGTTTGGTCACATAAAACGGCAGCCTTCCGATAACCCGGTTATGAAAATAGATGTATTAGATTTGACTTATGTTAAGAAAGGTAGATCTAGACCTAAAAAGATTCGATTAGAAAATATTAGAAATGACTTATCTTTATTAGATTTAAATCAGAATTAAACTTTTAATAGGACATAATGGAAAAAAAAATAAGATTCATGTAGCCAACCCCACATAATGAGATAAAGACTTGACGTTTGTTGTTGTATATCATGGAGTAGACATATAGTAATTTTTAATTGCTTCAATATTAAAAAAGCCGAATGATTTGTTATTGAGTATCTTATTCTCCTAAATTTTTTTAGGCGGGCTGCAATCAAACTTGGGGCTAATATGCCAGCTAGAGTAGAACTGATAGTTAGAAACCCTGAAGGCGAGTCTCCTCTAATTGGGGAACCCACAGGAGAGTTCTACGATGTAATCCTCTTCTTTGGCATAATTGACATCCTTCAGGATTATGATCTCACCAAGAAGCTTGAGCACGCTTACAAATCAATCCAGTATGATCCCACTTCCATATCTGCTGTAGATCCAAAGCAATACTCGAAGCGTTTCAAGGATTTCATATATCGAGCTTTTGTAGAAGATGCTTAAATTACTAGCAAGTCATTACACAGCTTTTAAAAGCTTAGTTAGAATCTGTATTGGGCAGCTTTTTCACAACTTTTTAATTTTTTGGTAAGCTGCCACAATTTTTTTTGCCACAGCTTTCTTGCGTTTCTTTTTTTTTTTTAAAAATGTCAGTGATGAGAAATCACTTCATACAATCATATATGTTAGAATGTGATAGCTGAACAAGAGCTATTGCTTGATTTTTTTAAACAAGGAATAAAGTTATATTGCCCTTAACTATATTCAAAGCATGTATTCTCCTTGCAACTAATCTACAACTATGTTTTACAAAGAAAGCTTTTGTTTTGCCCCAAATGGACCCTTGGTCTCAAATTTGTTCCGAAAGTTTTAATTTCCACCATTTTGGTAGTTCTTTTAGGCTTTGTTTGTTATGGCTTTTTTAGAAAGTAGCTTTTCAGGAAAAAAAAATTTAATTTTTATACTAAATAACTGTTTTAAGAATCAATAAGAAAGCCATCCCAAATGAAGCCTTAATTTTTACATTTAGGTTTCGTTTGAGATTGTTTTCTAAATTAAATTTTTAGAAAGTTGTTTTAAAAAACAGTATGAAAGCTTGTCTCAAATGAAACCTTTAGCTTTGATCACACCATAGAATATGGTCATCTCCATGACTTTCAGTAGGGGCTTCTGTTTATATTCGTGTATTTGTTTTGCTTGATGGTGTATGTGTAAACTGTTAGGAATTGAAGAGCTTACTTGTAAATGTTAATTTCAAAGGGCAGTAGTCATAATCTGTACGTTTTTTTAACATATTTGTAGTATATAATTATATGTTTGTGTGAATTTTATACAAGGAGTTTTGGGCAGTGGATATAAATGTTAGGCCGACATCATGTGGAATGAGTCATTGATGATTTCAAATGACCATTTATCCTTGTTAACATATTTCATATTGTTTCTGGCATTATTTTTACTATTTAAATTCTTTTGCTGATTTGTTTGCGCACCTCTCCTAGCTAAAATTTTGTTCTTGACTTCTAAGTGAATTTTAAATTTTGTAAGAGGCTGTTTGGTAGGATAAAAAAAAAAATGCAAAATATAATGTTAAAAGATTGTAGCGCATTTGAATTATTTGAGGTTATTTGGATCATTGTAAAATTAATGCATGTGATAACCTTTTTTGTTTCGCTCGGAATAAAATGAATGCAATATTATATTTGATAATAAGGGCTTCAATAATTGGTCCGACCCGTCGATCTAACTCAAAAAATTTAGGTTCAGGTTGACCTTCAAATCAACTTTTGACTAAAAAGTGATTCGTCTAATATTTTTTTTCTTAATTTTTTTTTTACATATTAGTGTAATTTTATTATTTTTGACAAAATATCCTATATTTAATAGTTAATAGGTTATTATTATTTTTAATCAAAATGGGTTAATGGGTCAGATTTGGCTTATTCATGTTACAAGCAAGTTGGGTTCGGGTTGATATTTTTGATATGTTTATTAAATGGGCCGGGTTCAGGTTGATTGTATTCAAGTAAAATTAATTTCGGGTATATATATATATCAATTACTTAATATTTTAATACTAATTTTCTTTTATACACAATTTGATTCTTGTTAGAGGTAGATATTTGTTCTAGAATGATGAAATAATTGTTGAGTCATCTCTCACCTTAAGGTTTTAAGAGGTCCACATTTATTATTTTAGTACCACACAAACCAAAATATTAGATTTCCATCAAAAGAAGGCATGGAAAAAAAAAACAAATTTGATATTTACTTGTCATTCATAGCAATTAGTCTATTCTTTTGCCAACCGTCTAAAGAAAAGTTACCTCTAAAGTTGCCAATTGAACTAAGAGAGCGAGATGATTTGGAGAAATTATTCTGTGCGGTCATCGAACGTCATTCATAAGCGAATGAGAATGCGCCATGTTATTTTTTCTGTATACCACTCAGTACCAGGTGACGTGGCGCATTCTGATTCTTCTCTGGACTGTTCGGTGACCAAACAAAATAAATTTCTTATGATGATTTCGTGCTACAATATTAATTGATTTGCTCTTAAAATAATGTGTTTCCCTATGCCGTTTGGTCTTGTAATTATTATAAATGCCTTTCTTCTCAAGGAATATGTTGATCTACATTAAGTTCCAATAGGGCGAAATATTTGATCCATATATACTAAAGGTGATTATAACGATATTGTCTTTAGGAAGGTGCATATCATGGCGATGGAAATTTGCTCTTTAAATAATGTATTGCATAATGATGCACAAATCACATATCAAACCTGAGCACTTGGAACTTAATGTAGATTAACATTAAGTTCCAATAGGGCGAAATTTGCTCAAGTTTGATCTGTGATTTGCGCATCACTATACACATATGAGAATTTGCCAAGATACATTCAACATTAAAGCGAATATAATGGCGGAGTCGATCGCCATCAGGGAAACGATAGTGGCCATTGAAGTGATGATAAAAGCATTGATCACCATCGATAGAGGTCTCAGTGATAGTCAATCAATGGTAATAATTATTGTTAAAAATAAATAGAGTATTTTTAAAGATAATTTAATTTATTAAAAAAACAATATAAACAAAACATATTTTAATAAATAAAAATAAGAACAGAAGACAAAAAATAATCCCAAACAAACCCTTATTAAATTTGCTTCAATTTTTTTATTCACTTTTAAGTTTAGCTACAATCAAATCAGCCCAACAACCACTTTCCTGTCTTTCCACAAGCACCATTTAATTATTCCAAACAAATACCAGTCCAACCAATTCTTATCTAAACAAGCTCCACAAGCAAATTTTCCTTCTTCACATATATAAAATATGCTACTAATGACATCTGATTAACACAATTAATTTCACTAATCATACTTAACCTACTAAGTACACAACAATAATGACATAACACCAAAGCTAACATATAATAAAAAAAACAATCCTCATCAAATTTTATGTCTTCATTCTGCCACATAAGTCCAACAAAATACACTCACAGAGCCTCTGTGTCATATTCTGGAAGCTTGCGTACAGACCAATACAATCAATATATAGCTATCTTCTTCGTTTATATTCTGCATCCTCACCCTTTCTTTATCCTCTGCAACTTGTTCCCTCCAAATGAAGAAAAATATGCTTCTCTCTGCTCTTATGGCCGTTGCAGTCTCTTTCTTCTCCTTGACGATGAAAGATTATTTTTCTTTGTATCAGTCACCTGCAGAAAATGGAGAAGAAAACAGATTGAAAGAAGCTTTTATCAATGGTGGAGCAGTAGGTCCTGAGAGCCTTGCATTTGATGAGGATGGTGAGGGGCCTTACACAGGTGTATCAGATGGTAGAATATTGAAATGGCAAGGAGATGATATTGGATGGATTGAATTTTCCAGTGTCTCCCCTTCTCATATGTAAGTGTGTTTATTTGCAATATATTGTGGAGAAATTTTATTTTATTTTTATCATGGAGATCATAGGGTGGATTTAGTTGTAGACTTGAGGATCTTATATCCTATTTTTAATTAATAAAATTTAAAAAAAAAGTAAAAAATTGTCCTCATAGAACTTCTTCTTCTTCTCTCTCATTTCTCTACTTCAAATTGTGTGAGGCATTCCAAACAAATATTATTGACGGTTACTTTTTATGTCATTTTTGCTTTGCTATTACTTATCTTATTATGATTAACTTTGAATTTAAAATTATTATTTATATAGCTGCATCATATAATGCATGTATGACATAATTACATCCATCACTATAGGAAAATTGGTTGTTACCGTCAAACTATCAGCCAGTTGCAAAATATTCATCAAGTTTAGGTAGGCCGACGAAATATCCGCCGGATACTTCGCCGTTAATTTTCGGCGGACAATATGCTGGAATAAACTGTCGGTCTTATAAATAACGACGAATAGGCCGGCAGATTATCCGCCAGTAAATTGCTGGCGGCTCTTCGGCTGGAAAGGTCGTCATTACAATAACGACAAAAAACATGCCGGTTGGTTTGCTGCTTTTACCGGCGTATATATTTTCGTCGGAAAGTCCGACAGTAATACAAAATTTTCCTGTAGTGCATAACATACATACATATTTATATATTATTATGAATTTTTAAAATATAATATATTGTGTTATACTTTTTATTTTTTGTGAAAATAATTGATTTTGAATTGAAGTTTATTATTTTTCATTAATATGTATCTTTTAGCTTTTGATTGATACATTCTAATTTGCACTTCAGATTTATTTTGTAGCAAAAATCCATAATTATGGTAGCCTTAACAATTGTGCCCTTTATTGCTTTACTCGCAAGAAATAACATCAATGGTCTTCATTTTGACTTTGAAACTAAACAAAAATAGGTTGAAACCATGAATTGATGGAAAAAGGAATGCATTATTGATGATAGGAATTAGGAATAGAGCATCTCTCCTGTTCAAAATTCTAAATATATTTGGACATGTGTTTTGTCCTCTTAGGAGAAGAATGAATTTTTTTTCCTCTTAATTTTATGTTTTATTTACACTTAATAGAATTTAATAGCTAAGATCATTTTGTTGATTTTGCTTTGTAAGAACTACATAAGATAAAATTTTGTGAAGATTGGATTACTCGTCAAACATGTGAAGAATGCAATAAAGATTGGATGAATTGTAGAAGTCTTTTTAAAAGTTTTGTTGTATTCATATATTTCATCATCAATAAAAAATATTCCATACATGAAAAATAACATCAACAACCTATTGCTTGATTTCAGACTATTTCTAGCCATCTATACTCTATAATCGCAATTATCATTTCATATAATATGATATAGTGTAAAATTTTGATAAATTGAACCGATAATTAAATGATCTTAACAAGCCTTTTGGTTTGCTAAAAAAGGACAAAACGTAAAAGGAATACAATATAACATAAATGTTTTGTATTTAAATATTTTAGAGTTATCTGGTTAAGTGTAAAACAAATGTAGGAGATCATTTCCTTTGTGCTTAGTTTGAAGTAACATGAATTTAGTGTAAAGCAATGCCAACAGTAGTTGGCAGTGGAGGCGGTGCATGCAGTGCCTATTAGAAGCAGTGTGATGGAGGTAGGGCGGTAGGTGGCAATTGACAGTAGTAGCCGGCCTATGGCAGCTAGATGTAGCAATGGGGCGATGAGCAACAATAGAGAAGGGGGGCAACTGATGACAATGGTGGGGTATCGATAGGTTGGAGGCGGTGGCTAATCAACTGTGATGGTATGACATCGGCTGGCAGTGACTAACAACTGTTGGTGGGCGACCATGGGCATAAGATGATCGATGTTGAGTGGCATGTGACCAGCGAGTTGTGTGCGTAGGCGCCAACGAGGGGAGAAGTTTCACACGGGCAATGTATTTGGAATTTATCCAAATTGAGCAAACTCCTAATTCATTGAAAACAAATTAAAAGATAAATTTCAAATATATCAATAAATTATTTTACATTCCTTTTTCATTTAATCAAATAAGAAAATTTTCAAAACCCTTGTATTCCTTTCACTTAGATTTATTTTTTTAATTACACTAGGCAGTCCTTAAAAAATCTTAAAGTCATGCATGGATGGGTGGTAACATAAAAATGTAAGTGAGCGAAGAATAATAATTGTCAACCTAATAGGAGAAATATACTTCGAGGAGAATGGTTATTTTCATCCTAAATCCGCTTTAGATCAGATTGAAATATATACAAATATACATATATTCTTATATTTATATCACCCATGCACATGCATGCATTTATGATGATAGGATATGCATGGGGCAAGATATCAACATTTGAGACTATTTTCATGCAGCAATCACACAACCAGGAACTTCCAATTATTAAAGCCTTCCTTTCTTATACACTGAATCAATTGATCCCAAAATTTTTATGATAAAATTAGTGATGATGATGATGCTAATGATGATATATGTGATAAATACATGCTAATGTTAGTCTTTTCACAAATAAAAATATTATAAATTTTCCAAGCAGACAAAATTTTGGCAATGATTTACCTGAATTATTATAGGTTGGATGAATGTAGAGGCTCACAAGATCCAAAACAGGAATATTTATGTGGGAGACCACTTGGATTATGTTTCTGTAAGAAGACAGGAAAACTATATGTTGCTGATGCATATTTTGGCTTGTTAATATTTGACAACAAAGATAAAGTTCCTACCACAGTTTCAAAAGAGGCAGGAGCTCCATTTTACTTCACCAATGCATTGGATATTGATCAGGAAACTGGAGTAATATATTTTACTGTCAGCAGTGCAAAATTCAGAAGAAGGTACATTATTTCACGTTGATAAATTATATATAAAATAATTTGTGGCACCAATTTGTCTTTGAATTGAGTAGATGTTTCATAAAAGTAGACATAAGAAGATATATTATGGCTCATTTTCTCCTTTGCATGCTCTCTCTATTTTCATGCCACTTGAAGTGGCTATGTATTTGGCTTAGGGGTGCAAGCGAGTAGAGTTGAGCTCGACTTAAGAGTCAAATCTTAAGCTCGAGTTCGGCTCGTGCCACAAAATACGAGCTCACAAGCCTTCCGTGATCCACCAGTCCGCCTTCCATATTCCGCAGTTCACAACTCCGCACGCGTAGATGTCTTCGGTTCACCCATGCGTCGCCTTTCATCAGTTCCCCTTCTGCGTTTTAATCGAGCCGCTTGACGAGTAATCGAGCCGAGCATCATCTGGACCGAACTCGAGCTCGATAATCAAACGAGCTCGAACTCGAGCTTGAAACTAGATAAACTCGGCTCGCGAGCTCGTTAACGAGTCGAGCTTGAACTTCAGTGTTATGTACCTTTGAAAATGACCATCTAGCGAGGGATGGCCATCGGGAAACACAAACTATTTATCACCTCCTAAATGAAAGCCCAATTGGCTAGGAGATGAGGTGCTTTAGCTGGAAGTAGGAGATTTTTCCTTAACTATACCCAGTCAAGCAAGCATGGCAAGGTTTAATCTAACCAAACCCATCCAATAGCTTATTCAAAATCAGATCAGAGAAATAACCAATCGTCCAGCCCAATCCTTGTATATGAAAACGGATTATGGACTTGATTATTCGTTAGTGGAAGTTTGGGTCGGTTTGAAGGACTAAAGCGGTTTGAAGGACTAAAGCATATGTGAACTCGTGAAGAAATCAAAATACAGTTATTTTTGCATTTATGGGTTCATTGGGTTCAGAAGTCCTCTATTCATTTAGCCTAGAAGTTGCAAAAATAAAGTCTTCAAAAATATTGCAGAACGTTTCACACCATCTGCTAGTCTAAATAAGGAAATATATTACATGAATGAATGATCAAATAATTAGTTCTTTCAATCTCACTGTCGCGCCAGTCACCAACTAGATTGACTTTTTTTTTTTGGTGTCTTAGCACAGCTCGATTGACTGTTTTTATTTTCTCATGTATCCAACTGAAGTTAAAGCTGTGATTTCTTACAGTGAGTTCTTATCAGCAATCATAACAGGAGACAACACAGGAAGATTAATGCAATATGACTCCACCACCCAAAAAACACAAATCCTGCTCTCTAACCTATCATTCCCAAATGGCGTTGCATTAAGCTCAGATGGCTCTTTTCTGCTCATTGCAGATAGCACAAATTGTAGAATTCTAAGATACTGGCTTCAAAACTCAAGCTTTGAGGTTTTCTTCCAGCTTCCAGGATTTCCTGATAATATAAGGAGAAGCCCAAGAGGAGGGTTCTGGATTGCATTACATTCAAGAAGAAACACGCTTGAGAAATGGCTTCTTTCTCTTCCATGGATTAAGAAGGCTTTCTTCTATGGTTCCAATTTGTTTCCATGTAAGTATTTGAAACTCGTTGGAACTGAGTTCTGGATGCGAGTTTCATTGAATTCAGCTTTGATGTTGTTTGTTTTTCATGGATCAACTTGCAAATTCAGTTTCAGATTTTTTTTTCAATTTTTAGTGAATTTCATATTTACACACCATGCATCCTACTAATTTTAAGTTTATCAGTATATAAATCATTTTGGTGTGAAACTTTTGCAAAAAATGGTAAGTAATTTCCTACATAAGAAATTATGTCCATAGAGAAATACTAAGCGGGCTGAAATAGAGGCAGAAAATTTCACTGAATTAGCTTGAAATTACTTCTTTGCCCTTTCCATGTACCAAAGTATGCTTCCATCATATAAATCTTAAAAGGTTATAGAAGCAATTACAATTTATTTGGGTGATTTTCAGCCTGAATTTCTGCTCATTCAACATTTCACTTCTCCTTGATTGAAAATTCAATACTATGTTCTTTTTCACTACAAAAACAAACCACAAGAAATTTAATATAGATATCCCTTATTTTTTACATTAGAGAAAATGATCAAAATGGTCTCTCAACTCTTTCTGAGGACTAAAATGATCTCCAACTCTTTTGAGAGATCAATTTGATCCCCAACTTTCTAAAATGGGATATTTTTTATCCTAACATCAAATGTTGGAGTTAATGATGTTAAATCTAAGAATATTTTTGTCATTTTTAATTAAATATTTATTAAATATATATTTCATGTAATTATAATTTTTCTAAAAAAATTTCTTAAACGTTTCTTTAATAAATAAATTAATAATAATTTTAGTTTTAATTTAAAAAAAAAATTGTAATCTTTTTTTATAAAATATGATTGATAAAAATATGTGTGAATAAGTTGAAAATTATATCTATTTGCATTTAATTTCTCTAAATAAATATCATATTTTATTAAATATGACTAAATTTTTTTTAATTAAAACTAAAACTATTATTATTTTTGTATTAAAGATATGTTAAATAAATTTTTTTTTTAAATTATAATTACTTGAAAATTACATTTAATAAATTTTTAATTAAAAATGACCTAAATACCCTTAAATTTAACATCATTAACTCTAATATTGAATTTTAAGACCAAAAATATCACATTTTAAAGAGCGGAGGGACTAAATTGTTCCCTCAAAAGAGTTGGAGACTATTTTGGCCTCTCAAAAAGAGTTGAGGAACTATTTTGAATCTTTTTTCTTTTACATTATATTATCATTATTATTAGGAATGAAAAATAATATTTAGCTCATTTACATTCTAATTACATTTCATTTGACTGTTCTTTTATGGTTTCATCCAGCCTCTAGTATTAATGGCATGATGCAGTTTTTAAAGAGAATGCCAACTAAGGGAGTCATGGCAATGAGATTGGATGAAGATGGTAACATAATAGAAGTTTTGGAGAATCCTGGAGAGAGGAAGATGGTGTTCATCAGTGAGGTGCATGAGATGAATGATAGTTTGTGGATAGGATCTGTGATGATGCCATTTATTTGGCGTTATAAGATATAATCAATGATAGATGAGTTTAATAGAATGGAATTCCACTCAGATTGAACCAGTTTCCAATGAAATTTGGAATTAACATTTTGAATTTAACTTATTGATGTGAATGCATCTGGTATCAATGTATCATCAGCAGAGCGAAAATAGGCCAAAAAGCTTATTTAAGCTTTACATATTTCTTTAGATTTGTAACATATTTACACTACAGACAAAGAGATACAGAGAATCATACTAACAAAGCCTAACAATCTTTAAACAGAATATGACTAAAGAAAAAAATGATTACACAATGTTGAAACTTCAACAATTCTAATTTACGTTTTTTCTCTATTTCACGCATTTCTATCCAGAGCTCAAACTGTAAAACTAGAAAATGTTGGGATGAAATTAGCCCGATATATGTAAACAATTCCTAAAGAAAGGGAGAGGTACAGATGGTCAACAATTACAAGCAAAAAAGGAAAAATATGATAGTAATTTCCATGCTGTAAAACTAAGCCTAGTCCTTGCCCAATTAGGTAAAATACTCTCAATTGAGAATTCCCTTTTGATGATGTTGTTACTGATATCTTTGGATTTGCCTTTAAGAATATGAGATCTCAGTCTTTTCATGTCTGATAACTGTATTGGCTTCAGGAAAAAGTCATTTGCTCCTTCTTCCAGGCATCTTCCAAAAAAAAAGGTTCCATAAGAACATGTTCCATTCAGGCTAAAAGAGATGCACTATCTAATAAACAAATGAATCTTTCAAAGCTTATCTAATTTAATTCTTCGATTTAATGATTCAATAATGGTGCTCTGAAGATGGACTGACAAGGAGAACTATTTGAAATTGTTATTATTTCGCATTCACTCGAATCCTCATTGAATAATGGCTTCAGATGAAAAACAGAAGGCACGGAGTAATGATCCTGGGAATTTGGGAAACAATAACCATTATGATTAAAATCGAGGATTGCGCCAATTTGAGATTGGCATGCAAACGGATGTTTGTTTTTGAGTGAGAATGGATTGAGTTTTTTCAAGAACATCAGCTTGTTTTGCTTTTTAGTGTGGGTTTGATAAACTAAGTGAAGATTATAAATGTTATGCATGGAATCTGATTGTGTTGATCAATCAAGTTGGTCTATTTCCTCAAATCTCAAGTTTCGAGGTTTACCCTCTGCACACATGCTGACAAAGACTACGTACCCGAGCGCCCCGGCGTTGAACGACATAGAGTAGAGTGTCGCAGCTGTCTAGATACGGCATCCCAGCGATGCAAGATAAAAGTTTGAGCACCGCAGCACCTCAAACCGGCAACACAATGCCGCAAGACAGACTGAACATTTATCTTTCTCGCTTTTCTCAATGGTTGTGTCCCTTAGGAATATAACAGGCTTTTCTCTTGTATTTCTAATTAGGGCAAGAGCAAGAACGGTTTATGTGAGAAGAGAAGCAATGAGAGAGCAAGAGAGAAGTGAGATCTATACTTATTTCTCCCAATTTTCATAGTAGATTTCTTAATGTGATGTGGCTTCGTGGTTTTTTTTCCTATTTTGAATTTTTCCACGTTAAATCCTGGTGTCCTTAATATTTTTGTTGATTTTACTTTCTTGCTTGCTTCGTCATTGTGGTGTTTACTCCTCATCCCCAACAAGAAATCTTAAGAATGAAGTAATTTTGAAGAATAATGCCAAGACTAGGCCAATACGGTATGCATAAGGGTTCTTTTGTATAAGCGATGAAGTTAATCCTAAGAACACCACAATCAAATCATATCATTAGGTGATTAGGGAAGTTAGATTCAGTTTATTAGTGATTAGCCATATTAGATTCACTGATCTGAAAAAGTTAAGCCACCCATGCATGTGAAAAACAAAACACATATTATTTGGTGATTTAGATGCTAGTCAAGCTGCTTGGTTCCATGTACAATTTGGTAAATTTGGATTTGATAACCCTATTCAATTAGGATAGTAAATTTTGATGGCGTAAATCCTCATAACTGTTTGGATGCTTCAACCTTAAATCCAGAGAGCGAGGAAGGAAAAGATACAAGAAAACAAAGAAGATGAGGGAGTCAGAGAGAATGAAGTAAATCACGCAAATGCAATCAGTGTTGGATTTGATCAATCCCAATTTTGAGCCAACATTTATCACAACCTACTAAGACCAATATCTGTATCAGGTTGGATTCATAAGGTTCTTACTAGCCGTTTGACAGAATTCAACATAAATCCTCCTTAAATCCTTTGGAAAGGCTATCCATTCAGCCTGATCATGCCTACGTAATCATTAAAAGCACCACAATAGAATCAAACCTTATCCTGCCAGAAGGTGTGGTGGATTAGATTAATCTCATTAGCAAAATGCAGGATTAATTTGTGTTATTTGCCAGCTTGTTATGCCAAATATTAGTATTAACTAATCTATGCCATCCACCGAATAAAATTGCTTAGATGAGTAGAGTTGGATGCTTAAACCATAATGTATTGTTTAGATAAGCTTGAAACTAAGAAGGCTAAGGAATCAGCAATATACAAGACAAAATAACTATTAACAGCAGAAATACCACTGTAAAGGGCTGCTCACCTATTGATTCTTGAAGGAAGATTCTCAGACGACATGATAACAACTGGAATGTCCTTGAGGAAGCATGACTCCTAAATTTATTTAACCAAAAAAGCATATTTATGAAACCATTTAAGCCAAGTTTGAATTTGCAATTCAGGATTGCCAAATGATTAGACAAATAAGTATTCAAACACTAAAAAAATAACCCACCTTGATCTTCTTTAGGAGATCATAACCTGTCATTCCCGGCATGCAATAATCAGTAATTATCAAATTCACATCAGCTTCCTGTAAACCACCAGAAAACAATAATAATGATAATAATAAACTCATCACCAACAAGTTCTAAACTTTGACATTTACAAGCAACTATTCCAACTACTAAGGGGCTGTTGGGTTCGGGCTTATTTATAAGCCGGCTTAAGCTTCTTTTTCCTTCCAAACACAATATTGACTTGCTTCATCAGCCAGATATTCTTCACTTAGAGGATAAGCTAGAATAAGCTAAGCGCACCTCCAGCTCGTTTTGCTTAACTCAGCTTATAGCTTAAGCTTCAAAAGCTCACGGCTTATCTTCGCTTATCCTTGTCTAGCTTACATAAACAGACATCCAGGCCGTAAGAGAACTTACCGGCGCAGTAGTCTCCTGATCAAGCAGTCCCAGAAACTCTAAAGCCTTGCTAGCGGAATCCATGGCAGTGACTGCACAAGGAAGGAAACAAATTCCAGATATCACATAATAGCAATCTATACCAAATTCCGTTTGAGGCATTTCACCGAACAACTTGTGTGTTACCATGGTACGAAGAGGTTTTGAGTAGGCGTTCGATTAGTTTCCGATCCGTGTGGCTGTCGTCGACGGCGAGGACGTGAAAATGAGGTTCGGCAGCGACGGCAGCCATGCACGGCGAGCAAGTACGAGATGATCTGTCTAGGAAGAGGAGAAAACTTGATGATTGGTTTAATTTCTCCATTTTGGTTCTTTATAAGGGGCAAAAGGTCTCATCTTTGACGAAAAATGGGAAAAGCGTTCATCAAATCTTAAAAAGTGATTTCCTCCAAATCTCTCAATAGTCCTGTCCAAGATTTTGTCGAATTAACCATGAAGAGAGGAAAATGGAGTACACATGCCTTGCCTGCTAAGCTTGCTTTAGTGATAAGGGTCCACCTAACATTCATCATGGAAAGCTAAAAAGTTGCGCTAAAAAATATTTATCATCTTATTATATAGTAAGTGAGCATCAAACATATGTGATTGATGAATGTTAGGTGTCAATCGTTGGAGCTATTATTCTGTGCAGATACTGGACGGTTCTCCCGTCCGATTAAGCACTTGGTTACTTGGTATCGAGTGCGGTACATTTTTGGGGTGAGGTGGCGCATTTTTATTGGTCTCAGGACGCCCTCCGGACTCCGCACAAAATAATAAATCCAATTGTTGATAGGTGTTAGATGATACTCTGTAATGAATATTAGAATTTAAATGATAACAAGTTATCGATTGAACTTTATCCATATAGAAGGGGATATCAAATAGTAGTCATGACAGACATCTAAAATGGGTAGTTGATTTTGCAACGTACTCATTCACACTGAATAAATAGTGTTCACATAGCAATCAGCTAGAAGAGAGTCACTAAGTAGTGAAAATTGTTGTTCAAAGACATATCGGATTGTGGTGAATTTGATGTACAATCTGTACAAAATATTCATAATTAAGATTTTGTTTGAGATAATTTTCTTATTACTTCATAAAATAGTTCTCTAATACAAAAATTTTCAGCTCAAAAAGTTTATTATGAAAAAACTTCTTTAGAAAGTAGTAAGAAAGATGTCTCAAAAGAAGCCTAGGTGTTAAAACATTAATACCCTAAACAACAAAGTTACACATTTGTTCAAATAATGATGATCTATAAAGAGTTATGCAACAAGTCTAAACACAAATGTCATTATTTACTCTATACAAAGCCACAATATCAGTTCTCATCAAAATGAACAATCAAGCACCAACAAATAATTAAAATAAATATGTAAGAATTTAAACAAAAATAGAAATACCTCGCATTAGAGTTCCATTACTTCAAAATTTACAACTACAATTTTGCTCCTTTGCTGAATATAAAGAAACCTTTACACCATTCTCATTAAGACTATCTCCAACAGGAAAAATTTATTTTTCACTTCAAAATGTAGTAATTCATCTCAAACCGAATTCTATTTCTTAACGCCAACAAATAATATTTCGTATATATTCTTTCTCAACCAAACTCCACTCACTCCGCCTCCGCTTTCTCTGTTTCCACCAAAAAAAATGAGTTCGTGAACAGTGCCACGCCAATATTGGTGTCGCACTGTTCACGAACACGAAAATGGAGCACGTTCTGCAGTTAGATTATAGTAGTTCCTAGACTCCAAAAACTGGTATGGAGTTCGGTTGGATATGGCCAAAGGATCATAAGAGTACCCACTACTTGACATGATAAGTGTACATGAGCTTTACATAATAACTAAGCACAATCATTTTATATTTAATAGATGAGTTTTGTGGAGTTTGTGAGTATATAAGATTAAGATAGTTGTGTGAAGTGGTAGAATTGTAAATATATATTTTTATATTTAATTCCCATAAATATAAATAATATATACAACATATCAATTAAATTAATTTTATTATAGTTGTTTTTTTACTCTTTTGGGGTACTAAGCATCATAGAAATTTTTTGTGGTACAATATGTATTTAATATCTTAATATTGCATAAAGATTTTGCATGCACATATAAAAGCTTTAAGATATCATAATTTTGTATTTGGAAACTTATAAAAAATTAAATGGGGCATGACATAGTTGTAATAATCCATATATGACTGGAGGCATAGGTATAGGAATCCGCTCTTCTTCATAGTTGAAAAAGATAAGAAAATAATTGTTTGATTATTGTTGTAAAAAATATATAAATCATGTGTCACATATAGACAATTGAACGCAAATAGTGGTGTTGAGTGCTAGTAGTCAGACAATAATAATTAAATGAAAAAACTCAGGATAGTGGTAGTAATTGTTGATGGTGGTTGTTGACGATGATCATCGGAAAATGCAATAAAATTACTTAGTTTTCTCAGCACTCAAACATGGAGTCATATTTATGTTCTTTTTAATGCATACATTTAATAAATTTGGCTAGAATCCAAAGCATTCCATCAAACTATTCATATTAATTCTATTAATTTTAGATTTTTTTATCAAATATTTTAGTGTCTTAATGATGTCCAAACCAAGTGATCTTGGGCTTGTTGGATTCGTCTCATCATGCCGCTCAATTTTACTATAACACGCAAGATTTGGAGACCATTTGGTACTTCAATTGGTGTTTAAAAAGTTTTAAATATGCTTTAAATATTTTATTTGAGTTCATTTGGACTCGGCTCAGATTATTTGTGATGTAAATTGGTTTGTCATGAATTTAAGTATAAAATTTTTCAATTCAAATATTATCTTGAGATTCGTGCTGATCAATATACTTTCTTGGAGATGTATCAATTGTGAAAAATTTTGGATCAAAATATTTGGATCCAATTCTTCTCAAGAAATTTTAAAAATTAACAGATGATCTTTCTATTATTAGATTTAAATGGCAAATCTAAGTCACATCAATTTGTTTCTAAAATCTATTCTGATTCACATCCATACAAATCAAATCGTGGTTAACATTTCTTTCTTAGGAATTGTCAAATGCTTTACTATTATAAGCATATCTCTAATGCTTAGTTTGGGAGAGCTTCTTTACTGTTTTTAAAATAGTTTTTTAGTACAAAAATTTATTGCTCAAAAATTTTTTGTACTAAAAAACAATCTTAAAGAATAGTAAGAAAGTTGTTCCAAACCAAGCCTAACTGAAATACAAACTGTCATCAACAGTAATTTCAAAAATATATATCCAATAGTTGTGTGTTTTTTCTTATTACGACAAACATAGAAGTAGTTTCTGAAGTATTTCATCTTCAATTCCCAATCAATTCCAAGATGAAGTTCTTGAAGTCCCCTGAAGTTTTGTTGTTTATGGCAGCTATCAGACTCATTTTCCCTCTCTCTTCATACATATCTTTGATCTCCTGTAAATCTTTCTCCGCTCGAGTGACAATAATTCGAGCAAGCACATTTTCGTCGGTTACCTCTCCGTTCAGCGCCAATCGAAGGAGCTGTGATTGATCCAAAAGTTTTCTTCATAAGTTAGGTTCATAAATTTTTCACCCGAAGACATGTCACCAAGGATAAAATTCTAGCAAGATGTTCTAATAAGAAAGATATGAGACATTTGTAGCAACATTTTTGTAGCTATAAACTAATATATTTTCAAATTCTACAACACCTTCAAAACTTTTTAGAAGAAGAACGCCTTAACATAAAATATATGAAAGAGAATGTTTACATTTCATCTTCTAAGTAATTCTATATGAGGTCAACTTTTTGTTATAAGGATATTCTGAACATTTTTTTTATATATATATATGATTTTGTTCCTAATTTTTTCTTTACGAAAGGTGAGCCTTTGAATATTACCTATCAGATTTCCAACTAGTGGGCTATGAATTTTGTTCGTAATTTTGATCCAAGTTACTTACCTTCTGAAAGTACTTATGAGGAGAAATGATGGAACGAATGATAATTTTAAGCACCGAAGGAAAGAGATCTGGACTCCCACTTGACAAGTCCTGATAACCAAAAGGAAAAAAAAAAAAAAAATCGAAGTCATATAAGATTGACTAACTGATAATATAAAAAATCAGTATGTTTTACTACCTTTAAGATTGATATTCCATACTCATCCTTGTATTTATTGAAAGTTGCAATGAGTTGAGCTTTACTCCTTGTGGTAAAGATTCTTATAACCTCATCATGATTGAAGAGTTTCTTTCTGATAACATCATGGAGAATGTTTGCTTCATATAATGCAAGGCTCTTGACAATTTCCTTGCCATCATATCTATATGTGCTCACTAAACCAACCAACAGCTACAAGAAAAATTCAAATATTATAAATACAAAATAAAGTTGTAGAAACTAAGAGCCTTCTGAATCTATTTTATTTCTTTGTTTTCTATCTTTTTTTTTTAAATATGTTTGTTCAAAGTGTTTTTTTTTTTAAATTAATTTTAGGGTTTAGGCTTTTGAAAACAACTACCATAGAAGGCATCCGATAGAATCATTGTCACCCACGACAACTGCTCTATCACCCCAGTATCACTAATTGTGGCAACCAACCATCATCGTCGTTGTCAAAACCACTGCGTCGGCCCTCAACCACCAAGGGCGAATCCCCATATAGCCCAGGGCAGGCAAATGCCAACCCTAAAAGAAAAATCTATATGAAGGATAAATTTGGAATTTTGACCCCTTCAAAATAATATTTGCCCACCGTTTAGGGAGAGGAAGAAGCATTAGTTGAAAACACTATAAAAATGTACCTTACTTACTTTCTAGTTTGTATAAAGTGGGAGTGAAACTTTATCCAAAGAAAAAAGAAGTGTCTTATGGTTTATAAGTTGGATTTAAAAAGAATTCTAAGAAGTAAGAGAAAAAATAATTAATTTCTATCCAAATAAGTCTTTTTTTTTTTTTTGCATTGAAGTCTCGCAGATGGCTATTTTTCCAATGGGCTATTTTTTCAATTAATTTTTATTGATTTATGATTTGTGATGGAGCGGTTCTTAAATCCATTAAATATTAAGAATTTTTTATGGTTTAATTATCTTTTTTTTTCTTAAGTTAGATAACATTAAGCTCATTTATTATTATTATTCTGTATGTTAGGATCTAGCTTTAGCATAATGTATATTATTATATTCCAACTTATATTATATCAAAATCAATATTAAATTGAAAGATAAATGATAAAAAATTTCTCTTATATATTTTATATCATTATGTTGGTTACTTTTTTTATTATTAATAATACTATTTGATGTTATTTTATTATTATTATTATTATTATTGTCGTTGTTGTTGTCGTCGTCGTCGTCATCATATAACTAATTAAAGTTTTGCCCAATTTAAAAAAAGAAGTTGTATTCACCCCCTATCAACCACTATTGTCGTGGCCACTAATGCCATGTACACCACTAAAGATTGTCGCAAGCCCCAACGACCACCGCAAAAATCAACTTATTCGGTATTCAATAAAAACTAAAACATGCTATATTTAAGATGATGAACATATTTTATTTCATGCAAAATCATAAACAAAATAAAAATAAAATAAAAGCCAAAAACAAAAGAAACAATGATCTTAAACGGCCTCTAAGAAATTATACTTTCAACATACCTTTCGAAGATCGCCATTAGTCATTTTCGCAACATCTTCCTCCAACGAACGCTTGAAAAGATCATGGTAGGCTTGCTTGACCGCCAAAAGTTCTTTTGTTGAGTTGATACAAGCCGTCTCGACGATTGCTCTATAGTCTAACCATTTCCACATAGCCATATTAGCTATGATTGCTCCTCTCTGGACATGATTGAACATCCAACAGTATAATGCTTCCTGCAATAACAACAAATTTGAAAATGTTAGGCTCTTTATATGCACTATAGGAAAATCATCAATTACTGACAATCAAAGAACCGCCGGAACTACTGGCGATTAAACCGGCAGTGTGACCGCCGATTAAAACTTGCGGTTCTTAATAAAAAAACAGCCGGAAATGCTGGCAGTAAAATGACTGCCAAATATGCTGCCGATTTTTTGTTTGGGCGTCACATATGACTGGCGGTTTGGCCGCTGGTGATAAGTGAATTTTTAAAACCGCCCGAAATTTTTAAAACAGCTGGAAAGTGCTGCGGGTTATTTGTGAATTTCCTATGGTGATATTGTTGAATATGTTCAACTCCACCAGGTACCTTAAATTCTCCCGAGAGCTCATATTCAAGTCTATCAATGAGATTTCCGTTGTAATGATCTTCATAAGATTGGATGATTTGTAGCCTCTGTGCTTCATCTCTATGCGCTAAAATATCGATCAATGTTTTCTCATCTGCCTCTCTTCCTGAAATAAAAATGCATGATATATGATATGAAGGCTTAAGAAAACAATATGCTATAGTATGAAACATATACTGTTTGTCAAAAAAATTTAATGGATTTTTTATGTAGCTAAATAGCTAAACAAGGAAAGATGCATGCTTTTGTCTGTCGTCCAGCATAATAATTTCTTAAAAGTGATAGAACATATCGCTACAGGAAAATCGTCTATTACCGACGGATTCCTAACAAATTTTCTGGCGTACTATTTCTCGTCGGATTTCTATGAAATATTTTCGGTAGATTTTTAGTGAGATTTTCCAGCTGATTTTCTGACTGATTTTATTTATTTAAATATAAAAGTGTAAGTATTTTAACATATTTTCCTCTAGAGCAAAGTGGTTGCAGGTTCAGGCTTTGAGTCACTGCGCGGGTAGGAAGGTAGCGCACGCAGTCTGTTTTTGATTGTTCGGCTGCTTTTTCCAGCAGAAGAAATCCGTAGGAAAATTTTTTTCAACGGCAAATTTTACCAACGCTCGATCTACCATTGAAAAAAATTCCGCCAGCTATTCGCCGGAAAATTTTAAAATCCACCATAAACTTCATAATTTTCCGCCAGAAATTCCATCGGTAATGACTGATTTTTCTGTAATGTATGCGGAAAGAGAGGGAAAGTCTGAGATATAGATAACAAAATACAAAACCTTCGCAGGCCATCCAGAGATTCTTTGCATCTTCTACTGCAGAAGGAACTTGCAATGGAACTCTGAGCGTTGCCATATCTTTCTCTCTCTCTCTCACATGGGGAAGGAGCAGGCAACATTTTTCCTGCTTAAATAGGTGGCAAACTTCATTCGATCCATAAATATAATTTATTAACCGATTTATTCTAAAAACTTACAGGCTTAATTTTTACCTTCATATCTTCAACTGATTAATACCTATATGCTTTTATTAGACGCTTTTGTTTGTATTACTTATAGTTTTGTAACGAATGAGCATATAGAACTTACGGACCCCATTGACTAAAAAAAGAAAACAAAAATCTATATTCTGCAAGGAATTCTTCATAAATTTTTACTCTAATTAAATACATAAAATTTGAGAGAAAATCTGTATTATGTTGATTTTTAGGATTTTTTTGTCTTAAATCGTTTTCTAAAGTGTCATAATTTTGAATGTCAATGTTGACCTCATTTTTGTCAGTTTTTCCCTCAAGCGTGCTTGATCGACTTGATCGAGCCACAATGAGTCGAATGCGAGTCGAATCGGTACCAATTAGAATTTTTTTCGAGTTGAATCGGACCAAGTCAAATTTGACTCGATTGCACTCAATCAATTTCTATCAACATATGTCGACTCTGCCAGACCCGATTTGATTTTAATTAATATTTTTTAAGGATTAATTTCGTATTAATAAATTAATTGAATTAGATCGAGCCTAATTCGACTCAAAATTAAGTTAGATTTGGACTCGAATTTGATGTGATTCAGCCCAAATTAATTGACATTAAATTCCAATTTGCTTTTTAACAAATTTGAATATGATATTAGATCAGGAAATGGCATCAACGGGCATCAACGGCTCCAATCCCCCCGAAATTCAAATTCTGTCTTTCACCAGATCCTTCAGTCGCGTGAGTCCTCGAAGGAGAAGGGGATTCGAATGGCTTTTGATGGAAGCAGTGTAGCAGCTCTTTTTCAGTGTATTAGCAGGAGCAGACGGCCGGAGAAGCTTTCGAGAAGGCAGAAGCCGGCTCGAACAAAAACAAACGGAACCGATGCCCGAAGCCCCTCTCTCGCATGAAACCCGAAGCTCCCCCTCTCTCCGTCCAGGCTGTTCGCAAAACCCAGGGAGACCGAACGCCTTCCTTCTCTGGCCTCCCTTGATCGCAAGCTGCAGCCATATGCCTTCACCGATCTTTCCATTGGTAATGTAATCTCCTCTTTCTCTGATTCTTCTTCTTATTCTACGTTTCTTTCATCCCTTCCTTCTTCCTTCTTTGGGAAACTGTAGTAACAAAAATAATGATGAGTGATAGATTCATTTAGTAGAATCATTTATTGAAAGTTTTCTTCCTCTCTTTGTAATCTAGTTTTGATTATTCCTTAGTTCTTCAATAAATTGCTTCATGAGAATAGCTTCATGATGTGTTGAAGATTTGTGTATTCATTCATGTAAATGTGTGTATTCGTTCATGAAAATTTGTGTATTGGCTTAAGTTGTTGGAAAATGAACGCTTGGTATATGAAATTGGAATTTACACTTTGTTTATGATTCATATCTTGTGATCCAAAGTTTTGTGTTTGGGTTATGAAAGACTATGGTAAACGTGTTATTCTTTAAAAAAAAAAGGAAATGAGATGCATAGAAGGTGTTTGTTGTTTTGTCCCTTTAAGGTTACATAGGTTTCTAACCAAGCAAACATTTATGGAAATACATTCTTGCACCTTGCTCCACTTATGCTTCTGAAAGAATGAGTTGGAATGTGATGAGGTACTCATGTATTCACGAATATCTTTGGATAGCGACATGTTCAAAGTATCCTTATGTTTTGCTCTATGTGAATCTTGTGAATGATTGAAACGAGATATCAAATTATTTTTATACAAAGTAAATTTATTTTCTCATTGATATGCATATATATGTATATCTTATTAGAATCAAGTGGTGTTAAACTCTCATTTTGTTTTGATGTTTAATGGATGTAGTGTGAATTGTGACCATGTCAGAAGACTCTTGTACTCGTTTGCATCGTAAGTAGCATTTAACAGTGGTATTGGATTCCTTCTATGTTGCAAACAAAGAAAATATTGAAGTTTATTTAGTGGCGTGCTTTGATCAAGATTATTCTCCATGGGTTTCAATTGATTTTGTCAATTTAATGAGTGTTAGTTATCATCAAAGAATTAAAAAAAAAGTATATATATATATAAGAATAAAAATATATATTTCTTTATGCTTTAGCTATAAATCGGACGCGTATCTTTACTACTCACATCACATAATAAATTCAATCCATCTTGTTTTTTCAAATAATATGATGCACTTGTATTTTGAAAATTCATATTTAGTTCTACCTTTACAAAGTCTTATGAATGATATTTAAAAAAAAAAAGTGTAAGCTACACTTGTTCCGCTTAATGTTAAGAAAGGTAAGTTTCATGAATTCGTTCTTTCGTAAACGGATAGATATGCATTTCTTATGTTGCTTGGTTCCTTCTTCTTAAAGGATTTAGTGATAGTTGAGGGATTTATCCCTCAAAGATTTCTTTTATTGCTTCTCTCTTTCACAAGTTTAGAAGAGAACAATACTTAGGATCATAACTTTCTTTTTTTTATTATTTCTTGAAATAAAAATAACATTTAGCACAATGTCTCTTTTATATATTAGTATTTATTTCTTGAATAAATCATGTATGTTTTGGTACCTATAATTATTTCTTGGAGTTAGATTTATGAGATTAAAAAAAAAAAGAGAGAGGGTATTTCCTTGTACTTTTATCATGAATTGTGATTAATTTTAAATTAGCTATTTTATAATAGATTCATATGGCGTAGTTTGTGATTTATATGTGATCGTAAGATATGAACCCTTTTTATGTTGATTCATTTGAATGAGTCTTGTGAATATAGCATACAAACTATTTGATGAAATACTCTAAAAAATTTGTTATAATGAAGTTTCTTTTGTTATCTTGCCAAAATCTCATATAGATACCAAGAGTTTTTATCACCATTAAGAGCACTTGAAAGATTTTAAACATGACAAATTTCCATTAAAACTTTGTAAAAGATTGAAAAGAAAGTTTCAAGGTGTCCTTTTATGAAGTAGATTCATATTCTTATTTTTGTACATGCGTGTATTTTACTTATTTGCAATGCCACATCTCTATATTTGATAGAAAGGTTAGTGATTATACCAAAAGTACATGAATGCTTGAAACTTGTGAAGCTGTGCTTAGCCTCTACTAGTTAATCTCTCATTCAACGACGTATACGTTCGGCGGCAAACATTTGCATGATTATTGAAAACTTCGATATCATTTGTGAAGGATCTATCTTTTCATGATTATTTAATAAACGATTGCTCTCTATGGTCTTGTTGACTTGAACATGTCTAGTAAAGTTTGATCTAAAAAAAATAGTGCTACATTCAAAGTCATACTTGGATATTATGTGTCGAGCGAAATCATATATTCGTTAGCAAAGATACTCATGTATATTCTAAATCATATAATATAGGGTCGCATGTCTTTGTTGGTTAGCTTTCATATATTACATGTATGTGTGAGTAAACTAGTAAAGTTTCATAAGTCTCATGTACAACTCCCTTTACCCCTGTTAGTATGATTTCAAATACCTTATGTTTTGGTAGTTGTTTGCTAGCCATTAGAAGAAAGAATCTTAATGTTCTATATGTATGATTTCATTTGACAACTCAAATACGTACATTACCTTGTATGTCATCATCACTTATTTGCATCTTTTCCACATTTATGCTCTCTTGCCATATGTTTGAGATAAATTTTATAGTTACAAAAATTTTGTTATTTTAAATTAATTCTTGCCTAGTTATGTTTCTTTGTGAATGATGCATACTCTCATTATTATTTTCCTCTTTGTTTTTCTATGTTTTTTGAGCGGTACTTTGGGAGAGCAAAGGAAAAGGAATCATTAGAGCCGTTGTGACGAAGGAGCCTACATAAACAAATCAGTCGCCCCCATTCATTACGGTAGGGGTGCTACGGGCGGAACCACCGGGTCATAGCCCCCGATGCTGTAAGTTTCCTTAAAAACTTAGAAAACCCTTAGGGGCCTTAATGATTGCACGCTCCACACCGTTTAGGACTTTGTAGAAACTTCATTTATAATTAGGATTGCTTTTCTTTTATTTTAGATCCCAAACATTTTCACATGTACGAAAGTCCTAAGGGTTAGAAAACAAAAATCTTTTTATCCCTACAACTTTAGTGACACATAAGGACAAAAATTAAGGACCGAGTCTTAGAAAATATAGACTTAAGGTGCATGCTCCTTATAGGGTAGAGACATCAAAATAAAAACTTAGTGACACGTTTTTCTATATTTAGTTTTCTTTAATCCACTAATATTCAACCAATGCAAATTAACCTTAATTCAATGCCTAATAAATACATTAAAACACTTAATTTGTACTCAAATCATAACTAATATTTCATAACCTCTAAAATTTGAAATCTAAATCAAATCCAACTAATCTAATAATTAACACTTAACTAACCTAAAGTATAAAAGAAGTAGATTTAATTAGGATATCAAGTCATAAGCTAAAAGTCATTAGGATAAAAGACTCATAAATATCAAACTTTAAAATAATCATTAAAAATCAACTAACAAACTTGATTAATAAAATACTTAATCAACATTTTCTTATTTTTTTCATAACAAACTAAAATAATTCAACAAAATTGGTTATCACTGGGTAACACAGGCCTACGAGGCTATTAAGTTAGCCCCAAAGAGGGTGAAATAAACCTCACGGCCTCGGTGTGAAACAAAGGTGGTAATCAATCGAATCCAAAAATAAAATATCTAAAACCAATCCTAAAAATATTAATACTTAAACTTTAATTAAAAATCTTCTCTTTGGCCTTTTTAATAAACAAAATGCAAGTAACTCTAACAAAATTATCCTATATAGGACCTACCAAAACCACACAACCCACACACACTTAGATTGGTTTGCTAGGGCAAGACCACTAGCTTTAGGTTAGGCCGATGTTCTGCTTTTCTTTTTCATAACGTGTTGTGACGCTTTGCATGTGACCTGTGTGCTGGTTGTTTTTGCTACTTGTTTTAGCTTTTCTATGATGTTATCTAGCTTTCTTTTTGCATTGTTCTTGTGAGCGTTAGAATACCCATAGGTTAGGCACCCTTTTCATACTGACATTGTCTTCTTGCAGATGGTTGTGCTCACACAGCGCTAAAAGGAGGCTAAAATTAATAATAATAAATGTATAACTGCTTTAGGTACTTGCTTCAGCTGCTTAGCCTCCAATAATTAGAGCACGGTCAAGTGTGATTGATTTGAGCATTTTCATTTATAACTACTTAGGATAACTGCTTAGGATAACCCCTGCAGGAGAGTCTAGATTTTCTCTTTTCATTGATGTAATGTATTTTCTAGTAAGTGTTGTGAAAAATTTTAAAACAAGACATTTTAAAGGGGTCCAAAGGGAAAAGAAAATCCCCTACAGGGAGTTTCCTTTTTCATTTGGATATCCTTTTGAAGGATTCACTACGAGGAGCTCGAAGGACTGAAGATGATCCATAGACAAATCAAGGAAGTGAAGATGAAGAGCGAAATATAAAATGCCTTGTTTTATGATTTGCGTCATTCCCAGGTTGTTGTCGGTGGAGCCCGGCCACCACTACTTTTCTATACTCTGTGATGTAATATTATATGATACTTGCCATAGACTTTTGATATTTTTCTGTGATTTGTTGTGTTGTGTTTACTTTGTTTGCGCATTAAAACTGCATGTTTTTTTTTAGGTTTCTTGAATTGTTTTGTTTGGGTATGGCTCGGACGGAGTCAACGTTAGACTCTTTAGGATGTTAAATTTTCTATAAAGTTAAAATTTATTTAAGCAAGAAAAAAAATGAACATATGATTAAAAATCTATCAATTTTTCTAAAAAAATTATTAATGCATGACTCCTTTAAAGGTGCACTTTTTAATAAATAAGTCTTGCTCACTTCACAGTGACTATTGGACAATCCTAATTGGCCCTACCCTCACATGCATAGCCTTGAGTCAGCATATAGATTTTTCTTTTGCAACATAGAGGGATAGTCCACCTTGCATTGCATAGTACCATTCATAGTCGGGTTTGATACCCATTTTATTTTCTGCATCTCCTACCACTCTGGCATTTGCATCAGACTGGACAACATGGATTTAATACGCTAGGTGGAGTTTAGCTGGTACCCCTTTTCGAGCAGGGTGATAAATTCAGGTCGGGGCTACTTAGATCCCTTGTGAGATTTAAGCTATAAGTCCCCTCATGATGTCAACTTCTTATGAATTCTCATTATATCATTTCTCCTAGGATAGTAATTCATTCTTTGATCTTTTAAACTCAAAATTTTAATCACATATTTATTCATTTAAAAAAGTCTAACCTTCACTAAGGAGAAAAAGAAGAGTTTACTTTTATCAGAGTAGAATCTAGGAACTTTCCCTGCGCACCAAATCAAGAAGAGAATAATGCACCATCATTAATCGAGAGTTTTCCTAGGTCAAGGCCTAAGATATAATTAACTACGGGGGCTTGCGCCCGTAGGAAATCGATCCTCACAATCAAATAAATTCTATTCGAGCTGATGTATCGAATGGGGAAAATCTCGTGAAATTTTGGGTTATATATATTATTATCCATCGAGGTGTGTAGGTGAAAGCCGCTATTCTCCATGGCTAATCGTATGTATAACTCCATCTGCTCTTTCATCGGTCTGCTTGTGTCGATTGTAAAGGCCTACGATCATTTTGTCCTACGGGATAGTGTGATCGTACCCTTTGCATTCGAACCCCATAAACAACATCCTTTCGGAGGCCCACAGTCAAGAAAAATTTTGCTTAGAAAAATGCATTTAGGAACCCCCAAATTACTAAGGTTCGCAGCACCAAAAATTTCATCTCACTTTCAAATTTAAGAAGAGTTGGTTATTTGGTCAAAGACTTCAATAAATAATTATGAGATCATCCAAAATTCTTTTTCAATAAGCTTATGATGAGACATTGTGATTCCAACAGGGGAGTCGAATGATGTTAAGAGCCCATAGATCCAAATTTAAATGGGCCTAATTCCTAAATCAAAGACTCGTTGCATAAATATTCTATTAATATAAGTGCTTATAATCAAAATAAGTGTTTCAATGAATTTGATTATATAATTTAGGATAGGTCAAATTTGAGTTCATTAATAAAGCATTAAAATGCTAATAAAAAAGAATATGATCAAGGATGATCTATTTAGAGTGTCAAATCGCTCAATTTTGAGATATTTGAAGAATTTTAGATCTCTAATTGTCATCACCTAATGTTGGTCGTTAATTAATATTGATGTCGGTCATTGACTAACATCAATCTACATTTTTTTTTTTTTTTGACATTTAGGCCATTTAAGGCAAACTCACACACACAACGCATACACATGGACTCGAACCTTGGACCTCTTAGTTGGAAGCCTAAGCTCTCAACCAATAGCCCAAGGAGAGTTGTGTTCAATCTACATTCTAATCGTTGTAGGATGTTCCGTAATAATCACTATCCAATGCACATTAACAACCAACCCAAAAAATCCATCGGCTACTAAGATTTGATGCTCCTTGTATGTGCAATCATTTGGCCTCCCTTATAATTAGGAGAACTAACATGAGAACAACAAATCCTGCGATTCACTATCAACTAACTTCTTACATGACTTCATGATTTTTTATTCGATGCCTCTAAAAAATAGTGTATAATGCATATTAGGTATCAACATCCAACTCTTATCTTCCCTATTGCCCAATCTTCCCTCATATCAAAAGAACGATGAGCTCCATCATCGACCATCATCTAAATTTTAGCATTCCTTATAATCATTGGCTGATGTCTCTTAAGGATCAACATCTGACGCCCATTAACAATTGGCATTCGAGGCTCATCTTCCCAATCTTTTGATATTTGACCAAGCCCATCATTAACAATGATCTAACACTAATCACCCAATGAAAATCAAATGAAGCATTTTAATAGAATAAAGTCTCATTATTTCTACCTTCTTGAGTTTTTCAGGTAAAATATCTCATAACCTATGGGTATTATTCTTAATACACAAAGATCAGAACAGTTCAGAAATAATTACACTATGGAAGTACATATATATCATGCCTTAGAGAAATAAGTCTCATTCTGCATAAAACAAAGCTTCAACATCCCAAGATACAGTTCGACTACTTTAACCTTTTCAGACTAGAACAACAGGTGCTCATGTGGAATGGCTACAACTATCTGCAAATTAATAATGAAATTGTTGGGGGGAGAACTGAGTTTTTGAAAGGTTATGAGTTCATCATACTCGAATGATACTCTAACAGATCTTAGAGTAAAATGCTCATTTGCATCACAAAATCTTTTTCAAAACAGTAAAATAGTTTAATAGAAGTTCAGTTGCAAATTGTAAATAAAACTATGAGATAACTATCCAAAATACAAGGCCAGAGATTATTTCTCAATATATATAGTGAAGAATGAAAGAGGAAACAATAAAATAAAAGATTAAAAAAAAATGCAACTCAACTTGGTCTGTTGGTTGGAAGCTTTACCTACTAATCAAGAGGTCATGGGTTTGAGTCATGTATATATAATGTTTGTATGAATTTGACTTGATTGACCTAAATACAGCAACAACATCAATCCTTTATCTCATTACGTGTGGTCGGCTACGTGAATCCTTTTTTCTCCATTATGTCCTATTAAGAATCAAATTCTCATTTAAATCTAATAAAAAAATCATTCCTAATATTTTCTAACCAAATTTTTTAGTCTACCCTACCTTTTGTTTATTGGCCTAAATGTCCCCCAAAAAAAAGAGAGAGAAAGTAATATGAATATTGCAATGCGAAATAGATTAAACATCTCATACAACACAAGCATGAATGAAGAATCTGTTCCATATCATAAAAGCAAAAGCTTGATCAAACACAAATACTTCTAGCACCTCATTTCCAGAGAACTTCAATATTTCAAGATAGCTGACCATAAATATTTCAAAATTATTTCTTAAAAGCAAAAACCTTTAAGAAGCTTCGACATGCACATCTACTTCTAGTACTTCACAGCCAGGGATCTTCAATATTTCAAGACAGCTGAAAATAAATATTCCAAAGTACTTCTTAATAATCACAGTAAATTGTTCAGATATCAACCTTCTTAAGCATGATTGCAGCCTTACTAACTGATAATGAACCATCACAAAGCTTAAAACATTAAACCATCAAGTCAATTAATATATAAGAAAACTAACAAAGAACCAAAATTTAACCGAAACCATTTCATACTCTAAAGATGCAACAACAACAGCATCAAGCCTTTGTCCCATTACATGGGGTCGGCTACATGAATCCTTATTCTCCATTGTATCTGGTTAAAAATCAAATTCTCATTTAAATCTAATAAAGAAATGTCATTTCTAATATTTTTTCTAACCAAGTCTTTTTAAGTCTACCTTTATCATTCTTAATGTAAGTTAAATCTAATACCTCTACTTTCCTAACCGGGTCATCGGAAGGCCACTGTTTTATGTGATTAAATCATCTAAGACGACTCTCTCTAATCTTATCTTCCACTGACCCTATTCCAACTTTTTCACATATATGCTCATTTCGAATCCTATTTTTAAGGGTAAAACCACTCATCCACCTGAGCATCCTCATCTTTGCAATACTTAACTTAGTATTATGCTTCTATTTTAATGGCCAACAAATACTCTAAAGATGGAAAATTAAAAATTTTAATCAGCTTATGTGATAAAACACTTCAATATTTATTGTGCTCCTTAGACAACACCAAGAAGTTTGATTACAATGTTCAGCTACTCACTTGCTCAGAGAATCAACCATCACATCACACCCCTTTAGCTGGGTCATTGAGCCATGATTTTCACAATACAAGCCAGAGAGGATAGAAGCCACACAGGGTAAGGGCTGTCAAACAAATTTGTTGTTCATGTTTGATCATGTTCAGCTCAAATTTGACTAACTTTTATAAGTTCACACATTTAAAGATCCAAACACAAATAAAGCCTTGTTTTTTTGTATACTCAACTTAATATTAGCTTAATTATGCTTATATAAGTGCAAAGAAATAAATTTGATGCAGAGACAAACAAAAGGTAGAAACAGACCTGACCATGGCTATATTAAGTGAAGGAAAAAACCAAGAAATATGCAGTTATCGTGGAGCACATAATTGTAGCTTTATTACTTTGTACTTTGGTTCATCAAATCTTCCTCTCTTCTTTTTTTCTCACTCTACATGATTTTACAGACATAATTTGGCCTGCGCAGTCTGTAGATGAAAATGACCAGAATTACCCAAGTTGATTAGCACAAACAATATCTTTCCTGCATATGGAGATAGACTATGCCTTCATGAGATATGAATCAACCCTCCTGTAGAATTAGAACCATAACTCAAAGCTCTGAAAGAATTCAGTTTCTCATTAGCTACTTTTGATTAGGAATGTCCGTCTTTCCAAAACATACAGATTTTGATTCCTATGAACTGATTGCTCATCACCACCATGCATGAGTTGCAATGGCAACAAATGGAGAATCAATCAAAGGAGATGATTTCTTCCATAGAACTTCAAACATTCCAAGAATGATCATTACTAGCATTACCACAGCAGATAGAAATAATTTCGGCTAAACTCCAAAAGATCAAGTAATGTTTCGTTTGGGACGGCTTTTTTACTGCTTCTTAAAGCAGCTTTCCAATACAAAAATTAAATTTTTTTACTAAAAAACTGCTTTAAGAAGCAATAAAAAAACCATCCCAAACAAAACCTAAGGCTTTAATGTGTTAAGGACTATAGTATGGATTTAGCAAACCTTGATCAGGTTAATCTAAGTTAATAGCGTGTGCAATGAAATAGAACAAGAAAAGTGCAGTTTTCATGTAGCAGAGTAAAAATTTATGCAGCTATAATCATATAACGGATAATATATGGTTCTGTCGGTATTGTCACTTGTCCTTTAGTAAAAATTAAATTATTTCCTTTTTCTGTATCATTTTTATAAACTTAATTTGGAATGTGCTAGCCAGTTAAATGAGTTGTATCAGACTATCTAAATAGCATGAAACAATATGCCTCCTACATATGAATGAAGAATTCACTTTCTAAAGCACAGATCAACTCTCACATATAATTAGGAATATGACTAAGGTTTCGATTGGAACGGCTTTCTTTCTGCTTCTTAAAGAGGCTTTTTAATAAAAAATTTAAAATATTTTACTAAAAAGCCGTTTTAAGAAGCAGCAAAAAAGTTGTCCCAAACGAAGCCTAAGTCAAACTGACTCATGAGCCAACTTAGACTCAATTTGATAAATTTCTTGTGGGCTCCATAAGCAACAATCCAAATTTGTAGCCAATCAGACTTAACTTGTTGTCTCATAAACTGACTTGATTAAAAAATTATAATACAAGATAAACTTATAATATATTAGAATTCAAAAGTTTAAATACAAAATTATAAAAAAAAAAATCTTTAAAAATAATATCTCACATCCTTGTATCATATGATTACTTATTATTTCTCCTGAAACTTCTCATTTGTTATCATTTTATTACAAAAGTTGCTTAAATCAAAATTATTTTCTCTCTTCTATAATAAATGAGCAGGATCAACAGCGACTCGAACTCATAGAAATATAGAATTGAGCATGAGCTTGAGCTCAAACTAATTAATCAAGTTCAATCTCAAGCTAGAGGTCACCGGAGGTGACCGGAGCAGAGCTCACATCAACTCATTTACATCCCTATATAGAACCATAAGCTAAATTTGCTGAAATGATTCCATTAACAATAATTTCTGACTAGAAAACAAGCAGAAGAAAAATAAATAGGAATACAAAAACCAAAACCTAAAGAATAACAAGCATACCAAATCATTGTCCATGCAAGCATCAAATTTTACCTCGCAAATTCATGACTTGAATTAAGAAATATCAATCATGAGTTGCATTAACAGCCCTTCATACACAGATCCAGTCAAAGAGTCCTCGAGAAAATAACAACACAGCTTACAAATGAAAAGAATGTTGAGATAGGCAATAGTAGCAAAAAGCAACAATATATTAGTCCAAGATTAATGAACTAAGTCACAGATCAGTACTGCTACTGAGTATACATCAATCCTACATTATGAGAAGCAAAAGTAAACTAACAAATTACAATAGGAAGATTTTGTTTAAGGAACTCAAGATATTATTCACTCACATATGACAGAGTTTCAATAGTTTCTTGAACAGGACCAGAAAAGGCTCATGTTTTACTGACCCGAAAAGAAAAGAAAATAGTAAATCTTCAAAATTCATAAAGAACAATATCATACTAAATAATTATAATAAATACCTATATAAGTCACATATCAATCATCCACCTCAGCCTTTATTTCCCTCAGTAGGTCCTCCTTGTATTCTTCAAATGAACCAGGAAACTTTCTGACTGTTCCCTCTTCAACCACCCATATTTCACTCCGCTCCTCATCTTCACATACACGAGATATCAACCGAGAATCATGGCTGACTAAAACAACGCCACCAGTGAATTCTTCCAATGCTTCGGCCAATGCATCAATGCTCTGCATGTCCAAATGATTTGTGGGTTCATCCAACAGAAGAATATGAGGTTTAGACATTGAAATGGAAGTGAATACAACGCGAGCTTTCTGTCCACCGGAGAGTTTTGCAATAGGAGTAAGGTGGTTGTGGCTTGGGAGCCCAAACTTTCCAAGCTTAGCTCGCACTGCCTCCTGCTTACTAAAACCTTCTTGATCTGGATGTAAGCGTAGCAGATACTGCACTGGATTTTCATCCATTGTTAAGAGGTCCACAAAATGCTGAGAGTATCTCCCAATCCGAAGTTTCTGGCTCCTCCTCACCTCTCCCTCAGTTGGAACCAAGTCTCCAGCTAGTAGGTTTAGAAGAGTGGACTTGCCAGCACCATTTGGCCCAACAATAGCAACTCTTGTTCCCATATCAATACCAACATCAACATCTGAAAGCTTGAAATCTGCCCTGCTTGGATAGCTAAAGGAGACCTCAATGAGCTGCAAGAGTGGTGGAGTTAGCTCAGTTGGCTCTGGGAAGTGGAATTCCACACTGTAATCTCTCCATTTCTTTGGAGCCTCAGGTGGCGCACCATCTTCATCATCTGCCTTGCCTTTTCCCCTATGCTTTGCTTCTTTAGCTGCCTGGAATTTAGCCCTGTCCTTGACTTTATCCTGCTGAGCCTTGCTTCCTGTTCTCCTAGCTGCCTTCAGCTGCTTATCATAGACCTCAAACTTCTTGTTCATCTCTTTTCGCTTCTGCTCATACCCACTCTCAAAATCTTCAAAATTCCCCCTGTAGAAATGAAGCTTCATATCATGTAGATGGATGATCTCATTGCACACAGTGTTGAGGAAGTCACGATCATGGGAGACAACAACAAGGGTCTTCTTCCACCGGCACAAATACTCCTCGAGCCATAGCACCGCCCTGAGATCAAGATGGTTGGTAGGTTCATCAAGTAACAGAAGCGTAGGCTGAACAAAAAGCGCCCTTGCAAGAGAAATCCTCATCCTCCATCCACCACTGAACGAACGCGTTGCTCTGGTCTGCATCACTTTGGTAAACCCCAAGCCAGCAAGTATCTTGGACGCCTGAGCCTCCGCTGCATCAGACCCCATCAACTGCAACTTCTCATAAAGAGCTGCAAGCTTTTCTCCCTTATCATCATCATCGTCATCATCACCATCCTCCTTGGCTTCGGCCTGCTCGCTCAGCATGGCAACCTCCTTCCTCAGCTTAACAAGCTCCTCATTAGCAGAAACAACAGCTTCAAGGGCCGTCCGGTCATCACCAACAACCTCCTGCTCTACAAGCAGCACATCAATGTTCTTTGGCACCGGAATCTTCCTCCAAGCCAGAAGCTTCAGCAACGTCGACTTCCCCATCCCGTTCGGACCAACAAGACCGTACCTTTTTCCATGCGAGATCTTCACCGACGCGTTCTTGAGCAACTCCTTCCCCCTCGCCGAAACCGAGAAGTTCTCAATAGCGATATCGCGCACGTTCGCATCAGCCGAAGCGGAAGCCTCATCATCATCGAGAGACGAAGCCCGCGCACCAATAACCACCGTGAAAGCGTCGCGGTCATCTTTGAGCGCCTCTTTCTTCACCGCCTCGGCCGCGTACGCCGCCATCATCTCCTTCTTCTCCCGCTTCTTGACTTCCTTATCGGAAAGCGTGGCGACGGAGAGCTCGGTGACTGCAGCCCTAGATTTGGAACCCGCCTCATGATTGATCTCCTCTTCGTCGTCTGATGGGGGAAGATCGATTCCATCGATGTAAGATGAAGGCTTGGATTTAGGTTTTGGCTTCGACAAAGTAGATGATTTCGGCTTGTCCATGCTTGCTAGTAAAGCCGAAACAGAGAGCTTTTCCTTGGTCTTAGAAGGTTTGGAAGGAGCCGTAGAGGCTTCCGTTGTTGATTTTCTCCCCATGACGATCAGATCGTAAACCTAGACGCCGCCGCAGAGACGAGAGAATCGTAGAACGCAGAGCAGATTGAAAAGCAGGATAGTTGGCAAAGAAGAGACACAGATCGGCGTTCTGCGTTTGCCGCAGGCACGCAACCGTCAAATATCGTAATTGTTGTTATTTTAAGCCGTAGGATTTGGCTCTAATTAATCCGACGGTTGGAAAATAATGAGATTTCATTAACGTGGCTGCTAGCTAGATTAGTCGGTAAACATTTCCAAAATTATTGCGAATATTCAATTGATCAGATATCTTTGATGAAAATTTAGTTAAATTTATTTTAATATTTATTTGATAAGATATTTGATTAAAAAGATAGCCCAATATATATTTTTCAAACAAGAAATGCTTTAGCACTCCAAAAATAAATAAAGAAATAAATAACTCATCTTTGACAATGATGGCATTAGTCCCAATATAAATATTTTTATAATAATTATGAAAATTTTTAAAATTTAAAGTTTATTATATTGGGTCAACATTGATGATGATAACAATGATGGCATAGTCCCAATATAAATATTTTTGTTTAAAAAAAACTCATACTACATTAAAGAAAGTAACAATTACTTGAAGCATATTTGAGTTGAACTTTTTAAGAACAAAAATTATGAACATGCATTTTATAATGTTCATTCAAAAACAAAAATAAAAAATTGTATCACAAAAATAAAAAAAGACGAGAAATGTGACTTCATATGCTTCATAAAGTTTGAAATTTCAAAAATATGTAAGAGAAATATATCTGAAAGTTTATTTCAAATCAAATTAATCTTCTTTTTATATACGTTGATTGCTCATTGAGGTTCATCACAAACAAATTTGATTTGAATTGGCTCAAATCTGAACTTTGTTCAAACCGTATTAAATCTAAGTTCGATCTAATCCTGTTCAAATCATTTTTTATATTATTTGAACCGAGAATATAGTTCAAACTTAATTCCAACCTTCCTTTATGAACATATTGCGACACCTCCAGGTTCAGTATTTGGATTAATATGTTCTAATCCGATTTGAAAAAGATAAATAATTGAACTTTTGTATTTTGAACTATTTTGTATGTGTTTGAGAATCATATGTGTGTATAAAAAATGTCTAAATGTGCATTGGAGTGGAATCTAGGGGTTTGAACACATTTTGGAAAAAATCAAAGAAAAAATTGGTGCTCTGGACTTAGGTGCTCGACAATGGCACCCTAGCATCGTGCTCTCGGGGTTTTGAAATTTGACCTAGTGTCGCAGTGTTAGGCCATCATCTGCACTTTAATATATTTTTAATCCACAATTCCATTCATTTTGAATGCCTTGGCAGCTGAAGTTGAGAGAATTATAGAGATTTTAGAGAGAAATAAAGGGATTTGTGTCATTTCAGGTCATTTTTAGTCGTTAACTCAGTTCAAAAACTTCTTCGTATCAAGATAAGTCATACAATGTAAATCTCGTTTTTCAAAAATACAAGTTCTTTCAAATTTTCTAATTAAATTCCTATTTTTGTTACCAAAAAGTAAGGATAATTTTACACAAAACTTTCACCACATAATAATCTATATATTATAGAGACTGTGATTCTGAACATTTTGAAGTTTTTTTTTTTTTGAAAAATTTTATATATGGGATTTTGAAATAATCCATATCTAAAAAATGGAATCATAGCACAATTAAAAATCTTAAAAATATGGTTTTACACAATATTCAATAATTTGGTTGTGTTTTAAAATTGTGAATTTCTGCTCACTAGGAATTTACATTTTTCATTATTATAGAAAATTATGCAATTCTAATATGAGCTCAACTATATTTGAACTGCTACAATGTGATGAGATATGTGTTTATAATATACTAAAATATGTGTTAATGTGATTAAATTTATGTCTTTTATTGGTTGAATTAAGAAGTTATGATGAAATTATTGAGAAAAAAGTAAGATGTTCTGTTGACTTAAAAGGAAGTTCTGGTAGTTAAAAAATTATATTTCGATACCTAAAAGCATGTTTGATGTTATAAGCATATTGAGTGTCATAAGGAGCCCGATTCCTTTGAGATATTGTATGGGACTGAAAAAATCTATTATGTTATGTTATGTGATATAAAGTTTAATAAATTTAACTACCATATATTATTATTTAAATATTTGGATAACTGTTGTGCTCTTATTACATTGCTTGGCATAGAAATTTATTACATTACTTTTAAATATTCTAGAAAATATTTAATAAAATAAATATTTGGAACTTAGGTCGGTGCTGAGCTATTTTAGCTAACTGGATTTTGCATTTTATTTTAGGGTCTGAGAAAGTGAAGAAGCATGTTAATTAGCAGTTCAAGACCTGGTCTGAGTCTATATATGTACTTCTCTTGTTGACTTTTACATGGTCATGACAAGCTTTTGTATAATCATGGCTAGCTTCTATTGATTTGCATTTTTTTAAGTATGTTTATATATTTATTTTATTTTAAATAAATTATTTTGTATTTGTGTTTTGAAGGATTCATTCTAAATTTATGGTTTGTTTATTGATCAGGTAAATGAACCAATAAAAAAAGGAAATAAATTTGAACCTAACGCTAAGGTGTTTTTAGTAACTTCGGGAAATATTGAAAGGTTTGCCGATATGATTACTCAGATTATGAGTGATTGATTTACGAAATAATCTGGGCAGAGTTATAAAAAGATGGGGGGAAACTAGTAAGAAAATGATTGTTAAAATTGTTAAAGCACATATCACTCTATAGTGTATGTGGCATGGAAGGAGACATGTAGGGTCCTATTATGGGGTGACTGGATAATATTTTAGTTGTGATGATTATGGGCATAGGATTGTAGAATGTCTATTGTCGAGACATGGACTGGGATATGCTCAGGCTGAATGTTGACAGTTGGAATTAGTGAAAAAGGTTCCATAAGTGTATGTATATATGACAGGTATGATTTTTGTGTTATTTTATAATTTACAAGTTAAGTTTTTAGGTGAATTTGAATTAATTTTAACGTGATTTTTTATTATTGTTATTTGTATGCGATTCACCAATTCAACTTCAAAATATTATTTTGAGCTTGTATTCCTTCTCTCAGATTTTTATAAAAATATTGATGACGATATTTTTTTAGGTGCATAAATTGTAATAAAATGAAAATACAAAAAGAATTTAAAAATTAAATTTATGTTTAAACTAAATCGCTTCGATGATATGCTTATCAGCATTGTGGCACTAAGCTTGAGAGCGCAACGACGTTAAAAAACTGTCGTTACAGTGTTTAGGTCATTATTTCTATAATAATTTTGAATTATACATGCATCGCTTCAGCGTGGGGTTTAAGCGCTACATCGCTGTGACTAAGCGTTTATGTGCTAGTTCACTAATAATATTTTTATATATTCTTTATTTCAAACATCCATGCCATCACCCCACTGCCTCCCTCATTTCATTGTTTGGCCAGGAAGAATTGGGAGATGAAGAGGGAGAGAAGGGAGTGGGAGAAGAGAGAGGGCGAGAGGGAAAGCCCATTTTTGGTTATTTTATCCACCATTCATTTTACAAAAATTATTCTATTTATTGTAAGTAACTATCATCTTACTTCTATTTTTGATAATTTCAATTTCTACGAATTTGTCCCCCATAAATCTACTAAAACTATATTATATCTTATTTTTTGTAATCTTTCATAGCGTAACTTTTGATATGTTATATATTTGACCATCTTGGATAATTTGATATATTTTTATTATATTTTCACCAGTTTAATATGTGTATTAGAATTTCTATGAAAAATGAGTAGGGAAAAAGGCAGATCGAAAATGGGTTGAAAATTATTGTACCGCGATTTGGCATGATAAGACTATAAGGTAATATGTATTGAAATGCTATGTTTTTACATGTGACACTCTACAATGGGGCAATACACTGGATGGGATCATGGGAGTCATAAGAAGCTGGAGATTGATTAGGAATTATAAGAAGTCGGAGTGATTGATTCACATGATTAAAGGTGAGTTATAAGGAGTATACTAATTGAGACTCATAAGGGGTGGATGATTGTCACTAATATGATTACTAACTTTACTAACACTAATATTTGTTACTATGACTCACAATAATATTGATTATTGCTACTGATTTTGGATATTATGACTAACATTGATATTGTTTACTGGTACTGATATTATAACTAATGATGTAATAAATTGAGATAAGATGTGTTATAGAATGATAAATTGATATAAAGAAATGGTACAATTAGCAAATATTACGTGATTTTAAGCATGCTATTTCTCTTTTTATTGCATTAATTTTAATTAGTTGTTAGGCTATTTGCTCATTATATTATTTTACATGTTTACAGGAAAAGTTAAGGACCCTATGGCATGAGACAGTAGATGACATGCATAGTTTCTTTTCAACACTACTAGTTTAGTTTTATTTTAGTTTCTTTGGTTTATGTGTATTCTTTTATAACCTAAGAAGACTATTGTATGTATTATTTTGAATCGTAGAAATAAATATTGACTGCTACAATAGTGTGAATTATATTTTTCATTGTTTATATTTCTTTAATACAATTTATTCAGCTATAGATATCAAATTTGTACAATTGTCAATAAATATTGATTGTCATTGAAAACAAATAAGAAATAAACAAATAAATAAATAAAAGAATAAAATTTCATATGCTTCAGATCTCAGGACGTGACATTTCAATACGATAGGACATGTCTTATCAATGAGTCTTATTGGGTTGGGTTGTGACACATTATCCTCAACGTCCTTCACTGCTAGCCTCTACAAGTCAACAATCTCGTCATTGCCTTCCCCACTGTGACATCATTATAAAATATTATTTCCTCACATGCCACCTATCCCTTTGACAAATCCTCCCATCGTTAAATCATTTATATGAACTAACTAATCCATCTTACATGCCCCAATCTTTGTTATTTTCTGAGGCTCTTGAGTGCAAGCCCTTAGCAAACCCCATTTTTTTTTGTGTTGTTTGCAAGCCCTTATCTTTGTTAGTCCTTTCATTTGCCAAACAAAAACCTGATCAAAATCTAAGATTTATCAATCCATCTATGACCTGTACCACTTATCCTATTCTTGAGGCCCCAATGAGTTATAACCACAAATTCTTATGTTAACCTAAGTTCAAAATAATTTTGATCGCATTCAAATCAATGTTTAGATTTTAATATATTCGAATATCTTTTTTTGGAATTAATTTCGATAATCAAAATCCATATTACAAAAGAAAGATAATTTAATCTTAAATAAACCAAAATAACTTATAAATTTCTCTAATTTTAATATTATAAGGCATATAAAATTAAATTTTCTAGAGAAACGCATGAACATAAACCGCCATATAAAAATGACTGATGATAAAAGTTTTAAAAATTTAATGGTATATTATCTTAAATTTGGGTATTTTTAATATATAACTAAGTTTTGTACGCATTACCCATAAACCTTTATAGCCCAATAGATCCATAGAAATGGAGAGTCTTTACTCTTTATACCGCCATTAACATCCCGCAGCCGCGCTTTCCACCTCGATCGGCAGGTTGATCCATTGCTTTGAGATCCCCAAATCCCAAATCCGACCCTATGCCGGCGAGCTCACCGGCTTTGTTCCCTCCTCTCGCCGGCGGCACCAACAACATAAACGGAGACGACGAAGATTTCGGCGATTTCGTGTTCTCCTCCCCGTCTTCTTCTTCTCACACACCCTCGTTCTTCCCCTATACCAACCCAACTGTTCTCTCCACCAGCGCCGCCAACGACGAAGATTGGGGTGATTTCGTTGCCAGCGAGCTCGGATCCCACTCTTTGCAGCCTCAATCCTCTTCGCCTTTTCCCCTTCCGTTCGATTCATCGCCGCCGAGCAGTAAGGCGTGGGTGAAACCGAATGGGGCGATTCCGCTGTCGATATTTGGCGAGGAAGAAGCAGAGGCGGCGGATCCGGTGACGCTTGAGGGTAGTGGGGGTTTTGAGAATGGATTTGGTTCTTATTCTTTCTCGACTCACTCGTCTTCAAGACCAGCGACGTCTGGGAAGTTGAATGATCTGATTGAGAAGCTATATGGACAGAATGATGTTGGTTGGAAGGAAGACGGGGATGACTTTGATGATGGAAGTTGGGAATTCAAGGATGCCTTTTCAGCTGATGCTAGAACTAAGGTAAGCAGCTTCATCAGTGTTATATCGGCTATTTGGTGGTGTTTGTTATGAATTCACATTGTTTCCTTTGTTACTTTTGAGTTCCGTCAGAGTGTTAAACTTTTTATTCTCAAAACAGTTTGAACAAGTTCTGTCCATGCTAACTTTTTTACTCATAAATTTTACCTATTAGTCTTACCGGTTCATTTTGTACTAATAAGCCACTGGTCCTGTAAATTGCTTGTTAAAAACTAAAACATTTTAGTGGGTTAATTGAACAGTTTGAACAAGTTCTGTCCATGCCAACTTTTTTACTCATAAATTTTACCTATTAGTCTTACCGGTTCATTTTGTACTAATAAGCCACTGGTCCTGTAAATTGCTTGTTAAAAACTCGAACATTTTAGTGGGTTAATTGAACATGATTGCTGCTTTTTGTGTTTACGCAGATGGAAGAGGGAGGTGGCACTGTCTTTGGGTTGGAAATGGTAATGTCTGCAAATGAAAATGGAAGGAGTCAGGTGAGGACTTGCTGTTTCCCCCATCCTCTGCTCTTGTTTTAGAGTTTGTTCTGGCTATATTGTGTGATAAATCTAACCTCATGCTCTAGTCTATTATTAGATGGCGTGCAGATTTTAATGAATAAAATTAAGAGTTCTGCGAAAATATACAAAAGAAAGATTTAATCAAACTTCTTAATGAGCTTCTTATCAGGCTTCTTTATAAGCTTTAATTGATATTGTTCATGAACATAAATGAGCCGAACACATAGCTAGCTATTCATGTTTTTTTTATTTAACAGTCGTGTGTTTAAAAAATTATTCAAATTTGTTTGATTACTTAAACAAACTATCATGAATGAGTTGTAATTGAGCTGAGCCAAGAGAAGCTTGTTGAACACTCGGTTCATTTGTAGTCCTAAATTCTACCTTTATACCCTAGAAAATAAAATTTGGAGGAAATTAAAAGGTTTATTTAAGGAAAGAGGGCTTATTTGAATTTAGATTTGTGAGGGAATTAGGAAGGTTTATTTAGGGAAAGCGGGTCAGTTTGAATTCATATTTGAGAGGAAATTTGGAAGCTTTATTTAGGGAAAGAGGGTTGATTTGCATTCAAATTTAAGAGGGAATTATAAAGGTTTATTTATGATTAATTAGGTTGTTTTATTTTCTTTAGGTGATTTTCTATTTTGGAATAGTTTTCTTTGGAGTTGTTCCTAGCGGTCCCTAGGGTTTGTGGAGAGTTGATGTACCTCTCGAATAGTAGATTAACTTGTATCTTGGTTTGTTGTGCCGATATCAATAAAATTAGCCCATAATATTATTCTTTATCGTTGATCTCTGTCCCGTTTTCTCATTGTTATTGTTGTTTTGGCTGTGCGGAGATCAAATTCCTATCATATTACCTCCTAAATATTGCTGTGTAGTTTACTGAAGCTCCTGAGATTTATATTAACCTTATGCCTTGAGTGCTCATTTGTTTAACGTGGCATGGTATTAACCACTTTATGGAATACTGAATACCACTAATGAAACATAATGAGAAATAGACTTCTATATCCTTCCTTCTGATAGCTAGGGTGAGGCGTCTTTCTCATCTCTTATATTTTTTAGACGAATTTATCATACTTAATAGATGAAAGAGTAGTCCACACTAATGTTCGATATTGAATGGCCAAATGAAGAATGACTTCAGAATAATTGATAGGGTCATTTATTTGAAGCTCTCAGAATATTCTAAAAGTAATGTTCTATATACTAAGTTGTGTTTCTTGATATATGTTGAAAATTGAAATCATGTGAATGAGGACATTGTGTGTTGTACGGATCAAAACTTTAGAATAAATATTCTTAACAATTATAATGTCGGCACAGGACCATTTACACATTTTATGGGTACAAGGCTAATTTAAGATTTAAACCAATGCAAGTGACAATAGAAGTTCTTCATGCTGTAGTTGCCAAGTTTCAAGCTTAAGACTTATACCACTTGAGTCAAGACCATGGCAAGTAATTATAGAATATTTGAGGAAATTTATTAGGAAATAACAACATTGTTCTATTAGTACAAGCATTCCTTGGTTTTCCTTTATATTATGGACCAGTACTTAAAAATATTGACTAGTATGGGAGTACAACAATTTTTTTACAATTTTGTTATTCTTTGTGACATTGAAATTTGGCTACTGGACTTGTAATGCTTTTGTCCGTCACACCTTTTTTAATTTTTGTCTCATGTACCTTACATTGGTAGTCCTAGGCATCTAGTAGCACTAGGTATGTTAATCGCTGTTTGAAGTGGACCTAAAAGGTTGATAAATGTTGGGTTTGCAATTCTTAGATATTTTAACGAAAACTATGCTATTTTCCTTTAACTTGAAAAACTAAAGATTTAGTCCCTTGGACTTTGTAGTCGTAAAGCAGGTCTATGCTTGAAAGTGTTGAACAGCAAAAATGTTCCCTATTTTCCTTTTGCCCTTTAATACTTCAATTCGACAGACTTCTTGCTAAAATAGTACCTCCATACATGCTGTATGGTCTCTGTTATGACTGCACCATCCTGCTAGGCTTCTACCACCTTTTTTCCAGGCAACTGCATGTTCCCTTGTCTGGTCATGTAAATTGGGAGAATGATACATATGGTAGGTGTGTAGGCATGGCTTACATCCATGTCCCTTTCTTTGCATACATAAATATATTTGCATTTAAATTTGGCATACATAACGACCATCCTATCTGAATTACTTGCTTGGGAAAGAAAAATTGATCAGACCAATTACTAATAAATAGAATATATAGAAACATCTATAAACAGTCCATTTTTCAGCAAATATATGTTGAGCAGTTAACAACAAAATGAAGTTCTGATTCCCTGTTCATATTTAGCACAGTCTGAAGATCTCTAATGCTGCTTCTTATAGATAGAGTGGTTTGCCTTCTATTTTATGAGTAATTTGATATTGTTTCTGCAATTATGATATAATATCTTTCCAGCGTGTAGATTATCTTGGGAGGTAGTCAAGGCAAACATATGGTTTTTGCTTACTAGGCATTCCTTGAATGCCGTTAGTGTACCATGCTCTCAACATACAATCTTTTGAAACAATATGGTCAATAACCGCTGAATAAACTCTTACGATAGCATTAAAAGAAGGTGCTTTTCCACTGGAAGATGTTTAAATTCCTTTTAGTTGGTTTCTTATGAATGACTTGTTGATTGGGTGATCATGTATTCCTTTTTCTAGAAAATCATTTGATGCACGAACATGATATATAATGGTTCTCATATTTTTTATTATACTTTTATTTTCTTCATTCTATGATGAAAATAAGCTGGATTTACTACTATACTTGAAAAGCCTGTAAGTGGCTTGACATAGAAGTTAACCTGAATATTCTCAACCTACCTTTTAATTGAATTATACATTGATCTATTTAATATAGGCCCTTCAAACTCTTTGCGCGGACCTATATGTATTTTATCCCGTGGATCTGATAATTCTACTATAAAGGTTCTTGTTAACAGGTTAGAAAATGGTTGGAAAGGTATGGAACAAATTAACATGGATGGTGAAGGACTGCTTGATATTTTTTCTGCGTCTGAGAAACTCACAAACATGCCACTTGGTCATAATCATTCTGTAACAGACGAGGTCCTGCATGAGATGCTACCCAGTTTTGGAAATGGGACTTCAGGCAGCAGCATAAATGAATTCAAGATTGACTTCCCAGAAAATGGTATTATAAATGGATTTACGGAGGTTTGCCTCTTCTTCTGTCAGTTGATATTTTATTAATATGCTAAAATTTGAAGCCTGATACACATCTATTTGTATTATGTGAAGAACAGAAGATTCAATACGATCAAGCAAACCTACTACACGCTCCTGAAAACCAAGAGGTTAGATATTAGTCATATTACTCTTCTATGCATTTAGGTGTTGTGCATAAGGATATAGGTTGATGTGAAACCAACATGCGAAGGAGTTTCTTAAGAAAATTAAAAGTGATTGACAATGGAATTACAATTAAGAGCTTATTGAGATAATAAGTAAAATCATTAAAGATTCTTGGTTTTCAACTCACTTAGGCGAAGGAGTACATGTAGATTAACTAATCCTTGGAGATAAACAAAAATAGTAGCAAAGCTAAGAGCTATTGAACAACAATCCACAACTTAATAATGATAAATTTCACCTTGGGGATTATTCACTCGACTACACTAGGCTTGGCGAGAGAAGATTTTGCAACTAGAATTGAGATCATCACTAGGAAGAAGATGCCGGAAGTCTTTGTCCACGGGAAAGTAGTCGGAGTTGGTGGGGTTGGCGGATGTCCGATGATGATCCAACGACTTGGTGGAAGATGAATCTCATGATCCGCCATTCAACATTGAAGTGGAGAGGGGAGGCGTCGTCTTCTCCTTTCCTTGGCTTCTCTATTCGAGGGAGAAGCAAGATGGGGCGGCGGGAGCTGGAGGAAGAGGGGAGGCCGGCGGGTGCAAGGAGAAAGGCTAGGGTGGAGAAAAGATGTTTAGGGAATTATGGTATGGATTAAACAAAACTGAAATTTAATTTCAGTTTTGAATAAATTGAGAGGGATTTGACTTGAAATTTGAATTTCAAATCTATGAAATTAAGGCCTTAATTGAGGAGTTAATGGATGGGAGCCATATATGGGGGCTGACAGTTTCATTAGAAGAGGGAGTGGGTTTCAAATTCAAAACCTGAAATTAATTTCAGAATTTTAAGTGAAAAGGGAGGGAAATTAATTTGAAATTTGATTTCAAATTAAGGAGTCATTAATGAATTAATTGGAGCATTAAAGAAGCAATCAAATGGGGGAGAAAACCCACATGGGGCCGGCAGCAAGGTGAGAGAGGGAGAGGGAGATTAGTGGGATGAAGCTTCCAATTTGGATTGATGACGTGGCAATATAATTAAAGACTCCAATTTAAATTAAATTGAAATTGGAATTCGTCATGAAAACTTTCCTAAATTGGAAATCCCAATTAGGAAAGAATTTGAATTTTGAAATTCAAATTTCAAATTTGAAACTTGCGGAAGGAGGGATTGGACGGGTGGGGAAGGTCGCCGGCAAGGTGGCCGGCCGGGGCCGTGGGAGTGGCCGGCGGCGGCTTCCAAGGGGGTGGCGGCAACAAGGGTTTTGGAAGAGATTTTCTTATGGTGGAGGGGAAGAAGATGGAGGTGAATACGAAGGAGAAGATAGAAAACCTAACCACGAGCCGCGGACTCTTCCAACGACTGGTGGGCCTTACGATTTGCTCCCCTTGAGCTCTCTCCCTTCTCAAGCCCTCATGCAAGAAGAAGAAGTAGAAACACAAATTTTTTCATTCAAATCTTCATTACCCATTACATAAGAAATGGCCATATATATAGGCCTAAAATGACAAAGGAAACAATAGACTAAAATGCCCCTTGGGCTACAATAGCGACCAAATACCCATAAGGGTAAAATCGGAAAATTGAAAAACAAAATAAACTACTACATAACATGACTAAAATTAAAAATCCTGATCGTGGCCGTCGATCTCCGGTGTCTCCGATGGTACACGTGTCGAAATCGCTGACGATGTCCTCATCATAGGTAGACTCGGAGTATGAGATGGATAAGCAGGCCATTTCAGCGGGAGCCCATGCAAAGCATCAAAAATGAATTTGAAGTGAAATAAACAGATAAAACTGGAAAACCTTCCAGTTTAACACTTTGAACATGTAACGGTTTATAAGAACTTTGGGGAATCCATCTTTGCATAGAAGGATGCACATATAAAATATTCCATGCATAATGCATATCTAAAATTCTGTTTTCAAACTGAACTTGATTTTTTTTCCAACTGAACCTTACTTCTTATTGTTGCATATTTTTTAAGATTATGGCATAGAAGTTTAAAGGAGGTGGGGGAGGAAACAGGGAGCAGCTAAGAGGAGAGGAAAGTGGAAACCTATAAAATTAATTTTAAAGAACTTACAAGAAGAAGCTTCTTTACGAAAATTCAATCTAAAGATTTTCTAGTCTAGGTGCAAGTTCATATTGCTTATACTCAGATCTACAATTTTTTTAAGTAAAATCTTCTTGCATTTTAAAGTATTAAATATCCTCAGAAATTCTTACAACTTGGAAAATCCTTAGATTGTTAAAGATGCTTTATGTCTAGATGGAGTTTTGAATTTCATAGGATTTCTTTGTTCAACCTTTTGTGTCATTATGTCGGTTAGGAACATAACACTATACATTATTAAGCTTTTTGGTTTGTTCAAAGTCGAAATTCATTGGTTGCTAAAGTATTCCTGCTAGCAAATAATGTTCTTCCATTTCCTCATAAAAGCACATATTGTGTCATCAATGCTTTCTTGTTTTATTGGGCCATAACTATTTATTAAGTGCACTTAATTGGACTGTCTTGAAATGCAGATGCAAATATATGATGTTTATAAGCATGTATGGGTCATTGGATATATGATGCTTAACTGTATTCTAAATTTTGAGAGCTTTGTCTTCGTTTTTATTGAGTTGAACTGTACTCGCTTCATCTATTCTTCTTAATAATTCTAAATTTCTCCCGAGTGTTTTAAGAATCTCTGCAAACGGAATTTAATACTAATAACCTTTTACAGAGTGATTGTCAATTGACTTGCTTCTCATTTCTTCTTGATTGTAATTTGATTTGATCTTTTCATTTTTATATGATGGATGCATATTTCCAGGATATAAAAGAGGTAGAATGGAACATGTGGAACTTTGATGACCTGAACATCTCTTCTGCTAATGGTAAGAAAAATCTTTATGGAAGTTCTGAGGATCATATTGAGCATAATATAGGAGCCAGAAAGATGGATTATTCGCCTGTTGCTCTTACTAGCATCATACAGGCTCCGCATGAGAAAACCTACAGTCCTCGTGCTACTCTTCTTTCCCAAAATTCCATTGGCAATGGACAGGAAATAGACCAACTTGGGAAATCTTTTGCTCATGTTAATGGTGACATTGATTTCAATCAGATTGAATGGGAATCTCAAAATCCTGCGGAGACTGGTAATGCTGAAAAGATTGTTGCCTATGAATCAGGTCAAAGTCTATCCAGTGAATCAACTTCCTACACTTTAACTGACCTTTATTGTAGAATGAAAGAAGAATCTCTCTCTTTGATAGTACATCATCTTACCGTGCTAAAGGTCAGTATACTTATGATGAGAACCTTAGATTTTGTTTCATTTTGTGTTAATTAGATAATTTGATGTTAGAGATTCTGTTAGGTTCCCGCTCTTCCTGGAGCAACGCCTGAAGTAAAGAAGATCAATGAGGAAATTCAGGTGTGTTACATATCATACCATACCGTAAATATGCCCACACAATTATATTTTTGGAAGCATTTGTCAGTATTTAGGCTGTGATCTAATACAATAAGCTATTGGTTGACAAATTGCTCTTGCCCCCAACCCGCAATAATCATAAATGACATTTAAGAGCGATATTGTTTAGTTTGACTTGTATTTTCAGGCTATAAAAGTAATTGTGTAATTGACTTTTGTTGTCTTGTTAAGTCTACCCCCTCACTGATCGGACAAGATTATGAGAATGGTTAGACTCTTGATGTTTATTGTTTTCTTTATGCCCATAAATATGGCAGTTAGTTAGTTAACTTGCTTTAATCCACCATCTACAATACAGTAATTCTATGAACTCAGATTTGATGTGATTATGGAAGATTTTTTTTTGGTTATAGCAATTTGTAGAATAATGTTTTTTTAAAGATTCATGAAATATAAAAGTTAAGCTGAAAATTAGAACTTATCTTGCACTAGTTTTCAAATGCATTAAAGATTCCCGGACATGTTTCTGTTATAATCATTTCAAATGATACTCTTTTATCAGTGTTATGTAGTCTAAATAAGGAACTAATCATCTGGCATCGTCGTGATGTAGTAAAATTTTTGGCACTTTGTTCTGCAGTTTTTATGCCGACCCCACTTAGTGGGATAAAAACTTATTGTTGTTGTTGTAGTGGGATAAAGCGATTATTATTATATCCTATAACTACAACCAAAATATCTAGATAACTTCTCCTAATTAATGCACGCTAATATGAAATCATCCCATAATATTTACATGATATTAATCATTTAAATAAATATAATTAATCAGATTATTGATATAAGTGGGTGCTTTTTGATATTCTTATTTGAAAGTTCCGTAGCATAATCTATGTATTTTTTTGTGTCTTAGTGATATTTCCTGTTATATGGTTCCATAATTTATGCTCTACTACTTCACATTCTGCTTACGCATCTATCCTTTCGTCTTCATATATTAAACTAATTTTTATTAACCTAAGTTTTTTTTTTCACAACCAGAAAGTTTATGGAAATCTGCAAGAAATGATTGCTTCTGGTGATGATTGCACCGGCAAGCAAAGAGCAAGCGGCATTAATGAACTGCTAAATGAGACAAGGACATCAAATTTTAAAGTAGCTGAGCAAGAATTCCACTTGTCAGAAAGATTACTTGCAGTATGTACCCCTTAAATATTTTTTTATGTTTTATATGTTTAAAGAAAATTGCAATTTCAGTGCACTGTGTGCGCGCGTGTGCATGCACATGTGCGTGTAACTTTTGAAGTTTTTTTCATCAATTTGTATAAATAAATTTTTTATTAAATTCATATTCTGAGTAAGGCTTCGTTTGGGGTGACTTTTTTAATATTTTTTTAGTAAAAAATATCTTGAAAGCAACAAAAAAATAGTATTCAAAAGTTGTCCCAAAATGTAGCCTAAACTAGTTGCTAGATAAAAATAAATTTTAATCAATCATGTAAATGTTTCTAAGAAGACACTATGGCGGTGTAAATGGACAGAAGGTCCTTTTCCTTCCATTTGTTTAATATTTTTTCATTATTTAGTCCTCAAATTAAAATAAAAAATATTGGCCTTTATCTCCATCAATGAAACCAAGTAAATACCACTATTTATTTATTCTACAATTCTTTGTTCTTCAATCAAAGCATTATTAAAATGTTAAGTAATATATGGTCCAAAAAGTATCTTTACATGTTATATATTTTATTCTAGAAGAAGTTGTTCAAATCGGTTGAAATTTAATTGGCAACTCGAACTTCTTACTGAGGTCATTGATTTAATTAAAAATAATAATTTCCAAACATAAGGTTTCTTATCAATAAAAATTGTTTGTAGTTTTCTTATATTCTATATCCCAATGAAAGTTGAAGTAATGTTTATTTTTTTTGTTCCTGGTTTTTTAAAATGTCTAACTTGCTGCTGATTTTTAAAATAACGTGAATGATTTATTAAAAAAAACAAACAAAAATAAGGTTTCTTATCATCATGGAGTGTAAATTGTCTATTGCCAAATGAAAATCGAAGTAATGTTTTTTTTTTCTGCTAATTTCTTACTTTCCTAACTTGCTACGAATTTTGAAATATGGTCAATTATATAACTTAAAAAAAAAGTAGTCCAAACATATGGTTTCTTTTCATCATTGAGTGGAAATCGTGCCTATATCCAAATAAAAATTGAAATAATGTTCATTTTTTTTATTCCTTGGTTTTTTGTTAACACCCCCCCCCCCCCCCCCCTCACACACACACACACGCCCAACTTATCTTGTGGTGTTGCTGCAACACGACACACATATCCTTTATTTATTTATTATTTATTCTATAGGGTGTGTTTATAGTATGTTTAACATAGGTCAGACATGTGTTAGTTGTGTGGGACATATTTTTTTAACAGTTAGAGTCCTAGAAAGTCTTATGTTATTATATATATTTTTTTCCGGAGAGTCACGCTTTTGGCCTTCACCTTGAAGGTCAAACAATACCACCAGGTTTAACTTCAAAATGTTTCCTTGACTATTTGTATATAAACAATTTAGTCCTAAAGTATCACGTTGGTTCAATGTAGTCTCTCGATTATACAAAAATGATCTATTTTAGGCTAATTTCGGATCAATTTTGTAATGTCGAGGGACTAAATTGCGATCAATTTTATATCTCAATTATAATATTAGAGACCATTTTGTATCAATTTTGAGTAACGTGATACTCTGAGATTAAATTGACCACATATAAATAGTTTGAGGATTATTTTGTGATTTTTTGCAGTACCATCCATCCAAATGATTAGTGGTGTAAATCTATCATCCACATCAATTTATTTTCCATTTAATCCTTAAGAACGCCCTAATTTTTATTTCAGCAAGGGAATCATTTGTGGGTCCAAAGTAAAATTATGATAGGAAATACTAGTATTCATAAGTAAACTTATAACCCAAATCAAGTACCTAAACAAAGAAAACTGCTGTCCACAGCAGTAAAACAACCAAAAACAACGGAAACGTGAGGAAAACTAAAAGAAAAACATGTAGAAGTTCCACTAAAGCACTTGTATTTCACTAGACGATGAATAAAACAACAAGATACAATTGATCCTCAATTCGAGAGGATGATCGATCTCTCCCAAATCTCTAGACGCCTCTAGAGCCCAAAGAAAACCTAAATCTAAGAAATCTCAAATATTCAGCCAAATTCAAGATGCCCAAACCCTAGGAAAACCAATTATTTAATGCATACAAATCATAAGGAAATCCCTAAACAGTCCCTACATTCAATTTCCCTCCTAATCTTCCTCAAAATTTCTTCCTAAAACGCTCCCGCAAAGCGAGCGGCTCCTGCGACCTCCGCCCAGGAGGAAAACTTCCACTGTTTCGCGTCTGGGCCGGTCCTGCGTGGACCGGTCTAACAATACTCATCTCCCGAAAATCCACCTTGTCCTCGATGTGGAGATATGCTCGTGTTCCGGTGGAGGTGGCCATCCTTGAGGTGACTAAAAATCCTTACTGTATTGCTGAACCAAGGGCTGCACAGAAAGAGAAACATCCCCTCCCTCTTCCAATCTGATCGCATCCAGCCTGTGTAGTCCCACTAGATAATCTTCCCCCAGCTCTTGTACGTCCCTAACCATGGTCTTAAGTGACGTGATGGCTTTGGATAGCCCTGCATCTCCCCTTATGACCACCCTTCTCCCATCCACCATTAATTCCATCGTGAGTGCTCCCCAATTGTCCTTGGTTTCCCCCCAGGTTTGCAGCCACTTCATGCCCAGGATGACATCAGTGCTTCCTAACTCTAGCGGGAGAAAGTCCTCCCTTGAATCCCCTGGGTGGTCAACACCACTCCTTTATAAATTCCCTGACCTTTCTCCATCTTCCTTGTACCCATCATCACCCCATAGGCCCATAACAACCGGTGTCCACCAATTTCACTCCCAGTTGGTTGACGACCTGAGTGGAAATGAAATTGTGGGTAGCCCCACTATCAATTAGCACCACCACCTCACGGTCAGCTATCACTACTTTCACTTTCATAGTGTGACTCGGAGTGAATCCCACTACAGAGTTCAGAGAGACTTCTACCACATCCAGGTGCAGCTTCTCCTCCTCTTCAGATCTACTCCCACCTCCCTCCTCGTCTTCCTCGTCTTTACAGACAAGGAGAACCTGAAGAGTTCGGTCCTTGCACCTATGCCCCGGCATGTACTTCTCATCGCATCTGAAGCACAATCCCTTTGCCCTCTTGTCCTGCATCTCTTTCTCTGTTAGCTTTTTTAATTGTCGCCCATTTCCCCCTCCAATTTTCCTCATTGGTGCTTCCTTCAGACTCCCTGGCGGCGCCCCTTGTGATGGTAAGAATGTGGTAGTCATCTTACATGATCCCTCTGAATAGTTCCCTCGAGCTCCTCTTTCTGATTTCCTCTAATCTTCCACCAACTGCACCAGCTCCATAGCCTTCCCTAGGTTTCTCGGCTCCAGCACCCTGACTGTTGTTCGTATCTCCGGTTTTAGCCCCTTCATAAAATTTCCTTCTAGGGCTGACTCTGAAATGTGTTCCAATCTGCTAGCCAAGTACTCGAACTTGTCCCGGTAGTCTGCCACAGTCCCTTCCTGAGTCAAGGCAAAGAATTGCTCATAGAAGTCTCCTTCCCCATCGGCTCGAAAACGCTCTAATAAGCAATCTTTGAACTCTCTCCAGCTCCGGATAGGCTCCCTCCTGTCACGCCACTGATACCCGGCCAAGTCTTTTCCTTCCAAACACAATCCAGCTGTCGTCAGCTTCTCTTCCTCTGTCAACCCGTTGACAGCGAAGTAACGCTCTACCTTGTAGATCCAGCCATGACCGTCTTCACCCTCAAAGACGGGCATCTTCAGCTTCGTCACTCGTGGGTCTCCTCCGTTTCCCCGGTATCATCCATAACCTCCCATTCCTCGAAGGGGAAGAGCTCCCCAAGTGTCCCGATCATCCCTCCGACGATTATACTCGAACCCCTCTTCATACTCTCCCCTTCTTCATTCAAAATCATCACCTCGACGCTGAATTCCTTCAAATTCAGCACATCGACGATGAAGTTCTTCCCTTGTTCCTTCATAATCAGCCCCTCGACGCTGAATTCTTTCAAATTCAGCAGCTCGGCGATGAAATTCCTCCCTTACGCCTATGAAATAGCACCCCTCCGATCATTTCCCAAACTCTCTCTAGAAAGTGGCTCTAGAGGCGGCATGTTGTCCTCCCCCTCAATGACCTCCACTTCCGGATTTCTCCTCCCCCTAAATGGGTTTAGATTTCCTCCTACACCATGGCCTCTAGTAGTCTCCCTTGCTTCGATGTCGTAGGATTTGTCTTCAATTCCAACAGTTTCTTCAACATTTCTTCAATCACCGAAAATTTTTCTTCTATCCTCTCATTGTTGGAGGTGATTTGAGCTTGAAAGTCAAAGAACTTTCCTACCAGATCTGATTTTAGTTGTCCAATCTCACCTTCCAAGACCTCTACCTTCTTCCCGGCCATCGCTCTTCTCAAGAATCACAAAGATCTTTTTCTGGACACAAAAAATCTGCTGAAATTTCAGGATTTCAGCCGCCAACGGTCCTAAAAACGATGCTTTGATACCAATTTGATAGGAAATACTAGTATTCACAAGTGAACCTAACCCAAATCAAGTACCTAAACAAAGAAAACTGCTGTCCACAGCAGTAAAACAGCCAAAAACAACGGAGACGAGAGGAAAACTGAGAGAAAAATGTGTAGAAATTCCACTAGAGCACTCGTATTTCACTAGACGATGAATAAAACAGCAAGATACAATTGATCCTCAATTCGAGAGGAGGATCGATCTCTCCCAAATCTTTAGACGACGCTAGAGCCCAAAGAAAACCTAAATCTAAGAGATCTCAAATTTTCAGCCAAATTCAAGATGCCCAAATCCTAGGAAAACCAACTATTTAATGCATACAAATCAAAAGGAAATCCCTAAACAGTCCCTATTCAATTTCCCTCCTAATCTTCCTCAAAATTTCTTCCTAAAACTCTCCCGCAAGGTGAGCGGCTCGCGCGGCCTCCGCCCAGGCGGAAAACTTCCGCTGTTTCGCGTCTAGGCCGGTCCCGCGTGGACCGGTTGGACCGGTCCACTGGACCGGTCTAACAAATTATTCATTAGGTCAATTTAACTTTTATAGACGTATAAAATTTGAGGGAGGGCTTCAGTGAAACTATTAGGTTGCATGCACTGTGACTTGCGATCATGGGCTTAAATCATGGGGAGAAGTCTTTCTACTATACAAGATAAAGCGTTGTATTTCAACCCCCATTCTACCTAGGAGGAGGAGCATTGGAGGAAGCCTTATGTATTAGGTAAACCCTTTTCATATACAACTTGATTCAAAGTTCCAATATTTCCTTTAAATGGAATAAATGGCTTTTATTAGAAGCCTCGACCAAAAGGTTGTCTGCAATTAACAAAAACGGAGAGACCACATGATGTGAAACGATGCAATAATTGCTTGTTATAAATTAATAACTTGTGAACTTGCGTTGCTAATTTAAAACAAATGCGTTCCAAGATAGATCATAAGAAATTTTCATGGAAGAGCTAAGCAACGTCAATCAATTACCTTAGAAGCGACATGAAACAAACAAAATTAATCCAATGGTTAAGTAATAAAGCAAATGACTCTTAACAAAAATCCAAGGCTTAAGATATAGATCCTTCACTTTGAAGTCCCTCACTTTCACTCTTGGATTCACTCGGTTAGCGGAAGAGGATGACACACAAACTCAACGATGCCACTATGAGACAAGTGATGCCGAGAAGATTAGTCGCTGGGGAAGAAGCCGGATTTGGGGAAGATGGTGGACGCCCGTTGATGATCCAGTCGTTAGCCGGAAGTTGCTCGTCGATGACGTCCACGAGGGTGGGAAGAATAAGGTTCAAGTAATCCTCGACGGTGTGGTCGAAGCCGAACCCAACGTCAAAGAATGGCGAACGGACGACGTCGACGTCTCCTTGAAAGTCATACGCAAATCCGTGATCAAATTCCGGATCTGCCATTCATGTTCGAAATAAATGGAGAAGGGAAGAGGGAAGGGGAAGGGGAGGTGGAAGTGGCGGTTTGGGAAGAGAGGGGGTTAGCCGTGAGCTATAGGAAGAGGGAGGAATAAACCTGACTTTAATTTCAGGTTTCCAATAAGTCCAAATTTAATTTCAAATTCAGATTTTGAAATTTGAAATTAGAATTTAGGAGGGAAAGGCATTAATGAGGTATTAGGTGGTGATTAAGTGGTAATTGGAGAGAGAAATAAAGGAGGAGGGGGGCCAGCCATATGGGGGAGGAGAGAGAGGGATTTGGAATTAAGCATGTGGGGACCACAAGGGGTTAATTAATTCTATTCAAATCTGAATTTTAATTTCAGATTTGATTGAATTTGAAATAACTCCCAATTTAGAATTAGAATGAGAGGGAAAGTAGTTTGAATTTCAAATAGGTTGTAACTCCTTTAAATGTCTTTCTTAAATAGACAAAGCCTAATTAGGAAAGCAAATTAAGAAAGGAGAATTTGAAATTTGAAAAGGAAGAGGGCCAAGAGGGATTAAAGGAGCATTTAATGGGGGAAGCCCATCATGGGCTGGCGGCATCAAGGAGGGAGGGGGTTGGGGAGGAGGAGAGGAGGTTTCCAAATAGGTAAGGGTGACTAGGAAAGAAAAATAATTAAATCCAATTTGATTTGATTTAAAATTGGATTCAACATTAAAACTTTCCTAATTTGGAAAGAAAATTTGAAATTCGAAATTGAATTTCAATATGGGGCTATGGGGGGAAGAAGGTTCGGCTAGCGGGAAGGTGGCCGGCGGCTTGTGAGCCCAAGGGGGGCGGCGGCAAGGGGGGGAAAGGGCTCGGGCTCTTCTAAGGAATTCGGTGGGGAAGGATTTCTTGACGGGGAGGATTAAAGAAGGAGGTGTATGCGAAAATAAAACCACTAACCTCAACACCACATCCACTAGAACTCACAAAGAGATCTGAAGCTTTCTCCTCAAGAACTCACAAAGAGATCTAGAGGAGTTTTGGAACTCACAAAGAGATCACCAAGATAACTTTTCATTCATCAATAATCATTTCTCAATACAATGCATGAGACCTCTTATAAATAGGCCAAAATGAAACAAAGACTAAAAGACATAAATGCCATCGGGGCTACAATATCAAATGACCAACCAAAAGGGTAAAACAGTAAAACTGAAAAATAAAATAAACTACTACATAAAATGACTCAAAATAGAAACTCCTAATCTTGGCCGTCGATCTCCGGTGTCTCCGATGGTACACGTGTCGAAATCACTGACGATGTCCTCATCACCACATTTTATGTATCCAATTGTTAGGCAATGAAGAAGCTACTAAAATTATACAAGATTATAGGAAAAAATGAGATTGCGAAAATGGTTTTGTGGTAGAAGCAAAACTAGGAAGGATCAAGTACAAAATAATTGTATATTTGAAGGAGGATTAGGACTTATTTAGGTTAAGGTTATTGAAGGAGGATTTAGTTGGTTTGGCATGTATTAGAGAGAGTCGTGCAATGCTCTAGTGATGTAGGAAGGTAGAATTAATGTGAAAGAATAGAAAAGGATACGTGTAGACCGAAGGTGACTTGGTTGAATATTGTGCAAAAAAACTTTATGTAAATTAGAGTTAACAAGACAGTTACACAGGCAACACTTATTTAGTGAATGGCAAAGAGGTATTCATAACACAAAACCAAGTAGTTTCATATGACAATGTTGATTAAAATGATGATGGCTATTTTCTTTCGTTGCATGTTGTCTTCACTCATGTCGAAGAAAATGAAGTGTGGAAAAGAAGTAGAACCTAATCATATTTCAATAGAAGTGTGAAATTGCTTATGAGATCAAAAATTTTTGGCTTGTTAAAATTTTTAATATTATTTTGAAGACTAAAAAGATGCTAGATGAGTAGTGAATGAGTGTGTTGATTCCTAATTTTAAGAATAAAGATGATGCACAAGAGATTGTGAATTATAAAGGATCTAAGTTTATGTGTCATACATTAAAATTATGGGAGAGTAATTAAGCATATGTTATAACGTGATACTAATGTTTTTCTATTTGTATTTATGCTGGTAGGTCTACTATTTAAGCTATAAATTTGTTGAGAGGTTTGATGGAGAAGTATAGAGAGTGTAAGGAGGATTTACATATGATGCTTATTGATTTATAGAAAGTACATGATAAAGTTCTAAGAAAAGTGCTCTGGAGAGTTCTTGAAAAGAAAGGAGTTAATAATGTTTTTATTCAAGTCATTAAGGACATGTAGATAGGAGTTGTTACTTGTGTTCAAATGCAAGGTAGTTGGGCCAAGTATTTTCCTATTTCTGTTGGATTACATCAAGGATCAACCTTAAACCCACTTCTTTTTGCTTTAGTCATGCATGTTTTTACTGGACATTTGCAAGAGGATATACTTTGGTGTATGCTTTTTTCTAATATATTCTTCTTGTTGATGAAGCTAGAGAGGAAGTTGATGTAAAACTTGAATTATGGAGGTTGACCTTAGAGTCCAAATATTTTCATTTGAGTAGACCTAAAATGGTATATATGAAGTATCATTTTTGTAGTAATAGATCTAGTAGTGGGATTGTGATATTGTGTTATCAAGTCATTAAAAATAGTGCATATTTTAGATATTAGGGGTCTATTGTTGAAAGCAATGGTGAAATATATTGGGATTTTATTAGTAGAATTCAAGTTGGATGGTTGAAGTGGAGAAATGTATCGAGCTTATTGTGTGATAGAAAAGTACATTAAAATCTTGAAGGAAAATTATATAAGATGGTGGTGAGACTTGCAATACTTTATGACGCATAATATATGTGATTAAAAGAGAAGCATAAAATTAAGTGTTGCAAAGATGAGGATACTATGGTGGATGAGTGACTTTATACTTAGGGGCTTTATACTTAGTGGTTGTTTGGTGGAAGTAAAATTGATGTAAAGTATTTCAAATGCAGGGAAAAATATCGGTGTTTGATTGGATGAAAAAGAAATACAAAGTAAAGTAAATGTAGTGTAAATCATTTTAGTTATTTGTTGAGCTAAACTAAACTCGCCTAGTTTTGGGCAAGAACCGTTTACACCTCAAGCAATCTCGCTTGATTGTCGACCGTTGCGACCCGCCGACTGCCACTGTCCACTGTCGGCCGCCACCACCTTCACCGACCGCAGTTTGTTCTGTCTCCACCCATTGTGAGCCACCATCACTACTATATGTTATCGGCCATCAGCCACCATCGGTATCACCATTCATTGGCCACCACTCGTCGGCCACTACCTACTGTCGGCTTCCCCCATGTGCCACAGGACACCATTGCCACCATCCTCCCTTGACCTTAGCCACCACCCGCTGCAAGCCATCTGTTAGGCGGGCCCCTCCAGTCCTTACTTACTCTAGGCGGGCCCCACATGGAGTTAATTCAAGGGTTGGAGGGAAAATTTGAATGGAAATGGGGGAAAATTTGAATAGAAGGGTTGTTTAGGGATTTTGTATGGGGATGAGAGTTAAAGAGGGGGAAAGGGGGGAATTAGGTCCTCATCTTGAATTTGAATGAAAAGTTTGAGATCTCATTGTGTGCTTGGGCTCTAGGGTTTGCTAGAGACTTGTGGAGAGTTGTTCTTCCTCTCGAATCGAAGGACGTTGTATCTTTCTTTGTTTTCTTGCATCTACTAGTGGAAACCTTGTTTCTTTTCCTTATTTTTCTCTGTTTGGGTGCATTTCCTGCTGCGGAGCTGCTGTAAAACTGCTGGGATAGCAGTTTTGCTCACTGTTTTGGGCTGATTTTGACTAGGGTTGCTTGCGAACTCAAGTATTACCTTAGGGTTACTTGCGAACTCAAGTATTTCCTATCAAATTGGTATCAGAGCATTATCTTGGGACTGTTGGAGGCGGAAATCTGAAAATTTCAGCAATTTTTCTTTCCTCCTCAAGAAGTTCTTCTTGTAAAACCGTGGAGGGAAGATGGCCGAAAAGAAGGTTGATGCACTGGAGGGAGAAATAGGCCAACTGAAGGCTGATTTGGAGGAAAGAACCATTGATTTTCACAACCAATTCGCTTCCATTCATGAAAAGATGGAGGGGAGGTTCACTGCTTTGGAGAATATGATGAAGAAGATACTTGAAGAAAAACAAAATCCGGCGACATCGGAAACAAGGGAGGCCACAGGCGGCCATTCAAGTGGAGGAATTCCGAACCCATTAAGGGGGAGGGAAAACCCGGAAGTGGAGATCCTCGAGGGAGATGATGGAATACCTCCTCTAGAACCGCTTTCTAGGGAGGAGATGAGTATGGGCTATGAAACGAGGGGTGCAGAATTTTTTGGGAGAAGGGACGATGCTTACCGCCGTGGTGCTGATTTGGAAAGAAGAAGAGGGGAATGTGATGAAGGGATCGGGTATGATCGTAGGAGGGAAGATCGTGACTACTGGGGAGCACCTCCTCCTAGAGGAATGGGAGGTTATGGAGGAGTGTGGGGACACGGTGGTGACCCAAGAGTGAGGAAATTGAAGATGCCCATCTTTGAGGGCGAAGACGCACATGGCTGGATCTACAAGGTGGAGAGATACTTTACAGTCAATGGGTTGAATGAGGAGAAGTTGACAGCTGCAGGCTTGTGCTTAGAAGGGAAGGCTCTGGCATGGTATCAATGGTGGGACATGAGGCGACCCATTCGCACTTGGAGGGAGTTCAAGGACTGCCTACTAGAACGCTTCCGAACCAGCAGGGGAGGAGACTTCTATGAGCAGTTTTTTGCCTTGACACAGGAAGGTACAGTGGCAGAGTATCGTGACCGGTTCGAGTATTTGGCCAGCAGACTGGATCGGCTCTCAGAGACAGTGTTAGAAGGAAACTTTATGAAGGGGCTGAAAGCGGAGATCCGGGCAGCAGTTCGGGTGATGAGGCCACGAGACCTTGGAGAGGCCATGGAGCTAGCTCAGCTAGTGGAGGACCAGAAGCATCTGGAGAAGGGGATTAGGGGAAGCAATTCTGGGGGATCTTACAGGATGACCACTACTTTCTTAGCTCCAAAGGCACCGGCAACAGGGGGGTTGAGGGAAATACCCAAAGAGAGAACTGGAGGGGGAAATTTCAAAAGGCTAACTGAGAAGGAGATACAGGAGAAGAGGGCAAAGGGGTTGTGTTTTAGATGTGATGAGAAATACATGCCAGGGCATAGGTGTAAGGACCGAACTCTTCAGGTTCTCACCGTCTGTGATGACGAGGAAGCTGAGGAGGGAGGTGGAATTGGGTTAGAGATGGAGGATGAGGAGAAACTACATTTGGATGTAGCAGAAGTATCCCTAAATTTTGTGGTGGGATTCACTCCAAATCACACTATGAAAGTGAGGGGAGAGATGACTGATAGAAAGGTGATAGTGTTGATCGATAGTGGGGCAACCCACAATTTCATCTCCACTCAGATGGTTGACTTGCTGGGGGTGAAACTGGAGGATACAGGAGGCTATGGAGTGATGTTGGGCATCGAAAAGGTAGAAATGGGAAGGGGAGTTTGTAGAGGAGTAGTGCTGATGATTCAAGGGATCCAGGTGAGGGAAGAATTTCTTCCCTTAGAGTTGGGGAGCACTGATGTCATCCTGGGGATGAAATGGCTGCAGACCTTAGGGGAGACCAAAGTAAATTGGGGTGCTTTGAGGATGGAGCTAATGGTGGAAGGAAAGAAGATGGTGATCCAAGGCGACGCAGGGCTATCCAGGACCGGCGTGTCTCTCAGATCCATGATCAGAACCATACAAGAGGTGGGAGGTGGATATTTGGTGGAACTGCAGCGCTTGGAGAGGGTCAGTGTAGGGGATGAGGGAAGCCTTCCTCTGGCAGTACAACCGCTCATACAACAGTTCAGTGAAGTATTCCAACCGCCTCAAGGCTTACCACCACTCAGGGAACAAGAGCATGCAATCATTCTAAAGGAGGGGGTACCACCAGTTAGTGTGCGACCCTATCGCTACCCCCAAATTTAGAAGGACGAGATCGAGAAGCTGATTAAAGAGATGTTGGACGCGGGGATCATCAGACCAAGTGTGAGTCCTTTCTCTAGTCCTGTACAACTGGTCAAAAAGAAGGATGGTAGCTGGAGATTCTGCGTGGATTACAGGGCATTGAATAAGGAAACTGTGCCGGATAAGTTTCCCATTCCGGTGATCGATGAGCTACTGGATGAGCTGTATGGAGCAGTAGTGTCTCTAAGATGGATTTGAAGTCGGGCTACCACCAAATCAGGATGAAAGGGGAGGATATTCCGAAGACGGCATTCAGGACGCACGAGGGGCACTATGAGTTCTTGGTGATGCCATTTGGGCTTACCAATGCTCCAGCCACTTTCCAATCCTTGATAACAGGGTGTTTCGGCCGTACCTGCGGAGGTTTGTACTAGTTTTCTTCGATGACATACTGGTGTACAGTCGATCCGAGGAGGAGCACCAGGAGCATTTGAAGGTGGTCTTTGGAGTGCTACGGGAGCACGAGTTTAAAGCCAATCTGAAGAAGTGTAGCTTCGCCCAGAAGAGTGTGGAGTATCTGGGACACTTGGTATCTAAGGAAGGGGTGGCAGCTGATTCAGCCAAGATCGAAGCCATGCAACAGTGGCCTCTACCTAGGAACTTGAGGGAGCTGAGGGGATTCCTGGGACTGACGGGCTACTACCAGAGGTTTGTGAAAGGGTACAGCAACATAGCCTTGCCCTTGACAGAGCAGTTAAAGAAGGATAGTTTCTTGTGGGGAGAAGCGGCTACTTAAGCTTTTGAGAAGCTTAAGAAGGCAATGACCACCGTACCAGTTTTGGCCCTACCAGACTTCAGTCAGACGTTCGTGCTGGAGACAGACGCATCCGGGTATGGGTTGGGGGCGGTGCTGATGCAGCAGCATAGACCCATTGCCTACTTCAGTCAGGTGTTGGCAACAAGAGCAAGACTGAAGTCTGTATATGAACGGGAATTGATGGCCATAGTATTGGCAATTCAGAAGTGGAGACCCTACATGCTAGGACGGCATTTCGTCGTCAGGACGGATCAGAGGAGCCTGAAATACCTGTTGGAACAACGGATGGTGACAGAGGAACATCAGAGGTGGCTGTCTAAACTATTGGGATACGATTTTGAGATCCAGTACCGACCAGGGTTGAAGAATAAGGCGGCTGATGCCTTATCCAGGTGTGGGGGAGAGCTACAGGCGGTAACCATGTCGGTACCCCTAATGGTGGATTGGGGGGAAATCCATAGAGAGAGTGAGCATGATGATGAATTGAAGAAGATCCGATTGGATCTATTGAAGGATAAGAGCAGCCACCCAAGCTACACCCTTGAGGGGGAGAGATTGTTGAACCAAGGAAGGTTTGTGATACCACAAAATTCCATCCACATTCCCCAGCTATTATAAGAGTTTCATGGGAGCGCTATTGGAGGTCATTCCAGAGTAGAAAAGATATACTGGAGGCTGGCCGCAGAATTATACTGGAAAGGAATGCATAAGCAAGTGCAGGAGACAGTGGCGAGGTGCGAAGTGTGTCAGAGAAACAAGTATATGGCGATGGCTCCAGGGGGGTTACTACAGCCCTTGTCGCTTCCAAATAGAGTATGGGAGGAAGTGTCCATGGATTTCGTGGATGGCCTACCACGATTGGAGGGATTCACTGTTAGTATGGTGGTGGTTGATAGACTGGGAAAGTATGCACATTTCACACCCCTTCGACACCCTTACACTGCAGTGACAGTGGCGGCTTCTTTCATCAGGGAAGTGGTTAGATTACATGGAATTCCAGAGTCGATAGTGTCTGATCGCGACAAGGTGTTCCTCAGCCAGTTTTGGAAGGAGCTGTTCAGGTTACAGGGGACTATTCTCAAAAGGAGCACAGCCTACCATCCGCAAACAGACGGGCAAACAGAGGTTGTAAATCGGAGCTTGGAAACTTACTTAAGGTGTTTTGCTTCTAAAACACCAAGGGTATGGGCCAAACGGTTGGCCTAGGCAGAGTATTGGTACAATACCTCGTACCACTCAGCCTCCAAAGAGTGCTATATGGAAGAGATCCATCACATTTGGTGCATTATGGAAGGGGCAGCACACCCGTATCTTCAGTAGAGTAGCATTTGGAAGAAAGGGATAGGATGCTGGAGGAGTTAAAGAAACATCTGATGAGGGCACAACAGATCATGAAGAAACAGGCGGATGCACAAAGAAGGGATATCCAATTTGAAGTAGGTGAGAAGGTATTTCTAAAACTACGGCCCTACAGACAGAGGGCCTTGACCAACAGAAGAAATGAGAAGTTATCCCCAAGGTATTTTGGCCCCTATGAGATATTAGATAAAATTGGGGCAGTGGCATACCGTTTGAAATTACCCCCTTCGGCCACTATACATCCAATATTTCACGTATCACAGCTGAGAAAAGCCATTGGGGAGTATGCAACCAGTGCTGAACTGCCAACAACATTAACCGAGGAGATGGAAGTGATCCTAGAACCTCTGGAGCTGAAAGATGTGAGACTTGACCAGGAAGGAAACAAAGAGGTGTTGATCGCATGGAAAGGGCTCCCCGAATTTGATGCTACGTGGGAGCCATTTGAAAGAATGAAAGATCAATTCCCTTCATTTCACCTTGAGGACAAGGTGAGTCTTTGGGAGGGGAGTAATATTAGGCGGGCCCCTCCAGTCCTTACTTACTCTAGGCGGGCCCCACATGGAGTTAATTCAAGGATTGGAGGGAAATTTGAATGGAAAGGGGGGAATTAGGTCCTCATCTTGAATTTGAATGGAAAGTTTGATATCTCGTTGTGTGCTTGGGCTCTAGGGTTTGCTAGAGACTTGTGGAGAGTTGTTCTTCCTGTCGAATCGAAGGACGTTGTATCTTTCTTGGTTTTCTTGCATCTACTAGTGGAAACCTTGTTTCTTTTCCTTATTTTTCTCTGTTTGGGTGCCTTTCTTGTTGCGGAGCTGCTGTAAAACTGCTGGGACAGCAGTTTTGCTCACTGTTTTGGGCTGATTTTGACTAGGGTTGCTTGCGAACTCAAGTATTACCTTAGGGTTACTTGCGAACTCAAGTATTTCCTATCACCATCACCAGCCACCGTCGATGTCGCCTCCACCCGCTTGCTGCCACTAACTTTGGACTATACTCCACATTCATTTTACTTCAAACTAAACAAAAAAAGCATTCACTTGCATTTACACTAATCTAAACAACTTCAAATTATTCCTTTTATACTGCATTCCTTTTTTTAATCAATCAAATAGCTCCTTAGAAAATGCGAAATGAGTATACACGTGAAAAGGTTGAAGTAGCTTCAGTGGTAGATATAATTAGAGAGAGTTTCCTTAGATGGATAGTTCATGTAAAATGTCTGTTGTTTGATGACCTATTAGGAGAGTTAATGTATTAAATCCGGCCTATATTAAGAAAGGTAGAGATAGACCTAAAAAGACTTGGTTAAAAAGTATTAAAAATATTTTTTTAATTATATTTAAATGAATATTTGACCTTTAATATAATAAATTGGAGAAAAATGATTCATGTAGCCGACCCCACGTAGTGGGATAAAGGCTTGTTGTTGTTATTTCTTTTGCTGCTGCAACATGCTGTCACCAATCACTATGACTGCATGTTACTTAGCAATTTCTCTATATGTTTCAGCTGGCAAATGCATTATATGAGCTTCCAATTTTTGGAATTCTATGTTTTGAAAAAAATTTATAATTCTTTTATCTTCTTTATTAAGATTTCAGTCGGTTTGGCTTCATCCAAGGAGAAAACCCCTTTAGACGTTCTGTCTTCATGTTATTTAATTTTATCAGGCAAAGTGGCTGATTTCTTTATTCTTACAGGCAGAAAAACACTTGAATGCCGCAGTGGATCTTTTTGAACATTCCTCCTCAGTTTTACAAATTTTGAGATTGGCTTCCAGAGAGCAGCAGCTATTTTATATTAATACATGGTCTAAGTTAGCTTCAGCTTGTGCAAAGGAATTACAACTTGGTTCTAAAATCTGGACAGAGTCACTCGATTGCAACATTTCCAAGCAAATCTTTACCCAAGGTAAATAACTGTTTATTGATTTTTACCCTCTTATTTCTGCCTTGCACTCACAAGTACAGTCTGATATGCTTGAAAACATTGTTTCTAATGTCGTATTTCACAGGAAATAAGTACTTCCTTGCCCTTGGAGAAGTTTACAGAGTATCCAGAATTCTGCATGCCACTGTGAGGTTTTACATGCCTTGGTTGCTGTTTAATCTGGAAGATTCAAATGAGATAATTACTTGCCTTGAGAAGGGAAACGAGGAATGGATTAATTCTGGTTTGGAAGAAGCTCTTCAAAGCATCTCCAGCAACATGGATCTTGATGATAAGGGCTTAGCAAAGCTATTACTGGAATCCATCAATCTTATTGACAAAATCAATGAACAAACATGTCAGGACACTGCGATTCACTGGAAGAATGGGTTTTGCAGATTCTCTTTGCTACCACTTGACAAGCTACCAGGTATTATAAATATATGCAAGTGTAAAATTTTATGGGGTTCCTCAGGTTTTGTCGTTATATATATATATATATATATATATATATTAGAAAAACTTTATTTTGTACAGTGTTTTTAATGCACAAGTTGATTATTTAGCTTTTCTATTAGTTTTATTCATGCGAGGTTTCTTGTTTTTTGCCTGCAAGTTCGAGCACAAACCAACTCTTCTTGAGTAACACCTGGGCTCAAGTCATTATGCAAACGGGTCAATATTTTTATGTGTTCAGCTCATTAGTTTATTGAACTGAGCGTTAGCTATTTCGATTATGAAATATGCTTAAAAGTCATATATACCAGGGGGGTTATAGATTGGTAATGCAACCTATATAATTGGGGTTTTCTCTGATCTCGCAACCCTTAACCGGAAAATAACACAAGCACACTCACAATAATAACATAAGCAACGAGGTAGAAGATGATGAACAGTAAGACAGTACAGAAATAAAATAAAATATTAAGAACCTAGCAGAAGGACAATGAAATAAAATCATATATTATATAAATATGCTGTAGGTGGCAGAGCCGACCATTAATAGCTAATAAACAAAGTAAAAATTGCAGAACTAAAATTGCAGAAATAAAATTGCATAAAAAAAAATAAAAAGCAAGCGGCTTAACCGACCATAAAAGAAAAGAAAATTAACTGAAAAGAAAATTGCAGAAATAAAATTATATAAACTAATTAGCAGCGAAAAATAAAGAAATATAATAAACAAAGAAAAATTGTTAGTAGTCAAACAACCTCTGTGGGTCTATTCTACAAAAGTTCCCTGTACGCAGTCTTTGGAGTTCGAAGAGAATAATTCTCTTGATTTTTTTTTTTAAGATTATTGCGATATCAACCCGAAGTAAGGATACTTCTTCGTGTTTTTCTTTTAATATTAAAAATCTATTATGGAGTTCTTATAGCCTTTAGATTTACAGTCTGAAATCTTACGATATTATTTCAGTACTTTGTAAAATCTCACCCAAGCAGTTGACCCGAAAATAACAAAGTTATTTTAACTCTCTCTCAAACGGCTTCTCTCGCCTTAAACGGGAATCAAATTGGGCATTGACTGAACCGGTCTGTCGGTAGACTGAAAATAATATCTTTCGGTCAAAAATTCTCCAACATAGAAAGATAATTCTTTCAATGCTCAAGAAAAAGAAAAAGTAAAGGTAGAAATTTAAGAAGACATGGATGAAAACTAAGATAAATTCAAGATAAAGGTTTACAAACCTTGAGAAGTTTTCCTTCTCTACTCCAAGACTTGGACTCTACTAAGACTTAGATAACTATTTACAAGAGGAGAACTCTTCTCTTTGCTTTCTCTCTCACTTTCCCTTCCTAACTTCTCTCTTTCCCACTCTCTTACACTACTTTCCCTCTCTTCTCTTCTATATCTATTACACACAGACTCATGGGTTATTATAGTGAAACTCTCATGATTACATTACAAACATAACTCCATGGTGTAACACACCAAACCATGGTTAGGAAAAATAATTATAAATAGTGTTAAATAGTAACATCTATTTCTAAAAGAAGACATAATGTCACTTCCATCTTCATGCTTTATTCATTACTTCAAAAAGAGAGATTCTTTATGATGGGTAGATGTTTGGTATGCCATACTGTTCTAGATGTATTCTGTACATATAAATAGTAGCAGTACTATTCTTCTTCATAGTGCTGTGGGTCCCACCATTCTTCCGAATTTCTGTCGCCAAGAGCATCATCTGTAGGGTTAGAAAGATGCGTACCTTAGTAATACCATGCATGATTTTCATCTACTGGCACATCAAAAAAACTTCTTCAATTGGTTGATTTAACTCTATCAATATTTATGTTTCAATTAGCTCCACGTTCCTGATCTTGTAGTCAAAGGTATATAAATAATTTTCAGCCAGAGGAGTGTCAAGATAAAATTTTTTTGTAGGAGTTTCTCCAACTAGCTTGTAGATACGATTGTCTTTCCCAGGATTCCAAAACCAATTTGCACTTTGAACAACTGCTCTCTAATGGTTTACTTGTGTTGTTAGAGGGATATTTAAACATAAGTCCCAAAACTTTTCCCAAATGAAACAAGTAAACATCCCATAGTCATTGTTGCTTTCAATGGTTTGAATTTTATAGAGGTGTCTACTTGGTTCTATTCGTTCTTCAATCCACTCAGGTGGAGAGGAATCAATTTTAATTTGTATGGATCTTGTGGATAGAGGCAGTATATGTTTTATGATCCTTTGGAGCTTTAGACTAAAGAAGTCTATTCTTCTATCAGTTGCAATCCATATCGAACTCAAAAACCCATAAGTCAGTAAGAGTTGAGGAGATATTTGGAGACCTCTGTAAACAAAATCTTCATATACATCAAGCATGATAAAGTCTTATAGATATCATATTTTACCTGGCATATACACCCTTCATAAGGATTATCAGGAATGTTGCATCTTGTTGTTGATTTTGTGCATGACTGAGAGAGATTATGGTATATTTCCTTTGTCGTAGCAATCCCATTAATTTGATAATATCCTTGTGCTAGTAATCCCATAAACTCATGGATTATTGATAATTCTGCAAAATTAGTATGATATACCATTTCATATATTGGTTCTATTTTCTCTCCAGGCAATATCCTTATTCTTTCGGCAATCTTCATATTACTTGCTGAGCTTGATTCTGTTTCTGAATATACTTGTTCTAATTCTTTTGTCTCAGCCAGTATTTGTTCTTCTATAGCCTTTGTCTTTAATGGATATTCTCCATTTTCTTCTCCTTCAGCCTTTCTCAGTATCTGAAAACTATCATAGCAAATGAGTGAAGAAGACATATAGTAGTTTGGTCCTACATTTTTCCTCATTTCATCTTGTGCTTGCTGAAGGTCTTCAAATCCTTTCCAAAATGGTTTATTTGAGACTTTAATTTGTTCTGATGCTTCAATCCAGCTAGCATGTATTCTTGGGTTAGGTAGGGAGAAGACATCATAGCAAAGATATTTGTTTTTGTTTTTATTTTGGGATTCTAATAGGAAATAGTTTATCAATGCACTAATGATTAGCTTCTTTTGTCCAAGGAAGGTAATATCTGTCTTTATATTCCAGATTGACAATATTCTTTTGTCTTTTATCCAGCCACTTTCTTTCTTCAGTCTGGTAGGAGTCTTTTCTTCCTATTTCCTTTAGTTTATTCTGGCACTCCATCCTGTCAGAAACATTCATCAGGTTAAATTCATCATCAGAATAATCAGCAATAGAAATTAAATTTGATACTTTTCCAAGGTTCAATTGTCTAGATAACTGATCTGGATAGAAATTATCTTTTCCTCTAATGTGTTCCCATTTGATGAATAAGCCTTTATTAATAACATGATCAAAGAATTTAATCCACCTTCTGGAACTCAAGGTGTTTTTAACTTCTTTGTTCTGTTTAGCAAATCTTACAATGGCTTCACAGTCAGTTCTAATGAGAATTTCATTTTTATCACAGATGAAAAGATATAATGCTTCAAGATTATAAATTATAGCAAGAATTTCATAGTCAAGAGAAGTTAAGTATCCCTTCTCTTTATAAATTCCCGAAACACATCTACAGATCTTTTCTTCGCCTTTGTTAAAAAATTTGTTTGGTTTTCTGATGAGAGTTCCTCCCCATCCTTGTTAAGACTTCCAGAACTAACTCCCATAATCTCTCTCAGCCATGCACAAAATCAACAACAAGATGCAACGTTCTTGATAATCCTTATGAAGGGTGTATATGCCAGGTAAAATATGATATCTATAAGACTTTATCATGCTTGATGTATATGAAGATTTTGTTTACAGAGATCTCCAAATATCTCCTCAACTCTTACTGACTTATGGGTTTTTGAGTTCGGTATGGATTGCAACTGATAGAAGAATAGACTTCTTTAGTCTAAAGCTCCAAAGGATCATAAAACATGTACTGTCTCTATCCACAAGATCCATACAAATTAAAATTGATTCCTCTCCACCTGAGTGGATTGAAGAACGAATAGAACCAAGTAGACACCTCTATAAAATTCGAGACATTGAAAGCAACAATGACTATAGGATGTTTACTTGTTTCATTTGGGAAAAGTTTTGGGACTTATGTTTAGATATCCCTCTAACAACACAAGTAAACCATTGGAGAGCAGTTGTTCAAAGTGCAAATTGGTTTTCGAATCCTAGGAAAGACAATCGTATCTACAAGCTAGTTGGAGAAACTCCTACAAAAAAATTTTACCTTGACACTCCTTTGGCTGAAAATTATTTCTATACCTTTGACTATAAGACCAAGAACGTGGAGCCAGTTGAAACATATAAATTGATGGAGTTAAATCAACCAATTGAGGAAGTTTTTGATGTGTCAGTAGATGAAGATCATGCATTGTATTACTAAGGTACGCATCTTTCTAACCCTATAGGTGATTCTCTTGGCGACAGAAATTCGGAAGAATGGTGGGACCCACAGCACTATGAAGAAGAATAGTACTGCTACTATTCATACGTACGGAATACTTATAGAAGAGTATGGCATATCAAACATCTACCCAACATAAAGAATCTCCCTTTTTGAAGTGATGAATAAAGCATGAAGATGGATGTGGCATTATGTCTTCTTTTAGAAATGGATGTTACTATTTAACATTATTTATAATTATTTTTCCTAACCATGGTTTGGTGTATTACACCATGGAATTATGTTTGTAATGTAATCATAGGAGTTTCACTATAAATACCCCATGAGTGTGTGTGTAATAGATATAGAAGAGAAGAGAGAGGAAGTAGTGTAAGAGAGTGGGAGAGAGAGAAGTTAGGAAGGGAAAGTGAGAGAGAAAGTAAGGAGAAGAGTTCTCCTCTTGTAAATAGTTGTCTAAGTCTTAGTAGAGTCCAAGTCTTGGAGTAGAGAAGGAAAACTTCTCAAGATTTGTAAACTTTTTATCTTGAATCTATCTTAGTTTTCATCCATGTCTTCTTAAATTTCTACCATTATTTTTTTCTTTTTCTTGAGCCTTGAAAGAATTATCTTTCTATCTTAGAGAATCTTTGTCCGAAAGATATTTATTTTCAGTCTACGGACAGACCGGTTCAGTTAATGCCCAATTTGATTCCCGTTTAAGGCGAGAGAAGCCGTTTGAGAGAGAGTTAAAATAACTTTGTTATTTTCGGGTCAACTGCCTGGGTGAGGTTTTACAAAGTGCTGAAATAATATCGTAAGATTTTAGACTGTAAATCTAAAGGCTATAAGAACTCCAGAATAGATTTTTAATATTAAAAAAAAAACACGAAGTAGTATCCTTACTTCGGGTTGATATCGCAACAATCTTATAAAAAAAAATATCAAGGGAATTATTCTCTTCGAACTCCAAAGGCTGCGGACAGAAAATTTTTAAAGAACAGACCCACAGAGGCTGTTTGACTACTAATAATTTTTTTTTGTTTCTTATATTTGTTTATTTTTCGCTGTTAATTAGTTTATATAATTTTATTTCTGCAATTTTCTTTTCAGTTAATTTTCTTTTCTTTTATGGTCGGCTAAGCCGCTTTCTTTTTAATTTTTCTTTATGCAATTTTAGTTCTGCAATTTTTACTTTGTTTATTAGCTGTTAATGGTCGGCTCTGCCACCTACAGCATATTTATATAATATATAATTTTATTTCATTGTCCTTCTGCTAGGTTCTTAATAATTTATTTTATTTCTGTACTGTCTTACTGTTCATCATCTTCTACCTCGTTGCTTATATTATTATTGTGAGTGTGCTTGTGTTATTTTCCGGTTGAGGGTTCCGACATCAGAGAAAACCCCAATTATATAGGTTGGATTACCAATCTATAACCCCCTTGGTGTGTATATATATATATATATATATATATATATATATATATATATATATATATATATATATAGTCAAGCTACTATAAAGTTGAGCAGGATCAAACAAGCCTTTTTTTTTATTTTTGGAAAATTTACATACATACTATTTTATACCATCATATTTACATATCTAACATCCAAAACTTTAATTTTACATACATACCACCCTATATTATTTTAATACCAAATATATCACTCATATTTCTTTCATACCACTCATATTTCTTTCCTACCACTTATTAATTTCATTTATATCACTCATATTTGATATGTAAATGAATTATGGGTGATATGTATGTAGTATTAAAGTTTTATGTGTTAAATATGTAAATAGTATACTCTATAGGGTGGTATGTATGTAAATCTCTCTTTTTTAATACTCACACATATCACATACACAATACTCGAACCCAAGACATCTTAGTTGATAGCCTAAGCTCCCAACCAACAGACCAAGTTGAACTTGTTAAATAAACAGGCTTCTAAAAATACTTGAACAACAGCTAATTATTTTGCTAAATGCGATCAGTAAGTTTTTTTTACCGCACTATTGCCAACCACCTAAGCATAAGCACCCACCTTAGTGTAATTCAACTGGAGGATTTTCTTAAATAAGGTATGCATTTCCGTGCAATTCATGCTATATTCAATTATAAATTTTCTTTGCCACCAGTTCTTCATGACATATCCTAATCCTTTGCATTCAATAAGCAGGCATTAAGACAGTTTTTTGGAATGGGGATTGTTACATCGCCAAGATTGCTAATTTCTGGGCCAACCGGATATCGCCCGATCCGCCTGAGCTGCCTTCCATAATACTCTGCTGATGATCTATTATTTAAGATTTTGTTTGGTACGATTTTTTTACTGCTTCTTAATATACTAAAAAGCTTCTTTAGAAAACAATAAGAAAAATCGTCCCAACGAAATCTTAAAGTATTCTCAAGTTCTAAAGCTCGACTATGTGTTATTTTGATGGAATTTTGAAAAATGTTCATCAATGCTTCAAGGATCAGGATTCATTCTGGGAAGTTCAGATGATGCTTGGCATATTTCTACTGGTGATCTTCGAGTTATTTTTGTCTTTGAATACCAATGGTTTCATTGTAATGTTTGCCATCTCATTGCACCTTTTTTTCCTTATTGTAATATCTGGACTTCATTATTCTTTTGCAAGGGATGTTACTATGCTTTTGCTGGTCGAATAAATGGATGTTCTGGTAAATTGTAGTTGTGATTATTTATTTATTCTTCAATTGAATTTTTTTGTAACATATTTATTCTATTCTGAAATTATTAATAAACTAGTGATTTGTCCAAATAAGAATTACTTTTTGTTTTTTTCTATTTGATTTATCTATACCAATCCTTAATCATTATAAGATTTGATGTTGAAGACTTTGGTTTTCATTTGGAACATTTTTAGTACAAATTTTTCCTTTTTTAATTTAAAAAATTGCTTTAAAAAAAAAGTTGTGGTTTTTTTAATAAAAATAAAAATTATTAAAGATACTTGTACAATGGGGAGCTTAAAAGTTTTTTTGTGGGGGTATAAATTAGATTTTAAAAATATTTTTATAAGTTTTTTTATTCATGTTTGAGATCAGCATTAATAACTTTAAAAATGTTTTAATTAAACTTATTATTTTAAAATGATAAAGTGTGAGATAATTAAAACTTATAATTTATAATGCATAGTTTTTATATTATGAAATTTTTGAATGATTTTTTTTGTCAATACAATTAAATATATATTTTTAAATATAAGTGATTAAAATATAATTCATAAATTAATCTCTAATTTTAGAATATTGTTTTTTTTATAATTATTATAGTAGAAAAAGTTCTTTCAACTTATTTCAAAAAAATACATTAATCTTTAAATAATTTTGTATAAGCCCATGCATCTCATGCTTAATATTATCAACGATTGGAATTAGATGATGATAAATTTTTTGGTGGACTCGTGGCGTTAGATGACAATGAATGTCAATGTAAATTGATGACCATTATCGAGCAATGACGGTTAGAGCTTTAAAACTCTCTGTAAATCTGAATCGTGTTCAAATACTAAAATCTTATTGTTGAATGTGTAAAAATAAAGAATAATTATAAAGTTTTTGTCATTATTGTGAAATCTATTATATTAATACTCTTAGATTGGATGACTTGAATAATTTTGCATTCATATTTGAATATTTTATCGCCCTAACAATTAATATGTTTTTGAAAAATCTTTCATTTTGATTGCAAATGCATTGAAATTTGAGTTCATTTGACACTTTGGATGCTTTGTAATAGTTTTTTTTTGCTCTAATTTGAGTGTTTTAAAATTCTTAATTGCTTTCAAGTTTGTGCAAAATCTAATAAGGTTTTAAGGATTGTATCAAAGTTTTTTTTTTTCTTTTTTAACTAAAGTTGATGAGCAATTGGAGATAATTACAACAATTCTTCTTTCAGAAATAAATTGAAGACAAATAAGAGAGAGATTGCTTCAAGAACATCAACAATTGGATGATACTCAAAGCATGGCTTGTAGCCTTGAATTTCTCTACAATTTGAGGATTTCACTTTGGTTTTAGATATATTTTATATTTATAATGTATAGAATAATGAAATATTTATATATATTCAATATGAGTGTTTAGTTATTTCTATTAAAATATTTCATATTCGCACCAAGTTCAATGGTTTGGATTATGCTCTCCTTGATTAGAAAGTAATTGAATGATCTAACCTTAGGCTTGCTCGATGGATTTGCTTGTTTTAGGGCTAATCAAGGCCAATGATGGTTGCTACCAATGATCTCTCTTAATGATGGACGTAATATGTTGTTTCTAAGATTTTAACAGTTTCAATGTAACAAAATTAACAAGTAATATATTTGATAGTTGAATTGATGGGACGGATAAAATTTTGAGAAAGTTCATAAATCAAACTTATATTTGATGAAAAACAACGATGATATTATTATTTTTTGTCTTCAAAATTTCAATTAATCAATAGCAATTCAACATTAAAAAGGGCTTGTCGATCAATGTTAAGTAGAGGTTACTTAACCTCAGGGAAGACTAGATGGACATACAAACTACACAAAAATAGGTGTAATATGAGATGATAGAGGCCACAAAAATGGTGCTCAAGTGATGATGCTTGGGTCAATTGTCAAACCCCTTGATAGGTAGAGAGTGGTGGCAGCTGGCACCATCGCATCTAGGGTGCACGCAAGCATGACTTGCATACAACCTGTTCGAGGAATGTGGACGTCGGACGATTTAGTCCTCCAAAAATGTTCGAGCTGGTTTGACTATTTGTGATTTAGCTCTCACTTTCCTTAATTCTACTCTAAATTCATGTATTGTAGATCATCACAACCAGACAAAAATCATTTTTATCATCAATTTATGCAGTTTATATTCCATTTAATTCTTGAAATATTTTTTTTTTCAAGTTACTATTTGAGCTTCTTGAATGATTTGATATTCAAAATTTGTGTTAAATTCATAATTAATTGAAAAGTTCACAATAACAACAACTCGTATTTATAATATATATAGTAAAATTTAATGTCACATGCATTCTTACTAGTTATAAATACTAGAATGACAAAGTTTGAAAAATCACTTCTATTCTCATTTCTCTATTTCTCCTAAAAATTCTTTAATGGTTCACAATTAAAACTTTAATGATATAATTTCAATCTAAGATAGACTCTATATCATTGCTCAATGACAATTCTAGCCATATGTGCTCACTATCTTTAATTTGAACAATAAATAAATGAATCCAAGGTTTTATTTGGGACAATTTTTTGTTACTTTCTAAATCTAACTTTTTAGTATAAAATTTTCTTAAATTAGAAAATTTTGTACTGAAAGTCATTTTAGAAAGTAGTAAGAAAGCCGTTTCTTATGAAGACAAATGTTTTATTTGGGACAGCTTTCTTGCTGCTTTAAATAATTTTCTAGTTAAAAAAATAAAATTTTTGTATTAAAAAACTGTTTTAAGAAGCAATAAGATAGCCATCCCAAACAAAGCCGATTTTGTTTGAGACGACTTTCTTATTGCTTCTTAAAGTAGGTTTCTAGTAAAAAAAATAAAAATTTTTACACTAGAAAGCTATTTTTTGAAGCAGTAAGAAAGCTGTCTCACTTTCTTATTGCTTCTTAAAATATATTTTTAGTATAAAAATTAAAATATTTGAACTAGACAAATGCTTTAAAAAATGATAAAAAAAATTGTCTCAAATAATGCCTAAATTAAAATATGATCTCTCTCTCTCTCATTATATTCCAAGTTAGGCCAAGTCCAAATGTTCAATTATCCACCTTAGAGCTAAAACTAGAAGGCCTATTTAAAACTTGATACTTGGCCGGTCCATATACATGCGCCATTTTCTACCCCTCAAGCCTCCTATTCCAACGGGCCCAAATCCCCCCACCCTGCCTTCCCCTGCAAGCTCGCTCACAATCCTTTTCCCCCACCAATAAATCCAGCCGCCACTGCAAAACTCGGAGCTCGTCGTATCGTCGCATCTTCTCCATAACCCTTGCCATCAGATCCATGTCGGCCTCTACTACTCCCCCGAGCATCGTCGGCCGCTCCGGCGTCCGCATCGTCGTTGTCGGCGACCAAGGCACCGGCAAGTCAAGCCTCATCATCGCTGTTGCCACCGAGTCCTTTCCGGAAAGCGTGCCTGATGTGTTGCCCCCCACCCGTCTCCCCGCCGATTACTACCCCGATCGAGTGCCTCTCACCATCATCGATACTTCTTCCAGGTTGGCATATGGGAACCCTAGGTTTCAGCTTTCGTATCTTTTGTTTCATGGTTTTTTTATTTTTTTCCCAGCCCGGCGAGTAAGGCGTCTCTTGTAGCGGAATGCCAGGCGGCAGATGTGATTGTGCTTACGTACGCTTGTGATAGGCCGGCATCGCTTGATCGGTTGAGTTCGTACTGGCTTCCGGAGCTTCGACGCTTGGAGGTTCTTTTATTGGATGAATGATATGCTATATTTTTTGTTGGATGTGATTGTTCTATATTTTGCGCTTGATTTTTAGGTGAAAGTGCCGGTGATTGTGGTAGGATGTAAGTTGGATTTGAGGGATGAGCAACAGTCTAGCCTTGATCAGGTAATGTCGCCGATTATGCAGCAGTTTCGGGAGATTGAGACTTGTATAGAGTGTTCTTCTCTCAGGCAGATCCAGGTATTAATGTTTTGTTATGGACTTACGGTTATTGCCGTTGCTTCATTGATATGTTTGTTAGCAGTTAGGCCAATATGGGCGGATCGCCAATCTTTTTCTATCAGCTTGTTTGATAATGATTTTTGTTCTTCAATATGCCAATTTAAAAGACTGAGGATCTTTAGGATATGCCCCTAGAATGTTGCTGTTTCTGTTGATTCATAGGCCTGTTTGTAAGCAGTGAGGTCATTATGGACAGATCCCGTTGATCTGCTATTGTCACTATGTTTCATACTGGTCTTTATTTTGCATGCTTCCAACATCAATCAGTGACTGAGGATCTTTATGATTGGAAATCATATTTCATTAAAAGAGTTCATAGTTTCTTGTCCTCCTTACGGGAAATTAACGTGATCTAGGTTGCGTAGATAATATTCTCTGGCATTATATTTTGGTACCATGAAAGCGTATTAAATATGTTCATTTTTGAGAAAAGAAGAATAGCTATGTATGATATTGGTGCATCTTGCATTTTCTGAGTATGAGTATTTGAGTGTGTATGCGTGCTTTACGCTGCATCTCATCTAGAGAAGCCATTTTGTCCTTGTTGTTTTTGTTTTGAAGGTTTTCTTTAATATCCATCCAAGTCTGATGCTCCCATGCTTTCATCTAGGTTCCTGAGGTCTTCTACTATGCTCAGAAGGCAGTGTTGCATCCAACTTCCCCACTTTTTGACCAAGAAACACAATCTTTGAAGCCTAGATGTGTGAGGGCTTTAAAGCGGATATTTATTTTATGCGACCATGACAGAGATGGTGCCCTGAGTGATGCAGAATTGAACGATTTTCAGGTTTTGTTATCTCTTATATATTGTCCTAATTTCATCTGTTTCATTAAACAAACACGTTAATCTTGACATCACTCTGTTGCTTTTCTCATCAGGTTAGATGTTTTAATGCTCCTCTCCAACCTTCTGAAATTGTGGGTGTCCAAAAGGTTGTACAGGAGAAAATGCCTGAAGGTGTCAACGAACATGGCCTTACCTTGACCGGATTTCTTTTTCTTCATGCCCTTTTTATTGAAAAGGGCCGTCTTGAAACTACTTGGACAGTTTTGAGAAAATTTGGATATGATAATGATCTTAAACTAAGGGATGATCTCCTTCCGCCAGTATTTAAACGCGCCCCTGATCAGGTTTTGTTGAATGCAGCTTCCTTGTAATTTAATATTTTCCATGTGCTTTGATGATTCTAGTTACTCCTTGATTTTTTTTAAACAGATTTATATTAATCTAATTGTTGTGCCATTATTGATTCTTCTCACGATTTTTTGTTAGTTAGATAATGTGACCGTTAAAGTTGGCTGTAAATAAACAAATTATTTTTCATAAAGTAACACTATTTTCTTACTTGGCCTAGTGGTTAACAATTTAATCTTCTTGTAATTAAAGTGCTGAATTGAACCTCGGCACTGAAACATAGGAGCAATAACATCGCCTATACTCCATTGGTGCTGATCATTAGATGTTTTTACTACTAATTAGTGTACTTTTTAACTAAACAATTTATGAAATGCATATGCTTATTCTTCTGGTACGTTCATGAGATAATGAGCCTTAATTATCAATTTGCTCTAAATCTTTAATTCTCTTACGGGCATAATTAGTTGCTCATAAGTTGTAACTAGAAGCAAAAATTATCAGTGTTTGGGGTTTTATGAAAGATAATATGGCCATGTTCTAAAGTTTGTAATATTATTGATGGTTTTTCTTTCATATGTCAAGCTGATATCACTTGCTGCCTAATCATTTGTCATGTTGGTATGCAAGATGGAGAGTGTTGCTAAAGTTAGGTGAAAATCATGTTTTGGTTTAATGCCATTTTGAGTTCATGTTGGCTGTTGTATTTCCCACATTTAATTTTTAGAATAGGCACTAAACAGATCAGTGCATGTGATTGTAAGGAAAGTAATATGGTAGAAATATTTTAAAGGCCAGTTAAGTGAATAATCTTCATAAAACTTTTTGTGCTTGATAAATTTTACTTCTTATGTGCTGATAACTGTAGACAAGACGATTTTATTCCATCCTCATCCATGTTTAAAATGTTATTTTTAAGGTTTTTACAGTCTTTCTCCACCCATCTATTAAGTATTGAAAATTGGTCTCGGAAATTACCCTTTCTTTCCTTATAAATAGAAAAAAAAAACATGAATGGATCTTCTGAATTGTTTCCCCATTGAACTTATCACGTTGAGGACAAATTATAAATTATCAGGATAACTTTGAAACATTCAAAAGTTTTATGGATTATACACTCTCGTTTATTTCTTTTTTGGAGGCTTAGTATTCTAGTTAATTAGTTATGTTTTGAAAGCGTGGAAATTAAGCTGCAGTTATCACATGTTGAAGAGCTGAATATTGGACATACTACAAAGTATAATTTTGTTGGCAAGTACTGATTTAAACCAACTTGTCTAAGGCTTCATTTGGGACAGCTTTCTTACTGCTTAAAACAGTTTTTTAGTAAAAAAAATTAATAATTTTGTACTAGCAAGCTGCTTTATGATGCCATAAGAAAGTTGTCCCAAACAAAGCCTAATTCCGTCAATGCAGGTATTGGGATTGTCCTTTAGTCTGGATGATTGATGAGATATGCTTCTTCTCAGTAATGTTATAACAGAACTTTGCTGTAAAAGCTCACTTCTAAACTGTTTTGACGAACTTAAGTTTCACTCAGACTTTCTAAGATAATATAAACTGCCTTCACGTACTTATGAAGTTATTGTTACTGGTCTATTTTTTGTTGAATGTTTGTTGGTCTTCGTTTTTGTATGCTTTAACATGAATTGATTGTCTATTTTCTTACACATTTTTGCTTGAGTTTGGCAAATGATCTTTCGTTTCAATTAATTTCTTTTGAGTTTCAAGTAATCATTTATCTAATTTATCTATCTTATTGTTTCAGAGTGTTGAGCTAGCAAATGAAGCGATAGAGTTCTTGAGAGGAATCTTCTTGATGTTTGACTCGGACAATGTATGGTTTTCTTTCTTTCTGCTTGCTGGTTGTTATAGGTGGTTTAATGTGTTTTATTCATCTTAATGCTAGATGTCATTCTACTTGAGTGTAGTTTTATTTTCATATTCTATATAAGTTGTCTTTTTTTATGTCACTGTTTCTAGTATGTGTTAAATAAAAGATAGACCTTGTTAATAGTTCCCTATTTATGAGCTTTATTAGAGAACAAAGTATTTGGATGGCCTACGTACATATGGATAGTTGTGAAACTTTTGCTTTGTTTAATTTCTCATGAGTTTAGAAAGCACATGTCCCCTTAGAAATGTTACGTATGACCTACTTTTGAGTATCTCCAAGAAATTTTCTGTTTTTTTTAATATAACTAGAGATTCTATCTCACTTCAAGTTTTGTTCAATTTTAAATTTCCAATTCACCTCTTTAGCATCATATATTGGATGATTATGAACTTTTGTATTTTCAAATTCTACCAACTTATTCTTACTTGGGTTTATGTTCTGTAACTGTCGCTAAACTTTCTTGTGGACTCACATTATATTCTTTACAAGAGAGATTTATTTATTTTCTTCAATAAAAGTGGCCTTTATCTACTCCATTATTGAAAGTAATTAAGTAATTTTTTTATTCCTTATTGTATGCTTTCATTGTTGCTACATCATATACTATTACTAATCAAGTAACTTTTCTCATCATATTTTTATTTTCTATTCCATTCTTGTTGTGAACCCTCTTAAACCAGAGCATCTATTCTTTTTAAAAAACCCAAAATTTCCTTGTCATGGCTGCCAAACCTTTTTTTTTCCTTAATTTTTTTTTTCACATTTTTAGTTATTATCATCGATTAGTGCTTAAACAATAAATACATGCATCATTTATCACTTAATAGCAAACACCTTATCACGATGCATTACCCTCATAATTTTATATTAGAACTTTTTTATTCAGTACTAGGCATGTAATTGAGTCTAGCTGGCTTGTGATCTGACTTGAATTTGGCTTGCTTATTACCTCATGAATTGGTCTTGATGAGCTTTGAGTTTGAGATTGAGATCCGTATAATTTTTTTTTTTTAATGATGAGCCTAAGTTCAAGTTTTACCCGTCTCAATTTGAGAACTTGTTGAGCTAGTTTGTTTAGGAACACTAATGTACACATAGTTGCTTTTTTTTCCCATTTCATTCAACGATAAGTTCTCCAGCTTGTTAAGGGTGTGAGATTAGCCGTTGTAATCTGTCTTTATTTTATCGGCAAAAGCCCTAAAACAAAAAGACATAGACCCTTAATAACCCTCGAGATACATCTTTAAAGTTTTTTTTTTTCTCAATTATGATTAGTGATTGAGGTCTTGAATCTTTAGCTTTGTCTTTGTTGGACCTCATCCAGTTCCCTTTGTCACTTGTTGCAATGGACAATCTTGTTCCCTTCTCAGTATAGGATGTCTTTCCATTCTTCGACATCATCTTCATAATTTCAAATTCATCATCTCGATTGACTCTTGTAGGCTTCCCGACTCTTTCTGAATGCCAAATCCCTCCTGCCAATGTTCCTCTTCTTTGATTCTTCTTGCTAAGGAGGGTTATGAAATCAAATCACTCGTGTAAAGATTTTATTTTCCTCTGCTTGTGTAATCTATTATCTTCTTTTAAATATCATTCTCGTGAATAGATTCTTCCTTCTCGCTAATGTGCATGCTCCATAAAAATTACGAAGCCCTAATGATGTAGAACGGGTAGGGGGCTTTGCTAGGGAGAGGGATCTGAAACTGTTTTTATCAAAATCTGAGAGAAATTCAGATTCTATGAATGGGGATTAAGGAAGTAGAGGAAGAGGATCAAAGCCCCCAAGTCACTTGGCTGCACTTGAAGAGAAAAACTGAGAAGAATATTCCATCCACGGGTCTTGGCTAGAAAAAAAAATAAAAAAATTTGCTGGAACCAATAGGAGAAGAGGGTGGGATGGCGGGACACAAGGAATTGACTGGAATTCAATTCCCCAAAAATCAGTGAATTGATTTGGGGAGTTGATTGGAAATCATAAAGGGAAAGAAATGAAGAGGAGGGAGAAGAGTGGGAGAGAAGCTCACGGGATTGAGAGGGAGTGCAGCCCTTGTTTCCTAAATCCAACCTCTAGTATTAGGAAATAGTTTATAGCCTAGGTATGAAAGATAATTCGGCCAGGTGGAGATTACAGGAATTGAGATAGTTTCCAAAAGTATGGACTTAGAATTAGGAAATAATTAAATGCAATTTGATGGGCTATTGAAGGGGGCCGGCAGCAATATCATGAGGGGAATTTGGATTTGGAGCCATGTGTACAAACTTGCTTAAAATGGTTTTAAACTTAGGAAATGATTTAAGTAACTCTATTTGAATTTGAATTCAAATATTGTTAACTTAAGAAACTTTCCTAAAATAGATTCACTAATTTAAGAAAGATTTCAAAATTCAAAATGTTTTGAATTTGAAATGAGAGATTTTGTGGAGGGAAAATTTTGAGTTAATGAGTTAGGGAAGTTTCCTAATAAGAGGGTATTAATTAAGATCAATTTGAATTCAAATTCAAATTGAAATCTAATTAATTAGGAGACCTCAAATTAAGGAGCTAAATTAGGAAAGTATCAAAGCCTCATGAGAGCTTTGAATTTCAAATTCAAAGCTCCAAGAGGGGCCGGCGGGTGGAGCGGTGGGGGAAGGTGGCCGGCGGCCAAGAGGGTGGGATCGGGTGAAGGTGGCCGGCGGCTATGGGGGAATTTTGTGGAGTTTGGTATGGAGGTTTGGCCGGGGTTGAGAAGGGAGGATGAAGAAAATGAAAACAACGACAACGACGGAGAGAGGGAAGAATGAAGAAATCAAAACAAAGATAAAACGAAAGGTAGAAAATCAAAACCGCGAGCCTTGGACTCTTCCGAAGGCTGACGGGTGATGCGTTGCCCTTCTCCGAAGGACTTCAACTCACGAGCCCGGACCCATCCTGCGGCTGGTGAAGATTTCGATTCCTCTCCAATGGAATCTCACTCTTGTCCTCTCTCAAGAAGAAAAGAACACATTGTGGAAAACAAATTTTTTTCATATTAATCAACCATGCTATTACAATAGCTTGAGGCCCTATATATAGGCCACAACATGAGAAAATTAAACATTACAAAATTTCCCCTTGGGCCACAACACTCACATAAACTAACCTAGGGGTAAAACAGAAAATAACTGAAAACAAGAGCTAAAATTCATAAAATAAAATTTAAATGGCAAATTAAATTAGAGCCGTCGATTTACGACGCCTCCTGTGATAGATGCGCCAAATCTTCGTGCCGATGTCCGCATCACCTAAAGCTCAAGGAAGTGGAAACCATTGGATAAAATGCTCAATAATCAAGTATTGTTGATATTGTTTAAGCCTTCAAGTTATCATCTTACTGTAAGATCATAATTTTTTATTGATGAAAAATGCTATTTTTTTCTATGATGATTATTTTCTTTTGTTATGCTTGTTGTGTTTTTACAACTTCATTTTGTTTGTGTTTTGAGTTTTGATAATATGATGTTTGCTATTAAGAAAAAAATACTTTTTATTTATTCCTTAGCTTGTCTTTGCCTGAATAGCTTGAGCATGCATTTGGAAATTGGAATGCCTATAGATATATAAGGCTAATCAACCTTACAATTATGGATCATGATATTGTTACTTAGCAAGAAACACTCAATCCTATGAACGAAGATGATATTGAGATGATATAAGAGGGGAATGTTGAAGATGAGGAGACTAAATTCCAATTGATAGAAGGAAAAGGAAGAAACTATTTGTATTTTCTGAATGGATTTAAAAAAGTCATTCTTCCTGCCCGTCAGAAGAAAGCATGAGTTGGAGAATGGATTGCGCATTTTATTTCGTTCAATGAGGAACCCTTTTCAATAGTGGAAGTGTTTGATTTGGTTTGTTTTTTACTGTCTCCATTCTTTAAATCATATTCAAGGGCTATTTTTAGGAAATATGTCATGGTTGTCTATGAGGAGAAGTCTACATTTTGGTTTTGAAGTCAATGTCTACATTTAGAGTTTCTTCGAGAGCTACTTCTAGGAAACATGTAATTAGGGGTGTCAATTTTTGACACTATCCGAAACCCGAACCGAAAAAATCCGGGTTAGGGTCAACCCAAACCCGAACTGGGTCGGGTTCGGGTTCAACAAATCAACCTGTTTTAAAAATCGGGTTCGGGTTGACCCAGCAACCCGAAAATGACCCGAAATTGACACGAAAACTCCTATTTGACTCGGAAACCTGAGATTGACCCGTTTGACCTGATTTTGACCCGAAAATCGAAGATTGACCCAATTTTTGACCCGAAAACTAGCAATTTTAGGTCAACTTCGGGTCATTCGTGTCAGGTTGGGTTCGGGTTGAGCCGAACAGTGTCGGGTCAGTTCCGGGTTCAACCCGACCTGTTGACCCGATTTGACACCCCTACATGTAATGGTTTTCTATGAGGAGAAGAAGCAGTAGCAGCTTTTTTTTTCTGATGAGTCAAGGTCGAGCTCGAGCTTTGAGTTCAAGTCATGAAATTTTTTTTGAGTTGTGCTTGAGTTAGTTATAACTTGATCTCGACTTGATTACGCCCCCATCTCACTACTCTCCATGTTTCTTCCCGGTTGTTAAAATTTTCAATCTACAATAACTCATGATCTTTATTTTGTATTTTTTCCCTTATTATTTGATTTCTTGAAAGGTTTTTATTTCTATCTAATGAATGTGTTGACTTATTATTTACTCTTCCCATTTATGAAGTCCTCTCTCTACATAAGCAACAAATGTTGAATTATGATTTATTTCAGAAATTTTGTCATGTGTTTCAACTTTCAAAAGTATATGTATAGTTAACATCAAAATTTGATTTTTCTCTTCCGCACTTGGGATTGCTTGAACTCAAAGAAGGATTGCTTGAACTCAAAACTTGAAACCTGTGCTTTGCATATGTTAAATCTAGGAATAATTTTGTTAAATATGTTTAACTTAATATTTTTATCTCCTTCAAATTTGTTCCTACTATGTCTGAATTCAAAGATCGTCAATGTGTCTGAAGCATTATCATCCTAAAAATTTTTCTCCATACGGATCAAAAACTAACATGAACATTATTGGTAAATTAATGGTTATTTTCTGCGTTCCTTGTGTAACTACATCTGATAAAGTTACTAGCAGGATGGGGCTTTGCAACCTGCTGATATTGATGATCTGTTTTCTACTGCCCCTGACAGGTGATTTTCTTTCCTTTTTTTAATAAAATGTTGTAGTGATATTTCCATTTGGATGTATGAAGCGTTTTTCATCTTTTCAACATCTTTGTTCTTGTCCCAATTATTTAAGTATGGTTGATGGCTGCATGAATTTTGGCATTGTTTTTTAGTGGTTGGCAACAACCTAACTCCAATCCTCTTCCTTTCTTTTCTTGGTTTGAACTGGCAAAACTTTTTTTTTTTAATTTTTATTTTTTTCTTGTTGATTAATTGTTTAGACTTAATGATATTCTTTTTGGTTACTTGATACTCGACATAGTCATACTTGTGGTAGCTATTTAATCTTTATGATCTGCTGTGGCAATGGCAGCTGCCTTAATTCACTAATTTTTGCGTCTGAACCCTTAGTGGTCATCTTTTTCAAAAACGTATGTTGCAGTAACTATTTAGGATTCTCTGATATTTATAGATTTTTGTCATATTTGGCACCTTATTCAGTACCATTATCATCATTAGGATTATTCCAAACCCAAACTATTTGTCATCTCTAAATGTCAGTGGATGCTATTTTTAGCAAATTGCTGCACAACACTGGTATGTTACCCACGGGAGGAGGCTAGTGATGGGTGATATTTGATATCTTCCCTCACTCTTCAATTTGATGTTTTTTTTTTCTTTTTAATCCGTAGACCTCACCTGATTGTGATTTGTGATTGAGCTACCGTACCAGCTGTAAAATTAAAAAAAGGAGAAAAAATAAGCTAAGATAATTTTTTGTGAATAGGAGAGTGGGTCTTTGCGACTTTGCCCTTCCCTTTCCTCCACAATCACAGGAGAAGTGGGAAATTGAAATTACCCAATGTTCTTGGTGTGGCATCTTTGTTACTTGTGAGATAAGCATAAGCCGTTGGACTTTGGGAGCTGATTTTTTTGTTGGTGTAGTAATCTTAGTTTTCATTATTTAATTACTGGGTACTTACATTGCCACTCGCTAAAATTTGGATAGAGCTTTTTAACTGCGGAGTAACCATAATGCCACACTATCAAATGTGGATGATTTGTTATGTGCATAACAAGTCATGTGTTTTTCGTTGCTCTAAACCCTCTTCAAGACAAGATGTCTCCTAGTTATGAAGGTGACTTGTTGTTTCAATTAAAAGGGTCATACTTTTGTTGAAGTTTAATAAAATTTCTAAATCAAAATTATGCCACATCGTGCTCATGCACATAGCCTCCCTCCCCACGCTCTTGGAATAACTGCTGCCTCAACTCATGTAAAGGGGGACGAAGATACATAAGGGGTGTTATGCTCACTTGCGTTCAGTCTTCAATTAGAGTTCTGGTTCTATGGCAATTCGGCACCTCCCGTCCGCTTCCGATCCGAAATCAATCTAAAGAATTTCAATCTGCCTGCTCTCTCTGCTTTCAGATTTGAGCCCAAGCACACTACACACACACTGGTGATGCCCGTGCGACTTCTCTTCTTCAGGCGTCCAGCCCAGACACCACAAGTGAATAACTCAACCGCACCTCACGAGCTGGACTAGGCTGCAATTGTCACCCCGTCGCAGCTCGTGCTCTGCTCCAAACCCAACTCGTTCTGCCACATACCTAAGCGGAACTCTTGCATGTGGAACCTGTGACGTCTATCCGTTCCTCCTCTCCAAACTCAACCCAGCTCGACCTCCGATAGCATCGATCCCACACAAGCGAGCCTCCTCCATCTATACATGGGACCAACGGCCCATCTTGCTCGCAAATCTCTTGATCCGTTTGTGGCTGAACGCAATAGCCTCTGAGCCCGCCTCCCTGTCTGATTTGTCTACTTCTGATCCTTCTGATCCTTCTCGCGGCTGAACTAGCCCAACCAATCATATCTTCGACCTCATTTGCGCTCGAACGGCTCCTACTCGATTTGCTCTGTCTGAATCCATAATCTTTCTTTCTTGTTCAAACAAGGAAGAGGAAGGGCCATTTGCATATAATAATAATAATAATAATAATAATAATAATAATAATAAGACTTAATAAATTATATATATAAGGAGTCGTTGCGATCTCATTCAGAAGAATGCAAAGACTAATTTTGGGAACAAGAAATGTCCCTGAACCCTTAGACATTGAACTCTATCTGGCTGGGCGGACTGGAAAGGGCAAGTTCCCTCTCGACCTCCCTTTACGGGGAGGGGATATCGAGAGGCTGTCAAAATTGCCCCGAGAAGCTACCAGAATCTTGGAGAATATTTTGAGAGCTTTCATTTAATTAATAATCAATTAATTTCTTTAAAAATCAATCTTTAATAATTAATTAAATTATCTTTTCTAATCAATTATCCTAATTTAATAACTGATTAGTTAATTTAAAAAATCAGTAAAATCTAAATTTAAAATAAGATTCATTTAATTGAATAAGTTGGAACTTTAAAATTAAATCTTTAAAATTCATATGTTTAATTAATTAAATGAATGATTGATTAATTAAAAAAAATCAATAAAAATATTTAAATTGTATTTAATTAAAATTAAACAATTTAAAATTAAAATTCATTAATTAATAAATCGTTTAATTAAAATTTAATTAATTAACCTAATTAATAATGAAATTAATTTAAAATAAAATAAAATAAAATGCAGTAAATAAAATAAAGAACAATGTTCACACGATCAGGCAATGTACAACACTACAACTCATTCTAAAACCCAGACTCCTAAAAAACTAACCAAAATATAAATTAGAAAAAAGCTCAAAAAATCCTAAACTAATCCCCTCCAACTTCTAGCAAGCTCTAGCTCTTGTAATTGCAAGCTATGAGCACCTACAAATAAGTAGATGAAAGTCAGCGCATTGTAAATAAAAAAACTAGTGCTGGAAAAAAATAGAATTGATACTAGTAAAATAGAACTGGTACTGGTAGAACAAAACTAGTACTAAGAGAACGAACATGTACTAAACAGACTACTGTTGAAACAGACAAGAAAGTTTATGCTAAAGTAGGAAGGCTACGAGCACTACTACGAGCAAAACCACAGTACACTACTGAGAGCTAAGGTAGAAGGCACTAGTGTCGATTAGTGTGGTATGTAACTACTTTAAAGCTAGTTTAAGAACTACTAGCTAAAATAGGATAAATATCAGTTAAGCTAATGTACACAACCTCTTAAGGGGAGTTATAAACCCTCCCAAGGGGAGCAATAAATCCAAACAATAAGCCACCTCTAATAGAGGCCGTAAGTCCCATTATTCGGGCCACTTCTAAGCGAAGCCGTAAGACCTGCATGTTGGGGAAAATAGGTGAAGAACCCTAAACCTCTTAAACCCACATGCTACTTCCAAAGGGAAGCAGTAAGTTCTACCAACCAAACGCTATATGGATTATTTTTAATAGAAGTTGTATGACCCGCTATACGGGTTACTTTCTATGAAAGCCGTAAGTCTTAACCCAAATCTAAACTATATAGTATAGACAACTCCTAAACGGGGCCATAAAACCTGAGCTAAGTTTAACTCCTAAACGCGACCATAAGACCTAACCTAAGATTAAACTACAGGCAACTCTTAAATGAGGCCATAAAACCTAACCTAAGTCTAAACTATCGACAACTTTGAAATGGGGCCATAAGACTAAACCTAAATCTAAACTACTGGCAACTCCTAAGTGGAGCCGCAAGTCCCAACCCAAATCAAATCAACTTACATCCATCCACTTCAGTTTACTGGAGATCGCTGAGAGGAGGCAACCCATGATTGCTAATTAGATTCCCTGGACATTACAATCAACGGTTGTTAGTGTTGGTAGATTGAAATCTAAGGTATATTCGGGATGACAGAACCATGAGATCTTGATCGGTTTTATCTCCATCCCCCCACAACCAAAATTTAAATCTCTTGCACATCTAAAAATCAATCATCCTTACTCGAGAGTTCTCTTCTACATGTTAGGAGGGGTAATTAACTATGAGAGCTTGCGCTCATAGTGGAACCTCATAACTAAATAAACCTTGCTGCCATTCATCCGGGGAAATCTGGTTCATTTAAATTCCAATCTACCTTAGGGAAACTGTGACCTTAAGCTTGAGAAAGAAGGGTTTGTGCTGTAGCGCAACATTTCCTTTCCTGGGCAAACAACTTTGTTTCCCTGCTTCAAGATTAGATGGTTGACCACATCAAACTAGTCTATAATGTATGCATGAATCATGAATTTGCTTCTCCTGTACTTGGTCAACCCCACCTGCATAATCCACGCATACAAAAGTTAACTTGTATTTGGTGCTTCTATCTTATTCTTATTTATGTTTGTATTTTTTGCTTTTGGGCACAACGCTTGAGAGTTGGGTGGTAAACTGAATAGAATCATGTTCCTTCTTTTTAAATCGGGCCAGTTTCTTTTTGATGGGCCTCACATTCCTAAGATTTTTTTTTGCCGACTAAAATTTTTAACCTGTCAATGATCCTGATTCTTTGTTTCTTTTGTTTTTTCCCTGGATAAAGCCCCTGGTCTGAATATCCCTACAAGGATGCTGCTGAAAGGAATGTACTGGGTGGTTTGTCTTTTGAAGGTTTTATCTCTCAAGTATGTATAACTTCTCTCCCTTTCTCTCTCTCTATAAATGTTTGACAGAATGCACACCTAGTACTAGTTATTTGAGTATAAGTTTGGATACCCTGAAAAGTTTTCTGCAACTTTTGGCATTTGTTTGATTCTTTTAATCATTTGCACTTTTTTTTGCTAGTGTGCTGAAAGGTTTATTTCTGCAAAAATGGCTTGGCGGCTTCCTACCCTATGCGCTAGTTGTTTAAGAAAGTTTTTCTATTATTTCAAGCTCTTTGGTTGATTGTTAAATCCTTTAATTCTGAATTTTTGAATTCATATACTAGACAATAAGGCTTGCAGTAACCCAAGTGTTTGTGAGTCTTTTACTTCAAGCTGAAAATCAAATATATACTATTATTTTGATTGGTTGGTGTGAACAATATAATGATTGCAAATTTTGAGGAAGGAAGAGTTGCAGCTTGTTATGAAGGATTATTCATAAAGTTTTTTGCGCCAATTGTTCAGTTGCCAGCATTTGTCAAATGCAAAGGCCGCATTTAACTGGATAGTAGATATCTTTTGTTGTTGGCGACATGCTGAAGAGGTCTTAAGTTTTGATTATTTTTTGTAAATCTGACAGCTTTGACTAATACTATTTTATGTTTTTAAAAGTGTTGACGATCCCCTCAGTTGCAAAATTTTATTGGCTTTGTAGTTGAAATTATTAATATATGAATATTCTGTCTAGCCTTCATTAATTCTTCTATCATGGTTGTTTTCCTTTTACTTTTGGCGGTATGAAAGCTAGCATGCAATTTAGGTTTGTTTTCATTTTAAATAGTTTTATTTGTATTATAATTAAGGAAGATATTTAATCTTAAAATCTAAAGCTTTGACTATTGTGTATTCTTGATTCATTTAACTATTTGAGTATGAAATGCTAGGACTTGAGAGTTTTTCCAACTCAAACATTGGATGAGTTGCACAAGAAGCATGCCAAGGATCAAAATTTGTGGTCCACGAACACTTCATCAACAAAACTTTCCTCTCTTTAATGTAAAATTAGAAAACTCATAAACACTTGTTTCAAAAATAATTTAGAGATTTAAAAATTTCAAGATATGAGGGCAAAATAATGCCGCCCAATGATTAAAATTCACACACACACAAAAAAGGAAACCCATATTCTAGTTGATTGTCCAAATCTCAATCACACTTGCAAAACAACAACAACAATAAGTCAATAACATTAAACCTTTATTCTACCACATGGATCGGCTATAATAATCTTTTTTTCTCCATTGCTACTTGTTCAGGGTCAAATTCTCATTTAAATCTTAAAAAAAAAGCCATTTTAAATATTTTTTAGCCTATTTAGGTCTACCTCTACCTTTCTTAATATAAGCCAAATATAATACATCTACTCTCCTAATCGGGTCATTGGAAGGCCGATTTTATGTGACTCAACCATCTAAGGTGACTCTCTCTATTCTTATCCACCACTAAATCTACTCCATCCTTTTCACGTATATACTCGATCCACATTCTCTCTAAGAGTGAAGCCACTTATCCATCTGAGCATTCTCATCTCTGCAACACTTAATTTTATGCTTATCTTTTGATGGCCAACATTCTACCCCATAAAGCATTGTAGATCTCACCACCATCTTATAGAGTTTTTTCTTAAATTTGAAAGGTACTTTTCTATAACACAACAAGCCTGACGCATTCCTCCACTTCAATCATCTAAATTGAATTTTACTAATAATATGTCCATCTATTTCATCATCACTTTGAACAATAGACCCGAGATATTTAAAATGTGTACTTTTATTAATAACTTGATCGACAAAGTCACAGTACCCCCGCTAGATCTATTACTACTAAAATTACATTCCATATATTTTATTTTAGATCTACTCAAACGAAAATCTTTAGGCTCTAAAGTTGACCTCCATAGTTCAAGTTTAACTTAAACTTTTCTAGTCTTATCAACAAGAAAAAATATCATCTCCAAAAAGCATACACTATAGTACATCCTCTTGCAAATGTCTAGTAAGAACTTCCATGACTAGAGCAAAAAAGATATGTGGTATTAAAGCTGATCCTTGATCAATGTAATCAAACTGAAATTGGAAAATACTCGGCCAAAGCACTTTGTGTTTGAGCACAAGTAACAGTTCCTGCATACATATCCTTTATGACTAAAATATAAGCATTATAAACCTTTTTCTTTTCTAGAACTTTCCAGAGCATTTCTCTTGGAACTTTATCATATGCTTTCTCCAAATCAATAAATATCATATGAAGGAAAGAAATCACCAAATGTTAATTCAAATCTTATGCCAGTACATGGTGAAAGTTTCGCCAAAAGTTCTCATGTTGCACTTGAATTTGCATTCAACTAGCTCACAAAAGTTTTAAGAGGAAGCTAAAATTTTATTGAACCATTAAATGATTTTTTACCTGCTCTATTAGTTTTATTTTATAATAAAAAAACACTAAAAATAGATGGTCTTTGTAAAATCCTAGAACCTAGTTTGCAACTGGAAATTCCAATTCTAGCATCCTTGGATTTTATCTGAATAATAGGTTTTCAATCCTAGTTTCAGCAAAACCACATGGCTGTATTCTGCCAATCACATATTTAAGGAAAACAAAGCAATCTTTGATTCTATCTATAGTAGCAAGATATTAAACTTATTAACAATAAAAGAGAATGAGAAGAGCCGTAGCTATGGTTCTAGTTCAGAGCCACCCCTAACAGTAGTACAGGGAAATTCATAAAATGATGCATCTTTTCGACTATACATTTACCATAGGGAGTTGATACGGAAACACATGAGTGGTAACTAACACATCAAGATTTGGATTAATACTAAGACTCTTTAGATTTTTAATTTATAAGCATTCATATCAATGCATTGTGCGCTTTTTTTTCCCTTGTCTTTCTTGCAATTAATTTGTTAATTCTTCATGTTAGAAACTTTTTAAATTCTAGACATATCATTACCTTATTACTTGATTTGAATCTCAATTCTCTTATGTATATCAACAATGAATTTGTAATTTTCATAATCAATAGTCAATTTTCAGTGAATATTTTATGGCAATCATGCAAATGATATAAAACAAGCAATGAAAATATTAATATGCATAATTAGGGATGCCAAAAGACCCATACTTAGTTTCTTGAGGGAAAGATAAAAGAAAATTTGAGGCAAGAAAATCATACATTTATGTTATGCCTATAAATAAGCATATTCTTAAAAGAAAATTAAATCAATTGGGTTAAAGATATGTTGTGATGAATTGTGCACATTTAGTTTTGACTAGATATATCAGGTTTCTTTGATATATTAATTATTAATTAATTCATTGAAATGTTAACATAACTTTATCCTTTTTATAAGATATTTATTTATGGGATATATACTATCAACAAACAATAATAAAATCAATTATAGTTTGATTTTTAGAGTTAATCTTATTAGGAGCATCATTAATAGTTAAATCAACTTGTTTAATTGATTTATCAATTGCAATATATATGATTTGCTAACTTTTATATTCGGGGATATATACAATTTTGTCTTGAAATTTAGGTTTATATTCAAGAGTAGATATAATTTCCTTTCAACATTCATATCACATTCTATACTAGATTTAAATTCTAATTGTAATTTAAGTTCGGGTATAATTGTAGGCTCACTTTTAGTTTCCAATTTAGTTTCTATGGTAAAATCTGTATTGTGACTCTCAGCTCCTATACAAACGTAGTGTAGATTTTGATTCAACCATAACTTCTTTCGACTTTCTAAAAGACACTTATGCAAATGGATTCTGATTTTAAGAGTATTTGTGAATCTTGTCTTGTTTCTGGAACAACTTCTTCTGTTCAATTTGTTATTCAACAAGGGTTTTTGTTTAAGGGTTCTAGACTTTCCATTACAAAAAATTCTTTAAGAGAACAGCTTGTGCAAGAACTTCATAGTGGGGGTTTGGGTGGACATTTTGGTAAGGGAAAAAATGTTGCCTTAGTGGAAGAAAAATATTTATAGCCTCTAGCAAATTGCTAAGCTGGTGAAACATGTAAACTCTGTCAAGCTTTTAAGGGAACTTCTCAAAACATTGGTTTGTATACTCCTCTTCCTATTCCAAATAATTATTGGGAGGATATCTTTATGGATTTTGTTTTTAAATTGCCTATTACTGCAAGAAAATATGATTATGTTTTTGTTGTCGTGGACCGATTTAGCAAAATGGCACACTTTATTCCATGCAAGAAAACTTCTGATGCTTCATATATTGTTGATTTATTTTTTAAAGAAATTGTTCGTCTCCATGGCATTCCTCGAACATTCACTTCTAATACGGATACTAGATTTTTGAGTCACTTTTGGAGAACAATTTGGGCAAAATTAGGAACTACTCTTCAATTTAGTAGGGCTTATCATCCACAAACCGATGAACAAACTGAAGTTATCAATCGAAGTTTAGAAAATTTACTGAGATGCCTTACTGGTGAGAAGCCATCCCAATGGGATTTAATATTGCCCCAAGATGAATTTGCATACAATAATTTTGTTAATCGCTCCACTTGTAAAACTCGCTTTGAGATTATTTATGGTCAACCTATACTTCACATTTTAGATAGAAATTGTTTGCCTTTATCTAATAAAGTTAGTGCTGAAGCCACAAACTTTTGATCATATCAAAATTATTCAACAGCAAGTCCTTGAAAAACTCCGATTGGATAATGTTAAATACAAATATACTGCTGACAAACATCGGAAGGAAGTTTATTTTAAGGAGGGTGATTTGATTATGACTTACTTTCGTCGCCAACGATTTCCTGTTGGTACTTTTGATAAATTAAGCAGGAAGAAATTTGGACCTTTTCTTATTCTGCGAAAGTTGGGCACGAATGCCTATCTCATGGATCTTCCTATTACTGTTGGCACTTCTCCTATATTTAATGTTTCTAACATTTTTTTGTATGAAGGAAATTCTGATGATTCAGTGGAAGTTGAAACTTTGCCACTTTCCACTTATGTCCTAAACAATGATGCTTGGATTGAGGATGTTATTGATGTTAGAGTTACTAAAACTAGACATGGCAAGCACAAGAGGTTCTTGGCAAAATGGAAAAATCATCCCTTGATAGACTACACTTGAATGAATGCTATTGAGCTGAAAAATCGTCATCCGGATCTTTTTTAGAAAGTTGTTGAAGCCTTCTCATCAAGAGATGAAACTCTCCCATCAAGGGGGAATTGATGCATGCATATTTTAGCTTATTTTTGTTTTATTGTAATTTGAATATTCTAGTTGTTTTTTATGTTTTTTTTTTAATGCTATCCAATGATGGAGAACATCCAATGATTATGAGTAGGTAGTGCTTGGGCATGTCAAGCCTTGAGTGTGCTAGCTTCTTGGGTTCTTTTTGTCTTTGGGCTACTCGTTGCCTCTCGGGTTGGGTCTTGGCTGCTCTCGGGTTGGGTCTTGGCTGCTTTGGTTTATAGCTGATTTTTTGGGAGCTACTTGGCTCTAGCTCATTAATGCTTGAGCTGATGTTTTAGCTCATTATTTGGAGGATTATTTGCACTTGAAAGTTCATTATGTGGAGTTGGAACATTGCCTTTTCCCCTTTTTTGTGTCCCCTTGGTTTCTCCCTGGTGCTGTTTCCCGTGGGCTGTTCCGCTTTCCCTGGCTCTATCCCGATTCCCTGGATGTCTGCTTCTTTCCTGTGGCTTCTTTTACCCGGTTCTCTGTGTTGCCTTTTCGGGTGCTGTTTTGGAATTAAACCTGGCCATTTCTGATTGGTTTTGACGGAGGTAAAATGGTTGTTTGGCTGCTCCCTTCTCTCTTATAAATGAGAGATGTTTTTGACAAGAGAAGGTTGTTGATGAACTTGAGAAAATTTTCTAAAAACATGAGGGTTTCTTCTTCTTCCTTGGAAAAGCTTGAGAGTTTGTTACAATTCTCTATTTCGTCTTGGCTTCTAATCTCTTCTTCTCTACACTAGTTCCACTCCACTTGTATCCTTCTTCTTGAGTTATTGGAGATGTTTGTTGGCAGAATTTGGTGGCATTTGCTGGAGGAGTTTGGTTGAACGTTGGACCTTGTTGCTGTGGTGGACCCTTGATTTACAAGCCCTAAGCACTTATCTTATTTTACCTGCTTTTCGTTGCATGTGAGGAAACCGCTTGCCGGTTTTTTTGAGGATAGTGTTTTTATTTTTAAATTTTGTTTTGTTGTTTGACTTTAGTTTGTTTTGGTGTTTTGTTTGGATGTCAGCTTAGTAGTTTGAATCGAGTTTTGTTCTAGTGTTCTCTTCTATTGACTCTTTCTTTCTAGTTTGCCTGCATCAGTTGAGCATTCCCCACTTATTCTGGGTTAGCAATTTTCACTATTTCTGAATCAAATAGATGAGATTGTTAATGAATGCTTTCCTAGTTATCGGTCTACTCTAAAAATTTTGATGATTGACCATGTCCCATTAATGCATGTTAGCAATTTCCATTCTTTCATAATTAAGTAGATGATAATGTTATAGAATGTCTTCCAAATTATCAATTCATTTTGAAAGTTTCTCATGGTTAAACCTACCATTGAATGTAGGAATGTAATTTTGAGGGTTTTGATGATTACATGGCATTGTTTTTAAAATTTTGGTAAAAGGTAATAATCAGGCTATTTGCATTGTTTACTTTGAAGAAGTGAAGTTTTCTAGATAATCACATTATTTTTGTTTGTACAACCGCTTTTCTCTTTCCATCAATTTTGAGTGCTGAATCAATGAACTTTCAAGGTTAAGCATAATAATCTTTACATATATTTTTACGAGGTCAAAAGTTTTCTTTTAAAATTCTTTTTACAATTGTAGCATTTATTCTTCAATTATAAATTTTATCATTTCCTAACTATTTTGTAGTTTTACTTTCTGATTGATCCTGTTTTTTGTGTTCTAAAATTTATTTATATGGTTAGATCTTAGTTATTTAACTTTCTAAACCTAGCGTGTGATACACTAATCTTTTGTAACGTGTGTTTATTTTACTAATCAAATAACGCCAAAGGCTGTCTGTCGATTATTTCATTAAGCAATAAGCATCATTAGTATTTGTTTGTTTTTGCAGTGGGCATTGATGACGCTTCTTGACCCAGTTGCTAGTTTGGCTAACCTCATATACATTGGATACACAAGTGATCCTGCTTTAGCATTTCATATAACCAGACGGAGGCGTCAAAATCGCAAAAAACAGCAGTCTCAGCGCAATGTTCTACAGTGCTTTGTTTTTGGGCCAAAGAACGCTGGAAAATCTGCATTGCTAGGTTCATTAATAGGAAGGTGGGCAAGGATATTTTTTTCCCCCTCATCTTTTTCCAGAAAAGGTCACATTTAGTGTTTTTTTATTCTTTATTTTAGAATTTTTTGCTAATGTTTGCTTTGATTAGGACATTTTCTGAGAAGTATACCCCAACAACCAGTGAGCGGTTCGCGGCAAATGTAGTTGAGCTTCCCGGAGTAAGTTGATTTTCTAATATTTTGTTATGTGTATATTGTCCAAACTGACATCATTTCTGTACTTTGGTTTTAAGAACGCTGCCCATGTTCGTGACATTGCATTTTGGCAAATTGACAATGAAATATATGATTTCAGCCATGCATTTTATATTTTCATTATTTGCTGGAATTATTGGAATTTAAATGGAAAATTTCTCGAAGACATTGAGAAATCTCTTCACAATGACCCAGCATTCTTTTTTTAGCTATAAACTTCTTGAAATTAACTTTCCTCTATCTTTTCTTTTTATCATATCATGGTTAGAATCTAAATATTGTTTCAATTTTCAGTATTACAAAGTTTTGATAATATACAATTGTAGAAGGTTTGGCTTTGTGCATGTTAATATAGTCGTTGAGGCATTATTAGAGATGTGTTTCTTGTTATAGGAATTAAAGCGTGATGATAAAAACTTAGGGTCTAGTTTGATCCCCATCTTGCCTCTACATTCTATATATTCAGCCTATGTAAGGCTATGACCTTTTGGGTTCTCTAGTTCAAATGAAACCTTGCTGGCCTAGTTTTTCCTAACCAACCTGCATGTTGTGTTTGAGACTAACCTGGCTGGGTTTGGTCTATCTCACCAGGTAAACCAATGCAATCATAAAAAATTGAAACTACCAGTTATTATTCCTATGAAATATGTCACATAGGACATTCTTGTGTAAAAAATAGAAGAACGATTAATGGATCCTTATATTTGAAAGTAACTTGGTCTTTTATATGCGTCATTAGCTTTATTAACTTGGACATATTTCGCATGCTTTAGCTTGCTTTCTAGTTTTTATTTTATCTGTTTTTGCTCATCAACATCTAGCATCCAGGTCCTTGTATAAGTTATTTAACTAAAGTCAGCTACTTGAATTTGTCATACCGTTCTCTTGGTAAAGATACAATCCTGTTTTTGTGAACATTTTGATTTGGAAAGCTTTATTTTATCAATCTGAAAACTTGAATATTTCAGTTTATCATTTTTCTGCTGTTCTATGGACTGCTTAGTTCCTGTCATTATTGATTAGTTGATGCTAATGGTTTAGCTGAATTTACTTTTTGAATTGAAAAGATTTTGGCCAAAGTTTTCATTAATGCTTAGTTTGTATCATTTAGCTCTGAGAATTCTTAGTTCATTAGTTATAGGAAGGGACATACATAGACTAAGCAAGAGGTCGATTTAATGCAGATATTAAAGATAAAAAAAACAGCTTATTATAGACCTAACTACAAAGCCAAAGATATTGATATTGCAGTAGCATTTCATGTTTGCTTCTTTTGAACAATATACTCATATTAATTGCCTTACTGGTTATTCTAATGTTTGTTGTAACGAATTCATATGTGATATATTGGAGGAAATGCATGTAGTTATAATGTATTATTGAAAGCATTGCTTGACATCACTTGATGATGCGTTATCACTGATTTGTTTTCCAGCATCATGATAATTTTCTCTTAATTAAAGAATTATTTATTTTGTTTTAAATAATCTTTCTTCTTTTTTAATTACTTGTTTCTTAAAAAAGGGAATTAAGAAGACTCTTGTAATGAGAGAAATTCCAGAAGATTCAGTGAAGAAGCTACTTTCAAATAAGGAGTCATTAGCAGCTTGCGACATTGCTGTTTTTGTACATGACAGGTAATTTTAGGGCATGGTTTTTTTTTCTTTTATTTTTTGTTGTTGTGATATGTTTCAAAAATTTTATCGTGTATTGGACTAACTAGTTGAAGAATGTGGATAAATAAAGGAATGTAACATCCAGATTATTTAAGGAAAGTCATATATTCCATTTTTTACTCTGTTTTTTTGCTCTCACTCAAGACCTGTAGAATACTAGCAGTACTATTTGAAATGCTTTGTTTCTTTGTTCGTTTAAAGGGTTATTTGATCAAAATACTCTTCCAACTGAAATTACGTCATTCCTCTAAATCTCCTCTAGCCTTTTCTTTTGGCTTAACTGATTTTCTAGACTCTCTTCTGTGTATCTGGAGCTTTTGAAGTTGATTGTTGAAAAATTTGTGACATTTGTGTCACCAAAAAATACGAGATAACATTCATTCATTGGACATCCTTTCTTGCTAAACATGGTCGCATTTTATGCACCTATATATTATCATTAAACTGGTGTTTGATTCTATGATATTAATCTTATATAAATGAAAGAAATTATAAACCAAAGACACCTTCTGCTTTCTCGTTATGGCTGCTTCAAGTCTACTCATAGTGCACGTCCATGATGCAATGCTGATAGTTGTTTTTCTATCTTCCTTAATGACCCTATTTCCATAAGCTGATTAATTTGTTATTCATTCTTATCTTATTATGTTATATATCCACTCATCTAAACTGCATCTTAGTCACTCTCAAATGCAAAACAACACAAGTCATTTTTTTCATCCGCTAATTTTATTAATTTTTTAAATTTTCTAATTAAAAAAAGTTAACTATATGTATAAAATGATTTCTTGCGTCCTACAGCAATGCATAAAAATTTCTAGTGCAACATCTAATAATAACAAATCAACTACAAAAATACACATCAAGGTAATTATTTGTATTTTGTATTCCTATTTTGTAGATCATGAAATTACACTCACAATACTAATTATATAAAAAAATAGATTTGACATATATTAGAACAAATCTAATCCCAAATTCTATTTGATTATGAATAGGCTATGATTACCTCTTTTAAACTAAAAAGTCAGATTGAGAGATCCTGGGCACAAAAAAAAATTTAGATTAGAAAATTAAAGTGGAATGCTTTTTAGTTTTATGCATTCAGAAGTTTTTTAGTGAGAGCTCATGTCAATGCAGTTGCAAAACCATACAGTAATGATTTCTGCTTTCAGATCAAAAGCATAGAAGAAAAAAAGAAAAAACCCCAAAAGAATTGGAGGAAAGCTGGGATAGAGAGTTAGGAGACTTGCAGTATTCCTGCAGTATAGATGCATATTGTTTTGCAACGACTTTAGGTCTCGGCAGTTTTGAGCAATCTACCTCAAGTCTCAAGTGAGGAGATGGATTTATGGTGAGGCTCAGCTGTTGAGAGTAATCTACAATCGATCCGAGAGATTTGGAATGAGGCAACGAACCAAGGGATTTGAGGTGAGGCTTGATGGTTAAGAGTTTAATGATTGAGCAATCTCGATCAAAGGAATTTGGGAAATTCTGTTTTGGAAACAATTTGTGTCTTTATAAATTCTGAAAGCATTCTATCTTATTTTCCAAAATAAACAAAAATGATCTTATCAACATTAGTATTTGTTTTTTAAATAAATATGAAATTGAATTTAAACAGAACATGGCTATAATTTGCATGGTGAATGCTTGTTAAGAATTAAGATGTGGAAAAGGGACTCTACGCATCATGAAGTGGTTCATTATTATAATTTCAGATTGCAAAATTGATCAATGGTATTTGTTTAATTATAATTGATAAATTCAGCTGTCTTAGCCCAATATTGGTGTTGATTATGATCTGGGGTAGGTCTATATTTGAGTGAAAATTTCTTGCCCAAAGAAGAAAAATACTCTAGTTATGATTTGGGTGAAACATCTGTGTGTATGTATAAGTGAACTGAATAGTTTTCCTTCCAATAATTTGCTCCATATATTTTGATACTTTTCTTGTAAGAATCAAAGTATGCCAACTGAATTTCGGCAGGGACAAAAAATTTCATTAAATCACTTCGATAATTAGGTTCTGGATCATGTTTTCAGTTTCCTTTTTCTGCAATGTCATTTATTATTTTTTATGTTATAGTTGTTGATGTGCTCGTTTCCATTAAATTTTATGATTAGGAGCATACTTGTTTTTTGGTAGACCTAAAGTGATTTGGTTAGAAAATATTAGAATGACAGTTTTTTTTATTAGATTTAAATGAGAATTTGACTCTTAACAGTACACAATGGAGAAAAAGGATTCATGTAGCCGACCCCATATATGGGGATAAAGGCTTGATATTATTGTTGTTGTTGAGCATATTTGTTTTTTTTTTTATGAAAAGCTTTGTTTTAATTTTTGCAAATCTTTTTTTTTTTTCAGCATTGTTATTCCATACTTTTCATTACTCCGACATTAAATGCACTACTGTGTAATGTAATTTAGGCAATGCCTTTTACTACAGAAAGGGTTAAATATAAGATTAGAAAACTATCCTTATTGCAGTGCAGGTGTTTCTTATATATTTTTTAAATTCTTTAATTTTTTTGAACAAGAATTTCATTTTTTTTTGGATCCAGTAGGTAAACGTATAGGTGTGATACATTTTTGGCATGTCTTTTACTTTTACTAAATTATTATTAGAATGTTGGGCTTTTTTTTTTCTTGTTATCTATGATTGCCATGATAACTAGTCCTCATCAAGATTGTATTGTAGATGCAGTTTAATTATTTCATGGCCTGATTGAATCATCTACGTTCTGTATCAAGTTCAACCCAAGCTTGAAAGAAAAGAAATCCTTATATTGTCTGATGGCTGTTGGTAAAACTACTTTGGTTTTATCTTAAACAATGAATTATAGGCAATGGTGATTCCTGCAATTTTTTTCCTTTTAGGAATGCATTTGATTCCTTTTTTAACTTTATATGATTCCCCATAGTTTTGGTTGCTGTATCATGTCTTTTTGAGTTTTCAAATTATTAATTTTCCTACTTTCACAGTTCTGATGCCAGCTCTTTTAACAAGGCAACCGAATTGCTTATTCAAATAGCAACTCATGGTGAAAATAGCGGTTTTGAGGTGCCGTGCCTCATTATTTCTTCTAAAGATGATCTTGATCCCTATCCACTGGCCATACAGGATACAACGAGGGTATGTTGTTTTAGTTGCTCTACTTTTATATTAATATGTTGTTAATAATTCTGATTTGATGGAATTATGGGATTTTGATCGTGTCTGTCACTTTTTCTTTAATTTCTTATAGCAATTCTTCATCAATTTACTTTAAACCTGAATTTTGAACCTTGAGTGTTCTTGCCTTTGTGGGAGGAATAATTAAAAATGAGGGCTTGTACCTGTAGAAAGTTTCCACTTCATATTTAAGTAAATCCCAATATAACATTAAGAGAACTAGTTAAAAGAAATTTAATCTATTATAAGACAAACTATTGAGTCAACATGACACAATAGAGAAAAAATGATTCATGTAGCCGGTCTCATGTTGTTGTTGTTGTTAAGACAAACTTTTGGTTTCCCATCATATGGAGCATGCTTGATGCAATGTAGTTGGTTTTTTATGAGTGATCAACGACTGCGCCTTTTCAGGCACATTATGTATTCGCCATTCCAGAGTGTTAAGCATTAGTTTCTGTGTCATTCAGCTCATGGAACAGGGTGAAGTTTATGTCGTGTGCACAAACTTGGTTCGGCACTTTGCATGAGTGGCTCTCCTTGAATGAGATGACTATTTTCAACTTCCAAAAGATGTATATTTTTCACTTCATTTTTACCTCAATTGAATTGGTTTCATTTGACAGCTACTAATGATGATTTACATTTTAGTGCTTTAATTAACCTTTTGTTTGATTCTAATATTCAGCTTTATGTTATATGTAATTTATCATGTCTGAAAGAATTTTCAGTATTGTATGTCCAGCTACAGTATTATCCCATATTTTTAAGTTTTGCATTGTGATATTACTCTACACCCTCTTCCTCTCTCCCCGGTTCTCTTGATTGTTCGCTTGGTTACTGTCCTCTCCATCTCTCTCTCTCTCTCTCATGCATTTTTCACTCTCTCTCTTTGTTCCCCACCAAATTTCTCTCTCTTGTGTAGCAACAATCAGTTATACTTCAGAGTGATGCAGTTGGATCACAAAAAGGAATTCCTTCTCATTTTATCGCCAACTAGTTGTTATCAGATATCATTTCTTATCTTGGTTAAGTTCTTCCCTTGTGAAGCAGGCTAAGATAATTTCTTGGTTAAGTTGCCGCCTAAGAAAAATGTTAGATGCTGCTGATTTGAGCGTGAGCTGGGCTTTGATTATTGCAATTTTGCTTTATGCAGTTAAGACTGGAGATGCTATTTGATTAAGTGGATTTTCTGTTAAACCTTTTGCAGGTAAGCCAGGATATGGGAATTGAAACTCCCATACCAGTCAGTCTGAAGTTAAGGGACTTGAATAATGTGTTTAGCAGGATTGTTACTGCCGCACAGCATCCCCATCTTAGCATTCCTGAGACTGAAGTTGGAAGACATCGGAAACAATATCGACGGCTGGTGAATCGTTCACTCATGTTTGTTTCAGGTATGATGCAAAAATTTCATAGAACTATAGTTTTTTCTTAAGGTCAATATATCTAAATGGAATATAGTAAGGGAAACGGGAGGATGGAGAATAAAGTAAAAAAAAATAGAAGGCATGAGGAGGCTCCATTTCAAAAGGTTACTTTTTTTTCCATATCTAAATGGAATATAGTAAGGGAAACGGGAGGATGGAGAATAAAGTAAAAAAAATTAGAAGGCATGAGGAGGCTCCATTTCAAAAGGTTACTTTTTTTTCCATATATTTTTAAAAAAATTTCCTATTAGTACATGGGAAAGAAAGAATCAGAAAAAAAAAATCAAAAGTTGTTATTTGTAGCAAATCAATTACATTTAATACAATTATTTTCTAACCTAATATTATTTACATGTCATATTATGGCTTACAATAGTTACATTCAAAAAAAAAAAAAAAAAAAAAGTTGCATTTTTTAAATTCTATATATATATATATATATATATATATATATATATATATTACAAAATTTCACTATATATCTAGAATTAATTTTAAAATAAGAAATAATCTAATGCAATCTATATATCTATGCATTTATTGGTATGCATTAGAATAAAAAATGCATGGATTGCAAGGGAGCTTCTAATTTACTCAAACTCGGCTTTACATTGCCTTAGTGAGGAAATTTTAGGAGAGAATAAAAAGTGAGATTGTGAGAAGCTTATTTTTAGAATGCGGTTTTCTTATAATGTGTAGATTTAAAATTTTGGGAGAGTGACCGTATCTCATATAAGGCTTTCTAAATCTGAAATCTTTAGTTGAGATATTTCCCCTCTTTGGAATTTTAAAATTTGGAAGTCTGAAAGGTAGAGCAAAAAAGGTGGTCACTCTCGTAGTATGATAAATTTAATAGTATTTTTAATATTTTTTTAAGTAATTGCATTCAGATTTAAAGAGATCATTATTATTGTCATTGTAAATCATATTTTCTATTTAATGACTTTTTTTTTTTTACATAAATACCCAACATTTGTATTTGAAAATATATGTTTTTAATATTTCATAACCGGATGCTGAACAACTGATGATCAAGTTTAAATACAATGCAATATGGTCATCCTTATCTATGTTTTATTCCATTCTACAATGCAGTTGGCGCTGCTGTTGCAGTCGTAGGACTCGCTGCCTACAGAGTCTACGCTTCAAGGAAAAATTCATCAAGCTAAATGGTATATCGTTAGTGATGATTCAGCTTCCCTTCTTTCCTTAGGCTGTCTTTTATGTATAGGGATTAGGGATCCATCTATAAGATTTTCAGTTGATACTTTAAATGTAGTACTATAGTGTTCATTGCCTTGTGCTGATCCAGATTGCTCTGTGATCTTTCTTGGAAGTCTAGGTTTTATTCATTTGATAAATTTGTGTTATTTAGCCAAAATACCACAAATTTGGTCAGATTTCAAGCAACTGAATCCAGTTTTAGATCTTACAGAATTTGGATTGAAGGGCTGGGATTTGGAGGAACAGGTGAGGAAGAGAGTGCAAGCAAAAGAGGTATGTGTTTGGTGAACTCCAGTTTTGTTGAGGGTTTCGGGGTTTTTTTTTTTCTTTTTGTAATTCCATTTTACGAGCTTATTTGATGCCTTTATGCCCTGCCTTATTCCTGTTGAGTACCCACACAAAGGCCTCTCACCTCTTTCTTATTGTAAGTACTTCTAAATTTGTTTTTTAAATTTGTCTTGACCTTGAAATTAATCATTTGCTGTTACTATTTCTAGAAGAATTTTATGATTCTGCCATGGTTCTCTCTCATCACATTGGTGAAATGCTTATTTTTCTTGTAAAATTCATTAAAGGAAAAATAGGTAGAACCTTATAACTGAACTTGGAAGATTTATCTATGAAGTAGTAATGAAGCGCATATGTTGGAAATATGTTTTAGATGTTACGTTAAAATTATTTTACATTAGCTATTGTTGACATTATGTAGTTGGGAGAAATCTTTGCTAGGCATGCCCACCGGTTGACCTAATCCGGGAGAATAAAGGTTTTTTTTTTATTGTGTGGTGCTGTTGCTATGCTTTAGACACAGATAAATGGTCAAAATAATACATTCTCTCTCTCTCTCTCTCTCTCTCTCTCTCTCTCTCTCTCTCTAGAGAGAGAAGGTTTTGTTTGGGATAGTTGGCTGATTGATTTTTGAAACAATTTTTTTATATATTTTTTAATTAAAAAAATTTTAAAAAAATTATTAAAAAAGTCGTTCCAAATGAAATTTAAGTTTTTTTTTTTTATTATGGTGACGTTTAAAATTTATTTTTTGAAGATAAAATTGTTGCTCTGTATTCGTCATGAAATGCCTTATCGTTTTAATCATTCATCTTGCACCTCTTTAGACTCTTGAAAATGCATTAGAAAGTTATATTCCCTGGATAAGTTTATATATATATATATACATATATCATGGGTGTTTTTTATTCCTGTGTAGCATAACAATTTTATGATTTTCTTTTTTTTTTTAAATATATAGGCTATAGATAGAACGTGTGCCCATTCACATTGATAATGTGCAAAAATCTATTAAATTTGAGAAGTTAAAGTCTCCTCTGGGATAGTTTTCTTTCTATTTTTTATAAGCTAACACTTATATAGCTGTTTAGCTATTTTCTGATGTAGTTTTTTAATACAAAATTTTTAATTTAGAAAATTTAGTATTAGAAAATTATTTTAGAAAATATTAAAAATGCCGTACTAAATGAAGCATTAGTTTTATTTTTATTGTTGTTTTAGGGTGACATAAAAAATTTATCTTTTGAAGATAAAATTGTTTCTCTATATTCATGGTGAAATGCCTTTAAGACTAAATTGATTAAAAATTTGCTCAAATTTAGTCATTTGATGATACAAAATTGATTTAAAATAATCATTTTAAGACTAAATTGGGGTCAATTTTATATCAAAATTATAACCTGAGGGACTAATTAAGGGAAATATGATATTTGTGACTAAATTGATCAAGCATGAATACTTTGGGGGTTATTTTAAATTCTCTCTATTGTGCACATGCTAAAGACAAGGCATTTACATGAACAAACAAATTTGGAGAATTCTAGAGTGCATGTGCTTTGTGAGGCAATCTCCAACTCAAATATGATGCCTCAAAAGACATGTGCTTTGATAAGTGTTCAACTCTTTAAAATTGAACATAGTCGAGTGTGCTTTAATAAGCATGCTAAATGATTGATTTAGGCTTCGTTTGGGACGGCTTTCTTTCTGCTTCTTAAAACGGTTTTTTAGTTAAAAAGTTAAAAATTTTTGTACTAAAAATCGCTTTAAGAAGCAGTAAGAAAGCTGTCCCAAACGAAATCTTAATGCTTTAATATACATGCTAAATGATTGATTTAAGAATTTGGTGCATGTTGAAAATGACTTGAATGCAAATTTCCTTCACTCTGATAAGCGTGCAAATATTTTATAAGGCTCGCAATTTTTTTGAAAATTTGAAGTCCTCTTTAAAAAGTTAAACTCATCGAGTTATGTAAGCTCTCAAGTTGGTCGTTTTGTTTAAAGGGCAAAACCGTAATAAACTCAAATCATTTGTAAATTAAGAGCTCTATCCTCTACATGCATATGGACATAGTGGATGAGATTCAAACAAATTTTTTTTTTTTTTAATTAAAGTATCCCTATGATATGCATGGTTATTACACATTATAATTAGAGGGGTCCATTTTAAAATCAAACTTTCAAATTTTAAATACAAATGATGCAAACAGTCTTACCCTGATGATTATCATATTGATAGTAAATCTCACTTGAACAGGAATATTATTTTCAAGATGGTTGCATATCCAAAAACAAATAATTTTGAGCTCAAATTTAAAGAAAATAAAAAAAAAATTATAAAATTATTCAAATAAGATCTATCACCCTTAAACTTAGAGCAATGATTCATCCACCTTATGAAAATTGTTTGATGATGGTAATAATTAAAAAAAAAAATCTCAACATACAAAGAGCCAATATCATATCAAGCTTATTGTTATAATCACTCTCAAAAGATCTCATGCTAATAAGGATATAACATTTGTTCTATGATCAAGTTGCATAAAATAACACTACCAATATATGATTATGATCTAGGACTTCTGGCATGATTGTTTTTTTGTAAAATAATAATACTACATTATGATTATGCTCTAATTTGGGATGTTACACAATGGCTATGTCCTTTGAGGTATGAATTGTAGGATGTACTTGATAGAGCACAAAATATTTTGTTAGCTAACGTTGGTTAAATTTTCTCCTTAGGAAAAAATCAATCACAAACCTAGAATATTCTCATGGACAAAGTAACTCATGATTACCAACAAGGATATTTCAACTGGGTTTGGTTAAATATCTCCATTAATAAAATAACTTAAAGTCCATGACAACCTCATATGACGAAATCATGAGATCTTGATTGAGTTTGAAATCATTTTCTCCACAATCGCTTTATGTTAAAGGAGATAAATTTTTTCTTTTATCATAAACCCAAATTACTATTATAAGTTAAATATTTAATATATATCAACTTGCCTCAATTGTAGTGTTCTCTTATTATTAGAAGTTATTACCTATAGGAATTTGTGCCTATGATATATTTAAAACTAAATTTTAAAGTCCTCACAACAAAATATATGGGTATTGTTTTATCTACGTCAAAACTATCTTTTAAAAATTTGACCAAAAAGCATGCATTCTCAGGAAAATTTGGATAAAATTCAAAGCCCACAAATTTTTTATGACCATGTTGGGGAATGTTTCTCTTTTCATATTTGGCTAATCATATACACGTTATAGTAGGAACTAAGTTATAATAGAAAATTCACATAAATCTATTTGGGACTTTAAAAATTATAAAAAAATATATTAATAAAATAACACATTTTATTTAAAATACTCTGATGAAATCGGTTTGCAAAACGAACACCTGGCGATCATAAATTCCCCACTTATACTGACATATATCAATTTCATAAGGCATAATATGACTAGACCTGGGATGGATACTTGCAAAATGAGTCAAGTTTAAGTTGACATTATCTAACATAATGCTTTGTGTCATATTAGATTTATCTTATTGTTCAGAACTCATTGGCTAAGTTATTTGGGACCTTTTGGGCTTTAGATTTAATTACAATATAATTATGTCATTTTGAGGCAAATATAGAGTTGAAGTGCATTTGCCACATAATTAATGGTATGAGATTTTTTAAAGTGATCATATAGCTATAGTCCTATAGAACTAATAACTCTTACCATAAGTACGACAAAGTCAAATGCATGGAAAGTGGAAGTCCTATAGCAAAAGGAGCAATGCAAGGAACACCAAACAATTATAAAGACCATAAGGTTTCGTTGAAGCTTTATAATGAAGAAGATGGAATTGCTGTCCTGTGATAGAATAGTTGTAGGAAGGTTCGCATCACTACCCCATCAAAAATAGATTTTATAAAAGACAAAGCAAGAGCAAGGATGTGATTATGGTCACGTGCACTTCTTATCTTGGTCTCTCTACATGAAATAGGAGTTTATAATCTTAATATACCTTTTAAACTTAATGTGAGGCTTCTTATTATTACAATTTATAAGTTTGAACCAAATATTATGTTATTGAATTTTGTGGGGCTTTTCATAAGAAGGCATATTCCTACATTAGCAAATAAATTCCTTATACTTCTTAATATGGTTAAGAGAACAACTTGAAGTTGAATTTAGAGTAATTGACATATGAAATGGGGGTTGGTGTTGGAATTTATTTAATTCTCATGGTTCTTAGGATTTTCTTAAAGAAGAAGATAAAGTCAAGTGTTTGCCTCTCAATTAGAGGATTATTTGACGTTCATGAAATGAATGTTAATGATGAGGATAAAAAAGTTTTATAACAATTTGAAGTATGTCTAGCAAAATTACATAAGTATCATTACATCATAACTAGCAATATATTTTGATCAATATTTGCTCATAAAAAAGTGATTGTTGACATCAAAAGTTTATCTATGAATGATGATTTATAAGTGATATGCTGAAATTTGATTATTGTCTTTGGGAGATTTTGAGATATGTCCTTGCCATAAATAGTATAAAATTTGTCACAATTTGGGGGTTTAGATAATAAGAGGGCAAGTATAAATTATAATATATGATCTCTATTAATTTGGTAGATTAATAAATATAAGTGAACAATAAAAACTAAACACAACATAAATACAAAAATATTTTTAAGTGATTCAATTGTATAGACCAACATCCACAACAAAGATATGATGAAAGGATTCTCTTAATATTAGGAAGCAAAAGTAATGTATGAGTTTTTGAGATCTCATTTATCTCTTAATACAATAAATTCACTAAGTAAAAATAACTTTAATATATACCTTTTGATCTCAATATCTATTTCATAATCCAACACATTCACCCTCCATACTAGTTTGTTGAGAACTTAATTAGTGGATGCAACAAGCTTGATGATGATGCGATCAATGTTGATGGAACTTAAATTAGATGTTAGAAGGGATAAATGTTAGGGAAATGGGTTAGGGAAGGTTTTTACTAAAATGTACTTCAAAATTGATCTATCCTTTACATTCAAAGGAGGAAGGAGGTGATTGAGTACATTGTGTTTTAAGGTGTTGCATGACTTGGATATTAAAGGGTAGTAATGGTGGTGTGGCTTGTTGGAGAGGCCACTTGATGTCAATACCTTGGCTGATATGACCTGATATCACATTTGTCATACCGTGGCCGATTGTGGCAAGACTCAAACTCCAAGAACCAATTGGAGAAGTACTAAAAAATTTTCTAATTTAAATACATCACAAAGTCACTACTGAATACAAATAAAAATAAAAAATATTGAATATCAAAAATAATTTTCTCTATATATATAATTTGAGATATCTACAAGAGATCTTGACAACATACAATATAACAAAATAAAAATTAAGCCTTCAAAAATTAAAACTAACCAAAATATGCCCACAACACAGATCATAGTCTATTATCCAAAACTATTCAGCTCGCTCCTTATTCATCCCTTGTCCTAAAAATGGAAGTAGAAGTAAGCATGAGCTAACATGACTCAGTATGCAATCATAGCTTTAAACAAAAGTTATTAGCTGAAACCAAAAGACTGAAAAATACTATGTTGTAACTATAAACTAAAGTACTATATAAAAAGCTAAAACTGAAACATAAGCTAAAATTGAACTTTATTTAAGTATTTAAAAGCATTTAAATAACTTAAGAAACTTTGAATTATAATTAAATATTTCATAATGACTTTCAAGCCCAAATTTCATATATCTTTATTAATAGAATACAACCTCGGCCACCAACTAGCCCCGGAATAACAAAATTTTACCTTGATCTCCCTCTAGCATTAGTATATCAAATTTTCACCTCTGTCGCCCACTGACTCCAGCATAATAGAATCTCACCTTAGTCACCCACTAATGCTGGCATAACAAAATATCGCGTTAATCGCCCACTGGCGCAGACATAACATAATCCCACCTCAGTTGTTCACTAGAATCAGTATAACAAAATTCCATCTTAGTCGCCCACTGGTGCAACATAACATCACATCACATCAAATTTTCATGCATTTCTTTCAATATTATACACATTTTTAATGCATTTCATTAATTAAAGTATAATTGAACTCAATTCAGAAATTACCAAAATGTTTTATTGATAGATAACAAAAACACTACTAAGCAAAATTCACCACTTCATAATATAACCAAATGATCATAGAATTTATAAAATATTATTTTAAGATTTCAATCATACTAGGACACCATTTTTAAAGTATAGATTATTTTTTATTTAATAAAAACAACACAAATTACATAATACTCATAAAAAAAGTTCTAGACAACATTCAAAATATTTATAATCACAAACTCTATAGCATATACAAAGTTACAGTATGAAAATTAAACCAATACAAAGTGATCCTTGTTTTCGGGTAACAAAAATATTAATTTAAAAAAAAAATCCCAAAATCATTGAATTATTAAAAACTGAGATAAACAAAATGTTACATACCTCGAGACGAACAACTTTTTCAATTATCCCGACTGTTAAAAAGGGCCATAAGCTGCTCAAAATAAAGTTTCTCTTATTAGAAACCCTCCTTTTCTCTCATCAACGTCAACTGCATTGGATCGAAAAGAATGGAATAGTGGCCTAGTGCCTTGGCGCTACCACTTAGCGTTGTAGCGCTAATTCAAAAATTTTAAAATTTGAGACTATTGTGCTATAATTGCACTATTTGGCGTCTGGTATTGCATCGTCAGTGTGCTTAGACACCAATATTGGGGCACTCTAAAAGTGAAATTTTCAAAAAAAATTTCAAAATTTACTCCAAGCCTTTGGGATTCATCCTAGAACGTATGCAGTATTTTTTATGCACCAATACACTCCCAAACACATTCAAATGATCATAATATAAAATTTCAAATAATTACCTTTTCTAAATCAGGTCAATTGGGTCTGACTAAAACTCTGAATCTAGAGGTCTCACACTTGGTGAGTGTTAAATTACGTTTCAACCCTTCAAAAGTGTCTTATATAAGTGTTAAATATATTGGCGGAGTGAATTTGTTGGTGGAATTCAAGTTGGGAGTGTAATAAGAGTCAGCCTTGAGTTTGGGCATGAAATTTTAGATAACACTTGGCTGACTTCAATTGATTATATCTCCAAAAACATTGATAAAAATACCCATAAAATCACTTGAAGAAGTTACATTATAAGATCAAGTTGTAATATAAAAGTTTTCAAAATTTTGGAGGAATCCAAACATTTATTTATTTATTTTAGAAGTAGCTAGGTTCTTAATGTCTCGCCGATTAGACTAGTTATGGTTTAAAATTTTAGTGGCGGGGCTTAGACTGATGAAAAAATGGTGAAATTAACAATTAATGATAGTGGGATATCTTAAGAGGTGTTCTTAGGGTTCTCATAATTTTTAAAATTGTTTCGGGTCATGAAAATCCAAATTGGAACAACACTTGGTTATATTTCAGCCCATATTTGACTATTTTCTATAAGTGAATCTAAGTGGGAATTTTTCTGAAATTATTTTGATAAAACATATTTTGAACAAAGTTGAGATTTAGCCATGCAAAACAACAACAAAATATTACAGCAAAATATAGAATAATAAAATATATTGACTCATAAAAAATGATTGGGTGGGTGAGAGAGTTTATCAAACCCTTATCCTATGGCAGACCATCAAGGAAAGCTGTCACTTGGAATTCACTCCAACTTTAGTCACAAAATTGTCTAAGCACCTCATTCCATAGCAAATGATATTTAAATATAATTTACAACAAGAGAAAATTAATGCTGAAAAGAAGAGGGAAAAGGGAAAGGGAGGCCCACACTAATAACCACCTTTAAAGGGGTTGCCCATACTAGTAATCATCATAACTAGTCACTACTTTCATGTTTGTCTTGCCATTACACTCCTCCCCAGCTCTTTGCTTGACCAACACTCGCTCTATGCATGAGATGCATAATTAAATCAATAATGCATTACATTGGCAATTTAACATATAAAAATACACATTACACATACCAAGTATCACACACATACAATTATAATACCTTATGAAATTTTCACGCACATAATTAAGTAAAAATATAAATGAAATTCTCTAGCTTATGGTCTTCAACTTGCTCCTAGTGATGGATATACTGTGCTCAACTACAATTTTTCTAAATTAAACTCTGGTGGTTAAACCCTTCTGTCATCTAATGCTTTTGATTCTCCTAGTGCTAGAGAGAGGCACATTGGGGGCTTGGGGGGGGGGGGGGGGGGAGAGAGAGAGAGAGAGAGAGAGAGAGAGAGAGAGAGAGAGAAATGAAAAAAAATTGGGTTAGGATATTTTGATCAAATTTTAGTAATGTGAGATTTAGAACCGTGATATTGCTATGAGATAAGTGTAATACAAAGGTTATATGTATTGAACTAATCACGAAATAAATTCCATAATTTTGAATTTATCATGATAAGTAATCCAATTAGGATATGCCAAGACAATATTTTTTCTGATTAGGATGGCTATGAGGAGAAGCGAGGGAGATTGATTGAGAAAATAATGTGAGAAAACGTAAAAGTAGCTATTAATAATATTTTAAATTAAATAAAAAATTTGAATGCTAATGAAATGCTTTAATTATTTAAATATATTCTTCACTCCCTAAAATCCATTCTCTATTTAGATGATTTTAATTGAGGTGACCCTCTCAACTATATTCACTTAATTTTAATTATATGTAAGAATTTATTATTAAGATAAAAATTTCATTTACCAAATAATATTCAATAATTTTTATGTAAAACTTTAAATAAATAAGAACCACTATGTTAGACTAGGTTCAACTTGTTATTTTGATAATATTATGCACTTTATTGAAGCTTCACACATTTATTTAATGGCACTATTTACTATTTAGACTTCATTTAAGACAACTTCTTTATTGTTTCTTAAAATAAAATTTTAATAAAAAAATATTATTTCTTATAAAATTTTCACTTAAACTTTATTTTAAGAAACAGTAAAAAAATCGTCTCATGATAGTTCAGGCCCTAGAGCTCTTCTTCTCTCTTCCTCTATATCAATCTTCCAGTTGGTCCGTCCGGTCCGAACGCTCTCTCTCTCTCTCTCTCGATCGAGTATACTCGGCACCATTCGGCTTCTAAGTCCGAGCGTTAGGGTTTTTACATATAGCATTTCCCGCTTAGTAAACCATAACCGTTGGTAAAAACCAGGGGGATCTCGCGGTGAAGGAGAGGGAGAAACAGAAGCTATCTTCGTCTTCTATTTTTCTTCTCCTCTTTCCTTAACCATGTCGGGACGCCCTGCCAAGCGACTCAAACTTCCACCCGAACCCTGCGAAAGGAGAGGGGAAGACGATTATTTGCCTGGCAACATAACGGAGATCGTGATACACAACTTCATGACGTATGATCACCTTGTATGCAAGCCTGGATCCCGTCTCAACCTCGTAATTGGCCCTAACGGGTCTGGGAAGAGCTCTCTAGTGTGCGCCGTTGCTTTGGGTCTTGCCGGAGAGCCGCAGGTCTTGCCTTGGAGATTTTGTTAATATTTTTCTTTGTGAATTTATGTTTATGTTTGCTCATTTGGTTGCTTGCAAATAGAGACCATGCTTTAGTTATGATTTTAACTTTTTGTCGTTTTAATTGAAAACGAATGAATATTCATTAATGTTTTTGGTTTTGGCTGATTTTCAGAGTTTTTGGCTGAAAATCTATAGGTTTAGTGAAGTTTGAAGAAACTTGGGGCTTATGAGAAAAACTCTGCTGAAACTCTTGGTTGCCAAAATTATATTAGAATGCAATTACTGAGGCCTTACTATGATATGGGATAAGATGTAGTAGATGATCAATCAGACCTTCTATTATCACTTTGGACATCAGAACATGGAAAAATCAAAGGGATCAGGATTTTTGAAATATAAACGGTCCATTCTCTCAATAGAGAATGCCAATGGCTGTGATTCTCATATTGCATCATCAAGATTGAAGATCAAGTCAACAAGTATCCAAAGGCGAAGCACATCATTGTTCAGTCACCTAATGATCAAGATTTGGAGGCAAGAACTAGTGACTCAAAAACCTAGCGACTCAAGCTACTTACTCCATTTTTTCTCTCATGAATACAATAACAAATGCACCTTAGGCAAGTGCTAGTAGCATAGGTTGATATGATGACGATGAGGATTTGATTGCCACTAATGAAAATTAGGGGACAACTAGACCTTTCTATGTGAATTTTTATTTCAAGATAGGTTTTCTTAAATTATGGAGTTTGTCTCATTTTTTGGGGGTTGGGAGAGGGTTAGAATTGGATTATATAATTGAATTATTTTTCTACTGCAACTGCCTTCAAATGGGCTTAATTCTTGTGATAAAAATCAACTGATTTTATCTCAATCTTCTCTCCCATCTCTCCTCCAGCTGTTGGTCTTTTCCAGCAGGTCTAAAGGGCACCAAGTGCTCTGTGCAGCTGCTGGCCACCTTTCGGCTGCTATTGTTGGCCACCTGCAGTCACTGAAGGTTTTCCTGGTTGCTGCCGCCATCCACCAGGTCTGGTCAAGATCTGCAGGGAGGAGGGAAAACTGTTTACAGCAAAATAAAAGTAGAATACAGCAGTTTGCTGCTGTGGACGGGTTCATAGATCAAAATCAGTGGAAGGGGTCTGCTGTCTGAGGCAATCCGCAACCTAGAGGGATGGGAAAACCAATTCTTATTGCTGTTTACATCAATTTACATCAATTCAAAGATGGAAAACAGCAGATAGCTTGCTGTCCACAGCAAGAAAGCAACCAAATGGGAGAGAAAAAGTCATCTAGAGTGTGAAAATATGTTTGAGATACTTTGAATTGATTGATAGATCGTTAGAGAACTATAAAATTCTTAATACTGTGTACTTGCATCATAATTTTAAGTGGTTATATACCAAATTTCATGTGTTTTAACTTAACCCAATCACACATTCTTTTTTTTTTTTTTTGTACATATAATTTAAAAAGCAGCAGAAACCCAAATAAAATTGAATCTGTAAATCGACAAAGTTATCACAAGAAGCAAAACTAAAACTTTCATGTTGGAATTGAAGCAGAGTTTTAAAACCTCTGTTTTTGAAAGCAATAGTTTAATTTTTACTCATGTTGTATGTGAATAAAACCAACAATTGTAAGAGATTTTGTGGTGTTTTTATAGTTTAAATCTGATATTGTTTTTAAACTCCATTCAACCAAATGTTGGATTCTTGTAATAATTTTTCACAACATCTTTTCTAGCTCATTGACATGTTTACTGCAGCTTCTTGGAAGGGCTTCGAGTGTAGGGGCTTTTGTGAAGCGGGGTGAGGAATCCGGTTATATAAAGATTGCTTTGAGGGGCTTTACCTCGGAGGAAAATATTACAATTTTGAGGAAGATTGATATTAACAACAAGTCTGAGTGGACTCTCAATGGTATTATCATATCGAATACTTGCCTGTTAAGTTTTTGTCCCCGCAGGTTATATGGTTGTAACAATTTTTCATTAATGGGTCTTGTTCCTTCTAGGATTTTGGAAATATTTATATCTTATGATGCTTCTGCATGTCAGTGAATGCTTTTATCAACTTCTGTATTGCAGGTGCTGTGGTGCCCAAAAAAAATGTTATTGAGGTTATTCAAAAGTTCAATATTCAAGTCAATAATTTGACTCAAGTGAGCTCCTAAACTCATACCTCATGGTTGATATGGAAATCTCTCTCTCTCTCTCTCTCTCTCTCTCTCTCTTTATATATATATATATATATATATATTCACTAGCATGAAATACATTATCTTCCTATCAAATAGGTGGATTTTTAGTTTTGTTTTAATAACTTGGCATTTCATTGGTAGTTGAACATATATTCCAAGAGGTTCTTCCTTTGTTAGTAACATCATTGGCATGCTGACCACTGTATTGGGCATTTATGAATTTGGATTTGCATGTGATCATTGGCTGGCATGATGCAAATTGAACTTGAAAAAATTCAGGGGGAAAATACAAGGTGCGTAATCCAGAAATTGAAAATAAATCATCTAAATCGTAATACGATAGCTCAGAAATAATAATTTTTTAATCTAGTAGACTAATGCTGAAAGATGGCGAAAAAGGATTCATGTAGCTGACCCCACGTAGTGGGACAAAGGCTTGATGTTGTTGTTGTAGACTAATGCTGAAAGAATGCAAATAAGAATAGAAGATAGTTTTGCGGCAAAATTAATATTATTAATTGATGTGATCTGACGAAAGAAATTTGTATGCTCTAAATTTTGTACAAATTAGATTGCATTTATATCGGCTTATGCATATCAAGAAAGTGCTACAAAGGAAATGAGATAGACTTGGTGCAAAAAAGGCTAAGATGAGGGATCACAGAAGGAGTGATGTCTAAAGTTGGCTTTTATAACTAGTGTAAAGTTTATACCATTGTATCCCTCAAGTTATAGCCAAGGTTGTGAAAATCAGATCGGACGTCGAACCCGAAATATGAGAGGTTCAAGGTTCAATGGTTCGATAGGGGTTGAACTGGATGACATAATAAATATTATAATTATTTAAATAAAAAATAAATAATATAATAATTATATAATGATATAAATTTGAGATTAAAAATAAATTTAGTTTATATATAAACGTATAAATTTAACATAAATTATTATTATTATTATTATTATTATTTTATGTTAAATTTAATATAAATTATTATAAACTATTGTTAATTTATGTTATATATTTAGATAAATTTTACAACCATAAATTATATATTAAATTTTCATTAAAATTTTACATCTATAAACATTCATGTTAGATTATTTAAAATTAAAAAAAAGATAAAAATTAATTTTTAATAATGTATATTTAAAAAAATAAAAAAGATAAATAATTAAATATAATTAACCAATAAAATAAATATTATTCTCATTATTAAAAGGAAAACTATTTAAAAATATATAATGTATAGTTTTAAAGTAGAAATTTCAACTAGTTGTGTAGTCCCACATTATTGGGAGCTTTATCTTATGTTGTTTATATAGCTCTTCTTGTTTTCATGGGTTAAAGACTCACATGGGGTGGTGGGACCACGTGGGTACGATTTGTTAGTGCTTAATTGATATATAATCATTATAAATTTTTTGGCCATTATTAAATAAAATGTGTTATATTTAAATTAATTTAATATTTAATAAAGTATTTTATATTAAATTAAATTATTTAAATAGATTATGAATTGAACCGGTCGATTCTTAAAATCGGAACCGCTTCAACGGTTTGCTGGTTGAACCGCCGGTTCAAACTAGTTTGATGTTGGGTCGTTTTTTCATGAGGACCAAATCGGCCATATGAACGGTTCACGGTTGAACCGGGCGAACCGATCCTTCTGGTTTTCAAAACCATGGTTATAACTATTCTTGACCTTGGCCCGTTCATTGTGCATGTCTTGCGCATGGTTTTCATTTGTTAAAGTTATGCATAGTTAAAATGAGAGATAATACAAATTCCCTCCTGTATTGACGGAGGTGGGAGAGGGAGGAACTAAGCATCTCAAATTTGGAGAACATTTGAATGACTTCACATAATAATTTTTATTAATTAGTCAAATAATCTATCAATTGAAAATAGGCCCAATTCGGTTCCATTGTGACTTGGTTTTTATTGTGGGCTAATTTGATTACTTGTAGTTGATTTATGGCCAATTGGGTTTTTGCAAGCTTGTTTGGATTGAATAGTGGTATGTTCTGCATCAACTTTAATGGGTACAAATAACTCTTTTTTTTAGAGTTAATATTCATATACTCATCCAAGAGATTAGGAGCTTGTTTTTGCAGTTCATTCTTTGTCATCTCTCAGTATCATTTTAGTGTAGTTTATCTTTCTACCTAACTTATAACTATGGGTGTAAGTGAGTCGAGCAAGCTCAAATTTTGCTTGTTAGTGAGTCAAGCTTATTGAGTTATGAGCTTATATTAGAGCTATGATATCGAGTTTGAGCTCATGGAGAGCTTGCGAGCCACTGCTATCTTAAATTCCTTTTATTTCTCAATTCGCCATTTATCCTGTTGATGTAACCTCTCATGAGTTCCTTTCACAGGAACTTTTTTTCTTCCACAAGTGATAGTGCTAGTCTCACGATGCCTTTTCTAACTAGCTCCTATCACGTTGTCTCGTGATCTTGCCGGTTTTGTCTCCTCTAAATTCCTTCTTCAACGAGCTCCATTGCAATCACACTCAACATTGCTCATGCATTTTCTGAGAAGTTCCCATTGTGACTTTTCAATGTGCTCCCAATGCAGTTCTACAGTATCATAGTCCTGTCAATGCATTCCCTAGTGATTTCCATCGGATCTCCAACAAGGTCTTACAATCCCATATTCTCTTGCTTTGGCTCGAACACACCAATTAAGCGCGAGCATGTTGTTATTCTGACGAGCGAAGCTCAAATTCGTCGTATGAGCTCGACTCAAGTTTGAGCTTGCCATTGAGTAGACGATTTGAGCTTGAGTTAGCCTTGACTTGAGCTTGACTTGACTTGTTTACATCCCTTCTTAAAACCTATGCTCAACATTTTTTCCAAGTCTCAGTTCATCTAAAATGACATTCGCAGCGTCTAAGTATGTTAGTGGAAATTTCAATGATGGGATGTAGTAACAACATTCATAGTCAAAGACTCAAAATCCCTTTTGGGAAATAATCTTCTTACAATTCTTTAGGTTCGAATACTACTTGACAAGGCAATATCTTTAATGCTAATGTCAAGTCTCATGAACATATTAGGATGTAAATCTAAAACATAAGCATTAGAATAAATTTTCCTATTTATTTTGAAAGGGTTGCAAGTCATTGAATGCAATTTCCTAGAACTAGTTTGCCTAAAACATTCAAGAAGTACACAAATCATTATAAAGTCACCTTCATTATACTTCCGGGAACTTCTCTTTACATTTAAAACATCATAATATTTTGTATCATGCAATTCACTTTGCTTTGTAACATCATCATATAAATTATACATATGTTGTGCAAATGATGCAATAGAATTATAATATACATGCAGTGGTAAAGTAATCAGATCTATAGACTTTTTTGGGTTCCATCCCTAATAATTTCAATTGGTGTTATGCTCATAGTTTTATATATACTTTTATCATATGTAAAATTATGGCAGGATGATGCATATCCTAATTACTTGGACTTTTTCGACCACATTTCTCATATTTTATAGGCTTCTATTTTCTCAGTTTGGCCATCAATTTGAGGGTAGAAGATTGATGAAAACTTAGGTAGCACCCATTATTTTCAAAAGTTCTTTAAAAAATAAGAAACAAAATTAACATCTCTTTTAAATATTGTTGTCAATGGTAACCCTTGCAATCTAACTATTGCCGTAAAGAAAAGTATTGATACGGAAGATGCATAAGTGGATTTTAAGCATGGAATGAATATGCCATTTTAGAAAACTATCTTTCACCACTAGTACACTATCATGACCTCTATTAATATGGGATAATCCTACTAGAATATCCATGCGCATATCAACATAGGAAGTCAAAGGGCAAAAAGATAATTATACAAGACAGTACGTTTTTAATAGTTCACCAATTTGGCATGAATCCCATTGACTCTTAGTTGCGTTTTATCATAATGAATGTTAGTTAAACACATTCTAGTAAATGTATGACTTTTTCTTGACCAACAAGACATGATACGGATAGCATGTATTTCCCCACTAAGTATGGTCATGAAAAGATGCATAAGAATGCAAAAACTACTACTTTTGTAAAGATTTAAGCTTAAACCATTAAGGAAGCAGAAGGAATGTATGGCATATTCTTATGATCTCAATACATTAAGTAAAATTCATGGCTAGTTGAATACTTTTCCCATGTTCAGTCAAAGTTAGGTACATGAATATGCAAAACGTAGGAAAATGCATTTATAGAATGTTTCAAGGTAAATTGTAGTTCTAAAGGTACTTAACCTACTTGGCATATATATTACTCAAGTTCTTCTGAGTATTTATTATGGGCATCACTTTGGGTTCATGGGTCAGGTTTGTGTTTGTGACCTGAAAACGACCCAACATGAATATGGTGAATTCAAACCCAACTCATTTATTATAAGGATAAAAAAGAAGCTCAAACATGGCTAAGCTAAATTCAAACCTGATCGGCACGACATAATTTTTTTCAAGTTATGATGAGTTTGTGTCAACTTACCAAAAATAAATACAATTATTTGATTCTTGACAACTGAGATAAACAACAATAAATTACAATTTCATAAGTTTTTCATTAGAAAAAGAATAAAAATGGCGGGTTCATTATTTTCAAATTGACTTGAATTTGATTTGTTTTATTTTTCAAGTCACTTTAGCTAACTTGAACTTAATTCGAATCTTACATGGGTTGACCCAAACCTATATTTTTCATGTTGGATTTAAGTTAAGTTTTCATATTGGGTCTAGGACTGACAACCATAGCATTTTATGGATCTCAATGTTTGATTATCAGAAATGAAAACAAATTTCTTTATCAGTAAATAATGTCACTTGTATCATATAATTTGAACGAGAGCATAAAATTCTTTGTCATAAGTTGAGTATTTTTATCCAATCTCATTCAATTTATAACCAAATCAATTAATTTGGTGACCTTGTGATAGGATTTGATCATCAAAACAACACAAAACAATAAATAAAATAATAACTTGCTTTAAATGGATACATAAATAACACCAAGTGGGATGTATTTACTAATCTCCAAGCAAAGAAAGACGAGATACAAGTTGATTCACTGTTTGAGAGGTGAATCAACTCTCTCACAATTCCTAGCAGCCACTAATAATCCAAATACCCAACAAAAACTGTTGCAACAAACAAAACTTAACATAAACCCTAACAGTCTACAATCTCCCCCCTTAAATAACCTAAGTCCCCTAATAAATGCCTCTTACATCTTTCCCAAAGAGTTTTACCCCAAAGCCTCTTCTCTTATAGGTGATAAATGAGGTCCTAGGCCCCACTTGGGCAGTTGGGCTGCTGCTCGCCTGGGCAGGTGGGCCGCCACCAGCCGTATCAATACTCTTCTCCCCAAAAGTCACATTGTCCTCAAGATGGAAAGAGGGGAATTGCTTATGGATGCCATGTCGCCTCATACTATGGTAAATCCTTCCACTTTATCAGCATCTCCCTGATCCACTTGTCTCCTTGACGCACATCTTTTACATCAAATGATTCTAATATCATCTCCACATTCTCTGATAGTGTGGTCGGTAGTGCGGGCGAGGGTGTGTGGTTTCCAATGGATCGTCTCAGTTGCGATACATGAAATACATGATGGATGACTGAGGTCGATGGCAACTGTAAGCGATATGCTACTGCGACATTGTGCTCCACTACCTCATATAGCCCAAAGTAGCAGGGGAGAGCTTCTTATTCATTTGTCGAGCCAAAGTCCTCCGTATGTAAGGTTGTATCTTTAGATAAACCCTGTCCCCAACCTTAAATTGCACGTCTCTTCTGTGTCCATCCGCTTGCTTCTTCATGATTTGCTATGCTCTTCGTAGATGTTCCTTCAATATGTTAAAATATAGTCTTTTTCTCCTAAGTACTGCTCCACTAATGGCACTGGTGTGTTGTCGTGACCATAATATATTAAATGAGGTGGATCCCCCCATATAGGATTTTAAATGATATTGTTTGAGCAGCTGTATGATGTGAAGTGTTGTTACCAATATTTTGCCAAGGATAACCACTTGGACCACATCTTTGGTGCATCTAATACAAATCAATGAAGATTAGTCTCTACACTGTGATTCACCACCTTCGTCTAGCCCTCCGTTTGTGGGTGGTAAGCTATACTCTGCTTCAGGATAGTCCCATGCATCTTGAATAACTCTGATCTCCAGAAGTGGCTCAGAAAGGCCTTGTCCTGATCGAACATAATGGCCTTGTGTATACCATGCAAATAGACCACCTCTCTAATGAATGTGGCTGCCATCGACATTGCAGTGTATGGGTGGCATAAGAGAATAAAATGAGCATATTTGTTCAATTTTTCCACCACCACTAGAATCACAGTGAACCCATCTGATCTAAGTAGTCTCTCAATGAAGTCCATAGTCACCCCTTCCCACACCTTCTCGGGTAATACTAAAGGCTGTAGAAGACCACCTGAAGCCATAGTCAGGTATTTGTGTCTTTAACACAAATCACAACTGGCCACCAACTTATCTAAATCCTTTTGTATGCCCACCCAGTATAGCTCCGCTGTCAATCTATGATGTCTTTTGAACTCCTGAATGTCCCCCAATAGCTATGCCATGAAACTTCTGTAACAAGTGAGGGATGTGTGGCAATGTCCTCGAAGGCCCATATCGGCCTTGGTATAGCAGCTTTTGACCCATTGAAAGTAACCAAGATGGCTATCATTGTCCTGCTATAAGTCTCCTCTAATCTTACTCAGCTTCTCATCCTGCTCGCTCTCACGCTTTAAGGCTTTCCAATCCACCACGATGGGAACATATAGAGCCATAACTTGAGAGTCTTTACTACGCCTGAAGAGAGCATCTCCATTTTTATTTTCCAACCCGGGCTTGTACTGGATCTCAAAATCATAACCCAATAACTTGGAAAGCCACCGTTGATGCTCCTCTGTCACCATCCACTGTTAATAATAACTTCAAGCTCCTCTGGTCGGTATTGACTATGAAGTGTCGCCCCAACAAGTAAGGTTGCCACTTTTGTATTGCCAACACTATTGCCATCAACTCCCTTTCATATACTAATTTTAGCTTGGCCCTATCAATCAACACCTGGCTGAAATAAGCTATAGGTCTCAGACTCTACATGAGAATTGCTCTCACCCATAACCTAATGCATCAGAGTCTCCACTACAAATGGCTGGCTAAAATCTATTAGTGCTAACATAGGGGCAATCATCATGGTTTTCTTCAGCATTTGTGGTTGCCCCCATTTGAAACTATCTTCTTGAGTTGCTCTGTCAAGTGTCAACGACCATGCCATAGAGCTGTATCCCCTCACAAACTTAATGTAGTACCTTGTGAGTTCCAAGAACCCCCTTAACCCCTTCAAGGTTTTGGGTATGGGACACTCCAACTTAACCTCTATTTTGAAAAGATTTGCAGCTACTCTTGATTTGGACACCACATGTCTCAAATACACCACCCTATACTGTGCAAATGAACACGTCTTCAAATTGTAATTCAATTGATGCTCTTTCAATGTCAGTAACACGAACCTCAAGTGTTCCACAAGCTCAGCCTCAGATCGGCTATACACCAAGATGTCATCGAAGAAAACCAATACAAACTTGCGGAAGTAGGGCTTGAATAACTTGTTCATAAGCGATTGGAAGGTAGCTGGGATGTTGGTAAGCCCCAAAGGCATCACTAAGAACTCATGGTGGTCTTCATGAGTCCTATAAGAAGTCTTGTGGATGTCAGCTGTCCACATTTTGATATGATGGTATCTCGATTTCAATCAATCTTGGAGAACATCTTCGCTTCATATAACTCATTTAGCAACTCATCAATGACTAGTATATGAAACTTATCAACACCGTTTATTTATTCAGAGCCTAATAATCAACACAAAATCTCCAACTACCATCCTTCTTCTTCACCAGCAACATAGGATTGGAGAAGGGACTAACACTGGGACAAATGATATGGGCCTCCAACATCTCCTTGACCAGTCTCTCAATTTCATCCTTTTGAACCCTATGGGTACCAATAGGGTTGAACACTGATAGGGGATACCCTCTCCTTCAGGATGATGGCATGCTCATGCTCTCTAGGGGGTAGGCCTTGAGGCAGCTGGAACACCTCATTAAATTGTTGCAAAAGTATCTGGACTATCTCTGGAACATCCTCTTCTTTCTCTATGCTTCCCTCTCCCTTGAGGCTCTGGCACTCCACCATGAATTCCATCCCTGCTTCCTGTATTGCCCTTACCATGGTCTTAAGAGAAACCCTAATTTTGGACAGACTAGGATCCCCCGTGGTTTTGGTTGATGTGTGAAGGTAAGCTAATGTCAATAGAAGTTGAGATTAAAGTGAGGTTTTTGCATTTTGAAGAGGAAGGGAAAGCTTAGGCCCCATTTGTGAGGGAGAGAAGAGATGAGCTTATAGTCCTTTTAGGAGGGGTGGGGGTGGGGGTGGGGGGGGGGAGTAGATGCCGAGGCCACTTGAGGTTTTGATGCATGCACGAGTTGGGAATTGGTAAGATTAGGCTAGGTTTATATATTTATTTTTAAAATTTTGTTTTATAAATTAAACTCTAAATGATTATTTGGCACCATTGCATGTTATGAGGAGTATGAGATTCAAGGGATAGGACAACAATAACAACGACATCAAGCCTTTATCCCACTACATGGGGTCAACTACATGAACCCTTTTTAAGAGTTAATATCTAAATTCAAGGGATAGAATGTATGCAAATTTTTCTTTTTTTTTTTCTTAGGGGCTGGGGCTGTTTTGTTGGAAGTGGGTGTAAAGTATTTCAAATGCAGGGTTTTTTTAAATACTGGTGTTTGGTTGGATGAAAAGTTATTGTAGAGTAAAGTAAATATAGTGTAAATGGTTCATTTTTGAGGAAAAACTCTAGTTTTTAGCGAAAACTGTTTACACCGCAAACAAGTTTGCTTGATCACTGTCATCATCTTTGGACTTTACACTACATTCATTTTATTTAAAAAAAAATTACATGTATATACTTTATACTCATCCAAACAATTCGAAAGTATTCCTTTCACTTTATATTTCTTTTAAATTACATTTTTTTAAACAACATTTTTTTTAGCCAACTAAATAACCCCTTAATTAATGGTAAACAACAAGATGAATACATATATGTATATGTATGTGTGTGTATATATTTATATATCAATTTTGATTAATTAAAAATAATATATATTTTTCTTAGAATAATGATTTTTTTAAGTACCGTAGTAATTTTTAGTTTTAGTTTTAATTAAATTTTATTCTAAAATTGATTAAAATATTATGCATGTGTAATTAGATAATAATGTTAATTGTAATAATTATAATTATAATTTTTAATTTAATCTAATTTGTAATAAAAAATAGATTTTCTTTTTTGTAAATCTTCGTTGCTCAAGTACGGTATATTTCATCTCATATCCTCACCTTGTCTCACATGTGTAGGCAAATTTCATGTTTTTCTTTTATAAAATGATTTGATGATGCAATACACTTTTCTAGGTATTTCCATTATGTCTCACATGTGTAGGCAAATTTCATGTTTTTCTTTTATACAATGATTTGATGATGCAATACACTTTTCTAGGTATTTCCATTATTTCAGATGCGTCGATGCAATCTGTTATAATAATCGAGTTATGATTGGGTGACTTTTGTAGTAGATGCATCTTAAGTTTGAGTTGCACAACATCACATCAATTAAACATTGTTTTCGTTTTTTTATCGACTTAGTTGTAGGGTTTCTACCTTATAACCTCGATGCTATGAATGCTTCGACAGAGTCTATTCTCACGGTATGGTTGACGTTTGAATATTCTGATGTTAGCATTGCATTTTAAATTGAAATTATGCGACTTTGCATCCGTCGTCTGCTATTTTTGTCATATCGCCTGAGTTGACTTATGAAATAAGTACATAGAGTTCAACATGCTGAATCAACCAGGATATTAAAATATTACTCTATTATCTTACATTCTTTTATTAGAACCCTCCCCTTTGTACACATGGTCAATTCAATTATGTCTGAGAAGTAGTTTTGATTTCTTTTGTTTGCCATGTTGTTGATCGTTATCAATTGTGCTATGGTTGATCCTCATGTTATTCGAGTCATGGGTACTATTCTTCATGACATGCATTTGAATCTGGCCCAGTTCTTACCTCAAGATCGAGTATGCGAGTTTGCTAAGTTAACTCCTATACAACTGCTGCAAGAAACTGAAAAAGCTGTCGGTGATCCTCAATTACCAGTTCAACATCAGAAACTTATTGATAAAAGGAGAGAATTGAAGGATCTTGAAGTGGTATGTTTCTTAACGTTTTGGGCCATCATGCAATCATAAAATATAAGTTTTGAGTACAAATACCCTATTCTTTGGGACGAATAATCTACTACCTGTGGATAATTGTTGTAATTGTTGTGGACAAAATTCTGCTAAAGCTTTTGTGATGCACTTATATGTTGTAGAGTGTTGCCAGAAATAAGGATACGTTGAATCAGCTGAAAGCCCTTAATGCGCAGCAAGAAAAGGACGTGGAGCGTGTCCGTCAAAGAGAAAAAATTTTGTCCAAGGCAAGTATATTATTTTGAAATTTTATTTTACCTGTTGCAATATTATACTTATTTCTGTCTTTTGGATCCTGACATATGTGGTGAATATGACAATTCTTTTAGAAGTCTGTGGTGTCTTAGATAAATTCCTTCAGTATAGCTTTAATGTCAACTCAATATTTTAGAAAGCATGAATCCAATGTGAAGCATGCACTTCATGCACTTCTGTTGCATTTTCTTGGTTTAAAAGAATATAAATAAGAACTTTCTGGTATTGAACAGATACGTTGAAATACAAAATTACTGCATCTTTATTAATGTAGGCATTATTTGGTGTGATGTGTTCTAGAGTTAATTTTAAAACATCTGAAATGAATTTCTTCATAAACACTCTTTCATCAAATATTAAGAATCTATACTTTGAGACATAGAAGTAGACATTTCATAAATTGAATTACATCTCGAAATGGTAAATTGTTCTATATCTTCACAACTATTAAAATTTTAATTAATAGTGCTGTGAGTTTAAAGTTTACGTTTCAAATATCACACCCAATTATTCAACTCCCAGTGAAAGAGGAACTAGTGTCATGTAAATTTGTATTTTAAATTGCAGTAAAGGTACCTCAAATATTGTTAAAAAATATTTGGTCAAAACTAAGGCCTTGTTTGGTTAAATGCAAGTACGAAGCATATGCTTTGGTGGTTTGGTTAACGGGGTAAAGGAATTTCCCCCACGAAGTGATACATGGGATTGTTTACTATTTGCTTTTTTGTGTCCGGATGCTCCAAGTGAATAAGAAGTGATTATAACTATGATACTCTTACTTTTTGATGAAATCAAAATGATACCACATATGTTACACGCTTACACTTTCATTATATGCACATGATATGATTTATTATGTAATATATTATCAAGGTTGTGGAAATTGGACCAGACATAGAAATAAAAAAAAAAGAGAGATTCAATGTTCAATGATTCGACTGGGGTTAAACTAGATGACATAATAAATATCAAAATTTTAAAATAATATCTAAATGAAATAATAATAATGTAATAATCATCTAATAATACAAATTTATGATTAAAAAATAAATAGAATTTATACACAAATAATAATCAATTATTTTAAAATTTAGATTCCTTCAATTTTAAATTTAATTTATATTTAGTATAAATTTAATTTAATTTATATTTAGTATAAATTTAATTCACATATAAACTTATAAATTTAATACAAATTATTACTAATTTATATAATATATGTAGACGTAATTTACACCTTAAATGTTATATAAATTTCACATTATAAATTTGGATCTATATATCACTTGTATTAGATCATTTATCATTAATAAATAAACAACTAATTTTTATAGTATATAATTAAAAAATTAAAAAAATAAATAGATAAAAAATTAAATATTATTAATAAAGAGATAATATTATTCACATTCTAAATTAATTAAAAAATCTATTTAAAAATGTTTAGTATATATGTAGTTAACATGGTAACTTCAATATAGTTATTTAGTCCCACATCACATTGAGCACTCTCTTTTAATATTGTTTATATAGCTTTTTAGATTTGCACATATTATGAACTCACATTAAGTGGTTGGGTCATGTGAGTAGGTTTGGTTGGCACTTCTTTGATAAATTTTAGTCATAAAAATTTAATTCTTATTTAATATATATATATATATATATATATATATTATTTATATTAAATTATTAAGTTTAAGAATTTATTTAATATTTATATAAATTATTTAAATGCTTCAATTGACTTGGGAAATTTTTGGAAACTGGGACCAGTTCGCCGGCTACTTGGTTGAACCGACAGTTTAATCTAGTTTTGATTGGTCCAATGCTAAACTAGTTTTTGGGTTTGAACCCTTGACTGATTCCCTGTTCAACCAATTGAATTGGTTGGTCCGGTCTGATTTTTCAATTGACTTGGGCAATTTTTGGAAACTGGGACCAGTTCTCCGGCTACTTGGTTGAACCGACAGTTTAATCTAGTTTAATCTAGTCTTAAGGTTTCTCTCTCCTCTCTCTCTCTCTCTCTCTCTCTTCTTTAATTTTCTGAATGAGCTCACAACCACGAGAGGAAAATGGAGCTTAAATGGGATCCGGGAAATTGATTTTCATTTTATATATAGAAAAAACATTATAAGGGTTTATTGATAATTATAAAAATTGTTTAGTTTTAGTTGTAAATTTCATATAAATTTCTTTTTAACATAAAATTCGGAGCTCCAAAAATTATGAAAAAATAATTAATAAATATTATAATATGCTTAGAATACTTTGGTGAAAATGATTGGTAAAACAGATACCAAATGGTCCTAGAAAACCCACTTTGTGGAAGATGTGCTAATTTCTTATGGAAGACAAATCTAATAACCGACCTCTTATTTTCATATCCACGAGGGCCATAAAAATTGATAAAAATATATTTAAAATATACTGTTAAGTGCTCTACACTATGGTGAAGCTGTTTTGCATGTTAGATGTAAAATGTGTCCAAAAAATTAATTGAATGGACTAAGGTAGACTTTCAACTTATCTAATTTCTCTCAAAATCAAACCAGGAAATTTTGGTAACTAAACTGGGCATAAAAATAATTCTAAAAATTCATGGAAATTTAATAGATACTAAATAAACATGCAAGTCTTACCAGATCCAAATCAAGTTAGTGCGCGTAGTTTAATTGCTATGAAATGATCATTACATTATGTCCCCTCTCTTTCTCTCTCAACTTCCCTTTCTCTGTCTCTAAAAAAATTAGAGAGGTATATATATATATATATATATATATATATATATATATATATATATATATATATTCTCGTACACAAGGTATAATTCAAAGTGTCAAAATTAAGTACCTGTGCGTGCTATTCAAACTCGGTGGAAAAAATTGTAAAAAATTGTTTATGCGTGTTGTTTGAACATGACACAAAAATTTTATGTTGTAGTTTGTCAGGTGACGAAGATTAGAGTGCTTGTTTTTTAAGCTATGTGAGTTAAAAGAATTCTGGCCATGTGAAACTAATCATGCATGCTTAGGTGGGAATGCCCAGCACCCACGAAAATGCCCCCTACATGAGGGAGATGTTGGGAGATTATTGAAATATATACTGGTAGGTGACTCAAAAAAACATATGAGAATAAATTTAAGAACAAAAAATGCAATTAAAAATTGAAAAGTTAAGTACAAACTCGCAACTAGAACAATTTGAATACTTAAAATGCAACCTGCATTGTGATTAACCGAAAATAGGATTTGAATTTAAACATGACATGTATTGAACATAGAACTCAATAACTCAAATACTGGCAAGAAGACTACCACCTGACTCCAGCTAAACACAAAAAAATCCATAAGATTTGTGCCTAAATGAAAACTTGAACGACATAAAATGAATAGATCTATGCCTTCCTATTTATACCTAAAATATGATTCACTGTGGGATTCACCATACCAAAATCCAAGCAGGTAAAAACAATAAAAAGGGTTAAGGTGAAACATATGATGAGATTTCTATTTGCTTTCTATGTCGCGGGATCTGCAACTTATACATGCAAGTGAACAGAAGGTGGAAAGGTCGTCCTTTTAAATTTCAAAATGAGACTGTGTGCATTTTAAGGGTAAATGTTTGCACGAACTATCAAAATTTTGATAGAAGTTAAGTGCTCATCAAAACATAATTATTGAATTAAGTGTGATGCAGCAAGAAGTGTCATTGTCTTGAGGAACATGTAGCCATCCAAAGAAGTGTGCTATTGTCTTCAGAAGTGTACAATCGTCTTGAGAAGCATGTGGCTACCATGAGAAGCGTGCGACTATGTCAAATAGTGTGGCATGACCTTGAGAAGCATGCCATCTCTCTAAAAGCACACAATGCACTAATTATATTGAAAAGGGTGTGAATACATTATGCAAATGCACTGAAAAAATTGTAAGTGCATTATGTAGGTGCACCAAAAAATGTGTAACACATTGAAAATCATATAAATATACTATTCAAATGTACTAAAAAACATGCAAATACATTATGTAGAGACATCATAAAACAAGAACACATTGATATGTGTGCAAATATATTGTGTAAATGTATTAAAAAGTTTGCAGGTTCATTGTATAAGCAAATAAAAGAACACATATATTAAAAGGTGCATGAATACACTGTGTAAATGCATTGAAAAGCCTCCAAATCATATAATAAATTACTTTTGGTTTAAATTTCATCAACATTAAAAAACCTTAACAATTTTGTAAAATATATAAAAAATATTTAAGCGAAATTTATCTCTTATTAACTTAAAAGCAATAATCATTCATCATCCGCAATCATTTATTGATGATGATAAATTTAAGTGTAATCAAAGCTTACGAAAAGCCTATCTTATCGAGCGCATTGCTATGCTTCATTCTCAAATAATATGTTGCCAGTAAGCATATATCATTTTCTAATCGGTGCTCTTAGAATGAAATAACATCATATGTAAACGGTTATAATTAGGGCCATTCGGCTGTGTAGTTTTGTCGCAAAAGGACTTCATTAAATTATAATCATGGCTAGAATTTGCAAGTTCTCCGATGGCTAAAAAATTCATTGAGTAATAAATCATGAGGCGCACTAGGTTTGAGATAAAGCCCTTTGTTAACCTAAAATTGACTTAAATGTATCTTCTTAGATAAATATCCACCTAAGGTTTACAAGGCTCCTTTGGATGAAACAACTCATGGCTGTCGAAAAGGTGCCTTTAGTTAGGATTGGTTGACTATCTTATTTGACTAAGTAGACCGAGGTCCATGATAAATCGAGATAACTGAACTATGGGATCTTGATCGTGTTTGTCATCATTTCCCCACCACTTTCCTTAAGTTTTTTGGTGGTAAATTTCTCAATATACACTAAACTACTACTACTATTTGCTAAACATTTAGCTTATAATAATTAGTCTTAATCACGTGTTACATATATATATAAGGAAATAACCAATGTGTTCGCATATGAATGATTATATATTTCAAAATCCATCTCAACCATCCATTATATCATCATTTGATGCATGTGAAGTAGAGTGGAAAGTTGGTTTAACTATATAAGTGCTACATGATAATGATTCCTATATAGTTAAATAACTACTATGAATAATATTTTAAATTAAACTTTGGAAAGAAGTTATTATTGAATTAATTAAAATATATGTCACACTCTATTTAACCCCCCCCCCCAATCAACCTGTAGTGTAACAGAGAAGGATAATCTAAATAAATATATCTCTTACTAACACCCATCCTAAATTACTTATATCAAAAACGGGTGTGTAGGAAATGATCTATTTAGACTATCCTAATACAATGCATTTTTCAATTTTAACAATTTATTTACACTTCATATTTGTATGCATATTCATAGCTCATCAAATAAAATATAGAGCTTGCTAAACTTGTCAAATAAAATTTACATACCCAATAGTCTGATTGTATAGCTTTTAACTCTGGCTTCTATGCATAACCCAAAAATATATGTACACAAAATGCCTTATCCCTTCTCCTAAGAGCCTTGCGTCTCCTTACTTTTTTCTGCTATGCAACCACTGCTAATGAGCTAAAACTCAATGTCATACACAAGTATAATATAAAGAAATAAGAAACATTAAATTTGCAATCAATTGCAAATAATACTGGGGTTTTATAAGAATCATAAGTTGTTTAAAAAATCAATGCATATTTAACTTTGAATCTTTCATGTTATGTTTATTTTTTAACATTTTTAGACAAATATATGATGACTATAGACTTTTGCACACTTATAACTCTCTCATTCAATGTTGGGTATGAATTCCTAACTTTTAGAAGTGAGAGTGCAGCTCTCTCATTTAAGGTTGGATCTGAATTTTTAACTTTTAGAAGTGAGAGAGACGAGTACCATCTGTACGGTCCCTAAGGCTTACCTCGTTAGATTTTTCACTTTTACTTGTGCGGGTCTATCCCCCATAATTTGATTTTTTATCATTTACCTTTCATTAGGTTTCACATTTTCATAAAATATCATTGTATATCCAGTTAATCGGCTAAACAAGTGTTGAACTCAATGGAACCAGTAAATAATTAACATGCTGGATTAAAAAAACTAATTGCTACCAAAATTATATAAAAATGTTGTATAAAATTGCTCTTATTTTATTTATCATAAATTGAGTATCTCATCTCGTTCTCTAGGGTATTCGAGTAAATTTGTTCACTGAAGCACCCCGGCTTCTTTTCCTCTTGTATACAACCTCAAGTAAGTTTCTCCTCACTCAACACTTCCCTTACCTTTCTTTCCTCTTCCTCCCTTCTCTTATTTTCCTTACCCGATCTCCACCCTTACCCGATTTTCTAAAATCAGCCGTGGCAGCCCACAACCCTCGCGGCCTTTAGAGCTCTTGTGAACATTTTGACAATTTTGGGTATTATGATATACTAATGTACTCATACATATATAATCATTACAAAATATTGGATTTTATAAATATACTCATAATCATTTTCATGGAGTGCAAAAAATGGGTATAAAACTTTTAAGATTTTTAAAAATTTACCTTTCAAAATTTTGGGCATTATAGCTAGGGCCTTTGGATCACTCACAACTCACAAATGGGATTATTAGGGATAAACCAGAAAGATGCAGCAGGTCAACGGGGAAAGGCTAGTATTTGATTTGTCATCATTGATTTTTTTTTCTTCCTTAAGTTGAGAGGCCTTGATCTATTTTATGGCATCTATAAGAGTACAATGTCAATATTCATCCTGAAACACATTTTTAAGATCACAATCTGAGGTTAATACTTTTTTAGTGGATCAATATAAAATGAATGTCGAACTCACTATGGAAGAGGGTAGGTGATCAAATGGTCCAAAAGCGAGGAAGTTAATATTTACCCGTCATAACTTTTAACAGACCTATATTCGACAATTTAAGATTTATTGATTTTTTATATTTGTGCATTCCAGTGTTGCACTGGCATGGCCTATTTAGCGTTATTAAATTCAAACTTGCAGGTTGAAACTCTGAAAAAGAAATTGCCTTGGCTTAAGTATGATATGAGAAAGGCGGTCTACAAGCATGCACAGAATCAGGAGGCAGAAGCAAAGAGAAAACTGGACGAAGCTGCTAAAATGATGAATGAACTTAAGAAACCCATTGAGTATGTTACTAACCAATCATAAGAATTATTTTCGGTTGTTCTATTGAGAATTCATCATTTGGTTGGAATAACATCCATATTATTTATATTTTTTCTGCTAGAATGTCATTGAATCCATGTAAGTGGGTACAAAGATTTATGTTTATCAAATACCTTTGTATGTGAACTAGGTTTAGTGAAGTACGTGGCAAGTTCCTCAGGAGTTATGTTTAAGTTAAGATTAGAGTAACTCTTGTGAAGAATAATTTAACTGAGACATTCCGGTGTATTCTTATTAACTTTATTTTCCGACTTTAAATTCCATCTTAGTTTTGTACTGGAGGTAGGGGTCATTTTACAGCATATCTTTCATCTTTTCAGGAGTAACCATTGTTTTGATTTCTGGTTTCAAATTCGTTAGATCTCTAGAGCTTTTATTTTTGACAATAACATTGGAAGACTAACTTTGGTTGTGGATTTGAGATTGATGATGCAAACTATGATTGGATTCCTTCTTAGAAGTATGATATTTTGGCAGTGATTATTGTGGATAATTATTATCATAAAGTTTATTATAGGAAGATTGACATTATATGCACTTATTATTTTATTTCATATAGTCAACTTGTTAGTTGATTATTAGTCTTTGTGGAAGTGCATGCTTGTTGTGTGTATTATGAAGATGATGCTAAGTTGATATCCTTATGGTTGTAAAGTCAGTTTCATGGTAAACATATGTTTAAGCCAGGAATAAATGGTATGCTAAGTTTCTTATTAGTTTAACCACAATGGCAACTGATTAGTTTTCATGAGTTTTGTGGTTTTTTTTTGTCCTTATTTAAACCATTTGATTAATAATAATCCTATGATCAATTCATATATCAAGATATGATCTGGTCACCCTTATTTTGGTCCTCCTGTTTTATTAAGGCCTAGTTTTTGGGGTGGGAAGGCTGGTTTTCAAGGTGGGTTATTTGTTTGAAAAAGTCTTTTCTGGCTTGGTTGAAGTGACCTTGGAGGTGACATTGTAGTTGACACAATTCATGCCAATGATGTTCTTTATTTAACGTAGCTTGGAAGTGCTCACACAAAATTTTTATTTATGTTTGGCTTATTGTTGTTTGAAAGTCTTTTATACCAAGATGCTATGCTTGAAGTTGCCCTTTACGAGGATTGAAGTTGCCCTTTACGAGGATTCCTATGGATGAACCTGCACTTAATAAGGTTTAAAAGGTGCCGAGGCTAACGAATCTGAGATTTCATGAGTTGCTTAAGACATTCCTCAGCATTAAGGTAAGGACATAATTGTCAGGAGAAAGATTAAGAATGAAACAATGTGACAAGGGAAATAGTAACTTGTTATTTTATCGTAGTATCTTATTGTTACCTAATGCATCCGTTGTGGTTACTATGTCACTGCAGTGACTCAAGGCTTTTGTGTTCATTGTGTAGTTCCTCTGTCGTTTATTATTCTTTTGTTTTCTTAAACACAGAATCCTAAATATCTAGTTTTACTATTATGCAAAGTTTTAGTCCATCCAGTTGTTAACATAATGTCATCTTAAGCTACTATTATAAGCTGATGATGAAATTATTTACCCCAGTGATATCTGTTCAATTTCTTCATTCGGAAGTTTGGTTTGGCAGTTAAAAAGTTAAATCTTCCTTCTGTGGACTGTGATGTTTGTTTGATTGTTCTCTTAGTATGAGTATTGGTATTGTGGGCTCTTTATACTTTTTTTTTGGGTAGTGGCCACTCACCGTGATATTAATCAAATGAAATTTAGGACATTTTTATTAGTTAAGCATTAATGGAAAATTTTCATTAATATTCATATATAGAAGTTTTATGCTTTTAACTGTCTACGAATGATGGAAAATTCTTTTTAATATTGGGATATAGTATTTCCATGCATTCAACTGACAGATGGTTGCAGTAAAAAAAGCACCAAGATCTATGATTAATTTTTATGAAGGATGGCAGTGACCACTACTTACTTTCCGTGATTTCTTCTTCTTTTTGAAGATGCTAAAGTTGATGAATGCTCTGGTAGATAATTGGCTGTATTGATTTCAATATTTAGGTGTTTTGGGCTAATGGGTAATGCCTGTCACTTGGTCACTGTTTGTTTAATTTTCGTTTTCTTCAATTTTCATCACTTACAGAATTCTATGGTGAACACCGCAACTAGTTTTGAATATGAAAAATTTATGCTTCTGAGTTCCTTTTGGAGGTATCATTTAGCAAGTTGCCACATTTAGGTCTTTTCTGGCCTTATTGCATTAGGTCTTATTAAACCTAGTGAGTTATTTATTGTGGTTTTCAAAGGATTAACTACCATAGTGTATCGATGTGAACTGTTATTCTTGTAGGAAACATAAGATGGAAAAAGCAGCGCAAGAATCAATTGTCAAGAAAATTAATGATCAAATAACCAGGAATTCAAAGAAAAGGATGGATTCAATAGAGATGGAGAGCAGAATGGTATGCTATACTTGGAGTTTCTACAAAATTACAGTTAGGATTACAGAATGGTAAACATATGTATCTTGATAGGGGGCCCAAGTGCGAGCCAAATATGAAGAAGTAGAAGATTTAAAAAAACAGGAGAAATCCCGTCAGCATAGGATTCTGAAAGCCAAGGAAGATTTTGCAGCTGCTCAAAGGCAACTTGCCGAACTTCCAGCCTACAATCCTCCTAAAGAAGAGCTGGTATGCTTCCCTTTCATATATATATATATATATATATAGTTGACTGCTGTCATTTTAGAAGGATTGATCATTCATCTTAAACTACTTAATGAATGAAGAAGCTTTGCAGCAAGATTGAGCACATGAGCACACTAAATATAATTGTAGGAATAGAAAAAGAGGAAATGGCGCAAGGCTCTGATGGCACAGTGCCTGCATGGTAACATTGATCTTGCTTGACACATTAGATGAGTCATCCTGCAGCCTTGCCGCTACAAGCTGCGACATGATGGGCATCTTAACTCCATTTCTTCTATCCACAGATGGCCTCATCTCGAAGTGAATAGCATATTGAGACTATTATTGACTTCTCAATATGAAAGTCTCACACACCAACTGAAAGCAAGGGATTATACGTATAACCTTAAAAAGAGCTATTTAGTTTCTCTGCAGAAAATAATTTAGAATAGCGGGAAGTCTTCCCAGGCACACTGATGTGTAAATGCAATCAAAATGAAGCTTAATCTTTATTGGTAGACAGATGTATTTGGAACAGTAGGAGTTTTTTTAGAGCAAATACCTTGAATTTAATTATTTTTTAACACAGATATTTTGAGATCAAATGTGTGAACATTCATCTTGAACTTAATTTTTTATATATGCGATTGTGATATTTTTAGTAGAATTCATGTTGAATGGTTGAAGTGTAGGAATGCATCGGGCTTGTTGTGTGATAGAAGTCCCCTTCAAACTTAAGGGAAAATTCTATAAAATGGTGGTTAGACCTGCAATGTTTTATGGTGCAGAATGTTGGCCATTAAAAGAGAAGCATAATATTAAGTAGTGTTGTAGAGATGAGGATGCTCAGGTGGACGAGTGGCTTTACTCTTAGAGACAAGATATGAAATGAGCATATACGTGGAAAGGTTGGAGTAGTTCTAGTGGAAGATAAGATTAGAGAGAGTCATCTTAGATGGTTTGGTCATATAAAACGGTGGGCTTCTGATGACCTGGTTAGGAAAGTAGTTGCTTTGAGGCGGATTGATGCGTAATCGGGAATCGAGGCGTTTTTTCTAAGCGAGGCGAGGCGTAAGCCTCAAAACGATTAAAATAAGATAATTTAAAATTATAAATATGGACAAAAAATAACAAAATATTATGTCAATTATGAATTTAAAGATTTGTTCTAAGATAATATTACTGGAATACAAGATTTAAAATAAACTCACTTAAAATAAAACATCCCCTTATGATCAAGACCCAATGCAGGCTCATCATCACTTTGATTGTCTTCATAAGAATCATCATAATTAATGTCAAAGTCATCCTCAAACTCTTCTTCATCTATAATATTTTTTCTTTTATCCCCTATATCAGTTAATATTTCATTAGCTCTAGAATGAAACAATAATAACATAAAAAATAATTCATTATATTTGATAATACCTTTGAATTTTTTTGAAGCTCCAATCTCACTTTGTTTCTTTCTTTTATATACTTGGGTAGTTGTTTCATTGTATTCATTGACATGAGTTTCTCCTTCTGCTTCAACTTCAAAATATAAGCATTCTTAGAAGTAACCCATTCATCATCAGATTGTAACTTATCAACAAGCAAAGTATCAATTTCATTCTTAATATTTTCTTGATTCTGCAATTTGAGATGTTTATCTTTCAGTTTTTTGTTAATCATAACATAAACTAGTTTGTTCATTCGATCTGCCGCCAATCGATTTCTTCTCTTAGTATGAATTTGATTGAAGATGCTCCAATTACGTTCGCATGCAGAAGCCGAACACGTTAGGCTAAGAACTTTAATTGCAAAAGCTTTCAATTCGGGAACATCATCTCCAAACTGAGCCCACCAACGTTCTACATGAAAATGAATAGTATTTTATGGATATCGGTTGAAGTAGAAGACTTGAATATAAATATTAACATTAAAATTATAAATATACAAACTATAAACATACCAAAAGATCGTGTTTTGTAGCATGCTTGTGCTGCTCTAAATCCAAAAATTCTCTTCTTTAAATGAAAATTCTCAAGTTGATCATTCACTTTGAGGTAGTTTTCTTCAGAAATGAGTATGTCCATACATGCATACAAATTAGTTTTCACCTCTATATCAACATGAAAATCCTTATCATAATGAAATTGGAGATTTAAATAGTACGCATCAGCATGTAAGTGTTGGTGTAATTGACAATCCCACTTTTCATCTATAATATCTCATATTTCTTTGTAGGCACTTTCTTGACCTTTTAAATCTTTTGCAATGTCTTCTTTAGCCCTATTCATTGATTCACAAATAAATCTCATAATCGGGGCCCTCTCATCATCAACCATTCTAAACACCTTAACTAATGGTCCTGTTATCTTCAAAGCATAATTTGTACTGCACCAAAATGAATCGTCTTTCATAACAATCTTTTTTAACTTGTTTTTCTTCTTATTTTTTGGCCCATGAACTTTTATCCCTCCCTTCAGAAGCAAACATAGCTCCCAAAGGTTGTCTTAATTTCTTGAATCTCTGCAATGTTAAATATGCAGTAGCAAATCTCATAACAGCAGGTCTAATAATTTCCTTATCAGTGAATTTTCTCATCAAGCTGAGTACCTATGAATGATTGTATATGAACTTACTAACGAATTTGGCCTTCAATAGGGCTGATTTATGTTGAGGCAACTATACCAACCTCTCAAGCATTAAGTCAATACAATGTGCGGCACATGGAGTCCAATAAAGGTGAGGCCTCTTCTCCATTAACATTCTCCCTGCAGCTTTGTATGCACTTGCATTATCAGTAACAACATGTACTACTAAGGCATCTCCCACTTCCTCCACAACTCCATCCAACATTTCAAACAATAATTGTGCATTCTTTACAAAACTTGAAGTATCTACTGATTTGAGAAAAACTCTTCCATATGGATTGTTGATCAAGAAATTAATAATACTTATATGTCGAATATCTGACCAACCATCTGACATTATTATCACTCCTGTCTCAATCCAAGTCTTCTTAACACCATCCACCATTTTTGAAGTTGTTTTGACTTCCTCATTCAGCATCCAAGTCCTCAGCTCATACATCTTGGAAGTTGTTGTCCTCTTCCATAGCTTCCAACAAATCGTAACATATTGATTTATGATGGACTCCTAACAACATTAAATGGAATCTCATTTTCATAGACGAATCTGGCGATATCCAAACAAACTCTGTTCCTGAGTTCTTTTGTAGCAGTAAGAGGCTGAATATTCTGAGTATTTATGTTTTCATCATCATCAATATTTATAATAAATTTATCCATGGGCCCCCAACTACCTCGGTTAGAAAAAACTAGATGGCTTCCACTACTGGAACCTTCATGCTGTGATCAATAGTAAGAAGAGTTTCCTATCATCTCTTCCATATTTGTTTTTGTGGCCTCCTTCGTTGTGGCAAACTTCTTTAAGTAATCTATACATTCTTTTTTCACTTCATCAGATACTTTTGCACACGGTCCCACATTGACATGAGTGCAAGCTAGGTGATTCTTCAGCCTCTTGACACCACCCGTAATGCGCTTCTCACAGAAATTACATTTCATGTAAACATATCTTTTCTTCGCACCTTCGCCTGACACTTCAACTTGAGTGTCATATTTCCATGCAGAATCTTTCTTTCTCGCGCCACTAGTTATATTAATAATAGATAGAAAAGAACAATTAACATCAAATACAAATTATAAACAATTACCACCATTAATGGTATATAACAAATTATAAAACTTGTGATAAATATATTTTATACTCTCACTTTAAATTCTCAAAATCTACCAATTTCTTGCTAATTTTACGAGTTTCAAATCAGCACTCTTAAATTCCAACAAGAATAACAAGTTTCAAACCATGACATCAAATATAACTACCATAAGGCATATGTTATAGTCCTTGAATCCTGATTCTTACTACAGTAGCGAAGCCAAATCAAAGAAGGTAATTGCCAGCAGCAATATACCCAACTCCAAGTTGCATGCAAATAAGGCAACAAACCAAACACAAGTTATATGACTAATTTCTGATGTGATATATGAATATTTCATTTGAAAATAAAAGCACTATAATTTTACAAAATATTTCAATGCAATGCTCATATATGATTCAATATGATACTATGAAAGAAACATAATTTTTATGAATATAATCAATATATGTTGAAGGACGTTCCAGATTCATAAAATATTTTGTGATTATGATATGAATCACATCTAATGATATGAATCTAAATATTCACATATATTAGGTCATGCTCATCCTCAAAATTTATACATGAACAAGAATCAAAATGAAGTTTGAAAGTAAAAATGAGCATGAAATCATAAACATATGATGTAGAACGGGAGGGAGGTAATTAAAAAAAATTAAAGAGATAAAATTCAATCTCATATTTTCTTTAATTAATGGATTTGAATTTGAAATTCAAATACAAAAAAGAGGGAGGGAAGAGAGGAATTAATTATCTCCTTAGTTGGGGCCTTTAATTATGAAGGAAATAATTAGGATAGAGGAGAGAGGGGTCAGCCTAATGAAGAGGGAAAGGAAATGTGTCCACTTACAATGTATGTGGATCCATGCATTAATGGGAGATTGAAGAGTTAAATATGAAATAATTTCAGATTTAATATGATTGAAGGATTTCCAAAAGTAATTGTATGTTATTTAGGAAAGAATTTAAAATTCAAATTCATTTGAATTTGAATTCTAAAACTTTCCAAATAGGTTAGGAGCTAATTTAGGAAAGTAATGATAGTGAAATGAAATTAGAATTTAGGGATTAATTAATCAATCAATTTCGGAATTGATTAATTAATTGAATTGATTAATTAATTGAATGAAAGAGGTTACCAAAAATAAGGTAATTAATGAGGATGGATTTGAAATCCAAATTAGATTCATTTGAATTTAAAATTTTTCCAAATTAATGATAACTTAAATAAGGAAAGATGATTTTTTTTTTGCAAACACAAAATTTTATTATAATTCCATCATTCATCTAATACAAGAGCAAGAGCCTCTATATATAGGCTTTAAAAGAAATTAAAAGACAACTTTGCCCCTTGGGCTTACATAAGACAATACTCTTAAATAAAGGTAAAAACGAGAAATGCAAAATTAAATCAAAATACAATTAATAATCTAAGATAAAAAGGAGTGATCTAAGCCGTCGATCTTCGTCTCTTTCTTTTGATTAATGTCTACCGTCGGATGTCTGCATCACATAAAATATAAACTTGAATTTATAATAGAGATTGGACATAAGTCGCAATGCAAAATTGAACCAATCATGCAAAATTGAACCAATATAAGCAATTTGAAAATGTAACTAATAATCCCCACAAACAATTGCGGAGATTGAAATCAGATTTTGGAAAGGATATTCAATTGTGTATGAGCTTCTTATTGACGTCAAATAATCCACGGTCAACTTCTAAGCAGGTCAAGAGCGGAAAAGAGGATTAATACCCTCATATGTAACAAGGATAGCGTATTGAAGAGGTTCAACCGGCACAAAATCCCGCAGAAAGTGCGTAAAACTCGTTACCTTGGGGAGAGGCTTGTGGAAGTCAAAAGTTTGTGGTTGCTGAAGTCGGCATTTCAAAGCCCCTCGCGTCTGCAGATGTAGAAAATGACGGGAATGCGAGAAAATCAGTAGAAGATGAAGCAAAGACGGGAATGGGAAGAAAGACAAAGGTTCGAAATGGGAATGGAACCTTTCCTTCGCTTCTAGGTTCTTCGAACTTGAACAAAGTTGGTTGTTGAATGCGGTGGAGTTTTGTTTTCGCCTCTCAATTCTCGCACGAAGCCCTAATCCTATACGCGACCCCTTATACGACTCCAATGCGTACCGCCCGGTCGTATTTAATGAATAAACCGAGGCCGTGCCTCGTTACGCCTCGAGGCTTTACGATCTGAGGCGTACGCCTCGTGCGAAAAAAAACGTACGCTCCGTCCGAACCTTAGATGCGTAAGCCTCGACTCGCATTTCTTCGGTCTCGACTTGAGGTGCGCCTTAGTGCGGATGCCTCGTCTGCCTTTTTATTCCATGCTTGTGTTGCATATATCCATCAATGCCATCAATACACAATTAGATCCAAGAGCCATTAGGTGCATCTTCATTGGATACTCCTCGATTTAGTAATGGTAGTGTTATCATCTCAATGCCAAAGGATTCTTCATCTCTTGAGATGTTAATTTTTCTAAAAATCAAGGGTTTTATGGCCAAGATTGTCATAAGGAATGCCTTGGAATGATGACAATTGTTATTTTTTTGCACTTGATTTCACAATTACTCAACCAACCCAAAGTTTCATGTCTGAGACTTCTTGAAGAGAGAGATAGCCTCCTCAGGTAACTCCATAAAAATCCCTCCTAATGACCTAAATCATTACTACAGTAAATTCATGATGGGTGAAAGAAGAGCCTAACATCAAACCAAAGCATGCTCAACCATTTTACAGGTTTAATTCTCTGGAAATTAAATAAATCTGGATTTACATGATTTATTAAATCTTACTAGAGTTGCACCCTTTTTCTAAGTATATAGCCCAGTTCTGAATGGAAATGAATGTTGAACCGGAATTCAAAAAGGTGGCTTTGAATTAGTTTTTATAGCTGTATGCGGCATACCTTTGCTTCCCCGGCTGATGATGATGTGGATTTCTGCTAACTTAACATGTTAAAATTTTTATCTTCCTTGTTGGTAGAGGATATCTTACATTGATTTCATTTGAAATTTTAATATTTAATTTATGTTCTGAGAAGATTGCTAGTTTCAAATGTGAGATCGCTGCTTGTGAAGATTCTACCCTTTTGCTGTGGTTTAGTCTTTTAAGAAAGCTCTTGTTTTTGTGAGAATAGGAAAAGCTTGGTTATCAAATATTGGAGCTGGAAATGAATGCAAATCAAATTAAATTGCAACGGACCGAGAAGGGAAATTTTCTTAATCAGAAGAAAATGTCCTTGAAGAAGTGCACGGACAGGTAATGTTTACATTCTTATCTTGTTGCACAAGTCCCTTTTTAGTTATTGTACCCTACAATTAATGGTGTTAATTTAGGTTGAAGGAGATGGACAATGAAAGCTCCAAACTTCTTCAAGCATTAAAAAATTCTGGTGTTGATAAAATATTTGAGGCTTATAATTGGCTGCAAGAAAATCGTCATCAGTTGAAGAAAGAGGTATATGGTCCTGTCCTTTTGGAGGTATGCGGAGTTAGTTTTCACATTTCTCTTCTTATTTATGTAGTAAAATGTGGAGACTGATGACCATGTTCTCTGGCTAAATTTTCAGGTTAAAGTTTCCAATGGAGTTCATGCTACCTATTTAGAGAATCATGTACCTAATTATATTTGGAAGGTAAGCTGGCATCTGCATATTGTTTCTTGATAGATATGTGTACATATGAGTGCAATCATGCATTTGTTTCTTGAAATATATATGGTTAGTGTTAGGCTAATGATATGTTTGCTTTATGAAGACATTTGTCCTGCAACTTTTGCAAAATTGATGGATTACTATAACACCCCAAAACACCACTTAACAGTACATGAAGTATTACTAACATAAACATCTCATCATTTGATCAAATAATACTTTTGAACATTTTAAAAATCTTTATAAAACATTCAATAGTCATCATTTATCCTGTCAAACAGAAGCATCTAATAACTTTAATTTATGAGATACTTATAAAGCCACTACTAAAGAAAATCTAAAGTAATATATAACTAGTTACATACCTCAAGTTTAGACTTCCCAAACATAGATAAATACTAACATAATATTACATGTGGAATACTTGACAATTTAATCTATTATGATCTTCTCTTTGCCCTTTCTTGTAACAACAATCAGTAAGAAAACACTAGTGAGCTATGAGATTCAGTAAACTTTGCAAATTAATTAATATTTTAAGTATAAGCATTGGAAATAATCAGACATTGAAATCATTATAAATTCATAATTAATTTTAATCTTTACTTCTTCTGAATTCCATCATGAATATCAATTTTATCCATAAAAAATTTGGCTACACTTCATAACATTATTCAATGGAGCCCAAGTAAATTTGGCATCATTGCCATTGAATTATATAGAGATCCCTTTTGCCTCTTTAGGGGTCTCTTTTGCCCCACCTGCTATGCAGGTATCATATTCTGTGGGGTCCCTTTTGTCTCTTCTGTGATACAAGTATATTATATGCGGTCCCTTTTGCCACATCTGTAATTACAGTTATACATAATTTGTAGCCAAACTTTACTTTTCAATCGATATTCACAAAGCTTTCAGTATTTATAAGTCATACTGAAGTTGTTGCATTCTTTCATAATCATTGTTGTAATCACCGGTATATAATTAAAATGCACACCATATGCAAGTAAATTGACATCTTTCCAAAATAGTATCAAATAGAAAAATATTTAGGTAGTCGACAGCCAGTGTAAAACTTGTCGAATAATCGTGACACGAATCCTTTAAAAAATTGTGTTAATGCTAGGGCGTCCCCTGGAAGCGACGCGCTGTATGACTTGAATACAGTGACAAGTGTGCAAAGGCCACTGCATCGGCACCCGGGTGCAATGTTAAATAGGCAAGGGTTCCCACATCAAGGATGGATGTGGGCAAAGAAGCTAGTCCATGAAACTAATATTAGGATAGAAACTTGGAATATTGGCTCCCTTATAGGAAAATTAATGGAATTAATATATATTATGATTCATAGAAAGATAACTTTTCTGTGCATTCAGGAAACTAAATGGGTTGGAGAGAAAGCTAAGGAGATTAATAGTTTAGGATATAAACTATGGTATTCAGGTAGGAGTCGTATTAGAAATAGTGTAAGTGTGATTATAGATAAGAGTTTGAAGGATAATGTTATAAAAATTAATAGAATTGGAGATACAATTATAGCTTTAAAGATTATTGTTGATGCTAAGATTGTTAATATTATAAGTGCTTATGCTCCTCAACTAGGTTTGGATATGAGATCAAAATTAAAATTTTGGAATGACTTAAAAGAATTAATACAAAATATACCTCTTGAAGAAAGAGTTTTTATTGGAGGAGATTTAAATGAACATGTTGGTAGAGAGGTTGATGATTTTAAAAGCATCCATGGTGGCCATGAGTTTGGAACGACAAATGAAGGTGGTAAGACTATATTAGATTTTTCTTTAGCTTATGATTTCTGAATAGTTAATATCTTATTTAAGAAAAGAGATGAGCATCTTATCACTTATAAAAATGGATTTAGTAAAACGCAGATTGATTATTTTCTTATATAAAATTAGATCGTTTAGATTGCAAAGATTGTAAAGTTATTTCGAGTGAAAATTTATGTACCCAACATCGATTATTAGTTTTGGATTTTAAGATAAAATGACAAAAAATAAAAAATAAAGTAAAACAATTTTATAGGATTAGATGGGGGCATTTAAAGAATATTAATAAAAGTATTTTTGAGAGTAAGATTTTAGATCTTAAGATTTTGTCTGTGTATGAGGGTGCCAATATTATATAGGAAAAAGTGGCTTGTGATATTAAGAATATTGCAAAAGATGTACTTGGAGTTTCGAAGGGAAAAGCTCATAATAGTAAAAATAGTTGGTGGTGAAATCCAAATGTGCAAGAAAAGATAAAAAATAAGAAGATTTGTTATAAAAATTGGTTTAGATGTAAAAATTCTGATAATTGAGAAAGTTATAAAGAGGTTCGTAAGGAATCTAAGAAAGCTATTTGCGATGCAAAGAGTTTAGCTTTTAATGATTTATATAATAGATTAGATACTAATGAGGGAGAAAGATATATGTATAAGTTAGCCAAACAAAGAGATAGGAGTAGTAAGGATTTAGTTCAAGTGAAGTGTATTAAGGATGAAGATCAAAAATTAATTTTCTTAGAAGATGATATTCAACAAAGGTGGATGAGGTATTTTGCTAAACTTTTTAATGAAGAATGTGAAAATATGAGTAATTTTAGTGACTTTATCACCCTAAATAAAAATAAAGATTTTTGTTTTTATCAGCGTATAAGTAAAACCGAAGTTAGAGAGGCTTTAAAGAAAATGAAGTGTGGAAAAGATGTTGGACCTGATTATATTCCAATAGAGATGTGTAAATGCTTAGGAAATGAAGGAATTTCTTGGCTTACTAAACTTTTTAATATTATTTTGAAGACTAAAAATTTGTCAGATCAATGGAGAATGAGTGTGTTAATTCCTATTTTTAAGAATAAAGGTGATGCATAGGAGTGTGTGAATTATAGAGGAATTAAGTTAATGTGTCATACTTTAACTATTGGAGCGAGTTATGGAGCGTAGGTTGTGGCTTAATACTAATGTTTCTCAAAATCAAATTGGATTCATGCCGGGTAGGTCTACTATGGTAGCCATACATTTATTGAGAGGTTTGATGGAGAAATATAGAGAGAATAAGGAGGATCTACCTATGATATTTATTGATTTAGAGAAAGCATATGATAAAGTTCCAAGAGAAGTGCTATGGAGAGTTCTCGAAAAGAGAGTTAATAATGCTTATATACAAATCATTAAAGATATGTATACATGAGCTATTACTTGTGTTCAAACACAAGGTGGTTTGACCAAGTATTTTCCTATTTCGATTGGATTACATCAAGGATCCGCCTTAAGTCTATATCTTTTTTTGCTTTAGTCATGTATGTCCTCACTAGACATTTGCAAGAGGATGTACCTTGGTGTATGCTTTTTGCTGATGATATTCTTCTTGTCTATAAGACTAGAGAGGGAGTTGAGGAGGTCAATTTTAGAGTCTAAAGGTTTTCGCTTGAGTAGATCTAAAACAGAATATATAGTGTAATTTTAGTAGCAATAGACCTAGTGAGGGGATTGTGACTTTGGGCGATCAAGTCATTAATAAGAGTACATGTTATATATATCTTGGATCTATTGTTCAAAGTGATGGTGAAATTGATGAGGATTTTTCAGCATAATTCAAGTTGGATGGTTGAAGTGGAGTAATGCATCGAGCTTATTGTGCGATAGAAAAGCCCCCCTCAAACTTAAGGGAAAATTCTATAAGATGGTGGTGAGACCTACAATGCTTTATGGTGTCGAATGTTAGCCATTAAAAGAGAAGCATAATACTAAGTTAAGTGTTGCAGAGATGAAGGATGCTTAGGTGGATGAGTGACTTGACCCTTAGAGATAGGATACGAAATGAGCATATACGTGAAAAGGTTGGAGTGGCTCCATTGGAAGATAAGATTAGAGAGAGTCGCCTTAGATGGTTTAGTCACATTAATCGGAGGCCTTCCGATGACCCGGTTAGGAAAGTTGAGGTATTAGATTTGACTTTTGTTAAGAAAGTTAGAGGTAGACCTAAAAAGACTTGGTTAGAAAATATTAGAAATTATATTTCCTTATTAGATTTAAATGAGAATTTAACTTTTAACCGGACATAATGACGTAAAAGGATTCATGTAGCCGACCCCACGTAGTGGGACAAAGGCTTGATGTTGTTGTTGTTGTATACTAAACCTTGTTTTACCCTTACCTGATGTCATTATGTATCTGGTTGTTTATACCTGAAAACATGAATTAAAAATCCTTTCTATACATTTAACAAATTTAATAACTTTTTTTAATGCATTCAAAATCAACGTTCATGCCTATAAATGAAAGTTCTTATATTTGAATATAATGCCATTTCTTACCTTCTTGCCGAGTTGTCTCTAATTCTCTACTTCGAAGTCTTCTACGATTGTAAGTCACTTGAAGCTTTCTCTTTGCATAAGATCAGACCAATTTATGATACAATAAATATAACATCTTTAAGAACTTTAATACCTTAAATAATATAAAATACAAGGAAGAATATTATAATTCTTACTTTTCTTCCAATCTTTTAAATTTCCTCTCTAAATCTTTCTTCACTGATTACTCAATTTGTTTGCACACTTATCTTAAACTGCAATTCATCACATATTCCATATTAACCTGATGCAATCAAAAATTTGGGAAGGGACCCAAATTTTTGATCACAAAAGGAAACTCTTTCTAGATAATAAAAACTTACATGAACTCACAAAAAGAAGACAAATTAGACAATTTATGACTTCAAAACAAAACACAAACTCCACTTTATATCATAGAATGACACCTTACAAATGACGCTTACAAACTTAGAAAATAAAGACACCTTAAACACCTAAACTTGCTTTGCCTTGAGAAGAAGGATACAGGTGGGGTGTAAACGTGCGTAGAGAAGAAAGAGGTTAGAAGCCTGAGAAGAAAGAGGAGAAGCTCTGATGTAGACAAAGGGGGGGGGGGGGGGTCAAATCAAACCCAAAAAATTTGATTTTTGACTTCTCCAGCTCATTAATGTCAAGTGGAAGGTTAGCTCATTATGAGCTGGTTTTTAGTTCATTTATGGAGCTAAAAATTAGCTCATTATTTATTTAATCTTGTCTATTCTCCTTCCCCCCTTTTGTCGTTTCTCGTGCTTGGCTCTTGGGTTCCCGTGCCATGGCTCCTTGGTTCTCACGATGGCTGTTGGTTTTCCGAGCTTGGGGGGTTTTCCCGTGGCTTTGGCGCCTTGGTTTTGTGCGGCCTCCTTGGCTCCCGCAGTTGCTCCTTCGGTTCCTGGCTGGGCTGTTTCCCGTGAATGAATGGGGGCTTTTCCTTGGCTTTGGTGCTTCGTTTCCGGGAAGTGACTGTTGGCTTTTCATATTCCCTATCTAAATAAGCTTAAATTAATGTTATGTGGATGTTTGTATTCCTCCTTTCATACCTATAAATATGAGGGATTATGTTATGTTTTAGATATGTTATGTGATGTGATTTTTGGAAATGTAAACCTGCGGATTTCATTGGAAGAGCTTGCGAGCTTTGTCCGTCTTCTTTCTCATCCCCTCCGGAAATCTTGCAAGCTCTTTCCAACCTTTCGTCTTAGCTTCTAACCTCTTTCATCTCTCTGCAAGTGCCACTCCACCTGTATCCCTCTTCTCTAAGTGAAGCAACTATAGGGTGTCTTGTTTGAGTCAAAGTTTGTAAGTCTTTTATTTTTATAATATTAAAGTTTGTTTTAAGCATTTTATGTCTTTAACTTGTATCTAGAAAGGTTGTTCTTTTCTGTGATAAAAAAATATAGGGTCCCCTATATTTTTTGACCGCATCAAGCTCGCAAGCTTTCCTAGAGGAGAAGGAGAATGGAACAAGCTCGTAAGCTTTTCCATGAAGAAAACCCGCAGGTTCTATCCAAAAATCATAATCATCACCATTTTAAAACATCTAAGAACATCTTCTATATGTAGGCATGAGAGGGGAAACTAAATAGCCCCAAAAACATTAATTAAAAGCTTATTAGATTTAGGGAAATAAAAAGCCAACAACCACTTCAACATTTCCCAAACGGCACAGCAAAAACAGAGGAAGGAAACTCATGGAACCAACAGAGAACTGCAGAACCGAACAACCCAGCAAGGAACTGAGGAGCCAGCCGCAGGAACCAAGCAGCAATTCACGGGAACCAAGCAGGGAACGGCAAAACCGAACAGCCCAGCACGGAACCAAGCAGGGAACCGAGGAGCCAGCTGCAGGAACCAAATGGAAAGGCACGGGAAAGCCACCCAGCATAGGAAACCAGCAGCCAACCACGGAAACCCAAGAGACAAAGAACAGGAAACCAAGGGACAAGCACGGGAAAATAGCCAACCACGGTACAACAAATAGACAATGGGAGAAGAAGGGACTCTAGTGGAGAAATCAAAGAGACACAAGAAGAAACCAAAGGGGGAATGAATCTAGATTTGTCAATAAACACACAAATTATGAGCTGAATTAAGTAGTGGGAAAACATTTATGAGCTGAAACATAAGAAGAGGCTCATTAATGAGCTGGCTCAAGCAGAACTTACAAAATTTTCAACTCAACTTGTTTTGACCCCCCCCCCCCCCCCCACCCCCCTCGGCTACATCACCATTCTATAAGGTGCTTTTACAATTGCATTCGTACTCGGCTACAAAGTTATTAAAAATTTCACTTCTCTTTCTGGAGGTAAATCCTTCCATTCTTATGAGAAAACATCTACAAATTCATTCACTATAGGAATGAAATGTAAATTATCACTCTTTTCTATTGTCACTTTCAACTTTGCTAAGAAAACTAAATCACCCATTCTAAGATTTTTAAGCACATGGCTAGAGGTAATCAAGGAAGAAACTACTCCTCTTTCACATTGAAAATAAAATACTTCTTCTCCAGGCAAATTGAATCTGACCTTCTTCTTCCAACATTCAATAGTGGCAAAATGTTTGACTAACCAATCCATTCCCATAACTAAATCAAATGCTACCAATGGAAGTAGTATCAGATATGCGTAAAATTTCCTACTAGCTATTATAAAATCAACTGAACATGTTGTACTGGCATTCAAATAATTACCTGCAGGTAATCTAACATTCGATTCAGGAGTAAAAGAGACAGGTTCCATATGCACTTTCTTAAAAAATATCTCAGCTATGAAGGAATGCGATGCACCAGAATCAAAAAGTACTTTAGCAGGTAGATTTGAAATATTTATAGTACTTATCACCACCTCAGTAGAGTCTTTGGCCTCCTGAAAGATAAAGCAAAAACTCTAGCTGGTACCAATCTGATTGCTTCATTTGAGGTTTTTCCTTTTATCTTCAAAGCAGGTTGATGCATCTGTTGTCTGGCACCTCTGAACTGATCCATCCTCTGACTGTCTCTAACTTTTGTGCCTCTTTGAACATTCTTTGGACAATTCATCTTGATATGATCTGATTCTCCACACAAATAACACTTTCCTGAATTCATCATGCATCTTCCTGGGTGAGATTTTCCACAGGTTGTACAAACTGGTATTGCAAGTAATCTCAATGATTGCTGATGTTGACTTTGTTAAAGTTTTTGTCTTTTTGTGGGTCCTCCCTTGTGATCACCTTGTCTCTTTCTATCATTATTCTCCCATTTCTGCTTAACCACTTATATGTCATTCTCCAATAATCTTGCACTTTCAACCAGTTCAGTAAATTCCTTTATGCGAAGAGGGATTAAAGGTTGTCTTAAAGAATCCCTCAGACCCTTCAAAAATCTGTAGAATTTTTCTTCTGGAGTACTGATGAGTTGTGGAGCATACCTTGAAAGAGCTGTAAATTCTGCTTCATATGGAATGTCAGTCTTAGATCCTTGCTTCAGGTTTACAAAACTTTCCTGCATTGCCTGTCTTTCTGATGGAGGAACATACCATTCTCTGAAAACTTGTTCAAATTCTTCCCACATAATTTGTTCCTCAGATTTACCTCTGAATTTCTCCAGTTGTTGTCCCCTCCACCATCTTTCTTCTTCACCTTCTAGCATAAAGATTGCTAAGGCTACCCTTCTATTCTCAGGACATCTCATTCCATTTAAAACTTTCTCTATTCATATTATCCAGTCCTCAGCACTTCTGGCATCAACTCCTCCTTTAAACAAAGGAGGTTTTAGGCTTTGGAAGAGCTTTAAATGCTTATCCACTTCTGCGCTAACAGGATCACTTGCCTCCACATTTGTACTTCTACCAGGAGTGGTAGGAGTAACTGGTGTAACTATAGGTGGAACACTAGGTGTTGCAGATTCCACCATAGACTGCATCTTTTCCATCATTTGCATCATCATATTCATCATCTGCAGTTGTATCATATTCCCTGACATTGCATTCATAGCATCCATTCCTACCGGTACAGGATTTACACTAGGTGCACTGCCTCCTATTGGTGCCACATTTTCAGGATCTTCAGAGATTCTAATAGATTGAGATGACTGACCCTCCTCTCTTTCAGCCATTAAATCTGCAATGCATCACATTAATAGTTATGCATTTATATAATCATGTATTCCTATCTAGACGTTACTTTCATACACTGGCATATTAGTCAGAGTGAAAGTTAATCATGATAACTTAAAAATAAAATGAAATTAGACTTTTTATGACATAGAGTTACTACACTCTCTTAGGCTCTATAATAATTCCATCACATCCAATCTTATCATCTTAAATAATTGACTTTGCTAATGCTTCCTTAATTGAATCCTCAGAACCTTGAACATTTACTCTTTAACAGTACTGTAGAGTGTAACAAGAATAACCATAACATTTCCATCACTAAACATCTCATTCAGTTCATTTCATTTCAGATATATATAAAAGATCATACCTCATTTAATACAACAAATGAAGCATCTAATAATTCCCAAGTTTCATCACTGACTTAATACAGAGCTACCAAGGAAATCCAAACAATTTCAAAGTAATGCTACATTTAAACTATTTACTAACCTCAATAGTCGACTTCAAACATACATTAAACATTAACATTATTGTAATTACTTGCAAACTAATCTTCTCCCACTTTTTGTTTTCCTTTACCTATAACAACAGCGAGTAATAAAATACTTGTGAGCTATGAGGCTCAAATATGCTATGCAAAATTAAATAACAATAAAAAATGAATTGATAAAATGAAATACAATATTGAGCTAATCATTGCATCAACTTATCATTATTTGTAAAGCATCAAAAACATCGTATTGAACTTCATCTTTTATGTCATTCCAGATAGATACTGAATATTTGATTTTTTAAAAGAATTGGCTATACTTTAACATATTCAATGGAGTCCAAGTAAATCTGACATTATCACCATTGAATTTCATAGAGGTCCCTTTTGCCTCTTTAGGTGTTCCTTTTGCCCCACCTGCTATGCAAGTATCCATTTCCTTGGGGTCCCTTTTACCCCATCTACAATTCAGGTTTCATATCGGGTCCCTTTTACCCACCTGACCATGTAGATATCATAACATAACATAGCCAATCTTTATTAAATAAATATTCAATAACTCTCAATTTCATAATTCATCTTTGTTATCATTTATATAGCCGTACAAGTGTTGTAAGAAAAGTTTGACATGCATTATCTAACAATTGCAAACTTCTTTCTTTAACATATCATCAGAGCGATTGAAACAACATATTTGATCAAATATCATTTCACTTTCCACATAAAGTACATTTGTTTATACATGAACACTTCAATGAAATCTATTATGGTTGCTATGCAAGTATTCATAATGCATTGAATTACTCAAACCATTGAAAAGACATAATAAATATAAAAATCAGTAATGAACTTTACATAACATACCTCGTTGACGAATCGTCTCTTCCAATTCTCTATTTCGCACCCTTCTACGATTGTAAGTCACTATGAAATCTTCTCTTTGCATGTATATTCAGGTAATTCCTAATCTTCCTCTGAACCTTTCTTCACTTCACTTATTCTTCACTTGGTTTGTACACTTGCAATCACTATAAACCATCACAAAATCCTATATTAATTACATTTAGAAATCTGATAACAGAAACCAATTACTTTCCCTTAATTCTTACTATCATACCTGAAATTTCTGCACTAATGAATTCAGCCAATTTCTCCAAATTCTGTTACAGGATCTTCAGCGAATTCTCACAATTCTTCTAGTCACTGTACCGAACATATCCACAGTGATTTCTGCACTATGCTCTCACCGAAATATGCCATTTGTTCCCTGTTTTCACCAAATACTTTACTTTAATTCTTACTATCATACCTGAAATTTCTTTTTTTTATCCATACCAATGAACAAATCTATTAAAATTTTTTATTATTTGCATTAATATTCTGTTGATTTTATTTAACTGTACTTAAGCTTATTTAAATAAGGTTTTGAATTTCTTTTACCAGAAATTTGAGTTGTTACAAAATTCACTTAATAGTGTACTTAACAGTAATTCACTAGTTTAACTAAATTCAGTTAACCATAATTGACTGTTAAATAATTAATAATTTAATTAAAAGTTTATTATAGCTAAAAAGATTAATTAAGCTTATTTAACTTTATAAGAATTGACTATTAAATTTTTATTACCTGTAAATTTTGGGGTATTACAATTACTACAATTTATACTTGAAAAGATTAATTATTGGCTAACCTTAATGAGCAGTGGAAAGTGCATGTGATCTTGTGCTGTTGTACCCCACTTAAGGAAATTTGTGGAGCACTCAATTACCTTAAGAAGTGTAGTTATTATCGTATAACTATCATTTTATTGAACATTTCCATATTATAAAAGAGTATTCAAATCAATAACTCATGCAATATAAAAAAAATCATTGCTTCTTAGGTTTGGGCAAAGGTTTTTTGCATAAAAAAAAGAAAAGAAAACCATTGTCGAATCCCTTCCAAAACCTTCAAATATTTCCTAGCCTTTTGTTCTTCCTAGAAAAGGCTCATCTCCAAAATTTTCGTTATCCAGAACTGTGATAAGCTCATCTCCAAACTCTTTCCCCACATATCTATTTTCAAAACACTAAGCCATCATCTCTTTAAATCGCATGTCACCCTATGCCATATATCTCCTTAAACAACTGTTCATGCACTCATGATAATGATATTAATAACAATGTTTATTTAACATTAATAAAGATTTAAATAAATTTATAATCATGGTTAAATTATGTAATCATGATTAGCAATCTAATTAAATTCTCAAATTCAGATTAATTAACTTCAACTTTAATACTGCTGGTGACACCTTCCAATCCTTTATTAGTTCAGTGTTTACTCGTATTCATTCTCATCTCGGAGTTAAATTAGAGCATACCTTCCAATCTTTTATTATGAGCATATATGTTTTGGGCCTTTTGGCATCTCCATATAAATAAGGTAATAAATTTTATTCCGATGTAACCAGAGCCTTCCACGTAGGGGTGTACATTATTTGGATAAAATTAAAAAATCAAACTGAATTGATTTTATTTGGTTGGTCTAATTTGGTCGTTAAAATGTTGTTGTTGTTGTTATTGTGTGTGTCTATATATATATAGGACACAAAGACAACAATAACATCAATCCTTTATACACTACGTGGGGTCATCTACTTGAATCATTTTTCTCCATTGTGTCCTAATAATTGTCAATTTCTCATTTAAATCTAATAAAAAAATCATTGCTAATACTTTTTAACCATGTCTTATTAGGTTTACTTCTACTTTTCTTAACATAGGACAAAAGTTATTGGTTTACTTCTACAAAAGTTATTTGTTTAGTTTTCTTTCTACTTTGAGTACTTGATAACATCTTTCAGCCTTTTCTGATCTTTCTTGCATGAATTCAAAATTTCCTACTATGGTGGAAGTTGTGGAACCCAATAAAGGAACAATGCTTGTTCCTGCATATCGTATTCACTTATTCTAATTACTTTTTTTGTTTGTTTGTTAGCAGTGTTAATTATTCGTTCTTTGTGTTTGTGGCTTGGTGTTTTTGTTGCTTCACTCTTTATGCGAGGCTAATATGTGGTTATGTTTCTTTTGTAGTCTTTTGTTACGCAGGATTCCTCTGATAGAGATTTCTTGGTTCATAACCTGAAACAGTACGATGTCCCCATTTTAAATTATGTTGGTGGAAGAGATGCTAACAGATCACAGTTTCAAATAACTCGGGAGGTAATCATGACTTAAATACCTGCTATTTTTTGAAAGCACGGTGGCCCTTGTGGCTTTATATTCTGTAATTGTTGATATAGCTTTCTTTCCTAGATGAGAGAGCTTGGCATTTGTTCCCGTCTTGATCAAGTTTTTAGCTCTCCTCATGCTGTAAAGGATGTCTTGATCAGCCAAGCTGCATTAGACCATTCGGTATATGTTAAATTTGACAATTTTCATTTCTTAATGAGTATGCTGCCACTGTGCCAATTATCCAATATTAGATCTTGATGTTGTGATCTGTTATTTGTTTGACCAATTTTTTGAATTCCTTCAGTACATTGGTGACCATGAAACTGATAAGAGAGCTGATGAAGTATCAAGGTTAAGAATATCTGATCTCTGGACCCCAGAAAGTCATTATCGATGGTCTGTTTCCAGATATGGTGGCCATGTTTCAGCTATTGTGGAGCCAGTCCGCTCTTCTCGCCTTTTTATGCAAAGTATATTTTACTTGCAGCATATTTCGATTAATTGGAAAGTATATTTTATTTGAAGCATATAGACAGTTTTTTCCTGTCACCATTTTCTTACCTCTTTTGATCTGCCTATCTGCAGGTGTGGATACCGGTGACATGGAAAGTCTAAAGTCCCAAAAATTCGAAATTGAATCTGAGATTATTAGTATTGAGGAAAGCCTTAAAGTTCTTCAAGCTGAGCAGAGACAGCTGGAGGATGAAGCTGCTAAATTACATCGTCAACGGGTTTGCTCTTTTTCTACTTCTGAAAGTTAAAAATTGATGCAATCTTGTTCTATCTTTGAGCATTCTACACTTATGAAAGAAAAAGCACCAATTATGGTGACAATATATCTATAATTCCTTACAGGAGGAGATTATTCATAATGTAAATCTTGAGAAAAAGAAATTCCGTGAAATGGAAAATTGCGTGGGTATGTCAGCCATGTTCAGTTAGAGTTTTTCATTGTACTCATCTTTATTTATACACTTTGATGTTCTTGTTTAATTCGCAGATCAAAAGAGAAGGAAATTGGAATCTCTAAGTAAAGAGGAAGATGTAGAGTCTAATGTTAGGAAGCTTGTTGATCAGGCTTTTAAACTTGACGAAAAGCGGTTTGGACTGGCTAATGAGATCAAGGTCAAGTTTGTCCAGACACTGGCTGACATTTTGATTGTTGGACGGGATTACTAACTTAGAGATTTTTTTCTTGAAATATGGATTTTGATTTTGTTTCTCATCTGTATTTTCTATCATAATTTTACTGTTTTGATCCAGGATTTTCTTGTTGAAGCCATTGCTTTAAGACGGAGCTTGGCGGAGAAACAAATGACTTACATTGAACTTGATGCTAAGGTTCGTTCTTAGTCTTAATCCTATAATATATTCCACTTTTAACACTATATTTTGGAATATGTTTTGTGGTGTTTCAGTTATTTTATTAAAATATTCATATAGCTTAGCATGATTGGTTTTACATTTCTCATATATCTTGTATACTGTAGCATCAGCTAGCCATTGTCTCCGCTAGAAGACTGTCCTCAATTATTATTGGTTATGATGATCAAGCTCATGAAATAACTTTTAAGCTGCTTCTGCTGTTATTTTTTCCTTCAATTTGATGACTTTTTTTTTAATGTTTTAGTGTTCAGTTTTTATCCTAGCTCAAGTCCTGAACATTTATTGTTAGTAACATATCTATATTTGGCTCCGTATCTGATGTAGGACTAAATGCTTTGAATGAATGAAATAAGAATTTGCACAATTTCTTGATAAAAGCAATTAAGATTAGAACTACTAGCAAATCCAAACGATCAAATAAAACATAAGAGTGGTCACTTCCGCTTAGGCTAAGTTGCACCCTAAGCACTTGGATTATCGAATCAACATAGAAAATCAAGTCATGCAAATAAAATAGCTTTCAATAGAAATCCCTAATCTAACAATAAGATTAAAAGCAAATAAAAGTGCACTCAATCCTACGTTTACTAGGCTTTGGCAAAGGCAAGATAAAACCCTACGTTTATTAAGCTTAGGCAAAAGGTGAAACTCGGCTCCTTGGGATTCGTCATCACCTACAAGATTAGAGGATTAGAAAGTTAATTGAAGAGGGGGAGAAGTTCACCTTAGTCAAAGTCCGGAAACAAGTAGTCGTTATGTTGAAGAAGTTTGTCGTAGGAGAGGTCTTATTCTGTGTCCGGGTCGGCCATCCTTGCGAGAAGTCGCTGTTTTGACTTTGGGAAGGGTTGGATGACAAGGAGAGACTTCTCCGATGTTGCTACAGCGAAAACGAATTCAGTGGAAACTGATGGACAACAGTTTTGATCTTCCAAACAGCAGTTGTGAGGCTTGCAATGGCTGGGCTCGCATGGGCAACGGCTGAAATTTCTGGCTGCAGTTTTAGGAAGAAGAGGACTCAATGTTGGGTGGAGTTTGGAGAGGATTTAGTGGAAGAGAATTAATTAGAGAGGCTTTGGAAAATTCGGCCAGTAGCAGGTTGAATTCCCAGACTTTTCCCCAAAGAGAAACAATGGAATCTGGGTAGACTTTAGGAAAAGAAAAAATTCAGTAAGGGGAGCCGACGGGATGTAGAGGGGAATTAGGGTTTTATTTCCTAATTTCACTCTCAGTTTTGGAAAGGAATTAAAGGCTTTAGGCTTTGAAAATTTCGGCTGGCAAGAGAAGGAAAATATTTACAAAGAGATGAGTTGGGTTTAAGGAAAGAATTCCTAATCCAACCACTAAGGGGGGCCGGCGTCATAGATGGTTAAGGGAGCATTAATGAAGAGGGTTTAAGAGTTTCTTAATTTAACCAAAAGAAATAGGAAAGATATTAATTCACTCTTCTTGAATTTGAAATTCAAATAGGATTTAAATTTGGAAACTTTCCTAAAATAAGTTTCTTAAATTAGGAAAGCAATTTCAAATTTAATTTTTGTTTTCAAATTTGAAATTAAATCTTCCTAAAGTAAGAAGCAACATTTTAAAAGGCGAAATCGGGAATCGAGGCGAGGCGTAAGCCTCAAGGCGGAGCGAGGCGTAAGCCTCGGTACCGAGCATATACCGCTCGGTACTGAGTGGTACTGGCTCGGAATTGAGCGGTACTGGCTCGGTACCGAGCATGTACTGAGCAATATCGAGCATGTACCTAGTGGTACTGGCTTGGTACCGAGCGTATACCTAGTGGTACCGAGCATTTACTGCTCAGTACCGAGCATGTATCGCTCAGTACCGAGCATATACTTGCTCGGTACCGAGCTGTACTGGCTCGGTACCGAGCATGTACTGAGCAGTACAAGCTACTCAATAATTATTATTAATACTATTAATTATATATTTAATAATATATATTTTAATTTATATTAACTAGGCTAATTATATATCAATAATAACTTAGCTGCGTCTAGGGTTTGCTTTTCATCTTCTCTTTTCGTCCTTGTTGTTCGGCTTCGTTGCTTCAAAGGAGGTGTAGAGATTACACGCGTCGCTTCTTTGGCTCCTTTGTGGCTGTTCGACTGCGCTCCTTCGACGACTTTCCCTTCCTATTCGCTGGCTTTGAAGGTAACCTTCTCCCTTTCGAGGCGCTGCCTCGATGCGCCTCGGCGCCTCAGGTATTGAGGCGTACGCCTCCGTGGAAAAAGGCGTAAGCCTCGCCCGGACGTTCGAGTCTTAAGCCTCAGTTCGCCCGACCTCCGCCTCGGACGCCTTTTTAATCGTGGGTAAGAAGAATTATCTATGGAAAGGAATCAAGAGGTGGTGGAGTTTGGTGTGGGGGGGGGGGGGGGGGAGAGTGGTGGGGGGAATCCCAAAGGGAAGCAATGAGGCCGGCGGTTTGGGTGGGGAAACCGTGGATGATGTGAAGGGGGAGAGGGGTCGGGTGGTGGGTGGAGACAACGAAGGCGACTAAGGGAAAGTGACGAGAGACGAGGAAAGACAAAGTGAAAACCACGAACCCGGCCGTCTCCAAGGTTGATGGGTGATACGTTCTCCCTCTCCTAGGGATCTCTCAAAGTTCTCCTCAAGAGTGGTGGGGGGAATCCCAAAGGGAAGCAATGAGGCCGACGGTTTGGGTGGGGAAACCGTGGATGATGTGAAGGGGGAGAGGGGTCGGGTGGTGGGTGGAGACAACGAAGGCGACTAAGGGAAAGTGACGAGAGACGACGAAAGACAAAGTGAAAACCACGAACCCGGCCGTCTCCAAGGTTGATGGGTGATACGTTCTCCCTCTCCTAGGGATCTCTCAAAGTTCTCCTCAAGAGCTCTCAAGCACTCTCAAACACAAGCGTAGAAAATTTTCATAATCATTCATTAATCCATGAAGAGCAACATGAGGGCTATAAATATCCTCTTACAAAAGGACTCAAAATAAGAAGACGACAATGCCCTTAGGGCTTACATACGACTTCCCTTAAGTAAAGGGGTAAAACGGGAAAATAATTAAAACATAAATAATAAAAGACAAATAACATAATAAACGACAAATACATGAAAATGACTAAAAAAAACGACGACTCGATCATGGCCGTAGATCGACGGTCACGCCTTGATTCATGCTATGATGTCCCCATCAATATCCTATAGTTAGTTGATTATGTAGTGTTTTGGTCTTTTTTAGTTTCTAAAATGATATGTTGTTTGATGCATGTGTACTTCTAGGGCTAAGTTTCTGTGTAGCCAATATTCTTCATAATCACTATTAAACCTATAAGAAAGGAGCCTGTGAGAGTACCTTCATTGTTATGTTTTTTATCGTCTGCATCATTTGCCTAAACCATTTATTTATGTCATCCTTTGGGCTTTAGGATCGCTAGAATTTTCTCTTAATTATTTAAGTGCATGTAAATTTTTGTTTTTGTACAATAATGATTTAAAATTTTTGATTTTTTTTAAATTAGTTTTCAATTGAATTCCGTTTTTATTAATTATGTCTTAGATAAGGGAAATGGAAGTTGATGTCAAGAAGCATGAGAAGTTTGCCATTCAAGCTGCTCATCACTACGAAAATTGTAAGTTACAGCAATGTGAAAAGGTGGTTGTCTATTCTTGCAAATTGCAAGGTCAGACATAGCTGAAAGATATCTAAACTCTTATATTGCTATTGAATTATAAGTTTTAATTCTTTCGATGTGTTTTAAACATCTTTGTTTCACTCTTGTTTATAAGTTGAAATAAACACAGGCCTGTGAATTTTCTTTATGTGTGAAGTTACTCTAAGTTCTTTCAAGAAATTGGCACTTTGGAGTTTAGCCCATACTTTTGATGCATGTCAATTTCATCTTATCTATTAATAATCATTTCACTTTCTAGTTCTATGAGGTACTATTTTCATAAAGCCAGCAACCTTTATAATCATCAAGTCTATATATATATATATATATATATATCTTCATGGCTGTGTGATTTTTTCATATCTGAATTAAAATGAGTTATTGCTAAAAAAATCTTTGATATATACATTAAGGAGATACCTGCTTAATAATTCCCATTTGAAGAGTTGCTTTATATACTTTGCCCGCTACAAAAAAGATTATTTATTTGACAATCACGCTGGTTTCTATTATTTTTGGTTAGGTAAGGAAGGAACTGAACGTTGTAGAAAGGATCTTCTTGATGCAAAGCACCTTGCAGAATCAATAGCCATCATCACTCCTGATCTTGCAAAGGAATTTAATGATGTAAGTTTTCAGTAACTCCTAAGAAACTGCCCCCCTCATTCCTCCAACCCTAAAAGAACTGAGTTCGACCTTGCATGAATATTCATTTGAAATTATTATTGTTTTGCTGAGGGATGCTAGTTTACCTGTAAGTTAGACTATGTTGTTTGGTTGTTCTTCTCATGTTGTTTAGTTGAGGTGCTATTGGTAGATCATGTATCCATAGTATAAATGATCAACGAATTTTGTTTAAACAATATAAGATGGTGGTAATGATGATGAGGATTAGCGTTGTAAGGAAACAAAAGCTTGTTTTATCAAGCATACTTATGTAATATAATTACGCCATCGTGTTGGATGAAGCATTTGTCTGGTCCATCTCCTCATTCAAGTTTTTTGGCTTCTCTTGATCTTTCCCTGGACGGATATCTTCCTTGCATCCTTTATCCCTTCTCGTAACTGTTGTCATGTGCACTCTCAATGATTTCTCTTTGTGTTCAGCAAGCCCCTTCTTGTTGGTTGTTTCTTCTTGCCTCTTGTGTTATTGTATCAAAGCCGATTAGTTGGTGCTTCTCCTTTGTTATCTCATGCTTTGGTGACTTCTTTGATTGATGCTTTCATTGCAGATTTTCTTCATGCATTTGCATTTATTGCTGATGATGATATCAATGCCATATGTGCTTAGGTTTTAAATTATCACACCCCCACACCACCCCAAGTTGATTCTACTCCAACCCGGCGATATAGGCTGCAATAGAGGCTACAGGAAAACTTTTGCTCTTCCATTACACTTCGAAACAGTTCCTGATCATCAAAGTGAAGTATTATAAAAGACATCATACTCTGAAACATCAAGTAAAGGTGGAAGCAATCCAAATTTTTATTTCCAAAAATTTTCTATGTACAGAACAGCTACAGATAAAGATAGCATTTTCTATTAATGGCCACTGACCTCTATCCAAGCCTTTCTTATAAAGGAAAAAGTAAACTTTAAACACAAGTGAACTTGGAACTAATCAGGCTCAACCTTGTCCTTCCCCTTTCCTGTAAAACTGTCAGAATGATAATCTTGCGAGCTACAATACCCAAGAAGTATGCCATCATATTATAATCGGTGTAAGAAAGGACTAATAACATTAGTTTGGGCATAAAATTTAATGTGCGCTAAAAGAATATAAGTAACTCGAGGCTATAACAACAGTTAGGGATCAATTAATCAATCAGTTTTAGATTTGATTAATTAAAAGCATAGTTTAAAATTGCGCAATCAAAGGCGCTCCTCTGCGCAATTCTGGGCGAAATCACCTCATTGCCTAAGCAATTTTGTGATAAGGTGGTGAAGGGAGGAGTAACTCGCATGAAGGAACACTTATCTGGCTCACATAAAAATGTAGCACCTTGTGCGAATGTTCCGGATAACGTGAATGAGGAAAGGGCTCTTCCTCCTGTTGACCTCGATTTTGTCAAACCATTGGGCATGAGGGACTAGGTTGACCAGGTCAACTGTTGACTTGGTCAACCCAAGGCTTATTGGGTCAATTTTGACCCATTAAGGCCTTTTGAGCCCAAATCAAGCCCAAATCAAATTCCAACTCATTAATGGCTCAAACCTCATACCCATTGGACCCATTTGACTGAGTTGACCAAGTTTTTTGAGCCCAAATCAAGCCCAAATCAATTTTGTCATAGTCTTTTTTAGATTACACTCTTTTGAGAGAGGATATTGGGTCCATATCCACCTATGTTAGTTAGGTGGGGTGATATTGATCATCTATCCCTATGAGATTCTCTTCTTCCTATCAGTCTTGATCTGATAGATGTAGCACCCGGTTCATTCATATGGGTTGAATGTGATCAGGGATGCATGAGTCATTAGTTTAGACTCTTTTGGAGGTACGATACTGGGTCCACACCATCCTATGCTAGTCAGGTGTGGTAGTGTTGATCCTCTATCTTGATGTTGATCTTTGTTATTTCGATATGATTGTGCTCGCCAGCTCATTCAGATGATTTGAATGTGACCTGGATTAAAAAAAAAAAAAAAAAAAATCGTGTGATAAAAAGAGGGAAGCTCGTAGGAGAACAAAAACCCGGTTGCCCTTGTCACAGGAGGAACCCGGTAAAACTTTCTAAGAGCCCAAATTCCCCAAAATTTCTTTCTTCTCCCTTGAAAGCACTTTGGTGATTTCCTCAAGGTTGAGCTCTCAATTAGTTGGTTATAAGTCTATATGATTAAAAATGTCTCTCTTTGATAGTGATGTACTACACTGTATTTTAGATGAAAACATCACTATCTTCCGGGCTTAGGTCTTTTTGAGAAAAGATCGCCCCCCTGCTGCCCTCTTTTGGCAGCCTACCTTACCATTCATACACTGCTCTGAGCTGCCAGAGTGGTTCTATGAATGTGATAGTGTTACTTTCACCTCGCACAGGGTCCTACCTGATTAGGGTAGGTGTTACCATTGTGACCTACTGATAATCATAGATCTCACTCATGATTATCATACTAGGTGTCAGGAGTGCTCCCTTGTCACCTCAGAGTTGTGCTGTGGTGTGGTACATCTATTCTCAGGTGTTGGCGCCACGACTTTAGGAGCTTTGATTTCCTAGTAGAAGATCAGCTCCTGAGTTTCTTTACTCCCCTGCTCTCTACATTTATACCCTACTCTTAGCTGCTAGAGTAGCTCTATGAATGTTGTTCTGTTGTTCTTTCTCCCCACAGGGTCCTACCCAATCAGGGCAGGTGTTACCACTGTGACCCTTCTGATATTTTATCAATCCTATTCATAATGATTGTCCTCAGGTAGTGAGTGTGTCCCCTTACTACCTAGAGCTGTTCTTCTTGTAGTGATGTAGTATACATTGCCTCGAATATTAACATCACTACTTTGAGAACTTTGATCCTCTAGCAGAAGATCAGTTCTTCTACTCTTTTCTTTGACCCATTCTACCATTCATACACTAGGCTCAGTCGCCGGATTAGTCTTATGAATGAGTTGAGGTCACTTCCACTTCCCACAGGGTCCCACTAGTATGTGTAGGTGTTACCACTGTGAGGTTTTGTTTACTCAGAGTTGTTTCCCTTAGTGGAGAGGGTGCTCCCTCGCTACTTTGACTTTTTTTTCTCCTACTTAGTGATATGGAGCATCATGCCTCAGATGCTACCATCACCTTTTCCTTGAGCTTTGATTCTCTAGTAGAGAGTCAACTCCTCCAGACCTTTGCTACTTGCTTCCCCATTGAGATCCCACTCCTAGCTGCCGGAGAGATCCTTTGGATGTTTTGATACCGTTTCCACTTCTTACAGGGTCCCCATCAGTTAGTATGGGTTTACCACTGTAGCTCCCTTGAGGGTTGTTTTTACTAGGCTTAGTCCTACTTTCCGTAGTAGAGGTACCCCCTCGCTACTTGAGTTCTTTTTTTTACTCCGTCGGAATGAGATTACTCCTTTGCACACTCTACTAAGGGTGTATCTCTTCCAGCTTTGGTTAGGAGACGTCGCACTGATGTCCCTCCTTCCCTTTTGTGTAGGGTTAGAGTTCCCTAGGAGATCCTGACGGCATCTGAATACTCATGGCCACGACGATTTGTCCTCTACCATGTGGTTACCAGAGCGCTAGAAGGGGTTCCCTAGGTGGTTCTTCCCTCAAAATTATCTCATTTACTTACCTCCTTTTCCCTCACATCCCTACACAGATGCGTGTTAGGCTGATGTCGAGGTGACGTTTGACCTTCTATTCTGCTGTTTGAAATGAACAGACAGATAGTTGAGTTTACCTGGTAGAGAGGACCTGACAGAGCACCTGGCAGGTACTCCTCGCCACGCTTTTGATTGCCCTGTTCTGATCAGACAGGCATCGGAGCTTGACTCTTTATTCACTCAGTTGAAATGACTGAGTGGGTATTGAGCCCTTCTTCATCTGCAAGACCGAGCTGGCCGAACAGATGTTGAAGTTTACCTGTTGAGTGAGCCCGACAGAGTCCCTGGGAGGCGCAATTCCTCAACATTTCTCTTTTTACTCGGATGTCCTGTAAAAGACTACGCAGGCTTCCACTTCGTGGTTCATGAGCTTCTCGCTGAGGTCAGGCAGAAGTAGTGGCCACCCCAATCCACTGTTCCGAAAGGAACAGGAGGGGCGGGATCCTTTTCACCCTCTACCCGCTGTCCAGATGCGGTCAGCCTGGTAGTTGGTTTTTACCTACCGTTGAGTGAGCCCGACAGAGTCCCTGGGAGGCGCAATTCCTCAACACCCATTTACTCGGATGTCCTGTAAAAGACTACGCAGGCTTCCACTTCGTGGTTCATGAGCTTCTCGCTGAGGTCAGGCAGAAGTAGTGGCCACCCCAATCCACTGTTCCGAAAGGAACAGGAGGGGCGGGATCCTTTTCACCCTCTACCCGCTATCCAGATGCGGTCAGCCTGGTAGTTGGTTTTTTACCTACCGTTGAGTGAGCCCGACAGAGTCCCTGGGAGGCGCAATTCCTCAACACCCCTTTACTCGGATGTCCTGTAAAAGACTACGCAGGCTTCCACTTCGTGGTTCATGAGCTTCTCGCTGAGGTCAGACAGAAGTAGTGGCCACCCCAATCCACTGTTCCGAAAGGAGCAGGAGGGGAGGGATCCTTTTCACCTTCTACCCCGCTGTCCATATGCGGTCAGACTGGTAGTTGGTTTTACCTACTGTTGAGTGAGCCCGACAGAGTCCCTGGGAGGCGCAATTCCTCAACACCCCTTTTACTCGGATGTCCTGTAAAAGACTACGCAGGCTTCCACTTCGTGTCTTCTTTACTTTTGCTGAGGTCAGGCAGAGGTATCGAGTCACCCCAATCCACTGTTCCGAAAGGATCAGGAGGGGCGGGATCCTTTTCACTTTCCACCCCGCTGTCCAGATGCGGTCAGGCGGGTAGCTGGTTTTACTTGGTAGAGAGGGCCTGACGGAGCACCTGGCAGGAACTCCTCGCTTTTTTTTTTTCCTGAGTGTCCTATTCTGATCAAATAGGCACCAGATTTTGTGACTCTTTTGTTTACTGTCTTGAGTTGATCGGACAGATGCTGAGTCACCCCAATCCACTGTCCTGAAATAGGCAGGAGGAGATGGGATCTTTTCACCTTCTATCCCGCTGTTCGAAATGAACAAGCGGGAAGCTGGTTTGACTTACTTGGTAGAGAGGGCCTGACAGAGCACATGGCAGGAACTCCTCGCCACTCTTTTTTTCCCTGAGTGTCTTGTTCCGATTAGGCAGACACCAGGCGTCGTGATTCCTTTGTTTGCTGACCCGATTTTGTCAGGCAGACACTGAGTCACCCCAATCCACTGCTATGAGATGGGCAGGAGGATATGGGACCCTTCCACCTCCTACTCTGCTGATTCGATATAATCAGACAGATAGTTGGTATGTTTTTACTACCTTACTTTTGGTTCTCTTTTCTGCTCTGCCCCCACTATAGGGCAAGGCCATGGGAGAATCCCCTTACCTTGTTTTCACCTTTTAGGTGATCCTTACTGTTGGTTCCATCCTTGGCTCTACCCTTGTCAAAGGGTAAGGCCAGGAGAAGACCGCACTACTGGCTCACCATTTTGGTGATCCTTGCTTGTGCACTGCTGCTTTTCACTCTATCCTAGGCTCTATCCTCGCTGTAGGGTAAGGCCAGGAGAAGAATTCTCTACTTTTCTCCCATCTTTTTGATACTCATGATTTTCACTCTCCTTTCGGTGGCTTAGTCGGTCAACGCCAACACGAGCGGTTCACTAGTTGTTCGCCACTCCTGTTGGGGGTCCGTTTGTTGACCTCGATTTTGTCAAACCATTGGGCATGAGGGACTAGGTTGACCAGGTCAACTGTTGACTTGGTCAACCCAAGGCTTATTGGGTCAATTTTGACCCATTAAGGCCTTTTGAGCCCAAATCAAGCCCAAATCAAATTCCAACTCATTAATGGCTCAAACCTCATACCCATTGGACCCATTTGACTGAGTTGACCAAGTCAACACATGACTTGGTCAATCCAAGTCATAATGGGTCAAATCGACCCATTAAGACTCATTTAAATCCCTATTAAATGCCCATTCAATGCTCTAATCAAATCCCTTCGTTTTGAAATTGAATCCACGGCCTAATCTGAGGATTTTCCCTCCTATTTACCTCTTGATCCGATCCCCACCGTCCAAGGGAGGTCAAGGGGTTTAAATAGTGAAAAATTAGGTCTTTTTGGGACCTTTCTTTGCTCTTGCTCGACCTAGAGACTTCCCCAGCCTCTGAGATTTGGCAAGAGAGCTCCCCTAGGTTCCCTCTCGACTCCCCACGCAAAACCCGACCGTCCAAGGCCGCCGCCGGCGAGATCTCCGGCCACCCGAGCCCGTTCCCGTTCCAGGACGAATCCGGTCCGATCAAGGCTGTTTCGGAGCACGAGTTCAACTAGAGACTTGTTTTAGAGGATCCCACGAGTCCAACAAGACCAAGATCTCCCGAATCCACCGTGTGGATTGAGGTAAATCTCAAATCCTAGTTAGAACACTTAGGGTTAATTAGCATCGTGATCAGTGCATATTAATTTAAATAAAATAGCCCCCACGAATGCTCTTCATCAATAGGATCTAGATCTAAAATTTCGTCGAGTTTGATTCACCCGATCGAGAGAACGAAGCATTTTTCTCCCTGTAGGCTTCGGTCCGGCTGGCTGCATGCATGGGGTGTCCCGAGCCGTTGATCTCATGATCAACGGCTCGGATTTGGTCGGACGGAGAACCCGTCCGCCGGGTTGGACGATCCCGCGGATCTTCCCGGGATTCGGCTCGATCTGAGCCGTTCTCCTCGCAGCCACGCGGATCCGACGGCGGTAGTCCACTGCCCACGTGGATAAGTGGGAGGCGGCGTGATTGCCGCATGATTGCGCCAATCATTGCCTGCCGCCAATCATTGGCCCGTGACCGCGGAGCCTACCCGCTGCCGCCACGTGTCCCGCGGGTCCCGCCGCTGTTATTTTAAAATAAAAAATATTTTTTAATATATTTTAAATCAGAAAACTTTAAAAATTCGTAGAAATTTCATTTTTCGTCCGTTTTTGACGTGTAATACCTCGAATTGATCGTATTTTCATTCTCTACCCTATAAAAATTTCTTTTTATTAAAATAATGTATATATTTTGAATTATTAATAAAACAGTAAAAATACATATATTTAATATTATTTTAAAGATATTATTTTTATTATTTTATTATTATTATATCACAATATTACTATTTCTTGTTATAATACTAATAAATATACATTATTTTGACATATTTATATTGTTTGTCATTTTTTTTTATTATAATATTATTATGTTTATTTAAACATGAAAATCATATTTTTAATGATTAAATATTATTTTGATTATTTTAATTAGTTAAAACTACTTAATATATTATTAATAATTAAAATATTATTATTATTGCACATCTTCCAGGTTATTTTAAATTTCAGAAGTATGAAAGTTTTATTTCATTTTTAGTAATTATTATTAAATATTACCTATTTTTAAATTATTCTTTTTAGATCCTTTCATTGTGTTTAAACTTCAAAATTCTATAACCTCTTCGTTTTAAGCCCGATTTTGACGCACAACCCCTTGTTTCGATCGTATTTGATTTCTGCACATTCTGGAACTGGGTTTACTTGAAGGTTTTTGGGTCTGTGTGCAATTATTTTCAAAACAGTCAGCTGCATTATTTTAAAATTATTCATTTATTGCCTCTAAACTTCGAAATTACATAACTTTGTCGTTTTAAATCCGCTGTCGACGCACAGCACCTTGTTTTATATGTACTCTGAATTCTGCATATTTTGAAACTATTTTCAGGTGAAAATTTTGTCTGTACTTTCTGTTATTTCAAAAACAGCAAAACTACACTATTTTAAAATATTATTTTATTGAATTTAAACTTCGGAAATTCATATCTTATTCGTTTTAAGTCGGATTTTGACGTGTAAACCCTCGATCTTTTCAGAAAAATGCGTATTTTATTTTGAAACCATTTCCAGCCCCTGATTTTGGCTGCTTTAGCAGATCTCTGTCTTGGAGCAGTATTTGATTATTAAATTATTATTTAATTGACTATAATAATTATTTTCAGGATACAAACTACTTTCAAATCGCTTGAGACTTCGTTAGGGTGGTCAGTGGGTCTCCCTATACTTATATATTATGAATCAAATTATTTTTAAATATTTTTATTTTCTAAAAGTATATTTATACCTATAAGTATTTTTAAATTATTTTAAAACTACTTATACCTAAATCCTAATTTTGGGAGACTCGCTACTTCGTGAAATTTTAGACATGGGTTCTAGATATGAAGAGCAATCATGGGGGAGTGGGTTAGTGGGTGATTGGTTCCCAATCATTCACTAATCCCTTCATTAGATGTCTTTCCTTTTCTTGTTTTGTCGTAGTATGCATGTATAGGATTGCACCACGAGCACTTAGCCTAGGCTCTCCTAGATCTAAGGACATGGTGTGTTTATTTCATTTTTGTACTCCCATGCATTTATTACCTGAAGGGTTAGACTAAACATCACTTTTAAACTCCTACAACGTAGTGACACCTTAAGGACAAAAATTAAGAACATGTCTAGCAAACTTAGAAGTTTTCTAGGAGCTAGGATAGATCCCGGATTGACACCAAAACTCCAACACTTGAACTTAGTGACATCATAAACACTCTATAATTTTCTGGAATTTTTTTTAGGAGCTTTTAGAGCCCTTAATTAACCAACCCTAATTAATCTGCTAAATAAGACCCCGAGACTTTCCGGAAAATATAATAAATACATTTTAGGTCAGAAAATTACCCATAATACCTCAAACTGACCAAAACCTGATCCTTGACCTTAGATAAATAGGGCTCCTCAGTTTGACCCTAGGTTGACCCTTAATTTGACCATAGGTGGAAATTACCTTTTTGCCCCTAATAAATCATTAAAAATTATTAAAAATCCCAAATCTTCTCCAAACCCTAGGGGATCACTTTCTCAGGTCATCCCTGACTTTTGGGAGTGATTCGACTCAGTTTGGGGCTGATTTGGGCCAAAATTGCAAAATAGGGCCTTCTCTTTATTAATTTAGAAATTTCCATAAATACCCCGATCTTTAGAAATTCATAACTTTAGCTAGAGACCTCCGATTTCAGTGTACTACCTGGCTAACTACTTGTATTGAGGTCTAGTATTTTCCTAAGGTGTTAGGGATCCCAAACTTAGCTTTTTTTTTCATAGTGACTTTTTGGACCCTTAGTTTAGTTCCTAGGAGGACCTAGAACTTTCTAAAATTGGCTAATGTCACTTAAACTTTAAATGTCAGTGTTCTAAGCTCTTAAAACTGATCAACAAACTGAAATAATTAAAATGGACCTAATTCACTAATATTTGAATTTCAATTAAAATATCCTTTTCTGACTTTCAACATACTTGAACTCTAGATAACTTCAACTAACTACCCTGCTTAGGATCTATCCAAACCACACTAGCCTTACACACACATAGAATTGTTTGCTAGGGCACCACTTCTAGACCTAGGTTAGGCCGCTGGGTTTTATTTTTCTGCTGTGTGCCGGAGCTTTCCGTGGTTTTCATTGCATGCTGTCTGAAAATTGAATTGCTGTGTTTGCTTACTTTTTCTGTACTCTGTGATGTGATGAGCGCTAGATTTACCCCTAGGTTAGGAACGCCATATATATATATACTGTTCTTCCGTGCAGGTGGCCATGCTCAATGCTAATAAAATGGGGGAGCATTATTATGATTCCTAACAATGTTTTATGCAGGTGCTTGCTCAGCTCCCCCTAAATAAAAATGAGGGCTAAAATTAATAATTATAACTGCACAGATGGAGCTGCTTAGCCCTCAAAAATTAAGAGCATGGCTTGGCACAGGGTCAATGGTGTTAGCATTTTATTTCCATATAAACTGCTTGGGATGATTTTTACTAGGATAACCTTGCAGGGATTCTTAGATTTACTGTTTTCAATTAATGTAATTTATCTGTAATAATTGTTAAGAGTTGTGAAAGCAACTTTTGAGTTGGGATATTCTTATCCAGCTCGGATTCTAAAAGAAGAAGGCATCCCTAAGGGGAGAGTCTTCTTCCATTTGGAAGATCGAGCTGGATGGCTTTAGATATCCAAAGAGAAAAGGCAATACCCCCATACTGGGGAAATTGTCTCTTCGTTTGGATGTTCAAGCCACGACGGATCCAAGGAGTCCAAGGAGGAGAGATCCAAGGAGTCCAAGGAGGAGAGATCCAAGAAGTCCAAGGAGAAGATATCCAGAAGACTAAAGATTTGAAGACCCAATATCCCACTCAAAGTTGTTGGCGTCTGTCATAGGCTTAGAAATCCGGGTTGTTGGCAGTGGTGCCCGGCCACTTTACTTTATGCATATCTGGGGTGTAATAAGGGCAATTTGCCTATGACCATTTAGTTGATTAATTTTGGATTTATATTGATGTGTTTACCTGATTGCGCAGTAGAATTACCTGCTTTTTCTAGGTTTCTTTCTTGCATGCCCGTTTTGTTTTCGCCTGGATTTCCGTTAGGCTCTTTAAGGACTATAAAATTTTTCTACTCGCAACTGACCCTTAAAATTTTAAGTTTTAAATAACATAGAAACTTAACGAACCTAGGGAACTGCCGGAACCGTCCGGGGTCGCATGCATATTACTGCATTTCTTCTTTCCTTGCTATAAGACATCTCCCTGCCTGCGGGTAGAGTCCGGATAATCTGGCCTATGAGGATGAAGTGCCGGACCTAGGGAGACTCAGTCTTTTCAAAAAATTATTTTTTATAAGCCTGTTTTTAAAGTTCTATAGCATTCATGAGCTGACGATTCAATTAGCATGCATTGCATTAGTAACTAACTAATTAAAATTTAATTGCATTAGCTAAGAGCATCTAACCCACATAAGTCCAGGACCACTTAGGAAATCCTCTAGATGTCGGTCCTATTCCCAATAACTGTACTACCTACCCATCTTTCATAATTGACTGGACAACATGGTTTTGAATCGATTAGGTGGTTAGCTGGCTCCCCCATCCAGGCCGGGTTAAGTCCAGATTTGGCATTGCATTAGTTAGGACACGGGCCTTAGTGTTACTCGTCGAACACTAAGCCTAACCTAGATCTAGGATTCGAGGTTACTACATTCGGTCTCGTAGTATGCCTTAAATAGTAGGTAGGTTCCTTCTTTCAGGGACTATAAATCCTACTTATCCGCGTCACAGGATGACGCCACCTCCATCCTTCTCTCACGCATGTGATCGATTGCTTGTCTTTCTTTCTCCAGTTTCTCTTTAGTACCCTAGAGCCTCTGAATGCTGGTGTGAACCGTGCATGTTGATTCAGCCCTTCGGACCCTTCTTCCTCTTGGATAGGATTTCCTAGTCTATACCCATGTGCCAATCCCACTTTAGGAGAGGATAATGTATGATCCTTAATCGAGAGTTTTCTCAGGCTCCGGCCTGGGATGTAATTAACCACGGGGGCTTGCGCCCGTGGGAAACTTGATCCCACATCTACTAAACCCCATTCGATCTCTCATATCGGATGGGGGAAACCCGTGATTTGGTTATGTATATTACTACCCATCGGGGTGTGTTGGCGACAGTCTCTATCCCCAATGGTCAGTCGTATGCACGATCCAATCTGCCCTTCCAATCGACCCGTTCGCGCGGTGCTCTTTCGGAGGTCCACACCTCCACTATAAATTTTGGCTACTGTGACCTATGCCATATTGAGCACGAGACCCTTGGTACAAGTTCTACGTTTAGTGGATGCCGAGAAGAAATTTATAATGTTATGGATGAGACGAAGGAGTTGATTGCACATAACTTAGGAGGAGAGGAGGCAAGTTATAGAGAGATTTGGGATATCATTGATGCTCGGTGGGAGGTCCAGTTGCACCGTCATCTACATGCAGCGGCATATTATCTCAATCCTCAATTTCAATATTCAGAGAGGAAATCCTCAATCCTGAAGGTGAAGCTTGGCTTGTATCACTGCATGGAATGACTAATACCGAACCAAACCGTCAAGGAGCTTGCAGATTTACAACTTGTTTTATTTCGGAATAAGGAGGGATTTTTTGGTCTACAAGCATCAAAATCAACTATTGTCAAATGGTCTCCAGATATACTTATTTTTGTAAATGTATAATACTTTAATATATTTTGATTATCATTTTTCTTCTTGAAAATAGTTGAATGCTGGATCCAATTTGGTGATTCCACCCCTGAGTTACAGAGTTTTGCTGTTAGAGTTTTGGGCTTCACTTCTTCTTCTTCTAGGTGTGAGCGAAACCGTAGTACATATAGTCAAGTGCAAACAAAGAGAAGAAATTGGCTTTCAACACTCATAATGATCATTCTTATTGAACAGGGTAGAGAAAAGTGAGTCACATTGAAGATGATGAAGATATGACATTCATAAATACAATTGGAGAAGAAGATTTCCTTGAAGACCTATTTAGTGATGGGACATGATTGGATTTTATATGTACTTTGTACTTTGGGAGTTTTGATAGACTAATATTTTGTGGTTTTGTACTTTTGGACATGATTTTATTGCATCTATTTTCTTACTTTTCACTAATTTCACATGTCATTTAAATATTTTTATTATATGATTGAATCTTGCTATTATTTACCTGCTAAAACCCTTAAATTCTTATTTATGCAATTCTGCGTCCGTGAGGCTTACGCCTCACACCGCCTCGCCTCATGGACGGAAAACGCCTCGAGGCTTATTTACGCAACTTTAAACCTTGATTAAAAGAGAAGCATAATATCAAGTTAAGTGTTGCAAAGATGAGCATGCTTAGGTGGATGAGTGGCTTTACTCTTAGAAATAGGATACGAAATGAGCATATACGTGAAAATGTTGGAGGTAGCTCCAGTGGAAGATAAGATTAGAGAAAGTCTCCATAGGTGATTTGGTCACATAAAATAGTGGCATTCTGATGACCCGATTAGGAAAATAGATGTATTAGATTTGACTTATGTTAAGAAAGTTAGAGGTAGAACTTAAAAGATTTGGTTAGGAAATATTAGAAATGACCATTCTTTATTAGATTTAAATTAGAATTTGACTCTTAATAGGACACAATGAAGAAAAATGATTCATATAGCTAACCCCATGTAGTGGGATAAAGGCTTGATGTTGTTGTTGTTGTTGTTGATGTTATATATGTTTCCTATCATGCTTGTTAAAAGTGCCCTCTGAATCATGCTTCTCATGTTAGTTGGCAGGTTGTGCAAGAAAGTGGGGTTAACACTTGAGGGAGTTAGGACTGTGCTTGGATTTGAGACTGAGATGTGGGAGAGAGGGGTCACATGCGTTTGTGAGATTTGGTCGAGTGATCTTCTAGGCATGGAGAAGAGAGGAGTTCATAAGGGTTATGGAGACGGGCTTGTGAGACCGAGACAGGAGTGGCGTTGAGTGCCATAGGATTTATATTTAGGTCTTTTTTTTGTATAGATTTTTATGGACGAGACGAGACTTTTGAGTAACTGATGGGATGGAGTACAAGCTGTGGAATTCTTACGAACTAGGATGACTGCCTTATTGATTTTTTTTTGTTAATTTTCCTTTTAGCAAAATGATGAAGGAATTGAATTGTGAAATCTTTATGGAAGAAAAGTTTGGCAAAGGTTTTTTCCGTGTGTAATACTCTATTAAACTAATTTGAGAAGTTTGAAGAAGTACAAGGCAACTGTGGATGTGAGTTATGATTCTGTGGTTTGCATCTATCCTCTAAACAGATATTACCAACAGCTTGTGTAAATGGAAGTTAACTGTATATTGCATATTGAAGTTTTCTTTTCTTATATGATTGCAAGTTTTCCACTTTTTTTTATCTCATTGTGATGATTTTTTATTCTGCATTTCTTTTGGTAAGATGGAACCTTACATTCGGACAAATGATCACACTATTTGAACTAGATCTAAACTATGTGTCATGTCATGCATGTTTTTGTTAGATGCCTGCTACGGTAGAGGAACTGGAAGCTGCGATTCAAGATGGTATTTCTGAAGCAAATTCTATCTTATTCCTTAACCAAAACATTCTTCAGGAGTATGAAAGTCGTCAACAAAAGGTAAATTGAATGTTTACTCTACATACGTTGAGGGCTGTTTTGCTTAAACAATTTTGATTTTTCAAGGGCTGTTTTGCTTAAACAATTTTGATTTTTCATGCAGATAAATAGCATAGCAACAAAACTTGAAACAGATGAAGAAGCCCTAAGCAGTTGTGTCTCTGAAATAAGTGTTATAAGGGTGAGGGTTTCTTATAGCTATTTGGAATTTGTTTTGTTCTTAATGGTAGATTTAAGTGAAGCTTTGTGGTGTAAATCGAACTTTCATCTTCTAATATGAAAGTATTGCACTTCTACTTGATATTCTTTGTTTGCCTGGTACGATTTGGTTGTTTCACTGCATTCCACCTTTTCTTGCTGGTTTCTTTTGAATAATTTTAGCAGCACCTATGATTTTATATCTTTCAGAGTTACTCATAATCCCCCCTGCCCATTCCTTAAACCAAAGAAAGCACTTCATTGTACTAATTTGCTATTTGTTAATTGAAATAATGAATAAATCTTCAATTATGGTTTGATTTACTCTTGACCCGTAAATGATAACCAAAAGAAAAAAAAAAAAGAGGAAATCGTGCATGCCTGTGTGGACGTCGCCCAAATCATGCTGATCTCACGATTCAGATGCCCTACGCACGTCGATGTTGTTCTCGCTTTGATTGTCCTTCATGCACCCACGATCTCTTGCTTGCGTCATTAAAACGACAAATGAACCCTAGCATTCTTCTTCCTTCCCGCACTCGATCGCAAGCTTCCTCTCCTCCTACAACAACTCCTTCCCTTCCCTCAACCCACAACCCTAGTTCCAACCTCACGGCCAAACCTCCAACAGCCGCAACCTCATTTTCCCTAGCCGTGCCTGCCAACCCATGCAAGCATCAATTTCTCCAACCTAGCCGAAGCCCTAGCCGACATCTCACCTCCTTCAATGTCCCCTCCTCTTGGATCGGAAGCAACAACGATCAGGAGCTTGCTCGATCGAAGGTACCCGTCTCCCTCCCTTCCGCGTGCTTCTTCTGCCAAATCCCTTGAAACAAAGAGTTAAACTCTTTGTTAATGCTGTTCAATGCTATTCAAAACCTGCATGAATCCTAAATCCTGCTCAAATCATTCTTAAATCTTTGTTTTATTAATTTGATTATTCTTAATCACATTTAATTATTGATTAGCAATAATTAATTATGGTTAATTAAAATTAATTATGACTAGTTAACCATTTTAATTTATACTTATTTTTAAACTGAATCTAATTAATTATAGATTAATATAGTTAATTAATTATAAGTTGAAAATAAAATTTTGCTTTATCATTAATTTTAAATTAATTGTCATTATTTATAGTTTGAATATAATTCAATTAATTATAAATTAAAAATAACTAAATTATAATTAATTTTTTAAATTAATGTAATTAATTATAATTATTCTGTAATTAATTAAAAATTAAATGCATTTGGTTTATAATTAATTTTAAATTAAATGTAATTAATTATAGATTAAGTATAATTAATTATAGTTAATTTACCATTAATTATAAATTTAGTACAATTTGTAATTATTTATGAATTTAAAGTAATTAATTATAAGTTGAATATAATTAATTATAATTAATTTGTAATTAATTATAAATTCGACATGTACATATGCCTAGACCGTTGTGTACTCGACATCGTCGATACCGTCACCTCGTCGACTGCCAATGTATAATATTGTGAACTTGAAATCCTGTCATCGGTGCGCGTGACGCGCTGGTCAACCACCTATACGCACTTTTCTTAGTGTGATGGGGAAAACTTTAATACACATACGCGCCATAGTGTTAGCGAGGAAACAATTGTGCATTTTTAAATAGGTACCTCTGAATGCCCATACACGGTTTTCTTAGCATGGTGGGATTGAAGACGATGGCCGCGGTGTCTACGGATACCTATCATACACGTTTTTCTTAGCGTGTTGAGAAGGCCTAGTCCCAGGGGATTTGAATTGAATGCAGAGAACAGAAACCTAAATTCTAATATGCACAATAATAATCAAGATACAAATGACATAATAATTTTGATTATTCAAATAAATATCAAACCATAAGCAAGGGACTCGTGACGAACAGGGCCTCGATGCATATAAACAGTGAATGGTGATCAGTTTATAATAATTACAAATGAATGGCAATCATCAAAACATGTGAATACGTAAGACAAGATACACAATGAATGATGTTGATGAATGCAATGACCTGATAACCAATATATGAATGCAACAATGCCTTTTTATGCATATAAATGATGATATTCAATCAAGTCCAAATAATGCCAATCTGTCCAAAGAGTATACACCTTCTACTTGCAACAATGAAGAATTTGCTATATAAGCAACAGTCAACTTGCAACTTGAAATAGTGATGCATGCGAGCAATAACAAGAGGCCTATCATGGAAGAAAAAACAAAGATCTATCATTCACACTTGAATATATGGTACACAACAATTGATGCCAATAGATGCATAAACTCCTACAACAGTTCCTACTCAATTAAATGCACTGTACTTGCAAGTGACAACAACCGACTATGGAATGTATTGGTGTCTCCTACTTGCATCGATGAAGACCTCGATGCAAGCAATAATCAGCTTGCAGGTTGAAGCGGTGACACCTGCAAGCTACAATAGAAGACCTGTAACATATACAACAGCTCACAGAAAGATGACAGGCACTGAATATGACAATACCTCGCAGTCAATGCCAACAGTTTGCATTCAACTTGCCACTACCAACAAGTATGCAAGTAACACCCGTGAATGATGAAGGTCGATATGATGCAAGTACAGTGGCTCTCCTGCAAGTATATTTAGCATGATTGTAATAAATATGCAAGCATGGAACCTATGAAGTGATGATTCATATGCAAACTGGTGCCAATAGTCTGCTATGAATGTAAACACCTGCAAACGGTTGTAGAAAGCTCATCAAGCTACAGTGACCTATCTACGGAAAATGAAGTGCAACATGTAGCAAACGTCAGGCTACTTTTGTAGTCAACAACAATGAGCAGATGATCAAGTGCGTTGATTTGTCTACAAGCAATGACGGTTGATAACATGTTTGTGGATAATAACAATTGGTACATCGAGTACGGAAGATCCCCTGTGGACACAAATACATACAACCCCTATAAGCAGCGATGATTGAGATGCTGCAAGTACAGAGAATCTCCTTTGGACATAAACACGTACAATACTGTTGGAGAATTTTTGTATCCTCAAACGGATTGCATATTTTATAATCGGGTGCGGCATAAGAATATGATATATCACCCCGAAGGGTAAAAATATCATCTCCTTATGGACTCAATCATAAAATTTACAATTATTTAACAGAGATTCCCCCACTCAATGTTTGGTTGAGCGGGGTTTATTTATTTCTGGGGTACAGACATCCCATAGGGGCAAGCCCCTATGGTTAATCATATCCCAAGTTTGATTTGGGAAAACTTTTGATTAAACTAGTGGTTTTCTTTCATTTGGAAGTCATTTAGATATTGGCTAAAGCTTGATTTTTGTTTTATTTTAAAATCTGTGAAAGTCTTGCTTAAAGGTTTTGGTCCTTTAGGAATTTCAAGAAGTGGATCAACTTAGATTTGGATTTTTTTTGGAAAGAAAGCCAAAGGAGTTGAAGTAGGGGCACTTGATTCTGAGATGAAACTCAGAGGTGCCCAAACTATCCTATGTTGGGCTTTACATTTTAGCAACCTAATTTTGGTTTAAGTTGGTATTTTATTAGAAGATTGGGGCTTACATCCCAACAACACTTGTTGGAGGAATTGCCCGAAAGTTGAGGGCTTATAGGGTGATTTGGAATCAACCCGTGCCTTGGACCCTAAGACTAAGGTGAGGACTACCGAGAGGTAGTGCCTCGAACCTAGATCTAACGAGTGCAAAGAGGGACTTACAAGCTACACCTCACAAGAGGCATAACCCGCCCGACCTCTGGATTTATTATCCCGCCTGGAAGGGACTACCAGCTAAACTCCCCCTAATCGCTTTTAAAACCATGCTATTCGGTCTCAATGCAAATGTAGAGTGGTAGGGTTGTTTTTATTTAGAGGGTAGGTCTTATAGCTTGGCTTTGAGGCCAAGATGCCTTTTTATGTGGGTATGCAAAATGTTGACTCATAAAGAAAAGATTTTATTATCTAGTCCTTAAGTTGAGGCATTCTACATGTGACACATTTTTTTTTGGCTATGCATGTTTGTTTTCGTTTTGAAAACTTGGCTCCTTGAAGGGAGCCATGCAATTTTCCTTATTTGAAAGACATGGAGCCTAATTTGATTTTATTATTAGGTTGCTTACATGTTAAGGGGTAGAAAATTTAGTTTTTTAACCTAAGAGCCTAACGTAATCAAGTCCAGGCCACACCCACAAAAACAAGAGAAGAAACCTAGGAAAAACATGCTTTTCTAATGCGCACCCAGTAAACACTTCAACACATGCTTATATATAAATAAAATGCAGAAATGTAGATAAAGTCCAATTTATTACAACCAAATTTGGCAGCTGAGTTGCCTGCCATTATACAACCCAGTTGAATTAATTACAGACTCTACTTGTGGGGATCTTCAAGCTTTAACCTTCAAGGAGGTCTTTGAGCTTCATCTCCAAAATGATATTTTCTTCTTTGATCCTCCTTGCTTTCTAATTCAAACCCCACAAGTTTTACATCCTATTTCTACCAAATACATGATAAAAAAAAAGACTCAAATCTGCAAAACAGAGTTAGGAGGCAGTTTATATAATTAAGCATGTAATCATCTCAAAATTGGCCTAACACTTAGAGTGCTAAGTGCTAGGCCCCCTGCTTCTACCCTATTGGCCATGTCTCCTGGGGGGTATTAAGCAGCGCCTGCAAGCAAACAGCATTAATAACATTATGACATTTACCCCCTTCTTGGACATGACCACCTGCACAGAAAAGCATATATATTTCTATACTAACCACTTAAGGGCAAGTGCCCACACGCAGACAATCCAAGGGCAATCAATCCACAACGTCAATCACATGCGCACACAAAGAAAAATCCTAATCCTAGCATGCCTAAAGGGCTGTGCACCTAAGTGTGTGGGGCTTGTGTGGTATGTCACACTAAGGGTCCTCCTGGAGTTTGGGTCTAAGGGAGGAACATCCAACATATGGCTTTTGGAGCCACTTGTTGGGAGAAATTCTCCTTAGCCTTAGGGGCTAAGAAGAAGAAGTAGAGATCCAACATTTAGCTTTTGAGCTCAATGTTGGAGAAATTCCCCCCCAAGCTTTTGGAGCAAGAAAGGGAACGAACATTTCTTTTAGCTTTGAAGCTAAAGAAAGGGAAAGGGAGAGAATCCAACACATGGCTTTTGGGCCAAGTGTTGGAAGAGTTCCCCTTAGCTTTTTGGGCTAAGAAGAGAAAGTAGAGATCCAACATTTAGCTTTTGAGCTAAATGTAGGAGAACTCCCTCTAGCGTTTGGAGCTAAAGAGAGGGGGAAATCTCCTACAACTTTGGAGTCGGAGGAGGATTGGAAGAAAATGCAACTTTTGGGTTGCAAATTCATTAAGACCTTTGGACATTTCGATGTCCAAAGAGGGAATTGCCCCCTTCTAACTTGAGTTTGGAAGGACAAGGAGAAATAGGACTTGAATCCTAAGCTTGGGGTGAAATTACTTGTTATTTTTGGTTCAACAAGTAAGATAATTTGGGACAAAAATGGATCACTCAATATAGGTTGAGTGAAAGCGGGCTTCATACAACTTTTGAGTTGTATGAAAAGTGAAAGAACTCATGGTTTTGAGCTAAGGTAAAGAATTCCTTAAGACTTTTGGAGTCTATAGGAGTGAAAGAGGATTTGTAACTTTAAGGTTACAAATCAAGAAGGTGGTTCTTTGAATTTTTTGTATTCAAAGAGGAATTTCATTTTTTTTTAATTTGGGTTAAGGGAAATGAAGAGGATTTTGGAGGTTTCCTACAATCTAGATTTGTAGGAAAAAGAAATACTCCAATGTGCAATCTAGAGATTGCAAATTGGAGGAATTTCTTTGGACATGTGGTGTCCAAAGAAAAGAAAAGTCTCATCTCTCCAATTTTGGGTTGGAGGAGAAAAGGAGAGGGGAGGTGACTTGGAAGTTACAACCCCTAGAGGATTCTTTGAACATTGGGTATCCAAAGGAGAAGGGTGCATTCTCAAAACTTGGATTGAGAGAATGAAAGAGTTTCCTACAATTTTTTGGATTGTAGGAAGGAGGAGGTTTCCCTACAACTTGTAGGAAAAGAAGATACGAAATACAACTTATGAATTGTAAGTTAGAGGTTAGGGAGGACCACTTACTTAATTTAGGCTAAGTAAATGGTGAAGTCTCTTTGAGCATTTGGTACTCAAAGGAAGATTATCATTTGCTCAACTTTGGGCTAAGCAAATGAGAAAGACTAGAATTTGAGTCCTAAATTTAGAGGATTACTCATTGGTTTGTATCCCAATGAATAAATGATTTAGTGAATTTCCTACAACTTTGAGGTTGAAGGAGGAAGATGGCCTTCCTACATTTTTCGGGTTGTAGAAAAGGGGAAATCATGTGCAACTTGGAAGTTGCAAGTTAGAGGAATTTCCTTGAGCATTTGGTGTTCAAAGAAAAGGACACACATTCACTTAATTTAGGCTAAGAGAATGGGTTGATAGTTTAGAGTTTAGTTCCAAACTACAACGATTCATGTGGGTATCCTTGAAGACTTGAGGGGCTTCAATTCACCTCACATGAGAGGATACTTGTTGGTTTTGGGGTTCCAACAAGAGATGTAAGAAAACTTGGATTTTGGCTCCAAGTTTCTAAAACTTATAACATGATGCATTAAGGACTTTTGCCTTTTGGGAATTCATAATGCAACACATGATGAAAGTGGGTGATAGCTCCTACGATAGACTAGGAGACATGCAATGAGATATTTGAAGCTCGGGGCGCTCCAAATAACATCGCATAAGAGATGTAATTTGTAGTTTTTGGACTACAAATTAAGGGGTCATCTACCTATATAGGTTAGGCAAATGAAATAGGCTAGATTTTAGAATCCTAAGCCTAAAAAGGAATTCTTTCATTGATCTTAGTCTCAAAATGAAAGAAGGGGAGAACTTAGGTTTTTTGGCTCTAAGCTACAAGATTTTCATATAATGATAGGTTTGGAATTTTAGAGAATTCCAAATCATCATTTATGAAGGGAGAAATATTTATTTGCTAACTTTGTGTTGTTAGCAAATGGATATGGGAGAGAGGCTTAGGATTTGTTTTCCTAAAACCTTGATTCATGCACTATAATAATTGGGACTTAGAGAACGTCCCAACTATTAAGTGCAAGGGACATGTACATGAGGACGAGGACTTCCAACTCTCCTACAAATGTTTTGGATTTGCTTGAAAGAGGGAAAGCTAACTTCCTAATGCGTGGAAGGTTTTCCCAAATCAAATTTGATATGATTTTGGGGACTTGAAAGTTTCTAGGAGAAACCTAAAGATCTATTTTGGCAAGATCTAAGAGGGACCTAAGAACAAACATGTAGTGGAACCTAGGCTTTTGGAATCCTAGGTTGAGAACAATCATGCAATGAAAAGATGGAGCTCCGTGGTGCTCCAAATTACCATGCATGAGGGAGAGATAGGTGAGTGATTGTAGAATTTGTATCTACAAGCAAAGAGAGTTGAATCTAGGATTTTTGGGGTCCTAGGTTAAGATTTGTTCACGCAATGGAAAATTGACACTTTAAGATGCCCCAAAATTCCATACATGAGAAAGGAAAGACTATTAGAGAGCTTCCAACTCAATGAAAAGGTTTCCAAATCAATTTTGGCATAATTTGGATAGAAAGATTGGTCCTACAATTTGAATTTGGAAGACAACCTATAATATTATCAAAGCTCTATAAGAAGGTGGTTTCCCCTAAATCGTACCTAATTTGATTTGGAAATTTGAGAGCTTGTATTTGGTTATATTATCTTGCAAATTAGGAAAAATGAGCTTAAATAACCCCTTAATATGATGGAGCATTGATCATGGGCCTTTGAGGTCCATGAAATGCTCCAAATCAATCTTACCAACACTTAGGATTAAGTAAGCACATTTATGAAAATTTGCAAGTTAATACATTCACTAATTTTAAGCAAGGAATAAATAACATATGGCTTGAATCATGATTTAGTAGGGAAACATGTATCTTAAAGCCTTTAAGGGATCAAATCACTTTTGGCATGATTTGACCCATTAAAAACATTAAAATGAGTTTCCAAACTTTGGAATATTTGCGTAACAAAAATGATTAGCCATCAACTTTTCTATCACAAACCATACAACGCATCCAAAGGCGAGTTTGATCAAAAACACTTGCTCTAGGATTTTCGTAGTGAATCTTTGGAACTCACACTAGATCCTACAATAAGTCATCACAAATATTTTGGATATGTTGCAAGGCTTATGACAACCCCACAAGCTCCACAAAATTCCTAAATCATATGTCTATTTAGCGCATGACACTAGTATTGTATAGATACATGTACACAATGTGAGATTTGGGAAAAGATGTGAGCTATCCACTATGTTTTAGCTACAACAAGTATCATGCCCTAAGGTTTAAATGTAGGCGAAGGTGCTAAGCTCAATATGATGCATAACATACATTTGAGAGATGTCGGATAACAACCCGACGCCTCTACGCGTGTTAAAATCCTCTCCGAACTCTTACATAAGAGTCAACTAATGGAAATTTCCTAATTTCCATAGCCTTTGCGAAGTGGACAGCCAACATAAAGGTTTTGGGGGATCAAAAAATTAAAGTTTCTAAGGACCTAAGGCTTTGGGAGCGTCAACCACACATCAATTGGCCTTGGGAGACCCTAGGTTTCGCCTAAGTTCAACGGTATACCTTCCCCGGGTTGTCCAAGCGCTCCAAACCAAGGTCCAAGCTGCTGTCCAAGCTCCGCTCCAAGCTCCGATTGCTGTCCAAGCTCCGCACAAAGCTCCAATCCGCTGTCCAAGCCGTTCCGGACGTCGCCGCTGCTGTCCGGGACGTTTCGAAGGTTCCAAACTGCTGTTTGGGAGGTTTAGGAGCCTCCTTTTGCTGTTTGGAGGCTTCAAACAGCTCCCAACTCGTCTCGAGGTCGCCGGAGTTGAAGGAGGAAGAGCTAGAAACCTTCCTACTTCGTTGATCTTTGAGAAAGGAAGCAAATGGGAGGCTTAACCTCCTTTGGAATGAGGAAAGAGCTCAAAACCTTGAACTTTTCTTCTTCCTTCCACTAGAAGAGCCACGAGCAAGGCTTCTGGCTTGCTGGAAGAGGGGCGACAGGACACGGTGGAGACGCACGAAGGAGCCGCACGCAGGGGTCCTCGGTTTCGCCGGGTTGAGTCGCGCGCGGGGGAGGAACTTCCGCCTGGAGTCGCGTATGAGAGGGGATTTCCGATCTCCTCTCTCGCTCGCTCGCTCTCTGGCTCTCTGGGTCGCGGGACGGGAGCGGAAAAACGAGAAAAAAAAGGGGAGCCGAATGAGGCTCCTCATTCCATCTCCTTTCCTTAGGGACGCAAGCACCGAGCGGATAGCCGCCCGTTCCGTCCCATCTCCCTTCCTCGTTCCGTGTAACGAGGGAAAATCTACTTGAGTAGATTTTGGCTGCCCACTTGAAGTGAAATTGAGTGGGATTTGAGAAGAGATCTCAGCCCTAGATCAAGAAATTTGATTTTTGGAAATCAAATCAGCTTATGATCTCATTAGCTAGGGTCGAAATTGAGTCGAGATTGGACTCGACCCGAACCGATTTGGGTCGGTTTGGGTCCGATTGGGTTCGACCAACTTAATTCCATAAAATTGAACTCGAATCGGTGTCGAATCACGTCGAATTAGGTTCGACGATGCTCGACGGGGTCTGAATTGATTTGATTTAATTTTAATTTAATTAAATTGATTTAATTTAATTAAATTGGAGTCCAATTTGAGTCGAATTTGTCTCGACGTCGATCGACCGAGTTGATCGAGCGCGATCGAGCCTAGTCGGGCTCGATCGGGGTCGGGTCGGTGCGAAAATATTCGTCAACAAATACCTCTAGCAATGATGATTGAGGTGCTGCAAGTATGGAAGATCCCCTATAAGAATTAAATGTGTTCACTCTTTCAGAGCTAGTAGTTTTGTTGATCAATTACAATTAAATCCTTCAATTGATAATTCCAAAACACTGCGATAGTGAAGGTAGGGCATAGAGGTAACTTGATGTATGGAGAAAACCCGCTGATACATCATCAAAGAAATACCTCGATTGTGTCATAAAATATGCAGAATTGAATGATTCTGTAGAGTCAAAGTATGATCAGTTGAAAAGATGTTTCATCTTATTATCCTTACATAGATATCGAAGACTTCTGGCAACCGCAAGTTTATGCAAGCTTCTATAAGGAACTTGCTTACCTACTAACAGTAGAAGGCCCCAATTACGGCATTAACCATGCAAAGTCAAATGATTTTATGAATGATTCTGTAGAGTCAAAGAATGAGCACTTGAAAAAAAAATGAATGATGTCTCATTCTATTATCTCTTCAAAAATACCGGGGCTCCCAAAAATATGCCGCATCACTCAAGCAAGGACCCAAAGTCAAATGATTTTATAATTTGCATTTGACAAGTTTCTAAATTTCCTAAATCAAATCCCCCTCATTCAATGCTAGCCGCCCTCTCCCATCTCTTATTTCTTCTCTTGTTTTCCAATTATTCCCCCATAACTATTCACCCCCAAGTTGGAGATAACTTCCCCTTCCTTGAGTCATCTTTCACCTCAAATTCCTCCACCTTTGATGCTGCTATTTGCTGCCCTTAACTCGCCATAGTCAACCACCACCTTCCTTAACCCTAACCTCATTTATTCCAAGATTGGAACTTCATGTACTTGTTGTCCAAGGCTGCCAAGACCTACGAGATAGTTGTCCATAATTTCTCCAAACATCAGAGTGCTGCTCAAACTCTCTGGAGGTGCCATATTGTTGTTTGAATTCGAGAGAAGACTTCGCACTACTGCCCTTCATTCAGAAGCAATCACACATCATCGTTGTTATCTCATATCTCTTATTTTTTTGGGTAAACTCTCTTCCTTCCTCGCATCTTTTAATCCTCCATCAATCTTGGCATCATTTGATCATGAAGATCTATCCGCATAACCCAAAGTAAGAGTGTAAGTGAGTGGATTCCCATAGTGACTATTCGCCTTGTTAAATGAGGGATTCCTTTTGAAAAACCCTACATTCACATGATATAACTTGCTATGAATTTTTTATGGTTCTAATCTTTTCCTGTGTAATTAATTGCTTGAGCTTAATCACCAACTCGGTGGCTTAAACTTTGTTAAGAAACACAAGAAGTTGATTAATTGCAAAGCTCTATTCCTGTTTGTGTAAATTTTCAAGTGCTTACATTTGCTATTACATGTAGTCCTACATCACTTCAAAAAGTGATAGCACAAAATTCAGAACAAAGCCAAACTTCATTATAGGGGGGCGGCGCAGTTGGAGGTTTATTTTATTTTACTATACTCTTAACATACTGCATCATGTAGGATCAGTGGCTGCCAACATTGCGAAACCTTGTTGAGAAGATTAATGAGACTTTCAGTCATAATTTTCGAGAGATGGCAGTTGCTGGAGAAGTTTGTTTGGGTATAATATTGAAGTCTTTTGTCTTTGAAATTTGCTTACTAAAGAAGTGTAATACTTTCTTCCCTTGCGGTGTTACAGATGAGCATGATGTGGATTATGATAAGTACGGCATACTTATTAAAGTCAAATTCAGGTAACTTATCAACCTGAAGAGACGATGATCAGTTGATATTTTTAACTAAGATTATTATAAACATGGTTGAAATTGTTTGGCTGTTTTTACTAGGTGATACTTCTAAACTATAAATTTTGTAGGACTGCAAATAGTATTGGAAGGACTAAGAATTATTTTCTGATGTTTGAATTTGTTTTTAGCATTTAAACATGCAGTTAGCTTGAGTTGTTCTTTACTATTTATTTAATGTAAATACTGCTTGAATTAAACTATTCTTCTTGGACTTGAAATGAAATGGATATCATACTATATATATTTTTTAAGTTTTAAAATGCTTGTTTCTAGAATTGAAATATCCTTATAGGACAACAATTTACCATACCAATGAATTTGAAAATTTCAACACCAGAAGTTTGGAACATGCTGATTGTGACTATGATGATGCTAAGCGTCATTGTTTGTGTTGGTCAGTTTACTTCAGTTTGAGCCATTTATCCTTTTTAACCAAATTTCATTATAAATCTCTCTCTTATGGCTTAAGCTTATGCTTTTATGCAAATTATTTTATTGCTTGGTAGATTTTTGTTGTTCTTAAGCATGATAGAAGCAACCACAAGGTAGGATTTTACGACCACTTCTCAACCAAGGTAGGGCACGATTTGATTTGTCTATTGTTGATAAGATTTAGGAATATTTATATTTTGGTATAATGTAGATGAGGATCAAAATAACTCTCTCAAAATATACATAAAGAGATCTTAATTTGGCTCATTTAGGGCATTCAATGTTGTAGGATTTTTCTAAACAAGGGAGCCCGAGGCCAAGAGAAAATCAATGAACAATCATTGTTGATGAATTGTAGGATTTTCCAAGTCCGTGAGAGCATAAAGCTAGGAGAAAATCTTACGAGTTGTTGTCAAAGAATTATTGGATTTTTTCCAAGCTCATACAAGTTCAGAGAGCTTAAAGAAAATCTTATGAACAGCTGATGTCAAGGAACTGTAAGAGTTTTCAAGCCCAAGAGAGCTTGGGACTCAGGGAAATACTCTAGCGATCACCTACCTCAAGATCTAGCATCCTCATTGACCTCTACAACCTTATAGTTGCACTTCATCTACCTTCTCCATATGGCGATGCCTTCACCTTCAAGGGGAGTACTTGCATGACCATCTTTACTGGTCACCAGAATCATCATGTGTTAGTTTGCTTATTGCCTTCAAATCATACCATCTCCTTCTCTCGAAGGAGGGTCACTCAACTCCTCAGTCACATTCATGGATTTCCTGCATTGAGGCATCCATCATCTTAAGGTGTAACCTTCACCCCTTAAAGGGTGAACTGTCACACCCCATTTTGACCTCCCTTACAATCAACCTAGAGTGTAACATAGATTGAGAAGCTAGAGAGTCATTTTTCTTATTAACACTCTTTCTGAAATACTCCTATCAAAATCAAGTAAGTAGGAAATAACTTATTCATACTATTCCATTACTATGTACTTTCCAATTTAACCAATTCATCTACCAATTTTTTCACTTGGAAGCATATGCACCTTATCAAAGAAATACAAAGTTTTACTAAACGTTCAAATAATATTTACATAGTAAAAAATGTATGTACAAATTCTACTCTGATCTTTATATACACTCAAAATGTATGTACACAAAAAAAGCAATCAACCTTCCTACCTAATGCCCCACTAACTCATTTTTCTTTCTTGCAGTACAACTGCTAAGGAGCTAGAGCTCAATGAAATATACAAACAATGTATAAGAAGTAACATGTTTGTAATCAATTGGAAATAAAATGGGAAATAAGCATAAACTGTACAAAACAACATTTTATGTTATGTTTATTGTTCATATGTTTATGCAAGTCATATGATGACTATAGGTTTTTGCACACTTACTACCTCATTTAAGGTTGGGTCCATTTTCCCAACTTTTAGAATTGAGGGCAGCTCTCTCATTCAAGGTTGGATCCAAAATCTCAACTTTTAGAATTGAGATATTAGGGCTTACCTTGTCAAGTCTTTCACATTTACTTGTGCAATGAAACTGGAATTAATGCTCACAATCATATAAAATATGAGGTTGCAAGTATAATAAGTGTTATTATTTTCTATACCATAGTTTAAATATCTCACCTCGTTCTCCAGGACAATCGGGTAAACTAGTTCACCTAAAGTACCCCGACTTCTTTTCTTCTTGTATACAACCTAAATTATAAATTTTGTCATTTATACATGCTTTTAAATAAAATAAAATAGGCATTAAACATCTTACAAATTACCTCAGTTACACTCTTTTTCATTCAACCCCAAATTTTCCTTTTCCTCTCCTAACTTCTTTCCTTGCTTCCCTTCTCTTCTTTTCTCTATTTTTTTTTTCTCCTTCCTGAATTCAGCAACAACCAACTGAATTTGTTCTCCTTAACTGTTTTTAGCTGCTGTTTTCAGCAATTTAACAGCAGCCTTGATCTCTTCTTTCACTGATTTCAGCACACAAACCATGATTTCAGCAATAACTACACTGATTTCAGCAATCAAATCCGCACATGCTCTGAATTCTAGAAATTAAATTCAGCACACTATGATTTCAGTGCAATACAAATTTCAACCATACAAAAACCTTTATCTTTTGTCCTTACTGATTTCCACACTTAACAGCTTTCTTGAATTTATCCTCCACAACACTCCACTGACCCTCCCCAGCTGCTCCCATCCGTTGGTCTCAATAAGACCTATGCATGCCGTGATTAGTGGGAACTGTAGTGGGGAACAAAAGGCTACATTAAATATTTAATTAATTATATTTAGTTAGCTGTAGGGTTAATTAAGTGTAGTGGCCTATTTAATTAAGTATAGTAGTTAATTGACTGTTTACAGCTACAGTAAAATTAATTGATAAGATCAATTAATCTAATTCGTTTTGGCTATTACTTGTATATCTTAAAATGCCCAAAATTGAAAATATGATTTCATGAAAACATATTTAACTTTTAGAGAAAATTCATGTTTACATTTGTTTTGAAAATTTTGGGTATTATATGAACTATATTGACTGTCATCAATCACCTTCATAACTTTTTTTGTACCTTTTTGTCCGCCATTAGGTCATGCCACCTTCCCCTCTAAAAGTTGAATGACTCAGCCATCCTTAGTTGTTACCTCGACCTTTTAGTGCTGACTCATATATCCGTTCAAGTCATGCTACCTTTTGCCTCCCAAGGTTGGATTGTTTGGGTATGTATTTTTACCATGTCTCCAACATCAAGGATACTAGCAATAACCTAACCTCATCTGCTTTGTATTGAAATTGTTACAAAGTTTATGGAGGAAACACTTGTTAACCATACTACTACTAGTGGAAGCTATCATTCAGTAAGGCCCCATATTTTTTTTCTTTTTTGAATTTTTCATGTAAAGCTCTTCTATATCCTCCTCATTTTATTTCTTCTTTGATTGTGTGTAGATTATCATTCATAGCTAAGGCAATCAAAATCCTTTTTTTCCTACAGGACTTCTAACGTGCAATACTTTAGTATCATTTGAGGTAAACCTTTCCCTCTCTCATTGAATAATAACTATAATATTTGGCATCATTGCCCACTCAAGGCCCCTCATCAAAAGGCTCTAGGAGTGCCTCCTCAGATGTGAGGCCCATCATTTCTTAGACAAGGTCCTTATCAAAAATTCCTAAGAGTGACTTCCGAGGAGGCTCAGGAGGTCGAATAAACAAGCTTTTTGGCTCTTCATAAGTCCTTAAGAGCATTCCCAAAGCGCGAACCCCAGGGGGCAAATGAACATGTAAGGTCTCCACCTATTCAAAAGTTCTTGGAGGGTTAACCAATGACTGAGCCCTAGAGTTAATCTAGCATTGAACAAGTTTCTTACTAATTCCCAAAAGCAATTCTTGAAGAGCGTCCATTGGGATGGCTTGTGAGCAAACTAAGCTTTTCACCTATGCAGAAGTTTCCAAAGGGTTATTATTGTTGGACATGGTTCTCACTAAAAGTTCTCAAGAAGGCTTATTATTGTATGAGCTTTTTTTTTATAAGAGAGTGGATAAGGTCTCTGCTTATTTGAATGTCACTAGTGGGACCACCTATGTATGAGTCTTGGAGGACATTTAGTGTCGGAAAAGGTCCTTACTAAAAGTCCTTAGGATGGCTTGTCAACACATGAGTATGATTCAAACACCTTGTTCAAACATTATTTGAATATGATTCAAACAATATTTGAACCTTGTTCAAACATCAATTTTTATTGGAGCTAAGGTTCAAGCACAAAGAAGTTTGAACCTGGCTTAAATTAAGGTTCGATTACAAATAAGTTCAATCTAATTTCATTCGCAACGAACTTCAAATAAATAATCTCCAATTAAAGAGGGATATTTTTGGTACGAAATAAACTTTCAAATGTATTTCTGTAAGAAAACAAAAATCGAGCATATTTGATGTAGGACTACGATGCTTAAAAATGATTTATTAAGAGCTTGGTCAACTTATTGATTAGAGAAATAACAAAGAAACCTATTAGCAAATAAAACGACGAATCGAAACGTAAGAGTAGTCACTTTCGTTTAGGCTAAGTTGCACATCAAAATATTTGAATCATCAAAATAACGTAGGAAAAATAACATCATACCAAAGTAGTAGCTTTCAACGAAAATCCCTAGTCTAACAATAAGATTAGAAAACAAATGAATGCACTCAAATCCCTACGTTTATTAAGCTTAGCAAGATCGGGCGAACGCGTCCTTCGTGACTACAATTAAATCACAAGAAATGTGTGGGCTCCGAAACTTCGGCCCCAGCCTTCGCTCGCTTTTTTTTTTATTCGGCGAGGGAGTTTTAACGGAATAAGTTTCGGGGTAAATTTTGGAAGGCAGATGGGTTTGTAGATAAGACACTACCCAGAGATTTCGCCCTCATTTTGCGAGGACTTTATGATCTGAGTTCTGGTTTCTTATAGGCGCAAGCCCCTATAGTTAATTACCTCTCCCGACAACAAGAGAGAACTTTCGATTAAGACTAGTCGTCGATCAGATACGTAGAAAATACATGTTATCTGGCATATAGTAGCAGCATAGATTCAAATTTGGTAGAAATTGGATTTGGAAATTGGGTTTGGATGTTTGGGAAAATGGTTGGGAATTGAAGGGTTTGATATTTAAAATAAGAAATTTCACCATCTTTCACTTAAAGCGGATGGTGGGGGAATGGATGATGGACCCGATCAAGATCCCATGGTTCCGTCATCCCGGGCCATCGTGGTCCCTGGTCTACTTAGTCAGAGGAGGTAGTCGACCCAACTTGACAGAAGGATCCTTGTCGGCAGCCATGGATTGCTTCGTCCAAGGGGACCTTGTAAACCTGGGTTGAATGTTTGCCTAAGGGGACATATTTGAATCCACCTTAGCTAACAAAGGGCTTTGAGCCCTATCGATCATATCCTATTGATTCATATCTCAAGGATTTGATGCCAATAAGGAACGTAACGGTGCTGGCCATAATCGGTATTTCGTGGTGCCATTTGGCGGCAAAACCACTCGGTTCAGAGGGCCCCGGGTCATACGTTTATCCTGCGGTGCCATTTAGCGGCAAAATCGCCGGTCAGAGGACACGTACCACGTCCTTACTGGCAAGAGACTGTTTGAGAATGGATCCTAGTGATACTTTCGACTAGGCATTTGGCTCTTTGTGAGCTAGAGTTTATTTGAATTTGTCCACCCCGGCAGACTGTTGCGGAGGATGGATGGGCTTTGCTTTAAGTGTGTTGATGGATTGATTTCATTTTTTAATATTTTTGGAATTTTGGGATTTTTGTGGAGTTTTGGGTATTTTGGGTGGTTTTTGAAAGACATTTGAAATGTACATTGGATATTTTGGAGACATTTGAAAATATTTGGGAACCCCTCCGGTTGAGATCTGCATTCAACATGGTTATCATCGGGGTGTTCGGGGTCATTTCTCTTTATGGATTGAACCTTGTCAACTCTGTCGGGCTGTCGACAGAGGATCGGGTTTCGTAAGCTTTATGCCCTTGATAGTGAATTCTCATTATTATAGGCCTTGAAGGCCTAATATGAATGTATTAAGATAAATATGACGGTCGCCACAACCGTATATTTGTTTGTTGGTTCGAACCCTGTCGACTTCTATTGACCCGTATAGAAGGATCGGTTTCGAACCTGAATTCACTTGTCAACCCGCGCAGCATCCCTAGACGTCACGTGTGTACCAATAACACGCTCGTCGGGGCCCATGCGGGTTGTTTGATTGCTTTTACCCCCTTTTAGTGTACCTATATGTATACAAACTACGGTGCACGTGTAGGGGTATTTTGAAAGATTTATAAACGCCTTCTGTCCGCTTGCAAGGATGTTGCGGATCCGGTGGCGTGGCGTAGTAGCTTCTGGATCAGTTGTTTGCTGCTTCATACATGTGGACTGTCGTGCACTACTTGTACGATTTGATCAGGTAGATTGTAGTACACAAACTAATCTCCTGCTTTGGATCGTAGGAGCTTGCACTTGTCGTATTCTCCATGCATTTTGTTGTGGTCTTTAACTCATATAATACATTCACCACTGCTATAAGTAGACAGGTAGATGTATTCTTTCATAGACTGAAATTGACTTCAGGATACTGCATTTACTGAAGTCTTTTTGCATCTACCCAAAGTGGCATTTGACACATACATTTGTCTTCGTAGAGAGATCGTATGTGTTGCAGATCTTTGATCTTTGCCTGTAGAAGGCTGATGTATTTGACTAATACTGAGTAGCTATTAACTGTATGGATGATTTAGCATTTACCGCACATTAATCGTTATCACTCATAAGTAGACTACTATATGAGTGAGAACTCTTCCATATTTGCTTGTGGTCGGTATGGTGGACTTGCATCGTTGATCTTTTCTTGCAATCAATTATATATACCCTTCCAATTTTCATATCTTTTATTTCATTTCATTTCATTTGTTTGCATGTAGATGTTGATTGTGAAGGTGCTACTTTGTCATTGCATTCATCATCTACGAATTTCTTTATCTTGCAAATAACTAGAACATTTTTAGTTAGTGCAAGCCATAGAAGTTCAATGCATTGCTCCATATCTTTCATATTCAAGATTCAAATGATACTAGTTTCCCTTTTTTGCTTTGTGGAGAATCGGCTCATTTGATTGGAATTGGATTATCATCAAATCATCATGGTTGTGTTCCTCACAAATGTACATTCTACCATTACATGTCTCTCATAAGCATACATTCTGCTTTGGTGGACTCCATTCATCTTGTAAGCATGAATAGTTTAAATCTTTCCCTCATCACTTGTAGGTGAAATAGACCCAACTTTGGTATCTCATTGGCTCCAATGATTCACAAAGGTTTAATACGATATTTACAAATCACCTTAACTTCGTTGTTCATGAGTGGCAAGTCAGGAATTTTTGATACATGAGTACTTGCTTGCTTGGATAGGATTCAAATGGATCGCCTTCTTTAATTAGCATCTACATTCCAATTGGAATGATAACTCTATTGGAATATTACTTATCCTTCAAATCAAATTCTTTATAATTCTTCTATTGAGAAATCATCTGAATACATGTTGAGTCTTTGATATTTTTGTTCAAATCTTCTTGTCACCTTGAGTTCAATTCCTTGTAGTATAACCTTAGTTGATTGCTTAAAAGTTTCAAGTATAAGTAATTGTTCAAGTTTGGATCCGATTTCATCAAGTTCAAGTGTCCCATGCAGTCCAAGTCTTGTTCAATTTTGATTGAATTTCAGTTGATGTTCAATCCTTTTATGGTTCATTTAAGGTTTGAGTTCACTTAAGTCAATTGAATCAAGTTTACAAGTCCGGATCTTTGTTCAATATAGCTCTTGCATGTCCTTTCAGTTCAATCAAGTCCAGGTCCCAAATTGTTCCAAGTCCTTGTCTGTATTTCAGACAAAATTTCGGCAGCCTCCCGGCGTCTCCCCTGTTAAGGGGAAAAAACCAAGAGGCCGCCAACCCGCCACGTCACTAAAGACGTCCACGGTTGGTGTTGGTGAGACACCGTGGCGGATATATTTTATTTTTTCTCCCACCATGCGCACTAAAGGCGTGCTTGGGGTTTTAAAAAGCATTTTTTTTTTTTTGAAAAAAAGCAATTTTTGATATCCCCCCCCCCGCTCGGAGGTACTTATGAGCGACCCCGCCTCGCCGTAGGTGCCGCACCGGGGTCCCATTCCACCACTCACACTAAAGGCGTGCTTGGGGCGGTTTTCCGGTCAGCCACGAACATTGAAGTAAGGTTTTGAATTTAGAAAGATTCATACCTCCGCGGGGTTGTCGTGGTTGACACATGGATCGAGGGGTCACTCGCCTACCTCGTCGTAGGTGTCGCACCGGGGTCCCATCCCACCACACGCACTAAAGGCGTGCTTGGGGCGGTTTACCGGTCCGACACGGACATCGAGGTAGAAGAGTAGAGGGGATTTTTTTATAATTAATTTAAATGAATTATAATTAATATTAATCAATCATATTTAAAAAAAGTTAATTTAAAATTAACTTAATTAATTATAACTAATTATTATCAATAATAATTAATTAAAATTAAAATAATTAATTACAATTAAATTTAATTAAATATAATTAAATTTAATTGATTATAATTAATTATAGTTAATTATAATTATTATAAAATAATTATAATTAAAAAATAATTAAATTATAATTAGTTTATTTAATTATAATTCATTATAATTAATTGTACTTAATTAAAAAAATTATAATTAATTATAATTAAACCTTAATTTAATTATAACTAATTATATTTAATAATAATAAAAAGAATTCCCTCCCTCCCCATTCTTTGTGCTCGGCAGATATACGGGATTTGGCCAGAGTAGCGCACGGGAGGGAGAGAGCTACCTTTACAACATCGAGCCGCTCCTCCTTCCGATCAAAGATGTCGGACTTCCGACCCAATAGGAAGAGGGACGTCGGAGGGAGGAGCGGGGTCGGACAACACAGAGGGCTCGGCTTGGGGACGGACGGGAGGAGGCCGGGCGGCTCTAATCAATCCGACAGGAGGGGGGTCACGGCTAGGTAAGAGAGCATCTCTCTCTCTCTCTCTCTCTCTCTCTCTCTCTCTCTCTCTCTCTCTCTCTCTCTCTCTCTCTCTCGGCTTGGGGTCGACACAGACGGAGGTGGATTGGGGAAGAGGTGTGGAGATGACGGGATTTGGTCGGAGAGGAAGACGGGGTCTGCGGGTAGCGAATGGGAGAGAGCAGCGAGTGTCGTGGAATGAATGGAGGAAGCAGTAGCCGAGTGATCCCTTTGAGTCGGTATTTAACGATGCGAGAAGGAGCGAAATCGAGGCCATCGTCGCAGGTTTTACGCAGGAATTCCTGGAAGTGATGCAAACGGCGCCGATTCAGCAGGATTCATTGCGGGATTTCTGCAGTATTTGCACAGGTATGGATTTGAGCATGTATTTTCATTTCTTCCTTCTCTCTTTTTTTTGTTTTTGATTTCATACTGAGGTCAACCAAATGATTAGACTTAAGAAATACGAGAAAAGGGAAAATTAGAAAATCTCCGTCAAGGATCGGTGGCAATCCTCCACTAACGATCTCAAGTTGTTCTTCAATAGCTTCAACCAAGGTGTCCAAGATGCGCTCAATGTAGTCCTCAACCGTATGGTCGATCCTCGGGTTGACGTCGAAGAAGGTTGAATGGAGAATGTGCACGAAGCCGTGCTCGTCGTACTCAAGTCCGTAGTCAGTAGCGAGATCGGCCATTCATGAATGCTAGATGACGATTGCTTCCAAATATTACTAGGAACCTTGAACTCCGTCGAAGAGAAAGAAGTTTCCCTTTATCTTGAAGTGGTGTGAAGAGGTGTGGCCGGCCAAAGGGGAGAGCCACATGTGGGTTAGGGTTTTGGTTGGAGGAGATGTTTAAATTCAAAAATCTGAAATAAATTTCAGATTTTGAAATTAAGAGAGAAGACAATTAGGAGGGGAAATTAATTTCCCTAGAGTGAGGAGGGGAATTAATGTGAGAGAGAGGGAATGGAGAGAGAAAGAGGAGACGGGTAGAGAGAGGGGGCGGCAGCATGAGAGAGATGGGGAGGGGGATTTATTTCCTAAATCAAATATTTGGTTTTGGAAATAAATTAGGGGTTGTGGACTTTAGGAAAATTCGGCCAAATAGGTGAATAGGAATAAGGAAAGGTTTCCAAGAGTGGGCTTAGGAGATTTGGAAATAAATCCCAAGGGATTTATTTATGTGGCTGGCGGCATCATGGGTCTAGGAGGGATTTAGGGGAGAGATTTGGGGTTTCTTAATTTGGGTTTAGAAATTAGTAAAAGTTTAATTAAATCCCAATCAAATTTGAAATTCAAAAGGATTTAATTTTAGAAACTTTCATAAAATAGATTTTATAATTTTAGGAAAGATTTTAAATTTCAAATTAGGTGAATTTGAATTCAAAATCTAACCAAAATTATGGCAATCTAGAATAGAAAATAAATCCACGAGAGGGTAAGGCTAGAGGGTGGCCGGCGGCTTGCTTGGGGTTCGGGTAAGGGAGCTGGCGGCTAGGTGGGGGTGGCTTGGGGAATGTGGTGGGGGGGAAAGGAGGGGTTCGGGTGGTGGTGTAAGTCGGGCAACGGCGACGGAGGGGTAAGGATGGTGGAGGTAGGGAAGGGAAGAAGAAAAGATAGAAGCTAAAACCACGAACCCGACTCGTCTAGGTTGGTGGGTGATGCGCACTTCTCCCTCTCCTAGGCATCTCTCTCCGATCTCTCAAGCTCTCACAAGAACTCATGCAAGGGGAAGAAATATTTTAATCAATCAATCATTAACTTGCAAAGAAGAATAATGTGAATACCGGTTCTTCCGGCCGGTTCGATTGAACCGGCCGGCCCGCCTTTTAAATACCGCGGAACAGAACAGTTCGCGGAACGTATCAGTTCGCGCGAACAAAGAACGGGCAGACGACCGAGGGTTTCGTGGGAGAGCGAGGTAAGTTTCGTTTTCCAATTTTAGTGAATAATCTTCTTCGATGATAAGAATCTATCATTCCTTTTCTTTCTCACAGTTAAAGGAGTGTTATTTTGGGAGAGATTGGAAGAACGAGAGAAACGAACGATAAGGATTAAGGGAAAGGTTTGTTAATTTTTTTTTGGAATTTCTCGTATAAATTCTCTTCCTTTACTTCATTCAAAGTGAATAATATGTTTCTTGAAGGATAGGGAAGAGATTGTAGCAAAGAAAAGGAAAATTGGAAGAGAAGGGATTTTGAGAGTTGAGAAATTCTCATTCGTAAGTGAAACTCTTTTTATATAAGTTTAGTATGGGATTATAATTTTAAATTTTACATGAAAGTTATTGTTCGAATTTTAGGGAGTTAGAGAGTGAAAGATCAAGTTGTATGTGTTGATCCCGCGAGGATTCAACAAGAAGAGAAATTGATTCAAGAGAAGATCAAGCATCGAAGACCTGAAGAGTTCAAAGTGGGTAAATTATATTATTTTATGTTTTATTCATGATTTCAATTTTCTAAATAATTGATTAAAATATTGTATTGTAAAATGTTGAGGACAAATCCTTATGATTTTATAGTCTTAAGAAAGAATCCATCTATGATAAGTTTATGAGAAAAGAAAGGAAATAATTTATAAGGATACATGTGATATATGTTATATGCAATGGTAACTATAAGGATGAAAATGAGAAAAGAAAACAAAATAAAGGAAAAGGGTATTGCAAAATGACAGGAGTCACCCCCTTATAGTACTGGCTGAGGACGCCGTACTCGTGCACGAAAAAGGAAAAGGAAATTTCTATGGAAAAGGGGAAAAGGAAATCAATTGGAAAAGGTTGTACCTTTGGGTACTTTAAGACGGTGCTCCTGCGTAAATCAAATGGGAAAAGGAAATGTAAAATGAAAAATTTAAGATAACATTGTTTCGAAATAGTATAAATGAAAATAACCAAAGAAGTATAAGTTAATGAAATAAAGGAATAAGATTAAGAAAGGAAAGAATATATATTAATCCATTTTTATAAAGATAAATTTATATAATTTCCCACTGAGTTTACTTAGTAAACTCAAACCACGAGTTTAAATGTTTCAGGTAATTCCTAAGTAAAGAAATGGCAGAAAGAGAAGAACATGTTTACAGAAGACGAGGTGCAAATGACAACAGGTAAAATAGATTTTTTTGTTTAGTGGCTCTTCAGTTTATTGTAAAAGTTTTGATGATGAGTTGTTTTATACTTTTGGAAATGTACTACCGTCCGACTTTTCGTACCCGCCTCGTTAGATCGAGCATCCGGGACGGGTCGTGACAAAAGTGGTATCAGAGCCAATTAAGATCTGAATCATACTGAAAGAACCATTAGGATGAATATCAATAATTGAAAGTTTAATATGAAATGAATATCTTATTGATTACAGGAATCAAGATAATCCTAGAGAAGAGGAAGTGGAAAGATCAGTGCCTAATGTTAATGTTAATCCTGATGCACTGGCACAAATGATGACAGCTGTAACTCAGCTGATTCAAGATACAAGAAATCAACCATCGGGGAGTAGTAGTGGTGGTGGAATAGTTATGGATAAATATCTGAAATTATTTCAAGATATGAGACCACCATTATTCAAAGGAATAGAGGGACCAATAGAGGCTGAAAACTGGTTGCTGAGGATTGAAAAGATATTAGAAGGTATGAACTGTCCAGAAGAGAGAAAAGTTGCATTGGCAACCTTTGCACTAGAAGGAGAAGCTAAAAGGTGGTGGAGAGGACTGTATCAAGACAAATTTGAAGGAATACCTGGCATGCAAATCAAGTGGAATGACTTCACTCAGATATTCAGAGATTGGTTCGTACCTCTTACAGTGAGAAGACAGATGCAAGATAAATTTATGAGATTAGTACAAGGAGAAAGATCAGTGATGCAGTATGAGGCTGAATTTACCACCCTATCCAGATATGCTCCCCAGTTAATACAAACGGCAGAGGAAAAATGTCATAAATTTTTATCTGGACTAAAGGATGTAATTAGGCAACCCCTGGTTCCTTTCGAAATTGAAGATTATGTGGTGCTAGTGGAAAAAAGCTAGAAAGATAGAAGCAGACATGCAAAATACTCAAAGAAGACGTGATTTTCAGAAGAGGAAAAGTGGTGAGGTTATGGGAATTCCTCAGGATTCACATAGCAAGTCTATTTCACAAGGTAGAAAATTTAATTAGAAAAAGACAAAGTCCAGTAGCAGTGACAGTTCAAGTGTGAACAGTTGTAGCAAATGTGGAAGACAACATAAAGGAGAATGCTTATCTGGTACAAATACTTGCTTCTGGTGTCATCAACCAGGTCATATAGCTAAGAACTGTCCTACTCTGGGGCAAAGACTAACAGGAGAGTCAAAGATGAATACTGGATCTCAGAGGAATGTTGGAAGACCAAGAACAGTGGAATCAGCTGCATCTACTCCAGGATCAAGTCAAAGCCGACAGAATACTCTGCCTAGAGTATATGCACTAACTCAGAAGGATGCTAAGGATTCACCTGAAGTGATTACAGGTGATAAAAATGAGAAGTGAATGAATATGTATTATGAAAATATTATTAAAAGAATGATGTATGTTTATGTTTTTCTTATGAAATTTTATAGGTATAATTATGATGCAAGGAAAGCCTGTACGGATTCTATTTGATACAGGAGCTTCACACTCCTTCATTTCAGAAGAATTGGTTAAAAGTGTTGGATTGAATGTTTGTGAAATCAATGTAATTTTGAAAGTTTTAATGCCAGATGGATCATTTATAAATGTGAAAGGTATATGTAAAGTGACTTTCAAATTAAATGAAAGAGAGTTTGAAGCTTCAATGAATGTTTTACCGTTGCAAGAGTTTGATATGATATTGGGAATGGATTGGTTATCAAAGCATTTTGTGGTTATTGACTGCAACAAGAAAATTGTGAATTTTAAATTTCCAGAAGGAGAATTGAAGTTTTATGGTGAGAGAGAAATTTCTTCAATGATAATCACTTATTTGAAAGCATACAAAATTGTATCCAAGGGATGTCAATGTTTTCTTGCTCAAGTGAAGGATACAAATAAAGAAGTTAAAAAGTTGAAAGATATACCTGTAATCAGAGAGTACCCAGAGGTGTTTTTAGATGATTTGCCAGGATTACCACCAGAAAGAGAGATAGATTTCACTATTGAATTGATACCGGGTTCAGAACCAGTGGCAAGAGCACCTTACAGAATGGCAGTCAAAGAGTTACAGGAGCTGAAAGGTCAATTACAGGAATTGCTTGATAAGGGGTTCATCAGGCCAAGTTCCTCACCATGGGGAGCTCCAGTACTGTTTGTAAAGAAGAAAGATGGGAGCTTCAGAATGTGCATAGATTACAGGGAACTGAATAAGCTTACTGTTAAGAATAAATATCCATTGCCCAAGATTGATGATCTTTTTGACCAATTGGAAGGGGCTACAGTTTTCTCTAAAATTGATTTGAGATCTGGATATCATCAGCTACGAATTAAGGAGGAAGATATAGCAAAGACAGCTTTCAGAACCAGATATGGCCACTACGAGTTTGTAGTAATGCCATTTGGAGTGACAAATGCACCAGCTGTGTTTATGGATTTGATGAACAGAATTTTTAAATCATTTCTGGATATATTTGTGATTGTATTTATTGATGACATTCTGATTTATTCAAGTGATAAAGAAAGCCACTCCAGTCATCTGCAAGCAGTGTTGCAAACATTAAAGGAGAATAAGTTATATGCCAAATTTTCAAAGTGTGAATTTTGGCTGAGCAGTGTAAACTTTCTGGGGCATGTGATTAGTGGAGAAGGAATTTCAGTTGATCAAAATAAAATTCAAGCTATATCAGATTGGCCAAGGCCAACGACTGTTTCAGAGGTGAGGAGTTTTCTTGGACTTGCTGGTTACTATAGGAGATTTGTAGAGGGGTTCTCTCAGATAGCAGTGTCATTATCCAGATTAACTCAGAAAGCAGTGAAATTTGAATGGAGTGATCAGTGTGAAGGAGCTTTCCAGAAGTTAAAGAATTGCCTAATGACTGCCCCAATCTTGACAATTCCATCAGGTTCAGAAGGGTTTCAAATTTTCTGCGATGCTTCCTTAAGGGGACTTGGTTGTGTGCTGATGCAACATGGTAGAGTGGTGGCCTATGCTTCAAGGCAACTGAAAATTCATGAAAAGAACTATCCCACTCATGATTTAGAATTGGCAGCTGTAGTTTTTGCACTTAAAATATGGAGACATTATCTGTATGGGGTCAGATGTGAAGTGTTTACAGATCATAAGAGTCTCAAATACATTTTCAATCAAAAGGAGCTAAATTTGAGACAAAGAAGGTGGTTATAGCTCATTAAAGATTATGACTTGGACATACAATACCATCCTGGTAAGGCAAATGTGGTTGCAGATGCACTTAGTAGAAAAACATTTGGAAATGCAAATTGGCTCATCACCCAACAGGAGCAGATTATCAGAGATATGGAAAAGTTAGAAATTTCAGTGGTCAATCTGAAAGAGACAAAGGATATGATGTTGAATCAACTGATGATCCAATCTACTTTGAAAGATAGAGTGCTCACTTCATTATCTCAGGATGAAAAATTTCAGGCCATCATACAGAAGGTACAAGCAGGGCAATTAGAAAACTTTGTTGTTGATAGAGAAGGGTTATTAAAGTATAAAGGCAGAATTTATATTCCAAATGTTGGAAGCTTAAGAGAAGAAATATTGCAAGAAGCTCATCTCTCAACTTATGAAATTCACCCAGGCAGTACAAAGATGTATCAGGAACTCAGAGGTTTATTTTGGTGGCCAGGATTAAAGAGAAGTGTTGCAGAATTTGTATCAAAATGTATTTCCTGTCAGATGATTAAAGCAGAACATCAAAGGCCAAGTGGACAACTGCAACCCCTACCTATACCTGAGTGGAAATGGGAAGACATTGCGATGGATTTTGTAGTTGGATTATCTAGGTCAAGGCAGAGTCGAGATGCAATATGGGTCATTATTGACAGATTAACCAAATCAGCTCATTTCTTACCAATCAGACAGACAGATTCAGTGGAAAAGTTGCCAAAACTTTATATTGATGAAATTATGAGATTACATGGGATTCCAAAATATATAGTTTCAGACAGAGATGCCCGTTTTACCTCTAAATTGTGGAAGAAAATTCAAGAAGCTTTGGGTACACGATTGACTTTCAGTACAGCATTTCATCCACAGACAGATGGGCAATCAGAAAGAACAATTCAAACTTTGGAGGATTTAATGCGATTATGTGTATTAGATTTTGGAGGAAATTGGGAGACTCACATACCATTGATTGAATTTGCTTACAACAACAATTTTCAGGCTAGTATTGGAATGGCACCATATGAAGCCCTTTATGGAAGAAAGTGCAGAACACCCTTATGTTGGGTAGAAACTGGTGAAAGAAAGATAATTGGAACTGAAATGGTAGATGAGGCTACTAGCAAAATCAGATTGATCAGAGACAGATTAAAGGCAGTTCAAGACAGGCAACGGAAATATTATGATGCTAAGCACCGACCAGTGGAATTCGAAGTTGGAGAGTTTGTTTTCTTAAAAGTTAGCCCAATGAAAGGTGTTCAAAGGTTTGGAAAGACAGGGAAGTTGAGCCCAAGATTCATAGGTCCCTATGAAATTATTGAAAAGATTGGGAATATGGCATACAGATTGGATCTACCAGCACACATGCAAGGAATTCATAATGTGTTTCACATATCAGTGCTTCGGAAGTATGTCTCAGATGATTCAAAGAGAATACAGTCCAAATCGATTGACTTGCAGCCTGATTTGAAATATATTGAAGAACCAGAAAGGATACTGGAATATGATGTAAAACAGTTGAGGCATAAAGCAATTCCTTTTGTGAAGATTTTATGGAAACATGGATTAGAAAGAGATGCCACCTGGGAGCGAGAAGCTGAAATGAGGAGTCAATATCCTCATCTTTTTAACTAAGGTATGTTATATTATACTTGTTTAATTTCGAGGACGAAATTTTTTTTAAGGAAGGGAGATTGTGACAACCGGTTCTTCCGGCCGGTTCGGTTGAACCGGCCGGCCCGCCTTTTAAATACCGCGGAACAGAACAGTTCCCGGAACGTATCAGTTCGCGCGAACAGAGAACGGGCGGACGACCGAGGGTTTCGTGGGAGAGCGAGGTAAGTTTCGTTTTCCAATTTTAGTGAATACTTCTTCTATGATAAGAATCTATCATTCCTTTTCTTTCTCACAGTTAAAGGAGTGTTATTTTGGGAGAGATTGGAAGAACGAGAGAAACGGACGATAAGGATTAAGGTAAATGTTTGTTAATTTCTTTTTTGGAATTTCTCGTATAAATTCTCTTCCTTTACTTCATTCAAAGTGAATAATATGTTTCTTGAAGGATAGTGAAGAGATTGTAGCGAAGAAAATGAAAATTGGAAGAGAAGGGATTATGAGAGTTGAGAAATTCTCATTCGTAAGTGAAACTCTTTTTATATAAGTTTATTATGGGATTATAATTTTAAATTTTACATGAAAGTTATTGTTCGAATTTTAGGGAGTTAGAGAGTGAAAGATCAAGTTGTATGTGTTGATCCCGCGAGGATTCAACAAGAAGAGAAATTGATTCAAGAGAAGATCAAGCATCGAAGACCTGAAGAGTTCAAAGTGGGTAAATTATATTATTTTATGTTTTATTCATGATTTCAATTTTCTAATTAATTGATTAAAATATTGTATTGTAAAATGTTGAGGACAAATCCTTATGATTTTATAGTCTTAAGAAAGAATCTATCTATGATAAGTTTATGAGAAAAGAAAGGAAATAATTTATAAGGATACATGTGATATATGTTATATGCAATGGTAACTATAAGGATGAAAATGAGAAAAGAAAACAAAATAAAGGAAAAGGGTATTGCAAAATGACAGGAGTCACCCCCTTATAGTACTGGCTGGGGACGCCGTACTCGTGCACGAAAAAGGAAAAGGAAATTTCTATGGAAAAGGGGAAAAGGAAATTTCTATGGAAAAGGGGAAAAGGAAATCAATTGGAAAAGGTTGTATCTTTGGGTACTTTAAGACGGTGCTCCTGCGTAAATCAAATGGGAAAAGGAAATGTAAAATGAAAAATTTAAGATAACATTGTTTCGAAATAGTATAAATGAAAATAACCAAAGAAGTATAAGTTAATGAAATAAAGGAATAAGATTAAGAAAGGAAAGAATATATATTAATCCATTTTTATAAAGATAAATTTATATAATTTCCCACTGAGTTTACTTAGTAAACTCAAACCACGAGTTTAAATGTTTCAGGTAATTCCTAAGTAAAGAAATGGCAGAAAGAGAAGAACATGTTTACAGAAGACGAGTTGCAAATGACAACAGGTAAAATAGATTTTTTTTGTTTAGTGGCTCTTCAGCTTATTGTAAAAGTTTTGATGATGAGTTGTTTTATACTTTTGGAAATGTACTACCGTCCGACTTTTCGTACCCGCCTCGTTAGATCAAGCATCCGAGACGGGTCGTGACAAATAAGGGGGCTATAAATAGCCTCATACAATGACTCAAACATAAAATATGACAATGCCCCTAGGGCTTACATACGACAACCCTTAATAAAAGGGTACAATGGGAAACTAAATAAAACAAATACAATACGACATCATGAATAAGAAAATACATAAAACAAATCAAAAATACAATGACTCAATTGTGGTCGTAGATCGGCAGCCACATCTCTGATAAACCTTCCAAGATCTTATGTCCCCATCAATATTTGATCAAATTTTGAATATGATGATGTGTATAAAGTCAAATTTCTCTAAGAAAATTCTTACACATTATTCACCCACTCTGTGATGAATTAAACTCTAACTACGAAATCAAACATACTTATAAAGCTCTGGCCCTTAACTCTTAATCCTAGCCATTAGTCTTGAGAAGGAAAATACAAAAAATAGACAAAGGTATATGGATCACCTTTGATTTACCCAACAGAACTAGTCTACTTCAAGAATAAATTGCCCAAAGATAATATCATTTACTTGATCAATTTTGGAATAAAGATCCTTTTTTCAGATATGCTTGATTGTTTAAAGAGGTTCTTTGAATGGATTCTTTCACGGATGTGCTATTGATGGTGTTGTTTGTCCCTTTCATCTTTCTTTATAGGATAATGGCATTTTCTTCTCTTCTATCTTGGGATGTGTTTCGCTATCTTGGCGCCACGCAGACTTTCAAATTCTTCCTCCAACCAAATTGATGTAGGACAAATATCGATAATGTGTCATGTATTGCATTTTAGTATCATTATAAGTATACTTCTTAGGACATGTTTTGTTGTATTCATCTTATTTTAAATTTAATAGGCTATACCATCATATTTTGCTACTCTTCCATCTGACCCGACATTAGATTATTCATTGTGGTAATTCCATGTTTTAAAGGATACCAACTTCAACAAGCCATTTAGTATCACTATAAAGGAAGCTGTAACTCTTTTGTAATTGATGAAACTCCCTAAACCAATCCATAATGAAGGGGATCTATAATATTATACGGCGTTTTCTTCCATTATACTTCTACACTTATCAGAATAAACTATATTTTACTTGAAGGTTCCTTCTGCTAAATGTTTGCTTATAATTTAGTTTTTATTTGCTAGTTTGTTTTTCTGCTGTAGCATGTTGATCTTCTTTGTGGAATGTTTTATTTGACCTGTGACTTATTTTAATAAACTCAGTTAGGACCTGTGTTTCTTCTCAGGCAAACAGGGCAGCTCCAGGTTTTGAGCGCACATCATCAATCTGGAGGGGTAAGCCTTAGTTTTTTTTTTTTTTTTTGCATGATAAAATATATAACTGTAACTTGTTCCAGTTTTCAATATATCTAGGAACGCTCGGTTTCAACTATTCTCTATCTTGTTTCTCTACAAGATATCACAAACTGTCCTTTCCGTGTTGTTGATGAAATTAATCAAGGTATTTTTCTCATGTTAATAAAAAAATAATAAAAGTTGCTCCTTTTGTTTCAGCTGCCTAATGTATTCACTGTGTAATATGATTTACTACTAAATTGTAATAAGGAATGGACCCTATAAACGAAAGGAAAATGTTTCAGCAACTTGTGAGAGCTGCCAGTCTACATAATACACCCCAGTAAGAAATACATTTTGGATACCGAGCATCTCTATGAGATATTTTAATTCCAATAAATTTAGGCTTCGTTTGAGACGGCTTTCTTGCTGCTTCTTAAAGCGGCTTTCTAGTACAAAAATTTTAATTTTTTACTAAAAAAACACTTTAAGAAGCAACAAGAAAGCCGTCCCAAATGAAGCCTTAGTTCCCGTATCCTTGGGATAAACTCTGGTATTGCATTGTCAGGTGCTTCTTGTTGACACCAAAATTGCTTCCTGATCTTGAGTACAGTGATGCCTGCAGCATTCTGAACATCATGAATGGTCCTTGGATTGAGAGGCCATCTGAAGGTAATTTATATTGTAGTATCCGAAAAAGAAATTTCATGCGACCCAACTGTTTCTATTTACGAAATTACCACCCAAATTCAAAATTCAGAATAAAACTACCAAATTTCATGCGCAAGATTTGATCAAATGCTCAATGTTTTGCAAATACATTAGTTTACTAACTCAGCTTTTGTTTAGGTGGTATTTTTTTTGAATAGACGTATTTTTGGTGGTCTGCATTTAATTCTCCCGAAAGGCAAATTTCTGGGGTTTTTTATTGATCCCCGTAACCACAGTTTATGTGGCTCCATTAAAGGTGAAATTATTCTATTTAGACGCCGAATGCCGTCCAGAGACCTACTAGAATGCGCCACATCGCCCCCTGCTCAGTACCCAGCTCGGTACTGCTCGGTACCGCTGACGTGGTGCATTCTGATTGGTGTCCGAACAGTAAACTGCGTTCGGCGTCCGCATAGAATAATCTCTCCAATTAAAGAGTACTTTATATATCCAAATCAATATTTCGCACAGTAATAGAAACAGATTTTCCCTTCTTTCGTTTCAAATGTTAATCACGTTTTACATTCGCATAATTTACAGTTTGGAGCGGCGGTGAATGCTGGAGAAAGGTTGTAGGCTCGGTATAAGATGCAGATTTTGATGGCTTGGAAGTTAATGATGGCCAAGCGAAGCAGGTTATAAAATCCTGACGCAATTTCTAGCCTGAATGGTGTATGTTTTCTGCAAGCTGTACACATAATTATTATTTTTCTAATCTATTGCCCTTGATCTTGTTGATATAAAGAGATGCTAGTCTTAATAGATCTCTAATCTTGTTAATTATGTTAGTTATATGATGATTATGGCTCTTGCATTGCATTTATAATGCAGTTGTTCTTGCTAATTTTATGGAATATTTTGAATTCAGCTTTAATCTTTTTTTGCCATTGTATAAAGCTGAACGCTATTGTATCATAAAATAGATTAATTACTTGGATAGACTGTATAAAGTCTATATAGAGTAGATTATACTCATTTGTTATCTGATTATTTCAACTATGTTCTCCATTTAGGTGTTCGGTCGTTTGATAAAATTTTGAATTTTATTGGAGTTCCTTCAACTTTTTCTATAATATTTTGATTTAAAAGGTGATGTTTTTGTCGCCTTTTTTCAACGGTCTCAAATTCGATCCAAGAATTTTTCTTGGAACTTGTTCATTGATTTGATCATTAGAATTTTTATTTGTTAGCTCTGTTGAATTTGTGGTGTTATATTTGCATGATGGTATTGTTGGTTTATCAATTAAGGATTCGTTTGGGATGGCTTTCTTACTGATTTTTAAAGCAGCTTTTATTTTTTTACTAGAAAGTTATCTTAAGAAGCAATAAAAAAGCTGTTCCAAATGAAATTTAAATATAGACCAATTATGGCTATGACTAGATTACTATGATCGTCTCCTGTATTCGATTACTCCACAATCGAGATTGGGAATGATCTAGTGTATTTATTATTAATTGAAATACATAATAATACAATTTTTTTTTTTTGATAAGGAACAAAATATTCTCTCAATGTCTAAATCATTTAAATAGGATCATAGGAGAGTTTTAGTGTTCTCATTGCCACATGAAGTTCTTAGAATCTATTTCATTTATTCATACTTATGTCATGCTTTCAACTCAAGGTCATATTGCCTTAAACCCTATGAGAAAGACTAATCCAACTATTCTTGATGGCCTCCATGATCTTTGGGTGATGCTTTGTTTGTTACTCTAAGATTATATCGAATTCACTTCTTAAAGCAGTTTTTTAATAGAAATTTTTTAATTTTTGTGCTAAAAGTTTGTTTTAAGAAGCCGTAAGAAAGCAGCCCCAAACGAAATCTTAGTGATGCTACATCTAATGCCCCTAAGCTCATGTTGTCTTCATCTCTAAGAGGAGGATCATCCCAACAATTCTTATGAGTTCTTTAAAAAAAAATTAGGTTAACTTTCTAATACGAGGTAATAGCCAATAATTTCATATCATTTTTTTTCCTATCTTTTTTATTCTATCAGTAATTGAAATAAATTTTAATGATATGAATTCATTTCATATTTATTTAATTAATATTATCGTTATATAATTTTATAAAGTTTAAGTTATAGTGTTATATTGGAAAAATTATTACGTGCGGTATCCATATGCGTCTAGAGATCAATCTTTATATACGATGTCACCCAATGTATAATGTATTGGGTGACGTGACGTATTCGAATTCATCTCCATGCGTGTTTGAACTTCGCACATAATAATATCTCGTTATTTTTAAGAAAGCTGTACAAAACAAAACCTTAATGTCTTTTACGACCTTTCAATGCTATTTAATTAGGTTATATTTTATTTTATTTTTAGATTTTTAACATTAAAAAATTATGTCTCATGCCTAATTATTTTACTTTTTAGATTGTGTCAATTGTCATTCATAATGAAGGTGATCAAAGTCTCTTTCCATTGATCTGCCTTTTGGCATGCAAAACTAATTGAAGGGCATGGATTCAGTGATCTAGGAGAAAATATTGATGATGATGGCAATGATTGGATATGTAGTGGTGAGAATGAAATTATATAATAATTGTGGAGATGCTGCTTCCATGACTCAAATTTAAGACCTCAAAATACAGTTAACCTAACTTCACCACTGCTTCTAGTCCACCATATGCCATCCTCACTAATAAGTAATTTAGGTTTTGATTGGGACGGTTTTTTTATTGCTTCTTAAAATAGTTTTTTAGTATAAAATTTAAAATTTTTGTCTTGAAAAACAGCTTTAAGAAGCAATAAGAAAATCGTCCCAAACGAAGCCTTAGTTGTACATATTTAAGCTAGTTGGTTTAGTAAAATTTAAAAATTTTGATTGAAATGAAAGTTTGGTTTGAGATAGTTTTTTTAATGCTTTCAAAAACAGTTTTTTAATAAAAAAAATTATTCAAAAATTTTTTATACTAAAAAAATATTTTAGAAGACTGGAAGGAAGCTATCCTAAAACGAAGTCAAAATTTGAAGATTTGTCAGTTTGCTTAACATTATTTCATTTGATTATTAATATTTCCTATACTTCAAATAAGTTAAATGATCTATTTATGTCGAGATGAGTTTTAAAATTGTTAGCTTTTTTTTCAGAATAAAATAACACATCAAAATGAATAAAAAATTATATTTTATCTGTAAGACTTGTTTAAATAAAAGAATTGGTCAAAATATTCTTAGCCAATTTTTGAAAGACTTAGATTTCATTTGGGAAAGTTTATTGCTTTTCTTTTTAAATGATGATTATAATTTTTGTTTGATCATTATTTTTTCACCGTTTTCAAAAAAAAATTATGCTAGGAAGTTGTTTTTTATGTCATCTTTCAAAAGTGTAGCATGCAGCTGGATTTTTCCGCATAGAAAAAAATGATAATAAATTTTAATAATCATGTGATTGCCTATTATTAGAGAAGTCCCAGCCAAATAAAAAATAAAAATTTTTATGTCCTCTCTTTCTCACTATTTCTAATAAATTGTTTTCTTCCTACTTCCTCATCTAGTGTTTTTATTAAGATTTTGTATTTCACCTCCCTCCCTCTTAACAAACCTTTGACTGGTGCACTCCCTAATACCACCTTGACTCAATGATTTTTTTTCCATCCACACAAATATTAACTTCTGTCATCGTTAGTAAGGTTGATGCATGTGGTTAACACGAATATCAACTCTCACCATTTTTATCGTATAGTGTAACCAACATCATTGATGCATGCGGTTAAGACTCATAAATGTTTTAAACACCAATATTAATATTACTAATCTTTGTCATTCATCGTCATGAATAATGTTGGCACATTCTATCACAAAGAGACATATCTACATAGTTGACACCAACACCGATATTTGTTATTACAAATAAATTTGCAAGCAATCTATAATGATCTAAAAATTTAATTTTTCTAAATTCTAAAAATTGGCTGAGAGAGTGTTGTGGCGCTGAGCTTGGAGAGTTGTGACACTAAGCTATCTCTTTTTTTTAGCTTAAGGGAGCATTATGACACTAAGTCTGGAGCATTATAGCGCTGGGTCAGAAAATAATAATAATAATAATATGAATTTCTATTTTTACAAAACCCTCACCACCATTCTCCACTCCCCCAGTTTTGTCCTTAATTGGGTGAGAAGAAGAAGAAGAGAGAGAAGGGAGGAGAGAGACAAAGTTTGCTTCCAAGCTTTCTCGTATGCTGCTCCAATTGAGAAAAATATTTTGATCATGGTAGATAACATTAGCCCTATCTCTCTTTTTTATTATTTCTTATTTTGCTTATTTTTCTCCCTCCTAACATTAATAAAAATGTAATATATCTTGTTTTAATAATTTTCTATCATATAACTTTTGATATGTGATAGATGTAATTATCCTGAGTATTTTAGTTGGTTAATATTAAAATTTCATTGGATAATTTTGTTTAATTGACATTTTAATTGAAATGAGTAGTGCAATATTGAGCATAAAATGAACAGGAGTTAGTATATTGCATTTGGACATGAAATACATGATATGCATATATTTATTGTTCATTTAGTCAAACATGAATTTTTTGGCATATAATAAACATTCTAATGATCATAATGATAATTACATTGGATGTATATAATATTTATTATTGTCTATATAATGTGAAAGTTGTGCAAAGGCAAGAAAGATTGGCTAAAAATGATTAACTTATTCAGATTGGCTTGAGACATATTATCCCGTATAAACTTTCTTTTAAATAAGATTTGTGGTGTAATCCTAAGTGATTTAAATAGGGAGACATAAGGAGACAAATTGATATGATATGATATGCCAACATACAAGAACTGATAACTTCTTACATGAAAGTCTTCTGACTTGTGATATGTGATATAAGATTAATTCCTACTAACATGACTTATATGATTAAGACTGATTATGTAGGGTTGGCCTACAATATTGGATACAGGGAAAACACCACATGTAGTCATATGCCATATCTTGTTTATATTATTTATATATGCATATTGTATTAATATATATAATATATTGCATAAGTGATATGATATGGTATGTCATGATGTAATGCACATGATACATGACATAACTGATATAAAGACGTGATATGACTGATAAGTTCGATATAATGACACATGATTTAGATGAACTATATGATATACATGATACTCATTACATATGACATTGATATTATACGACATATATATGCTACGACACTACATATAAGGTTGATATGATTGATGAGATTGATAACCCAAACATTGCATTTAATAGGAACATGATATACATACATAGACGTTTTATGGCATACATTTAAAGACTTATATAAACTATTCAGAAACTTATGGGTATAGGAATAATAGAATTTACTAGTCCTTTATATGGCTACTAATTATTAAGTTTGAGTTACATTACTTTAAATGAAAGAATTTCTTTTATGTTTTTTTTCTTATCGTACCATTATCTTTTCAGTCTCATTTTTTTCATTTATCAACTATATCGATAAGCATCCAAAGTATATATTATATATGAAAGATTTACCTCTTGAATCACGTGACAGTCACCACAACTCCTTATAACTCTAAATTAGTCTCCAACCTCTTATGACTCCAATCAGTAAATCAGTAAATCTTGAAGGTATCACGTGGGGTTATCATATATATATATATATATATATATATATATATATATATATATATATATATATCAATTAGTATATCATTTTCTATCAGATGAGTATCAGTATAGTATAATACATCCTTTCAATACACATTAATTGTATTTCATTTATTTCTATCCAAACCACATTTAGTATTATCATATTAAATACTTTTCAACCCATTTTCAGTATACTTTTTCCTACTCTTTTCATAGAAACATTCATGTAGATAAATTTAACCAGTGAAAATATAATAAAATCATATCATATAGTCCAGAATGATCAAACCTATAGCATAGTAAAAGGTACATATTGAAAGCCTACGAAATCATCAGATAACATATTTTGGCAAATTTATAAGAGATAAAATCCACATAATCAAAATCATTGAAGACATAAGTAAGAGGATTGTAACTTTTGGAACATTTTTTACGATAGAAGTGATGGTTAGAAAAGTCCCACATAGCTTCTCTCTCTTCCTCTCTCTCCTCTTCCTCTCCCCCTTCTCACTTTCCTTCCCGAGTAAGTCACGATTGAATGGAGGAGGTTGGAGGCACTCGAGCAATTTTAGTGTTTAGGATTTCATTAAAAATAAATAAATAATATTTTATGGCCAAGAGCCGCAGCATTCTGACTCAATGCCTCCGCTCTACATGTGAAAATCAAATTTATTTAAAACATAGACTCCAATACCATAGAAAAAAATTTTTTGGCGTCGCTGTGCTCTCGAGCCTAATACCTTAGCACTCATAATCTCAGCGCCACAGCGCTACAATTTGAATAGAAATTCAATTTTTTATTTTTTTGGGTTGTTACATTAAATGATTTTATTTATTCATATGAAATGATATTTTCATATTGATTGCTCTATGATCTTATAGTTACACATCTATACTAATATGGATTGAATGATAACGTACATATTATTTTCTGTTATCGTGCATTGATTATAATCATATGTTTTGGTAACTTAAAGAGCCATTAACTCACTCAGTTATTTTATGTGTTTTCAGGAAGAGGTTAGGATACAGTAGAGTGAGGCAGATCAAGATTTTAAAGTTTATTTTCTTTTTAGTATTTTTTGCTTTATTCTTTTGTAGTTATGAGTATATAAAGATAAAATGTTGTACTGATTTAACTCATGACTATTGTATATGAATTTTAGGAAAAAAATGAAATTTGTAACTTTAAGAAAAGAATTTATGATTGCTTTCGATGGTTTCTATTAATGAAAATGAAATTAGTAGGTTTTGTTGATTAATTAAGAATTTAAATTGGACAATTCTTCTAAATTTTAATCTTGGAGCGTTACACAATCAATACCAACTATAATGCCCGCCAACTTTATCACACATGTTCGCTAATAATGTTGATACTCACCATCACTAATAAGGTCGATGATTGCCATCAACAATAATAAGAATGCACGTTGGTTTTGCCTCCCACTATCACCAATAATATTGAAGTTTATCATTGGTAATAAGCAGATGCTTATCATTCTATATTTTCATCTTTGAGCATTACACAATCAATGCCAACTATAATGCCTGCCAACTTTGTCACACATCGATCTTCGCTAACAACGATGATGCTCACCATCACTAATAAGGTCAATGAGTGCCATCAACACCAATAAGAATACATGTTGGTTTTGCCTCCCACTATCACCAATAACATCGATGCTTTTCATTCGCAATTAAGCAGATACATGTTGATATACTCATTATCACCAATAAGGTTGATACATGTCATCTACACTAACATTGACATATACTAACTTCATTATCCACCATCACCAATAACATCGATTCTCGCATAAGGCTAATGCACGTCGTTTACACCGACACCATTTTCTATCAACTTCAATGCCCATCAACACCAACAATGTTAAAGCTTGCATAATCATCACCAATAACTTTCATATTGGAAGCCATCTTCTACAATTTGTATCGAGTACAGCTTCTCTAACTACAAGGAAACATTTTTTTTATAACTTATAATAAGTATTAGTGGAATCATTTTAACAATTTCAGGTTTTATGAGGTTCTCTCAAATGTTCTCATCTTTATGTGATTTGCATATAATATTAAAATGATCTAAAATAGCATAATAAAAATTGGAGTGTTTTAAGATTAGTGTCAACAAAATTTGCATGACAAGAAATATCCCAATATTTATTAAATTTCTTGCAAATATTATATATATAATGTTTATTTGCTTTTCTTTGTAAAAAATTATATTATGGTATGTTGATAGAAAAAATTGGTTAGAATAACTCAAAAGCACTTTTATCTACTATGAAATAAAATAAGTACAATATATCAATAATTTATATTACATCTATTTTAAAACATATCCATCATAATTAAAATTTTAATTAAAATATAATGCCTAATTTATTCTTTTTTTAAGAGGGGTAAGATTATATTAAAAATTAAAAATATAATTAATTTAGAAGTAATTAAAATTAACATTCAAATTCAATATTAGAATTCCTGGAAAGCTCCAAAACTACACGGCAGGCAGTTCTTTATTCACTTATGCTACCAATGATCATATCAACTGGAAATTTAACTTTAGCAGGATTTACTAAATCCATATTGATAGGATTTACTAATTTCTTTTTTTCCATTTCTCCATCTATTTCTCTTTAGTTTGCTTGTAAAAATTTTGTACTTTGATTGAATGAAAAAGATATGCATTATAAAATGTTGATATATTTAAAATTAAACCTTTAATTTAATTGTATGATCTTGTTGTTATTGTCGTCCCTCACCCGTCATTATTGTTGTTGGATGTCATCGATAGCCACCGATCATTGTCCGCCACCTGCAAGTGTCAATCATAGGCGCACTGCACATCCCTGCTAGCTGTATCATAAACAACTACTACTAAGGCTTCGTTTAAGATGGCTTTTTTATTGCTTATTAAAGTAACTTTTTAGTACAATTTTTTTAACTAAAAATAGTTTTAAGAAGGAATAAAAAAATCATCCGAAACGAAGCCTACATTAGATTCATTTTAGCTAAAATCAAGCATAAAAAAAAAACATCTTACATTTATTTTACATATAGGCAACCTCTTAAGTAATTCATTCATTATTTTTTCGAGAAACAAAACTGCCCTTTCGCTATATCCAAATTTTCCCATTTTCTTGGGAAGGTGCATCGTGCGCCTTCCGTCACTAAATTTTATAAATCCCTAGTCTACTTCAATCTTTCTCATTCCATTAATCGGCACCGGTAGTCTTCTGGGGATAAAGCTTTTGAAAGCGATATGGCTGGTTCACAGTGCTGCGAAAAGCCGCCGGCTTTGAGCTCCTCTTCCGGCGATGGCAATGTGCTGGACAGCTTCGGAGGCCTCAAGACCTACATAGCCGGTTCCTCTGATTCCAAGGCTGCGGTCCTTCTAATCTCAGATGTTTTTGGTGAGTCCTGTAGCTTTTTGCTCAGGATTGTTTCGGGTCTCTTTGGGCTATTTTGTCGAACATCTGGCATGCAATTTGTGTTTTGTTTTGTTTTGTTTTTCTCGGACTCTCTCTTTTGAAGGGGTGATTTAGTATGCAGTTTCGAATAGAATTAATCAAAATTTAAGCTAAAATTTGCCAAATACTTTTTTTTTTCTGGTATCTAAGCACTACAGCTTCTTAATCCCTTCTTTATGCCCTGTTTAGGATTTCGCAGGTTTTGCTAAATTCTGGATGTAGGACAATAACGGATTTAAGAGATTTGCAGTATCTGAATTTAAATGTTTTATATCTCTAAATTCTGGTATGAAAAGCTAAGCAATTTCTCAGAGTTTTTATGGAACTTAATAATTATCAAGTCAAATAAATTTTAGTACTCCCCTAAAAGTTCGTTTGATTGCTTGTTTGTTCTTTGAAACTTTCATTTTGTATAATTATATAAAATAAAATAAAATTACAATCATAACTAAAAAAGAGAAGGAAGATTATCACTGTGTATCTTTTCATACAAAAGTACAATTCAAAACAAAATGAGCACAAAAATCTACAACCTTGAGTTATTGTTCGTTCGCCAGGAGCTGTAGAAGTCCGTTAATCGGTTCAATTTACAGAATAGCTTAATCATTTGGATTTGATTCTAAAATCAGAAAGTGAACCAACCAACTTATTTCTAAGGCAAATCAAACATAATTGAACTATTGTTTGATCGAACTGAAATCAAAATATTTTTTTATCTAAATGGTCTAAATCAATTTGCTGCAATTACATAACAAATTCATGCGTATATTTTATTATGGCCAGTGAGAATCTCGGTTACAGCCCAAGCAAGTTTGCAACCGAACACCAGAGTTAATAATAATGAAACGGTATTTAATTAGTAAATATTATATGTATAATATATATTTGATCAAGTTTTAAAAGATAAAAATTAAATAAAAATTAAAAACAAAGAAAATCAAAATTATAATGTTAATTGAACCAAATTTTTAGAACCAATTAGGATGGCTTCTATTAAAGATTTTGATTTGATCTGAATAATAGTAAGAAAAAATTACTAATTTTTATCTTAAGAGTAATATAAAATTTTGATCTGATATTCTAATAAAATTTTGATCCTTGTCTCAAAGTTATAGATTTATTTTATGATAAATATAATATAAATATTTATTATTATTTTTGTATTATTGTTTATCTTAAATTTAATAATTTTGATTATAATATATTGACTCAATTTTTTTCCAACAATACTCCCTTAGAAGGAGCTTTAGCACTTTTTCTAGAGGTGTCAAGGCATGACTCAAAAATCCGATCCGAACCCGGCCCAAATTTTCTGGGTTCGGGTCAACCTGTTTAGAAAATGGGTCAGGTTCCCTATTATGACCCGATTGCAATTTCAGGTCGAGTTCGGGTTAACCCAAAAACCCAAAAGCAACCCTGTACTGACCTGGTCTTGCACGTGGGTCGCCCTGTTGTTGCCTCTTGCTCATGCTCTCTTCAGCGGGTGCTCGCTCACCTACCCCTGCTCGCACTCGCTCGCCCACCTACAAGCGCTTTCTTGCTTGATCGCCCCTGTGAGTGATCGTCGACTCTTCCGCTCACTTTGCGTGCTCCAACCGGGTCAATGAATCGTGTCGGGTCGACTCGGGTCTGGTTTGGTTCTGGGCTTGTGGCCCGCTTCCCTAATTGGATTGGGTTCGGGTCGAGGTTAGATGATAGCAGGTCATTCTAAGGTTGGAACCTAAAATCCGTTTGGACACCCCTACTTTTTTGACTCGATGTTGGGTAGTTAATTTTGTTCATTAACTCTGTTTCTTTAAGCTTTAGCCCTGTATAGTTGGCTCCTGGGATTCCGACGATGCAGTTCTTGTCATCTCGGGTATTTTTGACGAGCTCTGTAGCTCTTTATCCAGTTTTTTTTTTTTTTAATGGACTAAGATTCTTGGTGTTGGTGGGGTATTTCTGGGACACTTGGCACGCAGTTGGTGTTTTACTTTTTCTGTAATCAATCATGTCTTTGCTCCTTTGAGATATTAGTTTGAGTGCTTCTTTGCTTGGAAGGCTGCGCCTTTAATCCTTTAAACTCCATCCGGATTAGTTCTTATTGTTCTTTCAAGTACTTAGCTCTGATCTTTTCTATTTCATGTTGATCATTTTTGGGCTGCTCGTAGGAAAATTATCATTTAAATCTTTATTCGAAGGCATGATCTTCCTTGCCTGGTTCTTATATTGCTATAATTTTTCTTTCAGGATATGAAGCACCGAACTTGCGGTATGGTGGACCACTCCAATGTTTTTATATTCTAGTATACAGTAATTTAGCTCAGCGGAAACTTCATGACAATCAACATCCCTTCCAATTATGAAGACTGTAAATAATAATAATAATTATTTATTATTATTATTATTATTATTATTATTATTATTATTATTATTATGTCACCCTTATTTTCTTGCTTTCTATATTTTGGAAATCTACTTCTGTTTTTGATGTTGCTGGCACAATAAAACTGAGAAATACCATTCAATAAGTCATAAACATGCAATTCTTCAAATTATTAAAAAGTTTCTCACTGTAAAATTATTAAATGTTTCCATATGTTTGGTATAAAAAGTGGCAAATGAGCTAATCAAATTTAATTAATTATTTTTTAAGTAAACAATGGAACATATTTGTCCTGGAAATATTGTCGAACTAAGGAAAAGTTATTTTATTACATGTAAGAACACAAATTTTTTTAAGATAAAAAGAAGGTAGTTGAATCAGATAATGATATCAGTAATTGGCATAAATTTACCTTCAGAAATTAAAATTTACGCAAATTATATTAAGCTTTTCTGTTCGAATATCATCTGAAACAGCAATTGCATTAAAAGCTCTAGTACTAGGATACCAAGCTACTAATAACTTTCATGGCAGCAAAATGTTTTATACCGTTTCTGGCAAATGAATTGTGCAACCATTCCTTGCATATTCAGGCATGAAATGTGTACTTTTTTTTAGTGCTTGGCAATCTTTCTTCTTATACTATGGTGTGTGTGTGTGTGTGTATATTTCCTCACACTTGTTAATATCGTTTTTAAATGTACAAGGAAGCTTGCGGATAAAACTGCAGCTGCTGGATTTTTTGTGGTGGTACCTGATTTTTTTTATGGGGATCCATATGTTCCAGAAAAGTTACCTATAACAACCTGGCTAGGAAGTCATGGCACGGTATGCTTTTCTTCTCCTCCATACTAATTTGTAACCTATATTTGCTTTGGTCAGTTGTCAATTGTTGACCTGTAATCTGTGCAACACCACTTAAATGCATTTTTATTTGCTTTAAAAATCTTTTTTGTGCTAGTGTATACAATCGTTCGTAGACAAAATTGAGATTTTAGTTTATTGTTGTTGGAGAGGAAAGTTCTTTTTATCTTATTCACTAGAGTGCTTCTCTGTTATAATAAGATGAAATGAAGGGGTATAATATTCTAAGAAATAACTAAATAAACTTTCAACACTCAACAAATATAGATTACTTTTCTAATTTGATTTTTTCCTACGCTAAAATTTGTATTTATTGAATATTAGATGACACGTGCGGTGCTTAATGAGGCAATATTTACACATAGGCGTTGGGGTTTTTATAAAAAGTTTCACTTTTGGTTGTCAGAAGTGAAATTCTCTGTTGGACTTTTACGGGCTAAGCCGAAGTTCACATCTTCTTTAATAACTTGCTATATTCCAGAGTGGATGGTGGCCAATCACATTTTTTCAATTTTACAAATCACCTCCCGATCTGGCTTTATCACTTTCATCAAAACTCAAATAATAGTGTCAAATTCTGGGGCAGAAGTAAAATTCTCTGGTTGTCTTATATGTGGAATTGGGGATAAGTTGAAAGGTCGCATCTTCTGGAAAAACTTGTTAGATTTCTGACTTGATAGTGGCTGATTCTTTTTTTTTTTTTTCAATTTTAACAATAAGCACCCAACCTGTAAACTCTTAAGACTTAACAATCGAGGTATTGTCCGCTTTGGCTTAATGGCCTCCCATGATTTTATCCCGTTGGTGTAACTTCTCAGGAGGTCATTCTTCCCAGGATTGCTTTCGTATGAGTATGCTCAACTTTGGTGTTTCTTAATGAAATTCCAATCATTACAAAAAAGACGCCAGGATATTTAAGAGTTTAGCTTCTTTCTACTCCCACTTAAGTAACTGACATTTTTCTCAATATTTTTATCTCAAAATCATCCAACAGATAGATAGAATTCTATAGGTGGCCCCTATAGATTCAAGTGTTGCCTCCCACCATGTAGCATTTTGTCTCATATTGAGTTCAAGAGGTGGCTTCATGACGTAACACTTTGTCTTGTATAACACTTAGTTCCTATCTTCTGGCTTGTGTATTGCTTTGATATCATTTTGTAACAGTTCAAACTCTTAATTATCGAGTTATTGTCCTAATGGCATCACAGTTTTATCCTGTTGATATAACTTCTCAGAAGGTCACCCATCCTAGGATTTCTCTCATATAAGCACGCTTAACTTTGGAGTTTCTTAATGAAATTCTAATCATTACATCAAAATGCGACTCAATGCTTAAGAGTTAGCTTCTTTTAACTTAAGGGGGTTCACACAACTTAGTGATATCAATTTGAGATATGAAGTTGGTAGATGTGTTGGCCACAGAGGCCATATTGGAAATCAAATCTTGAACTTTATTTACCCTGAGAAGATAAAAACAACGATGCATTGCCACATGTTTGCATCTCGCTGTGTGCGATTTCTCATTTAAGATAGGATGTTCATGCCCCTCAAATTTTGTATAGATCCCTAAAATAAGTTTTATGCTGATTAGCAAGTTTTAGAAGTAAACGTCGTTCTCTTTCTAGCTGGCAATTTGCCTTTAAAACTTAAACAGGCTTCTCCTCGTTGTAATTTTTATTTAAGAATGCCTTATAATTAATTTAATATACTATTTATACAATCCTCTATTTTGTGTCGCTACTTTTATTTATTTTTTTATTTTTATTTTTTCATAGTAAGCCTACAATACAATATACTTTTGTAGGACAAAGGATTTGAGGACGCTAAGCCTGTAATTGCAGCTTTGAAAAGCAAAGGTTTCTCTGCAGTAGGGGCTGCTGGATTTTGCTGGGGAGGTATGGCTAATACTTGGTTTTAAAGATTATTTTCATACCTAATCGTAAAAGGATCACATCTGGGTCAGCCAGCCGTGATTTTGCCCCCCAAAAAAAGAACAAACTCATTATCAGAAATTTGTTCATGTGATTCTGATTATCCTTTCTCCTGTGATTCTTGCTACTTTAGAAGATCTACATAACTTTACCACTGGACTTGTTAATATAATAATATGTAATTTGTTTTAATTGATCCGGCAGGCATTAGTTGCTTAAGCAACTAATCAGGATGAACATTTGTGATCATTAAAACTTTTCAATATATGATATTAAAAAAATGTGATTTCATCAATCATAAATTTATTAAGAAATATCCAACCTAAAAATGATTTAACTAATCCAACAACTTTTTGGCCTAGATTTCATATTCATAAAACTAGTAACCAACATAAAAACTCATTTTATTGATGTCTAATCTGAGTAAATTTGATCTGATATTATGTTGAAGATCAAACCTACATAAGGCCTAGCTTTAACATTTCCCTTGAGCCTTTGTCATTGAATATCTATTGCTGTTTTTTTTTTATCCAACTTATTTTTTCGGATAGTTGCTTGAACTTACTAATGTTGAGCTTGATGCAAGGTGCAGCTAAGGTAGTTGCAGAACTGGCCAAGGCCGATGAGATTAAAGCTGCAGTGATGCTGCATCCATCATTAGTTACGGTAGATGATACCAAAGGTATTGGGCATGTTCCAAATTCCACTTACTCCTTTATTTTCAATGCGCATAAATTGAAACCTTTTAGATGTCAGCATTTCAAAGCAATTTTATCATAATAATAGCAAGTGTATACGCCTAAATATATAAACATAATCCCATCTTTGTAGCTGAAATATCTATTACATTCTATGTTATAAAATTGATGATGCATATCATTATCATATCAAAAAGTTATATGTTAATAAAGTAGTTAAATGCATAGATTACCTGAAACAATTGTCTTAGAAGGGTGCAAAATCCTTTAGTTAAGTTTAAAAATTATGTGGAAAAAGATAAGAACTCAACTAAAATTGTCAACTATTATTTATTCAAAACTAAAAGGAAGCGTGATCAGAAAGATCTTTTTTTTTTAATTCCTATAAATCAAATCTAGTCTGTGTGAATCCTATAGTTAGAAGATGGGCAATGTAGACTTGGCCGATGGGATGTCAAAGGAAGCTAGTAAGGTAGATGAATTAGGGTGGAAGGGCAACCAATCACAATGAGTTGTAGTTTTGCAGTTTTCGTTTGGCTTGGCATATCTTACAGATTTGGGATATTTTTCCTATAGCTTATGGTCTTCTCATCATGTTTGAAAATATAGTTATTACATATATGTCATACAAGTATGATGCATAAGAGAATATTATCAATGTCCATGGGTAAGACCTCACATCATGTCTTATTTTTATAACTATCAAACTCGATGGGAATTAAGCATGTAGTAGTTATAGGCAATAAGGTGTGGTTAACCCATCTAATAGTAAGTGATTAGGATGTGACTCAGACTTATTAGGTCTTAGTGAGTATTTGAGTTGAAATGACCTCATAATACTATCACCATCAATAACTAATCTACGTTTTTTTTTTCATTACACGCAATATACATGTAAAAAATTATGGCTAGAGGTTGAAGGAAAAGAGGTGGAGAGGGCTCGACTATAGAGGCAGCTAGTGAGTAGAGCTGGAGGCTGATTGGACAGCGCTTTGTCAGAAGAGGCGAGCGTCATCGTGTGTGTTCGACTGAGAGGTAAGAGGGAAATGGAGAGTGAGAGGAGAGGGCGAGATTTTCTGTGGTGGTCTAGGAAAGGTGGGAAGTGCGCTTTGGTCGAGATGGAGAGTGAGGAAGAGAGGGATTGGTTTTAGGATTTTTTTATTTTTATTTGTGTTTGGCATGTCGGTTAAAGTGGAATTGCCAAATTGCTATATGACAATAGTTTGGTAAACATTAAAATTATCATAAGATGAATAATATTATTAAAGATATTAATATAATTAAATTATTAAATAAATTTTATGAAGGCAACAATACTTATATATGTATATATACTTCTATATATTGAAAGGATTGGAATAAAATTTAGAATTTTTAAAATAATTTTGATCATTTTTAAGATGTACGAAAAATGGGGTATAAATTTTTGGATAAATTTTAATATTGTTGTTTGATATTTTTGGGTATTACATAATCACAATTTTAGGTTAGTGTCTTTGCACTAGTAGTCTTATTTCGATATTTTCATCACTATTAGAATCAAAAGTAGGAATCTGAAGTTTTAATGTACATGTGTAGCAAGTGGGGCTTGATTTATAATTTTTTAAGAGTTGCAATTGATTCTTCATGTCCTTCATCAAGTTTTTGGCTATTAAAATTTATCATTATTTCTTATTGTTAAGTTTCCAATCGTAGTTAGCTAATCTTCTACAATTTCCCAAATGTATTTGAATTGATCTAGTGGCACAACTTTTGGCGGCATGATATCATCATAGAATATGGTTCAAGTGATGCACTTTTCTCTAAAAGATGCTCAATGTAGTCAGGGGCTTGATGAATTGATGAATGTTGTGCATGAAAAAAAAAGTTGAGGCCTTAAACCAGTTGTCTAGCAATAAATTTCAATGACGCAGGCAAATATTTTTACAGCAGTGAATCAAAATGAGCAATAAGACAGAATAAATCAGGTTCTTATGATTTCAAATCACAATTATACAAATTTTTAATGCTGTTTTGAAAATGGAATACACGTTCACTATCATAGGATTTCGTGAGTATGATAGGTTTCAAGGCTAGGACAATATAGGTTTTATGTGGTGTTCTTTCTATTTTGAAGTCATGCGATTCTGGATAGAATTGCCAATCAACATTTGTTATTACTAAACCTATTTTTGCAAAAGAAAAACTACCACTTTGTGGAATTTAAAACCAAATGAAATTCTTATTTTACTCACTTCGAGGATTGGATCACGTATCTATTGATGTCTGTTGGTGGAGTAGCTATCCTTGGTTATTGCAATTGTTGTTGAAGGTGTGATCACCCATGCTTATTATCTTCTAGTATCTTTAGACGCCTTAGAAATCACCCTTTGAATTTGTTGCTCTAATACAAATATGATGGTGCTGGCGGGCATGATCGTTAGTGGAGGATTGGTGAAACTTCTAGGGTTGATTCAAATTTGATAGGTTTAGGCCTTATGTGGAGGTGAGACCAAGGGTATGGATTGTGAATATCTTGGGGCAGCTTTTTTTGAAGAGGCTTGGGTGTTAGGTGTGGAATAGGGTTTGGTCAAGAGGTTATATAAAAGGAAAGATTGGGCTACATAGGGAAGGGGAGTGAGAGAAGGGGTTGCTAAGAAAGTAGTAGGGTTCGTAGGGTTCTTTGAGGGAGGTTGTAGGCTTAGTGTTAGTTCCATTGGAGTTGGCCCAAGAGCTCCAAAAAAGGAGGTCTTGGATTTGTGGAGGTATTGGAGAGTTCAGCTAAAGGGAGATTGAGAAAGAGGGAGGTAATTCCTAAAAATACAATGGATAACTAAAGAATTCACCAAATATTTCCAAGAGTAACCAAGCCACTGCTACAATTTCATGATATCAATCAGGAAACATAAAGTTTCATTAATTGATCATTCAAGATTTACCTCCAAAATAAAAATATATAGAAATTCCTCATGGGTAGAGTGGCTCCTCTTGATTGCAATCCTTTATGTTCCTTGGACTGATTGACCAAGCTAGTTTATAAAGCGGTTGGATTTAATTTTGATCACATGCTTCTCATACAAAGTGGAAGAGGTCGGCCATTCTTGTATGGAAAGAGAGTGGTTCTTGAATTGTAGCACATGTTGGAAAGCGTCACGGACCGGTCAACCATACTTAATCAAATTTTCTTGTTTTAAATTTTGTGAATCCTAATCTTCAAGTTTGATGTGGTGCGCTTGTGTGGTTGTGATTTAGTTATTGTTTTGTGTGAGACTATGTTATATCATTTGCAAATTAAAGCATATTAAATGTTGACAAAAGTTTAGGAATTTCACACAAAGCATGCCAACATAGCATGAATTGCTTACATTGTAAGATTTTTCATGAAATGAGCTCAAGATAAGATTTTTTAAATTACTCTTCCAAGGAAAAATTTAAACAAAGCATTTGATGATGACATGAATCACTCACATAAAATGTTTATCATGAACTTGGTTTGACAAAATGAATTATGGTTTATCTTTCTCAAATTCTTTTGATTTTCTTATGTTTATTCTCAATTGTTTTTGTAACTTTCTACGTCCCCCCCCCCCCCCCTCTCTCTCTCACTCTCCATCATCCTCTCTGCTTTCTATTGGATGCTTGAAAGGGGGGAAAATCCTCTATTTATAAGCATTCAACAATCTACATTCCTCTCATTTTCTTTTCCATCTCAGTTCGTCTTCCTCCTTGTACCAGAGTTTTTGCAGCTCATTACTCTCCCTTTGTGGAAGCCTACACTTTGTTCTAATGGGTGAAGATAATCCTTTATTTACAGGCATTCCTTCTACAGCTTCTTCCAGACGAGATCATAACGACCCTTTTAGATGATGTCATTACCTCATTGGTTGTACCTGATGAGGGCATCAGATTTCGACATGTGTACCATCGCCGGAGGCGCCGATCGACGGCCCTGATTCAGAGTCTTTATTTTTGATGTCTTATTGTATTCATGTCATTTATATTTTTTTCTTTTCCTTTTGTACCCCTATGAGGGAATTAGTGTTTGTTGTTGCCCGAGGGCATTGTAGTCTTTTATTTTTCCGTATGTTGTGAAGCCTATATAAAGGCTAGGTCTTTATATTTTGGATGATTATTGAATGAATGAAAATTTCCCTTTGCTTTGTTCTCTTTGTGAGTGCATGAAGTTCTTTTGGTGAGTGCTTCCCCTTGAGATCTCTTAGTGAGTTCTCTAGTTATCTTTTTGTTTAATTTTTTTTTACTTTGCGTTGCCCAATCTTCTTCCCTCTAGAGAGCTCATCCAATTTCCCCTTGGCCTTGCTCTTGCCGCCGGCCCCTAGGGCTTTCCCCAGCCGCCGGCCACCCCATCCAGCCCACCCGACCACCTCTCGCCGCCCCTCCTCTCTCGGCCAACTCCCCTCCATCATCCCATGTGAATTTGAAATTGAAGATTCAAATTTTGAATTCTTTCCAAATTTGGAATTCCAAATTAGGAAAGTTTGCATGATTGAGTCAATTTCAATTTATTTTAATTTTGAACTTTTCAAATACTTATCCACGTCATCATCCTAAGTTTAGAAACCCTTCCCCCTCTCTCCCCAAATCCCTCTTACTCACACATGACGCCGGCCTCAACCCCCCCCCCCCACCAATCAAGCCCCAATTGATTTTTGCATTTACTCCCCTTTTGTGATTTGAAATCACAACTTAAATGCAAATAATCCTCCCTCCTATTTTCACCAAAACTGAAAATAATTTCAGTTTTCAAATTTCTCCCTCCTCTCCTTGCTGCCGGCTCACCTATGGGCTTAATTGCAATTGATTTCCAATTAATGCATTAATTGCATTCATTAGGAGATTCAAATTTGAATATTATTTCCCTCCTAAATTCCTAAAGCTGAAATAAAGTTCAGTTTTCTTCCATAACCTCTCTCCTCTCCTCATCCTAATCCCACCGCCGGCCCCCCCCCCTTGCTTCCAACCCGCCGGCCCCTTGCTTCCCCTTGGAGATTCCGTGGTAGCGCCGCTCAATCCCACGTCAATGTTGCATGGAGGAACCCGAATGGAATTACGGGTTTGAATACGACAACCGTGGACGAGTGAATATCCTCCGATCTCCCTTTTTTGACGTTGGGTTTGACTTCGACGACACGATCGATGAGTACTTGGCCTGGATCCTACCGGCCTTAGTGGAATCCATAGACGATCATTTCTCCATCTACACTTGGATCATCGAAGGGCCTCGCTACACGCCACCTCCACGTCCGGCTCCATCCGCTTCTTCCCTACGGATCTACGGCATCGTCGCCCTCGGAGTGGTTTCGTCACTAGCATGTTTCTTCTTCTCCCAACGAACCTAGAGGTAGTTGAATGAGTGTGGCCTCAAGGTGAGACAATCACTTTGTTAACCGCCGGATTCTTGTTGACCATTCATTTACATTACTTTATTGAAGTCGTTATTTTATTGAACTTGTAAACTTTGCTGAATTTTCTTGCCTAAACGTTGTTAACTTCTAAGATTTCCATTGAATCGTCAATTTAGCAAAACTAGAGGTTGTATTATCACTACTTTATAGAACTTCTATTAATTTCATAAGATTCGATTCCTGGATTCACATTAGTACCACTCTTGGTCAACAAACTATACTACCTCGGTCCTGTTTTCAAAGTGTGCATTAATCGGACAAACTTATAAATCAAACCAAATGACAACTCTGTTAGTACAGATAACAAATCAATTTGGGCTTGCGTGCTGAACAGGTTTATGATGGTTTATTAGTTTTTATTAGACTTAATTTAAGGTTATGGACTTATTCAATCTTTAACCCGGATTATAGGAAAAAATTTTAATTTAACGAAATTTTATTTTGATTAAATCAAGTAACAAAAGTTTGATTGTTTTGGTTAGGTTTTGGACCATATTTTTTTCTTGTCAAACCTAATGGGATCAGCTGGTTAGTGAACTGAGCCAACCAATTGCATATCCCTAGTTTTTACAAAATATTTGAAAATCATATTCATTTTGAAATTATTTTAATCAATGCATAATAAGATATTGCTATTTTGTTTATAGTTCCAAATGAGATGATCCTTATAAAATTCCTGTTAAAAAAATAATTAAGTTTAAATCCATACTAAGTAGAGAAAATGATCAAAATGATTTCTTAGCAAGGATAAAATGATCCCTTACTATATCAAATGATCATCTTGGCGCCCCTCAAATCTTTCTAAAGGAATCAAAAAAGTCCCATGGTAGAACTATTTTGGTTTCTCTTCAATGAGTTGAGGGATCAAATTGGTCATTTAATATAGTTTGGGACTATCTTGATCTTTTATAAAGAGTCAATGGACCATTTTGATTATTTTGTCATACTAAGCACGTTAAAAACAAAATTAAGAAAAAGGGGGGAGAAACAATAAGAAGGCCTGTAACAATTGGTAAGCAGAAAAATGAAATAATCCAAATCAGTCCTATTTTTGCTATCCCATGACAAAGAAGAGAATAAGTTGTTTTATTTCATTGTTTTGTATCTTTGGGTAAAATTAAAAGATATGGCTAAGGTGATGAAGTTTTGAGCTTATTATAATATGATCTTAGTTACATCAGGTACTTCATGTTGAGTTTTAAACTCCTTGTTTTACTTATATTCAGCTATTAAAGTTCCTCTTGCTGTACTTGGGGCTGAGCTAGACAAGATTTCACCACCAGAGCTACTGAAACAATTTGAAGAGGTTTTGTCCTCCAATTCTGAGGTAAATGCATCCAATTTAAAATATTATATTTCCATTATTTCTGTCAAAAGGGTTCATTGTCTTTTTTTTAATAAATAAAATGCCTTTACAATGTTCTATACAAGAACAATACACGCTCTTGCAGACGAAAAATTATTTTGTGCGGATTCCGGACGGCGTTCGGAGACCAACCATAATGCGCCACATCATTTTTTTGCTCGATACCGGTGCTCAGTACTGCGCGGTACCGGGTGATGTGGCGTATTCCTGTTGATCTCCGAACCGTTTGGTGTCCGCACAGAGTAATCTCTCCTTGCACACCTTCCTGGCTTGGGGTGCCACCTCAGTCAGTTGAATGCATTAGGCATCACTAGGAACTTATTGAAAATTTTCCCCTGAAAATGTTAATGAACTGCTAATCAATTGCACATAAATTATAGCTTTAGCACATTAAAAAAAATTATGCATAACAAATGTTTCTTATCATCATGGAAGGTTGATAGCTATGTGAAGATCTTCCCCGGAGTTGTACATGGATGGACTGTTCGCTATGATGTCGATGATGAAGCAGCTGTGCAGAACGCTGAAGAAGCTCATAAAGACATGATTGATTGGTTTACTAAGCATCTTAAATAAAAAGCCCTTTGAGTCTTTGACTGAAATAGATCGAGAGACATCTATGTAATAATATATACTTATGTAACATTGTTGTGAACTTGGTCTGTATCATTTGTAGAATATTATCCTACATATTAATATTGCATATTTGGACCCTTCAACAAGTTTGAGATACTGCATTAGCTGTAGTTTGTTTGCTTGATTGCTGTCTTTCATTTCCTCTAAGCCAGTGAGAATACCTTCTTGAAGGTTCTTTGTTGCAAGATCTGTCCAATCTCAACCTGAGCTATGGATGAGGATATAGGCTAATTTAATTAGATCTATCACACCCCCATTTTGATCCTCCCTTACGGTCAATCTGAAGTATAACAGCGAAAGAAAATATAAATAGGTCCCTTCTTATCAACACATATTATGAGCTACTTCTATCAAAATCAGATAAGCAGAAAAGTAATCTTTTTAGACTCTAATGACATATTAATCTTTATACTATGATCTATATTTGAACCATTTCTTGTCGCCACCGCCATTAGATTAAGAACCAAGACAATCTCAGAGTCATCTTGGTCATCTCGGTTGTACAAGGGACCAATTATTCATCGCCTCTTTGTTATTGTCGCCATCGCTGAAATTTTGTAGTTAATTGCATCATTGCAAGGAGTGTTGGAAGATTTGATTATTTGAATGTTATTTTTTTAGGGCAGGTCTTAATTTTTGTCAATGAACATGGCAATTCATAAGTTGAATTTGCTTGTTAGCTATTACATGTAATAGTTTATTTATTGCATATTTTAAGAGAATTTGGCTATTTAAATATAGCAATTATAAAGTATAATTGTTATTTTAGATCTTCTTGAAGAGGAAAATTATGAGTTTGAAAACATTAAAATTTGATTTATCATCTATCTTTCAATCAAATTCACAGCACTAATGCCTTGGCGTGAGATCAATTGCTTTACTATTCATTATATTCTTTTGAACTATTTATGTAAACTATTTTGCTCTGCTATTTAGGGTTTACGGCTCATTTGGGTAATTTTTTTTATTGATTTTTAAAGTAATTTTTTAATAAAAAATTATATTAAAATTTTATTTTATAAAATTGAAAGAAAATTATACTAAACTAAGCCTTAATTAATCCCTAGTAGAATACTAAAATATAAAAATTGTAAATTTCAACAATTATTATTAAAATTTTCACATTCAAAGTGCCAAAGTTGCTACTTCACACCTTTGGACCGTTGGTGATCGGTGATCCTATTGTATTCCATTTTGTATTTACTTAAAATTATTATGATTTGCTGATAAAAAATTAAAATCACAATAAAGTATTGAACAATTTTAAAATTACAAAATAAATCATCCCAATAATTCTTAATATCAAGAGAGAAAAAAATGAGCAAATTGGTCTCCTGATTTTTCTAAATGATCAAAATAATTCTTAATTATTTAAAAATATTAATTTAATCTTTGACTCTTAAATCAGGATCTTTCATAGGATCAATTAAATTCTTATTTAAAAAATAATAATCAAACATATTTAGGAGAAATTATAAAAATGAGCATAGAATTAAATTAAATTAGTTACAGGAGCTCAAAAGGGCCAAATATTTTAAAGGGAGCAAGTAGGGGTGTCAATTAGGGTCAACGATTCGGGTTCGGATCCAATCTGAGCTAACCCGAGTGTAAACGGGCTGACCTAACCTAGGTAGCTAAATAGGTTAGGTTTTTCAACCCGGACCTGATGGGTCGGATTTCGAGTCGTGTAAATATCATTCATATTAAGAAATTCAACCTCAAAAATACTATAAAAATGTGACACTTCATCTAGTAAAGAAGTCCATCCATTCTCCCTCATAGTATGTTGTCTTTGTTTTGATATTTTCACCAATTTTATTACATTTTTTATATCTTGATCTTTCATTTGTAATGATTATGATAACTCATGTGTAATCCTCAAGATATCAATCATCAAATACATTATGAAAATTGAATATAAAAAAAATGAATATAAAAAAATGTTTTTCATATTTTATTGATACTAAGTTAAGCGTTGCAGAGATAATAATGCTCAGGTGGATGAGTGATTTTACTCTTAGAGATATGATACGAAATGAACATATTCGTGAAAGATTGGAGTAGTTCCAGTGGCAGATAAGATTAGAGAGAGTCGGCTTATATGGTTTGGTCACATAAAACGGCGGTATTCCGATAACCCGGTTAGGAAAATAAAGGTATTAGATTTGACTTATGTTAATAAATATAGAGGTAGACCTAAAAAGACTTGGTTCATAGAATATTAAAAATGATATCTCCTTATTAGATTTAAATAAGAATTTGACTTTTAACAGGACATAATGAAGAAAAAAAGATCATGTTGCCAACCCCACATAGTCAGACAAAGACTTATTGTTGTTTTTGTTGGTGTTGTATCGAATATGAAAACTAATTTCCATAATCTTTTTTGCATTCGACTAAATGCAGAATAATATTTACCACTTTCTGAAAAAATAAAAAAAAGTTTAATGGGCCCAAATGTCCCCAAAAAAACTAAAAAATGTTTAACATATTTTTAAAATGCAGAATAATCTTTTTTGCATTTAACTAAATGCAGAATAATATTTTTGCATTCTACTAAATGTAGAATAATGTTTTACATTTTCTAAAAAACTTAAAAATGTTTAACATATTTTTAAAATGTAGAATTTAATTTTACTTATATGCTACTTTTTATAATTTGATCATATATATATATATATATATATATATATATATATATATATATATATATATATATATTAAAGAATAAAATTATTTTCGATTATTTAAAAAATTTATTTTAGTACGATTATTGCTATTCGCAGTTTAGTCTGCTTCCCCTCTCCACTCACTGACTCATGGCAATAACGGCGGCGATTTGCTTCGGTTCTCCAAACCCTAAACCCATCGCCTGCGCCGCCGCCGCAGACGCCGCGGTTCTCAACCCTCTCATATACCGCCCACGCTCTCTTACTCTCCACCGTCACTGCTGGAATCCTAGTCTCGTCGCCGGAGCTCCCTCTCCTCGATCCTTCGCCGTTCGATGCTCCCTCAGCTCACGGCCAGATTACATACCAAACCTCATCCCCGACCCCGCCTACGTTCGCATCTTCGACACGACGCTCCGCGACGGGGAGCAATCTCCAGGCGCCACCATGACCAGCAGCGAGAAGATCACCGTCGCTCGCCTGCTCTCCCGCCTCGGTGTCGACATCATTGAGGCTGGCTTCCCAGCTTCATCTCCCGACGATCTCGAGGCTGTGCGCTCTATTGCAATGGAGGTGGGAAACAAGCCAGCGGAAGATGGGCACCTGCCGGTGATTTGTGGCCTGGCGAGGTGCAATAAGAAGGACATTGATGCTGCTTGGGAGGCGGTGCGGCATGCAAGGAGGCCCAGGGTGCATACTTTTATTGCGACGAGTGAGATTCATATGCAGCATAAGTTGAGGAAGACGAGGGAGGAGGTGGTGAGAATTGCGAGGGAGATGGTGGGATATGCGAGGAGGCTTGGGTGCGAGGACATCGAGTTCAGCCCAGAGGATGCTGGCAGGTCTCCATCTTTTTTACAAAGTTTTTTATTCGGTCTTGATGCTTGCGAACTTTTACAAAAAAATTAGATGAAGAGCTATGCGTTAAAAAAAGTAATGTTACAATACCCTACCCAAAGTACTGTGTTTGGCAGCAGATATTTGTCAAAAAAATTAATTGTCGAATTTGCATACATACAGCAAATTTTTATGAAGTTACATATCTAATACTTGAATTTTTATAATATCAGGTTAAGACAGTTATTCTTTGAAGAAAATATTTGTGCGACGTTATCAAATTTTGATTAGTACAAATTTAAAATTATGAATTTTTTAATATGAATTAAATAAAAATTTTGATTGATTATGCATTGTATTCATTTTAAAATAAATTCAATGATTTTGACACTAATCATGACTCAATTTTTCTCTATTCATAAATAACATGGTAGTGCATATAAATTACAAGATAATCTTTTGGTTTAACTTCATGACAATTTTATATAGCTACAACACTATTCTGTAAAATCTTAAAAAACAAGTTTTGTACAAGATAACACTCAAATCGTACTTTCTTACGATAATTTTCATAACATTTTAGTTATTTATGAGCAAATCTTGAACTCATGATCAAATTTTTTTAGGCAGTGCTGGTCTATTTTCTTTCCAGGCGATTTTTTGTCAATATTTTTTGTTTGTTCTATTTATAAATTTTTTAAATATTTTATTGGATTGTTATTTTATTATTTTTGGGAAATTAGGGCCAACGTCCAAACACACATAAAACATATACACTAGATTCAAACCCATGATCTCTTAATTGGGAGCCAAACTCCCAACCAACAAACCAAGAAGAGCTGTGTCGTTTGTTATTTTAGCTTATGGATTTGTTATTTTAGCTTATGAATTTCTTATGATTTGACTAAATTTTTTAATTTTACCGGTACGAGTTGTCCCGTTTGTTTAATGCAACTTCTTTTAATTAAAATCCTTATTTGAATTTTAGTGAGCGTTTTTTGTATCGATGTGGGAACTGTCGAAATATTGTCTCAAGGTCTTGGTTTTATTGGCTGCTTTGATTTGATCATCATTGGGACTCATGTCTTCTTTAATCAGCTCGAGCTTTATTTTTAAGATAACTAGTCTCCTTACACAGCTCACATTTGGCCTGTTGGTTGAGAGCTTATGCTTTCAACTAAGAGGTCATGGGTTCGAGTCTTTGTATATGCGTTGTGTGTGTGAGTTTGCCTTAAATGGCCTAAATGTCCCAAAAAAAAATTTTTGAAAAAAAAAAAAAGATAACTAGTCTCCTTTTCTTTATGTCAAGTGTATTGGCTCATTTTCCAAGCCACCACCTCCTTGATTAATGGCTTAGTGCGAATTTTTTTTTAAGAGGAAGATGGATTGGAGAACCTGCTTTTGATTTTTCATCGTGTCTTCTTTACAGATGCTTGTACTCCTCAAATAAATCTATAATTAAAATCACCATTCTTTCTTATGCTATGATTAGGTGGACATACCAAATCAAAAGTTTATGGAATCCCCTTCCTTTTTAGTTGATCCATCTAAGCTACCTTTCTGACTTGAAGCCTATGTTTTGTTGATAAGTGTAGCATTACTCTCTTTACTTCCGGCATTAGTTTCTCAAGTTCAAGTCGAGCTTTGCCCGCTACGATTTTTTCTATGTTTTTTTCATGCTAATCTTGAAAATTGCTTGACATGCTTAGGTAGTTCTCTGAAATTTTATTTTATAGTCTTTATTGCTGCATTAAAGGTGTCCTGGTTACTTTAAACATACGTTTTCTCTGATAACATGGGAAGTATGATGGCTGGATGTTGTTGGCTTTTGATTGAGGGCTGCTATTTTAACTCCAGGTTTATGTTTTGTGCCAAATTTTGAAAATGTACGAACAGAATTAAGAACCTTATAGAATTTAAAGCACGTGCATGGGAAAGAGAATTCAAATTTATAGTTTGGTTGCCAGGGTCATGGCCAAGTTGCTATAAAGTAGAATGAATGAGATTGTGTGCATTAGTGGAAAGGACTCTGAAGACAGGAGGAGGCAAGTAGGACAAGCATGGTAACTTTGGAAGTTTACAAGCTCCTAGTTAAGTAAGAGGTTAAATGATTGTATTGTGGTATCAGAATGGTTAGTTCTAACACCATATTTAGAGGGATGTGGGTTAGGGTGGTTGGTCTGCAGATGTTCTGGGAAAGAATGAGTGGGGAGAAAACAAATTTGTTCACATTGATCTCAAATTAGGTTAAGTGTTTGTGGAACTTCCATGTAACTTCTTCATACTCAACTTATGTTTGCATTATATGATATCACAGCAGACTTTGGGGATGTAAATATTCATAACCAATAATCTTATAGGATTTAGAATGCTTTATAGCACAAAGTTTGCAGATTTTTTATTAGGGTTAAATGTTTTCAAGAAATAGCATAAAATTAACTGGCTTCCGCTTTTCTTTGAACATTTTATATGCCACTTTTGTTCTTCTGCTCAAATTCATTCTTGATTTTAAACACTAATTTGAATGACAAGATATTTACAGTTTCTTTCTAAATTGGAATGTTTGTAAACAGATCTGATCGTGAATTCCTTTATCATGTTCTTGAAGAAGTAATTAAGGCTGGAGCTACAACGGTGAACATTCCTGATACAGTTGGCTATACTATTCCTCATGAATTTGGTCAACTAATTTCTGACATAAAAGCAAATACTCGGGGGATTGAAAATGCAATTATTTCAACACATTGTCAAAATGACCTTGGACTTGCAACAGCCAATACTTTAGCAGTATGAAAATTCCTATTTTCAAGTAACAATATGATTCCCTCACAAATCCTCTTCTCCCCCCTCCCCCCTTTCAAACAAAAAAAAAAGGGGGGGGGGTTTGTGCAATAAGATTTTATATTCGATTTCAGCTTTTCCACCACATGTTCTGCTAGGGTGCTAGTGCTGGAGCACGACAACTAGAGGTTACAGTGAATGGCATTGGTGAAAGGGCAGGGAATGCTTCTTTAGAAGAGGTGGGAAGAATAAATGTATCAGGCCAAGATGTCTTATTGTGCAGTGCTTAAAGCATTCATAACACAAAGCTGAGAGTTTTCTTGACTTTCTTGCTTTCATTCTTATGGTTTTTAAATTTATTTATTTTCCGCCGTTTTCTTAAATTATGTATTTGATAGGAAATACTTAGATCCAAGTATTCCTATCGCTCCACGTGAAGAAAACAACAAGAAAGTTGCTGTTTTCTACAGGAAATCAGCCCAAAACGTATGAAAACAGTAGAAAATCGTAGGAAAACTGAGAGAAAAACGTTTGATGGACTTATATTCCACTAGTAGATGATCAAAGCAAAAGCAAGATACAATGTTCTTCGATTCGAGAGGAAGAACAACTCTCCGATCTTCTCCGGCAACGCTAAGAGCCCAAGCAAGAAAACCCTAGATCTCAAATTACATTCAAATTCAAGATGATCCCTCTCTCCCTCCTAATCCTCCTAATTAACAATAAAGGATTCCTACAAATTACCTAAACACCCCTTTGCATTCAAAAATTTCCCTCCCACCTCATTAAATCAGCCCCAAGTGGGGTCCACCTTGTCCGCCCCCTCCTCTGGCCTGTTCCTCCTCCGCCTGGTGTAGACCCGGGCTGAACCGGGTCCAGCCGGCCCCTCTTGGGCCGGTTCACGCGTAACATTACTCCCCTCCCAAAAACTCACCTTGTCCTCAAGGTGAAAAGAAGGAAATTGCTCCTTCACTCTTTTAAAAGGCTCCCATGTAGCGTCGAAATCGGGGAGGCCTCTCCATTTAATCAGCACTTCTTTGTTGCCCATTTTATCTAGTCGGACTCCTGCAAGCTCCAGGGGTTCTAAGACCACTTCTAAATCCTCTGTCATAGTAGCTGGTAGTTCTGCACTCACTGCATGCTCCCCAATGGCTCTCCTCAGCTGAGACACATGGAACACTGGATGTATAGTGGATGAGGGGGGTAACTTCAATCTGTATGCCACTGCTCCAATCCTATCCACCACTTCATAAGGGCCAAAGTACCTCGGTGCCAATTTCTCGTTCTGCCTTCTAGCCACTGTCCTCTGCCTGTAGGGTCGTAGTTTTAGGAACACCTTCTCCCCCACTTCAAACTGCATGTCTCTCCTGTGTGAGTCCGCCTGTTTTTTCATGATTTGTTGTGCCCGTAGCAGATGTTTCTTTAGTTCTTCCAGTATCTTGTCTCGTTCCTCTAGGTACTGCTCCACAGACGATACCGGTGTGCTTTCTCTTCCATAGTGCACTAGATGCGGAGGGTCCCTCCCATATAGTACCTTGAATGGGGTCATCTGGGAAGCGGAATGGAATGAGGTATTGTACCAATACTCAGCCCATGGCAGCCACTTTGCCCACAATCGTGGGGTTTCGGAGACAAAGCACCTCAAATAGGTCTCCAAGCTTCGATTTACCACCTCCGTTTGTCCATCTGTCTGTGGGTGATAGGCTGTACTTCTCTTTAGAACTGTGCCCTGCATCCTGAACAGCTCCCTCCAGAACTGGCTGAGGAACACTTTGTCTCGATCAGACACAATCGATTCAGGCACCCCATGTAGTCTCACCACCTCCCTGATAAAAGCTGCAGCAACTGACACTGCGGTGTAAGGGTGTCTTAGGAGGACAAAATGTGCATACTTACTAAGCCTGTCAACCACCACCATAATGACTGTGAACCCCTCCGATCTTGGTAGGCCATCAATGAAATCCATGGATACTTCCTCCCAAACTCTGTTTGGAAGTGTCAATGGTTGTAGTAAGCCTCCCGGAGCCATGGCCATGTATTTGTTTCTCTGACATACTTCACACCTGGCCACCATCTCCTCCACATCTTTATGCATCCCCTTCCAGTAGAGCTCGGATGCTAGCCTCCTGTAAGTCTTCTGAACCCCTGAATGTCCCCCAATTGCACTACCATGAAACTCTTGCAACTAGTGGGGAATGTGTATGGAAGTCCGTGGCATCACAAACCTCCCCTGATACAATAGTCTCTCCCCCTCAATACAGTAGCCCGGATGACTACTCTTGTCCTTCTCTAGATCCTCCCTGATCTTCCTCAACTCTTCATTCAACATACTTTCTTCCTTGATGGACCCCCAATCTACCATTAAAGGAACTGACAAAACTAATTCCTCAAGCTCCCCACACATCTGGATAAGGCGTCGGCTGCTTTATTTTCCAAACCAGGCTTGTATTGGATCTCAAAATCATAACCTAGTAGTTTAGATAACCACCTCTGATGCTCCTCAGTCACCATTCTTTGTTCTAGCAGGTATTTCAAACTTCTCTGATCAGTCCTTACAATGAAGTGTCTTCCCAAAAGGTACGGCCGCCATTTCTGTATAGCCAAAACGATGGCCATTAGCTCCCTCTCATATACTGACTTCAATCTAGCTCTAGCTGACAGTACTTGACTGAAGTAAGCTATTGGCCGGTGTTTCTGCATCAACACTGCCCCCAGCCCATACCCTGAAGCATCGGTCTCTACCACAAAGACTTGGCTGAAATCAGGAAGTGCTAGTACTGGGACTGTAGTCATGGCTACCTTCAATTTCTCAAATGCCTGCGTTGCTGCTTCACCCCAAGCAAATCCATCCTTCTTCAGTTGCTCCGTCAGTGGCCATGCGATAGCACTATATCCCTTCACAAATCTCCTGTAGTATCCAGTCAACCCTAAGAACCCCCTTAACTCCTTTAGGTTCCTAGGAATGGGCCACTTCTGCATTGCTTCTATTTTATTCTGATCCGCTGCTACTCCTTCTTGGGACACCACGTGCCCCAAGTACTCCACACTGGTCTGGGCAAAGCTGCATTTCTTCAGGTTGGCTTGTAACTGGTGTTCCTGCAATACTCCCAAAACCGCCTTCAAGTGTTCTAAGTGTTCCCCCTCAGTTTTGCTGTACACCAATATATCATCAAAGAATACAAGTACGAACTTCCTGAGGTACTCCCTGAAGACCCTGTTCATCAGAGACTGAAATGTAACAGGAGCGTTAGTCAAACCAAAGGGCATTACCAGAAATTCATAATGCCCTTCATGTGTCCTGAAGGCTGTCTTCGGAACATCCGCCTCTTTCATTCTGATCTGGTGGTATCCGGATTTTAAGTCTAGCTTGGAAAACACCACTGCTCCAAATAGTTCATCCAACAGTTCATCAATCACTGGAATTGGGAACTTGTCTGGTACAGTGCCTTTATTCAGAGCCCTGTAGTCCACACAGAATCTCCAACTCCCATCCTTCTTCTTGACCAGGAGGACTGGACTAGAGAAAGGGCTTACGCTTGGCCTGATGATCCCTGCCTCCAACATCTCCCGGATCAACCTTTCTATCTCATCCTTTTGGATCTGAGGGTAGCGGTAAGGGCGAACGCTGATCGGTGTCTCCCCTTCCTTCAAAATAATGGCATGCTCCAGCTCCCTCTGAGGTGGCAAACCCTTTGGAGGTTGAAAAACCTCCCTGAACTGTTGTATGACCGGTTGCACTTTAAGAGGAATGTCTCCCTCTTCACCTACACTGACTTTCTCCAATCGTTGCAGCTCCACCAAGTATCCACCCCAACCTCTTGGATGGTTCGGATCATGGACTTGAGAGACACCCCCGTCCTAGACAGGCCGACATCTCCCTGTATCACCATTCTCCTCCCTCCACTACCAGTTCCATCCTCAGTTCTCCCCAGTTCACCTTGGTCTCCCCCCAAAGTCTGCAGCCACTTCATTCCCAAAATCACATCAGTACTTCCCAATTCTAAGGGAAGAAAATCCTCCCTCACCTGTATCTCCTGAATGGTCAGCATCACTCCTCTACAAACTCCTCTCCCCCATTTCCACCTTCCCCGTGCCCATCATCACCCCATAGCCACCGGTATCCACTAGTGCCATACCAAGCAACTCAACAAGCCGGGTGGAAATGAAATTGTGGGTTGCCCCACTATCTATCAGAACCACCACCTCGTGGTCAGCTATCACCCCTTTCACTTTCATAGTGTGACTCGAAGTGAATCCCACTACAGAGTTCAGGGAGACTTCTGCCACATCCAGGTGCAACTTTTCCTCCTCCTCCACTTCTGTCCTGCTCCCACCTTCCTCTTCGTCTTCCTCGTCTTCGCAAACAAGGAGAACCTGAAGAGTCCGGTCCTTGCACCTATGTCCCGGCATGTACTTCTCATCACATCTAAAGCACAATCCCTTGGCCCTCTTCTCCTGCATCTCCTTATCAGTAAGCTTTTTAAAAATTTCCCCCAGGCCCTCCTCCTCCAGACCTCTCCTTTGGTACTTCTCGTGTACCCCCCGGTGCAGCTCCCTTGGATGCTAAAAACGTGGTCGTCATCCTGTGGGATCCCCCAGAGCTGCTGCCTCGAGTCCCCCTCTCCAGATGCTTCTGGTCCTCGACCAACTGTGCCAACTCCATGGCCTCCCCCAGGTCGTGTGGTCTCATCACTCTAACGGCGGCTCTGATTTCTGGTCTGAGCCCCTTCATGAAGTTCCCCTCAAGCACGGTATCAGAAAGACGATCCAATCTGCTAGCTAGGTACTCAAACCGTCCCGGAACTCTGCTACTGTCCCTTCCTGTGTCAGTGCAAAGAACTGCTCGTAGAAATCCCCTCCGCTGCTGGTTCGGAAACGCTCTAGCAGGCAATCCTTGAACTCTCTCCAGCTTCGAATAGGTCGCCTCATGTCCCGCCACTGGTACCATGCCAGTGCCTTCCCTTCCAAACACAGTCCTTGTTGCTCTAAAACAAAATAATGGTGCTGGCGAGCATGATCGTTAGTGGAGGATTGGTGAAACTTCTAGGGTTGATTCAAATTTGATAGGTTTAGCCTTATGTGGAGGTGAGACCAGGGTATGGATTGTGAATATCTGGGGCAGCTTTTTTTGAGAGGCTTGGGTGTTAGGTGTGGAATAGGGTTTGGTCAAGAGGTTATATAAAAGGAAAGTTGGCTACATAGGGAAGGGGATGTGAGAAGGGGTTGCTAAGAAAGTATGTAGGTTCGTAGGGTTCTTTGAGGGAGGTTGTAGGCTTAGTGTTAGTTCCGTTGGATTGCCCAAGAGCTCAAAAAAGGAGGTCTTGATTTGTGGAGGTATTGGAGAGTTCAGCTAAAGGGAGATTGAAGAGAGGAGTAATTCCTAAAAATACAATGGATAACTAAAGAATTCACCAATATTTCCAAGAGTAACCAAGCCCTGCTACAAATTCATGATATCAATCAGGAATCATAAAGTTTCATTAATTGATCATTCAAGATTTACCTCCAAAATAAAAATATATAGAAATTCCTCATGGTAGAGTGGCTCCTCTTGATTGCAATCCTTATGTTCCTTGGACTGATTGACCAAGCAGTTTATAAAGCGGTTGGATTTAATTTTGAGTCACATGCTTCTCATACAAAGTGGAAGAGGTCGGCATTCTTGTATGGAAAGAGAGGGTTCTTGAATTGTAGCACATGTTGGAAAGCGTCACGGAACCGGTCAACCATACTTAATCAAATTTTCTTGTTTTAAATTTTGTGAATCCTAATCTTCAAGTTTGATGTGGTGCGCTTGTGGTGTTTGTGATTTAGTTATTGTTTTGTGTGAGACTATGTATATCATTTGCAAATTAAAGCATATTAAATGTTGACAAAAGTTTAAGGAATTTCACACAAGCATGCCAACATAGCATGATTTGCTTACATTGTAAGATTTTTCATGAAATGAGCTCAAGATAAGATTTTTTAAATTACTCTTCCAAGAAAAAATAAACAAAGCATTTGATGATGACAAGAATCACTCACATAAAATGTTTATCATGAACTTGGTTTGACAAAATGAATTAGGTTTATCTTTCCAAATTCTTTTGATTTTCTTATGTTTATTCTCAATTGTTTTGTTAACTTTCTACGTCCCCCCCCCCCCCCCCTCTCTCTCTCTCACTCACCATCATCCTCTCTGCTTTCTATTGGATGGTTTGAAAGGGGGAAAATCCTCTATTTATAAGCATTCACAACAATCTACATTCCTCTCATTTCTTTTTCCATCTCAGTTCGTCTTCCTCCTTGTAACCAGAGTTTTTGCAGCTCATTACTCTCCCTTTGTGAAGCCTACACTTGTTCTAATGGGGAAGATAATCCTTTATTTACAGGCATTCCTTCTACAGCTTCTTCCAGACAAGAGTCATAACGACCCTTTTAGATGATGTCATTACTCATTGGTTGTACCGATGAGGCATCAGATTTCGACATGTGTACCATCGCCGGAGGCGCCGATCGACGGCCCTGATTCAGAGTCTTTTATTTTTGATGTCTTATTGATTCATGCATTTATATTTTTTTCTTTTCCTTTTGTACCCCTATGAGGGAATTAGTGTTTGTTTTTGCCGAGGGCATTATAGTCCTTTATTTTTTCGTATGTTGTGAAGCCTATATAAAGGCTAGGTCTTATATTTTTGGATGATATATTGAATGAATGAAATTTCCCTTTGCTTTGTTCTCTTTGTGAGTGCATGAAGTTCTTTTTGTTGAGTGCTTCCCCTTGAGATCTCTTAGTGAGTTCTCTAGTTATCTTTTTGTTTAATTTTTTTTACTTTGGCGTTGCCCAATCTTCTTCCCCTAAGAGCTCATCCAATTTCCCCTTGGCCTTGCCTTGCCGCCGGCCCCTAGGGCTTTCCTCCACCGCCGCCACCCCATCCACCCACCCGACCCGACCACCTCCCCGCCCCCCCTCTCTCGGCCAACTCCCCTCCATCATCCCATGTGAATTTGAAATTGAAGATTCAAATTTTGAATTCTTTCCAAATTAGGAAAGTTTGCATGATTGAGTCAATTTCAATTATTTTATTTGACCTTTTCAAATACTTATCCACGTCATCATCCTAAGTTTAGAACCCTTCCCCCCCTCCCCCAAATCCCTCTTACTCACACATGACGCCGCCTCACCCCACCCCCCCCACCCCCCACCAATCAAGCCCCAATTGATTTTTGCATTTACTCCCCTTTTGTGATTTGAAATCACAACTTAAATGCAAATAATCCTCCTCCTATTTTCCCCAAAACTGAAAATAATTTCAGTTTTCAAATTCTCTCCCTCCTCTCCTTGCTGCCGGCTCACCTATGGCTTAATTGCAATTGATTTCCAATTAATGCATTAATTGCATTCATTGGAGATTCAAATTTTGAATATTATTTCCCTCCTAATTCCTAAAGCTGAAATAAAGTTCAGTTTTCTTCCAAACCTCTCCCTCTCCTCATCCTAATCCCACCGCCGGCCCCCCCCCCTTGCTTCCAACCCGCCGGCCCCTTGCTTCCCTTGGAGATTCCGTGGTAGGCCGCTCAATCCCACTGTCAATGTTGCATGGAGGAACCCGAATGGAATTACGGGTTTGAATACGACAACCGTGGACGAGTGAATATCCTCCGATCTCCCTTTTTTGACGTTGGGTTTGACTTCGACACGATCGATGAGTACTTGGCCTGGATCCTACCGGCCTTAGTGGAATCCATAGACGATCATTTCTCCATCTACACTTGGATCATCGAAGGGCCTCCTACAACGCCACCTCCACGTCCGGCTCCATCCGCTTCTTCCCTACGGATCTACGGCATCGTCGCCCTCGAGTGTTTCGTCACAGCATAGTTTCTCTTCTCCCAACGACCTAGTAGTGATGAATGAGTGTGGCCTCAAGGTGAACAATACACTTTGTTAACAACCGCCGGATTCTTGTTGACCATTTCATTTACATTACTTTATTGAAGTCGAATTTTAGAATTAACTAAGCTGAAATTCTTGCCGATACTTACACTCTAAATCCATGAACGCCATTTAGCAAAGCAGAGTTGAATACACAACTAAAACTAGAACTCTATTAATTTCATAAGATTCGATTCCTGGATTCACATTAGTACCACTCTGGTCAACAAACTATACTACCTCGGTCCTGTTTTCAAAGTGTCTATTAATCGGACAAACTTAAAATCAAACCAATGACACACTCTGTTGTACAGATAACAAATCAATTTGGGCTTGCGTGCTGAACAGGTTTATGATGGTTTATTAGTTTTTTATAGACTTAATTTAAGGTTATGGACATATTACAATCTTAAACCCGGAATTATAGGAAAAAAATTTAATTTAACGAAATTTATATTTTGATTAAATCAAGTAACAAAAGTTTGATTGTTTTGGTTAGGTTTTGGACCATATTTTTTTCTTGTCAAACCAATGGGATCAGCTGTTAAGTGAACTGAGCCAACCAATTGCATATCCCTAGTTTTTACAAAAATATTTGAAAATCATATTCATTTGAAATTATTTTAATCAATGCATAATAAGAAATTGCTATTTTGTTTATAGTTCCAATGAGTGATCCTAATAAATACCTGTTAAAAAAATAATAAGTTTAAATCCATACTAAGTAGAGAAAATGATCAAATGATTTCTTAGCAAGATAAAATGATCCCTTACTATATCAAATGATCATTTGGCGCCCCTCAAATCTTTCTAAAGGAATCAAAAAAGTCCCATGGTAGAACTATTTTGGTTTCTCTTCAATGAGTTGAGGGATCAATTGGTCATTTAATATAGTTTGGGACTATCTTGATCTTTTATAAAGAGTCAATGGACCATTTGATTATTTTGTCAATACAAAGCACGTTAAAAACAAAATTAAGAAATCCTATTATTTGCTATCGCCATGACAAAGAAGAGAATAAGTTGTTTTATTCATTGTTTGTATCTTTGGATAAAATTAAAAGATATGGCTAAGTGATGAAGTTTGAGCTTATTTAAATATGATCTTAGTTACATCAGCTTCATTTTGAGTTTTAAACCCTTGTTTTACTTATATTCACAGCTATTAAAGTTCCTCTTGCTGTACTTGGGGCTGAGCTAGACAAGATTTCACCACCAAGCTACTGAAAAACAATTTGAAGAGGTTTTGTCCTCCAATTCTGAGGTAAATGCATCCAATTTAAAATATTATATTTCCATTATTTCTGTCAAAAGGGTTCATTGTTTTTTTTTAATAAATAAAATGCCTTTACATATTTCTATACAAGAACAATACACGCTCTGCAGACGAAAAATTATTTTGTGCGGATTCCGGACGGCGTTCGGAGACCAACCATAATCGCCACAATATTTTCATTTTGCTCGTACGGTGCTCAGTACTGCGCTACCGGTGATGTGGCGTATTCCTGTTGATCTCCGAACCGTTTGGTGTCCGCACAGAGTAATCTCTCTCTTGCACACCTTCCTGGCTTGGGGTGCCACCTCAGTCAGTTGAATGGCATAAGGCATCACTGGAACTAATTGAAAATTTTCCCCTGAAAATGTTAATGAACTGCTAATCAATTGCACATAAATTATAGCTTTAGCACATTAAAAAAAATATGCATAACAAATGTTTCTTATCATCATGGAAGTTTGATAGCTATGTGAAGATCTTCCCCGGAGTTTACATGGATGGACTGTTCGCTATGATGTCGATGATGAAGCACGTGCAGAACGCTGAAGAAGCTCATAAAGACATGATTGATTGGTTTACTAAGCATCTTAAATAAAAAGACCCTTTGAGTCTTTGACTGAAATAGATCGAGAGACATCTATGTAATAATATATACTTATGTAACATGTTGTGAACTTGGTCTGTATCATTTGTAGAATATTATCCTACATATAATATTGCATATTTGGACCCTTCAACAAGTTTGAGATACTGCATTAGCTGTAGTTTGTTTGCTTGATTGCTGTCTTTCATTTCCTCTAAGCCAGATAGAATACCTTCTTGAAGGTTCTTTGTTGCAAGATCTGTCCAATCTCAACCTGAGCTATGGATGAGGATATAGGCTAATTTAATTAGACTTATCACACCCCCCATTTTGATCCTCCCTTACGGTCAATCTGAAGTATAACAGCGAAGAAAAATATAAATAGTCCCTTCTTATCAACACAATTATTAGCAACTTTCTATCAAAATCAGATAAGCAGAAAAGATAATCTTTTTAGACTCTAATGACATATAAATTTCTTTATACTATGATCTATATTTGAACCATTTCTTGTCGCCACCGCGCCATTAGATTAAGAACCAAGACAATCTCAGAGTCATCTTGGTCATCTCGGTTGTACAAGGGACCATTATTCATCCCTCTTTGTTATTGTCGCCATCGCTGAAATTTGTAGTTAATTGCATCATTGCAAGGAGTGTTGGAAGATTGATTATTTGAATGTTATTTTTTAGGGCAGGTCTTAATTTTTGTCAATGAACATGGCAATTCATAAGTTGAATTTGCTTGTTAGCTATTACATGTAATAGTTTATTTATGCATATTTTAAGAGAATTTGGCTATTAAATATAGCAATTATAAAGTATAATTGTTATTTTAGATCTTCATTGAAGAGGAAAATTTATGAGTTTTGAAAACATTAAAATTTGATTTATCATCTATCTTTCAATCAAATTCACAGCACTAATGCCTTGCGTGAGATCAATTTGCTTACTATCATTATATTCTTTTGAACTATTTAGTAAACTATTTTGCCTGCTATTTAGGTTTACGCGCTCTTTGGGATAATTTTTTTATTGATTTTTAAAGTAATTTTTTAATAAAAAATTATATTAAAATTTTTTTATAAAATTGAAAGAAAATTATAACTAAACTAAGCCTAAATTAATCCCTAGTAGAATACTAAAATATAAAAATTGTAAATTTCAAACAATTATTATTAAATTTTCACATTCAAAGTGCCAAAGTTGCTACTTCACACCTTTGGACCGTTGGTGATCGTGATCCTATTGTATTCCATTTTGTATTACTTAAAATTATTATGATTTGCTGATAAAAAAATTAAAATCACAATAAAGTATTGAACAATTTTAAAATTACAAAAAAATCATCCCAATAATTCTTATATCAAGAGAGAAAAAATGAGCAAATTGGTCTCCGATATTTTCATAAATGATCAAAATAATTCTTAATTATTTAAAAATATTAATTTAATCTTGACTCATTAAATCAGGATCTTTCATAGGATCATTTAAATTCTTATTTAAAAAATAATAATCAACAAATTTAGGAGAAATTAAAAAAAATGAGCATAGAATTAAATAAATTAGTTACAGGAGCTCAAAAGGGCCAAATATTTTAAAGGGAGCAAGTAGGTGTGTCAATTAGGGTCAACGATTCGGGTTCGGATCCAATCTGAGCTAAACCGAGTGTAAACGGGCTGACCAACCAGGTATCTAAAATAGGTTTAGGTTTTTCAACCCGGACCTGATGGGTCGGGTTTCGAGTCGTGTAAATATCATTCATATTAAGAAATTCAACCTCAAAAATACTATAAAAATGTGACACTTCATCTAGTAAAGAGTCCATCCATTCTCCCTCATAGTAATGTTTGTCTTTGTTTTGATATTATCACAATTTTATTACTTTTTTTATGTCTTGATCTTTCATTTGTAATGATTATGATAACTCATGGTAATCCTCAAGATATCAATCATCAAATACATTATGAAAATTGAATATAAAAAAAATGAATATAAAAAAATGTTTTTTCATATTTTATTGATACTAAGTTAAGCGTTGCAGAGATAAAATATGCCATGGTGATGAGTGATTTTAACTCTAGAGATATGTACGAAATGAACATATCGGAAAGATGGAGTAGTTCCAGTGGCAGATAAGATTAGAGAGAGTCGGCTTATATGGTTTGGTCCACATAAAACGGTGGTATTCGATAACCCGGTTAGGAAAAATAAAGGTATTAGATTTGACTAGTAATAATAAATATAGAGGTAGAACCTAAAAAGACTTGGTTCAAAGAATATAAAAATGATATCTCCTTTAAGATTTAAATAAGAATTTGACTTTTAACAGGACATAAAATAAAAAAAAAAGATCATGTTGCCAACCCCACATAGTCAGACAAAGACTTATTGTTGTTTTTTGTTGGTGTTGTATCGAATATGAAAACTAATTTCCACTAAATGCGTATTTTTTGCATTCGACTAAATGCAGAATAATATTTACCACTTTCTGAAAAATAAAAAAAAGTTTAATGGGCCCAAATGTCCCCAAAAAAACTAAAAAATGTTTAACATATTTTTAAAATCAGAATAATCTTTTTTGCATTTAACAAAATGCAGAATAATATTTTTGCATTCTACAAAATGTAGAAAAATGTTTTAACATTTTCAAAAAACTTAAAAATGTTTAACATATTTTTAAAATGTAGAATTTAATTTTACTTATATGCTACTTTTTATAAATTTGAACATATATATATATATATATATATATATATATATATATATATTAATATAAATATATATATTTAAAGAATAAAATTATTTTCGATTATTTAAAAAATTTATTTTAGTACATATTGCTATTCGCAGTTTAGTCTGCTTCCCCTCCACTCACTGACTCATGGCAATAACGGCGGCGATTTGCTTCGGTTCTCCAAACCCTAAACCCATCGCCTGCGCCGCCGCCGCAGACGCGCGGTTCTCAACCCTCTCATATACCCGCCCACGCCTCTCTTACTCTCCACCGTCACTGCTGGAATCCTAGTCTCGTCGCCGAGCTCCCTCTCCTCGATCCTTCGCCGTTCGATGCTCCCCTCAGCTCACGGCCAGATTACATACCAAACCTCATCCCCGACCCCGCCTACGTTCGCATCTTCGACACGACGCTCCGCGACGGGAGCAATCTCCAGGCGCCACCATGACCAGCAGCGAGAAGATCACCGTCGCTCGCCTGCTCTCCCGCCTCGGTGTCGACATCATTGAGGCTGGCTTCCCAGCTTCATCTCCCGACGATCTCGAGGCTGTGCGCTCTATTGCAATGGAGGTGGGAAACAAGCCAGCGAAGATGGGCACCTGCCGGTTTTGTGGCCTGGCGAGGTGCAATAAGAAGGACATGTGATGCTGCTTGGGAGGCGGTGCGGCATGCAAGGAGCCAGGGTGCATACTTTTATTGCGACGAGTGAGATTCATATGCAGCAAAGTTGAGGAAGACGAGGGAGGAGGTGGTGAGAATTGCGAGGAGATGGTGGATATGCGAGGAGGCTTGGTGCGAGGACATCGAGTTCAGCCCAGAGGATGCTGGCAGGTCTCCATCTTTTTTACAAAGTTTTTATTCGGTCTTGATGCTTGCGAACTTTTACAAAAAATTAGATAAGAGCAATGCGTTAAAAAAAGTAATGTTACAATACCCTACCCAAATACTGTGTTGGGCAGCAGATATTTGTCAAAAAAATTAATTGTCGATTTGCATACATACAGCAAATTTTATGAAGTTACACATCTAATACTTGAATTTTTTATAATATCAGGTTAAGACAGTTATTCTTGAAGAAAATATTTGTGCGACGTTATCAAATTTTGATTAGTACAAATTTAAATATGATTTTTTAATATGAATTAAATAAAAATTTTGATTGATTATGCATTGTATTCATTTTAAAATAATTCAATATTTTGACACTAATCATGACTCAATTTTTCTCTATTCATAAATAACAGTAGTGCATAATAAATTACAAGATAACTTTTGGTTTAAACTTCATGACAATTTTATATAGCTACAACACTATTCTGAAAATCTAAAAAACAAGTTTTGTACAAGATAACACTCAAATCGTACTTTCTTACGATAATTTTCTTACATTTTAGTTATTTATGAGCAAATCTGAACTCATGATCAAATTTTTTTAGGCAGTGGCTGGTCTATTTCTTCCAGGCGATTTTTTGTCAATATTTTTTGTTTTGTTCTATTTATAAATTTTTTAAATATTTTTATTGGATGTATTTTTATTTTTTGGGAAATTAGGGCCAACGTCCAAACACACATAAAACATATACACTAGATTCAAACCCATGATCTCTTAATTGGGAGCCAAACTCCCAACCAACAACCAAGAAGAGGTGTCGTTTGTTATTTTTAGCTTATGGATTTGTTATTTTAGCTTATGAATTTCTTATGATTTGACTAAATTTTTATATTTTAACCGGTACGAGTTGTCCCGTTTGTTTTAATGCAACTTCTTTTAATTAAAATCCTTATTTGAATTTTAGTGAGCGTTTTTGTATCGATGTGGGAACTGTCGAAATATTGTCTCAAGGTCTTGGTTTTATTGTGCTGCTTTGATTTGATCATCATTGGGACTCATGTCTTCTTTAATCAGCTCAGCTTATTTTTAAGATAACTAGTCTCCTTACACAGCTCACAATTGGCCTTTTGGTTGAGAGCTTATGCTTTCAACTAAGGGTCATGGGTTCGAGTCTTTGTATATGCGTTGTGTGTGTGAGTTTGCCTTAAAATGGCCTAAATGTCCCAAAAAAAAAATTTTGAAAAAAAAAAAAAGAAACTAGTCTCCTTTCTTTATGTCAAGTGTATTGGCTCATTTTCCAAGCCACCACCTCCTTGATTAATGGCTTAGTGCGAATTTTTTTAAGAGGAAGATGGATTGGAGAACCTGCTTTTTGATTTTTCATCGTGTCTTCTTTACAGATGCTTGTACTCCTCAAATAAATCTATAATAAAATCACCATTCTTTCTTAGCTATGATTAGGTGGACATACCCAAATCAAAAGTTTATGGAATCCCCTTCCTTTTTAGTTGATCCATCTAAGCTACCTTTCTGACTTGAAGCCTATGTTTGTTGATAAGTGTAGCATTACTCTCTTTACTTCCGGCATTAGTTTCTCAAGTTCAAGTCGAGCTTTGCCCGCTAACGATTTTTCTATGTTTTTTTCATGCTAATCTTGAAAATTGCTTGACATGCTTAGGTAGTTCTCTGAAATTTTATTTTTATAGTCTTATTGCTGCATTAAAGGTGTCCTGGTTACTTAAACATACGTTTTCTCTGATAACATGGAAGTATAGGCTGGATGTTGTTGCTTTGATTGGGCTGCTATTTTAACTCCAGATTTATGTTTGTGCCAAATTTTGAAATGTACGAACAGAATTAAGAACCTTATAGAATTTAAAGCACGTGCATGAAAGAGAATATCAATTTATAGTTTGGTTGCCAGGGTCATGGCCAGTTGCTATAAAGTAGAATGAATGAGATTGTGTGCATTAGTGGAAAGGACTCTGAAGACAGGAGGAGGCAAGTAGGACAAGCATGGTAACTTGGAAGTTTACAAGCTCCTAGTTAAGTAAGAGGTTAAATGATTGTATTGTGGTATCAGAATGGTTAGTTCTAACACCATATTTAGGGGATGTGGTTAGGGTGGTTGGTCTGCAGATGTTCTGGAAAGAATAGTGGGGAGAAAACAAATTTGTTCACATTGATCAAATTTAAGTGTTTGTGGAACTTCCATGTAACTTCTTCATACTCAACTTATGTTTGCATTATATGATATCACAGCAGACTTGTGGGATGTAAATATTCATAACCAATAATCTTATAGGATTTAGAATGCTTTATAGCACAAAGTTTGCAGATTTTTTATTTAGGTTAAATGTTTTCAAGAAATAGCATAAAATATACTGGCTTCCGCTTTTCTTGAACATTTTATATGCCACTTTTGTTCTTCTCTGCTCAAATTCATTCTTGAATTTTAAACCACTAATTTGAATGACAAGATATTTACAGTTTCTTTCTAAATTGGAATGTTTGTAAACAGATCTGATCGTGAATTCCTTTATCATGTTCTTGAAGAAAATTAAGGCTGGAGCTACAACGTGAACATTCCTGATACAGTTGGCTATACTATTCTCATGAATTTGGTCAACTAATTTCTGACATAAAAGCAAATACTCGGGGGATTGAAAATGCAATTATTTCAACACATTGTCAAAATGACCTTGGACTTGCAACAGCCAATACTTTAGCATATGAAAATTCCTATTTTCAAGTAACAATATGATTCCCTCACAATCCTCTTCTCCCCCCTCCCCCCTTTCAAACAAAAAAAAAAAGGGGGGTTTTGTGCAATAAGATTTTATATTCGATTTCAGCTTTCCACCACATGTTCGCTAGGGTGCTAGTGCTGGAGCACGACAACTAGAGGTTACAGTGAATGGCATTGGTGAAGGGCAGGAATGCTTCTTTAAAGAGGTGGGAAGAATAAAGTATCAGCCAAGATGTCTTATTGTGCATGCTTAAAGCATTCATAACACAAAGCTGAGAGTTTTCTTGACTTTCTTGCTTTCATTCTTATGGTTTTAAATTTATTTATTTCCGCCGTTTTCTTAAATTATGTATTTGATAGGAAATACTTAGATCCAAGTATTCCTATCGCTCCATTGAAGAAAACAACAAGAAAGTCTGTTTTTCTACAGAAATCAGCCCAAAACGTATGAAAACAGTAGAAAATCGTAAGGAAAACTGAGAGAAAAACGTTAATGGACTTATATTCCACTGTAGATGATCAAAGCAAAAGCAAGATACAATGTCTTCGATTCGAGAGAAGAACAACTCTCCGATCTTCTTCCGGCAACGCAAGAGCCCAAGCAAGAAACCCCTAGATCTCAAATTACATTCAAATTCAAGATGATCCCTCTCTCCCTCCTAATCCTCCTAATTAACAATAAAGGATTCCTACAAATTACCTAAACACCCCTTTGCATTCCAAAAATTTCCCTCCCACCTCATTAAATCAGCCCCAAGTGGGGTCCACCTTGTCCCGCCCCCTCCTCTGGCCTGTTCCTCCCTCCGCCTGGTAGACCCGGGCTGAACCGGGTCCAGCCGCCCCTCTCTGGGCCGTTCACGCGTAACATTACTCCCCTCCCAAAAACTCACCTTGTCCTCAAGGTGAAAAGAAGGAAATTGCTCCTTCACTCTTTTAAAAGGCTCCCATGAGACGTCGAAATCGGGGAGGCCTCTCCATTTAATCAGCACTTCTTTGTTCCCATTTTATCTGTCGGACTCCTGCAAGCTCCAGGTTTCTAAAGACCACTCTAAATCCTCTGTCATAGTAGCTGGTAGTTCTGCACTCAGCATGCTCCCCAATGCTCTCCTCAGCTGAGACACATGAACACTGGATGTATAGTGGATGAGGGGGTAACTTCAATCTGTATGCCACTGCTCCAATCCTATCCACCACTTCATAAGGCCAAAGACCTCGTGCCAATTTCTCGTTCTGCCTTCTAGCCACTGTCCTCTGCCTGTAGGGTCGTAGTTTTAGGAACACCTTCTCCCCCACTTCAAACTGCATGTCTCTCCTGGTGAGTCCGCCTGTTTTTTCATGATTTGTTGTGCCCGTAGCAGATGTTTCTTTAGTTCTTCCAGTATCTTGTCTCGTTCCTCTAGGTACTGCCCACAGACAGATACCGGTGTGCTTTCTCTCTTCCATAGTGCACTAGATGCGAGGGTCCCTCCCATATAGTACCTTGAATGGGTCATCTGGGAAGCGAAATGGAATGAGGTATTGTACCAATACTCAGCCCATGGCAGCCACTTTGCCCACAATCGTGGGGTTTCGGAGACAAAGCACCTCAAATAGGTCTCCAAGCTTCGATTTACCACCTCCGTTTGTCCATCTGTCTGTGGTGAAGGCTGATACTTCTCTTTAGAACTGTGCCCGCATCCTGAACAGCTCCCTCCAGAACTGGCTGAGGAACACTTTGTCTCGATCAGACACAATCGATTCAGGCACCCCATGTAGTCTCACCACCTCCCTGATAAAAGCTGCAGCAACTGACACACTGCGGTGTAAGGTGCTTAGGAGGACAAAATGTGCATACTTACAAAGCCTGTCAACCACCACCATAATGACTGTGAACCCCTCCGATCTTGGTAGGCCATCAATGAAATCCATGGATACTTCCTCCCAAACTCTGTTTGGAAGTGTCAATGGTTTTGTAGTAAGCCTCCCGGAGCCATGGCCATGTATTTGTTTCTTCTCTGACATACTTCACACCGGCCACCATCTCCTCCACATCTTTATGCATCCCCTTCCAGTAGAGCTCGATGCTAGCCTCCTGAAAGTCTTCTGAACCCCTGAATGTCCCCCAATTGCACTACCATGAAACTCTTGCAACAAGTGGGGAATGTGTATGGAAGTCCGTGGCATCACAACCTCCCCTGATACAATAGTCTCCCCCTCAATACAGTAGCCCTGATGACTACTCTTTTCCTTCTCGAAATCCTCCCTGATCTCCTCAACTCTTCATTCAACATACTTTCTTCCTTGATGGACCCCCAATCTACCATTAAAGGAACTGACAAAACTAATTTCCTAAGCTCCCCACACATCTGGATAAGGCGTCGGTTGCTTTATTTTCCAAACCAGCTTGTATTGGATCTCAAAATCATAACCTAGTAGTTTAGATAACCACACCTTGATGCAAGGTGCAGCTAAGGTAGTTGCAGAACTGGCCAAGCCGATGAGATTAAAGCTGCAGTGATGCTGCATCCATCATTAGTTACGGTAGATGATACCAAAGGTATTGGGCATGTTCCAAATTCCACTTACTCCTTTATTTTCAATGCGCATAAATTGAAACCTTTTAGATGTCAGCATTTCAAAGCAATTTTATCATAATAATAGCAAGTGTATACGCCTAAATATATAAACATAATCCCATCTTTGTAGCTGAAATATCTATTACATTCTATGTTATAAAATTGATGATGCATATCATTATCATATCAAAAAGTTATATGTTAATAAAGTAGTTAAATGCATAGATTACCTGAAACAATTGTCTTAGAAGGGTGCAAAATCCTTTAGTTAAGTTTAAAAATTATGTGGAAAAAGATAAGAACTCAACTAAAATTGTCAACTATTATTTATTCAAAACTAAAAGGAAGCGTGATCAGAAAGATCTTTTTTTTTTAATTCCTATAAATCAAATCTAGTCTGTGTGAATCCTATAGTTAGAAGATGGGCAATGTAGACTTGGCCGATGGGATGTCAAAGGAAGCTAGTAAGGTAGATGAATTAGGGTGGAAGGGCAACCAATCACAATGAGTTGTAGTTTTGCAGTTTTCGTTTGGCTTGGCATATCTTACAGATTTGGGATATTTTTCCTATAGCTTATGGTCTTCTCATCATGTTTGAAAATATAGTTATTACATATATGTCATACAAGTATGATGCATAAGAGAATATTATCAATGTCCATGGGTAAGACCTCACATCATGTCTTATTTTTATAACTATCAAACTCGATGGGAATTAAGCATGTAGTAGTTATAGGCAATAAGGTGTGGTTAACCCATCTAATAGTAAGTGATTAGGATGTGACTCAGACTTATTAGGTCTTAGTGAGTATTTGAGTTGAAATGACCTCATAATACTATCACCATCAATAACTAATCTACGTTTTTTTTTTCATTACACGCAATATACATGTAAAAAATTATGGCTAGAGGTTGAAGGAAAAGAGGTGGAGAGGGCTCGACTATAGAGGCAGCTAGTGAGTAGAGCTGGAGGCTGATTGGACAGCGCTTTGTCAGAAGAGGCGAGCGTCATCGTGTGTGTTCGACTGAGAGGTAAGAGGGAAATGGAGAGTGAGAGGAGAGGGCGAGATTTTCTGTGGTGGTCTAGGAAAGGTGGGAAGTGCGCTTTGGTCGAGATGGAGAGTGAGGAAGAGAGGGATTGGTTTTAGGATTTTTTTATTTTTATTTGTGTTTGGCATGTCGGTTAAAGTGGAATTGCCAAATTGCTATATGACAATAGTTTGGTAAACATTAAAATTATCATAAGATGAATAATATTATTAAAGATATTAATATAATTAAATTATTAAATAAATTTTATGAGGCAACAATACTTATATATGTATATATACTTCTATATATAAAGGATTGGAATAAAATTTAGAATTTTTAAAATAATTTTGATCATTTTTAAGATGTACGAAAAATGGGGTATAAATTTTTGGATAAATTTTAATATTGTTGTTTGATATTTTTGGGTATTACATAATCACAATTTTAGGTTAGTGTCTTTGCACTAGTAGTCTTATTTCGATATTTTCATCACTATTAGAATCAAAAGTAGGAATCTGAAGTTTTAATGTACATGTGTAGCAAGTGGGGCTTGATTTATAATTTTTTAAGAGTTGCAATTGATTCTTCATGTCCTTCATCAAGTTTTTGGCTATTAAAATTTATCATTATTTCTTATTGTTAAGTTTCCAATCGTAGTTAGCTAATCTTCTACAATTTCCCAAATGTATTTGAATTGATCTAGTGGCACAACTTTTGGCGGCATGATATCATCATAGAATATGGTTCAAGTGATGCACTTTTCTCTAAAAGATGCTCAATGTAGTCAGGGGCTTGATGAATTGATGAATGTTGTGCATGAAAAAAAAAGTTGAGGCCTTAAACCAGTTGTCTAGCAATAAATTTCAATGACGCAGGCAAATATTTTTACAGCAGTGAATCAAAATGAGCAATAAGACAGAATAAATCAGGTTCTTATGATTTCAAATCACAATTATACAAATTTTTAATGCTGTTTTGAAAATGGAATACACGTTCACTATCATAGGATTTCGTGAGTATGATAGGTTTCAAGGCTAGGACAATATAGGTTTTATGTGGTGTTCTTTCTATTTTGAAGTCATGCGATTCTGGATAGAATTGCCAATCAACATTTGTTATTACTAAACCTATTTTTGCAAAAGAAAAACTACCACTTTGTGGAATTTAAAACCAAATGAAATTCTTATTTTACTCACTTCGAGGATTGGATCACGTATCTATTGATGTCTGTTGGTGGAGTAGCTATCCTTGGTTATTGCAATTGTTGTTGAAGGTGTGATCACCCATGCTTATTATCTTCTAGTATCTTTAGACGCCTTAGAAATCACCCTTTGAATTTGTTGCTCTAATACAAATATGATGGTGCTGGCGGGCATGATCGTTAGTGGAGGATTGGTGAAACTTCTAGGGTTGATTCAAATTTGATAGGTTTAGGCCTTATGTGGAGGTGAGACCAAGGGTATGGATTGTGAATATCTTGGGGCAGCTTTTTTTGAAGAGGCTTGGGTGTTAGGTGTGGAATAGGGTTTGGTCAAGAGGTTATATAAAAGGAAAGATTGGGCTACATAGGGAAGGGGAGTGAGAGAAGGGGTTGCTAAGAAAGTAGTAGGGTTCGTAGGGTTCTTTGAGGGAGGTTGTAGGCTTAGTGTTAGTTCCGTTGGAGTTGGCCCAAGAGCTCCAAAAAAGGAGGTCTTGGATTTGTGGAGGTATTGGAGAGTTCAGCTAAAGGGAGATTGAGAGAGAGGGAGGTAATTCCTAAAAATACAATGGATAACTAAAGAATTCACCAAATATTTCCAAGAGTAACCAAGCCACTGCTACAATTTCATGATATCAATCAGGAATCATAAAGTTTCATTAATTGATCATTCAAGATTTACCTCCAAAATAAAAATATATAGAAATTCCTCATGGGTAGAGTGGCTCCTCTTGATTGCAATCCTTTATGTTCCTTGGACTGATTGACCAAGCTAGTTTATAAAGCGGTTGGATTTAATTTTGATCACATGCTTCTCATACAAAGTGGAAGAGGTCGGCCATTCTTGTATGGAAAGAGAGTGGTTCTTGAATTGTAGCACATGTTGGAAAGCGTCACGGACCGGTCAACCATACTTAATCAAATTTTCTTGTTTTAAATTTTGTGAATCCTAATCTTCAAGTTTGATGTGGTGCGCTTGTGTGGTTGTGATTTAGTTATTGTTTTGTGTGAGACTATGTTATATCATTTGCAAATTAAAGCATATTAAATGTTGACAAAAGTTTAGGAATTTCACACAAAGCATGCCAACATAGCATGAATTGCTTACATTGTAAGATTTTTCATGAAATGAGCTCAAGATAAGATTTTTTAAATTACTCTTCCAAGGAAAAATTTAAACAAAGCATTTGATGATGACATGAATCACTCACATAAAATGTTTATCATGAACTTGGTTTGACAAAATGAATTATGGTTTATCTTTCTCAAATTCTTTTGATTTTCTTATGTTTATTCTCAATTGTTTTTGTAACTTTCTACGTCCCCCCCCCCCCCCCTCTCTCTCTCACTCTCCATCATCCTCTCTGCTTTCTATTGGATGGTTGAAAGGGGGAAAATCCTCTATTTATAAGCATTCAACAATCTACATTCCTCTCATTTTCTTTTCCATCTCAGTTCGTCTTCCTCCTTGTACCAGAGTTTTTGCAGCTCATTACTCTCCCTTTGTGGAAGCCTACACTTTGTTCTAATGGGTGAAGATAATCCTTTATTTACAGGCATTCCTTCTACAGCTTCTTCCAGACAAGATCATAACGACCCTTTTAGATGATGTCATTACCTCATTGGTTGTACCTGATGAGGGCATCAGATTTCGACATGTGTACCATCGCCGGAGGCGCCGATCGACGGCCCTGATTCAGAGTCTTTATTTTTGATGTCTTATTGTATTCATGTCATTTATATTTTTTTCTTTTCCTTTTGTACCCCTATGAGGGAATTAGTGTTTGTTGTTGCCCGAGGGCATTATAGTCTTTTTTTTTTCGTATGTTGTGAAGCCTATATAAAGGCTAGGTCTTTATATTTTGGATGATTATTGAATGAATGAAAATTTCCCTTTGCTTTGTTCTCTTTGTGAGTGCATGAAGTTCTTTTGGTGAGTGCTTCCCCTTGAGATCTCTTAGTGAGTTCTCTAGTTATCTTTTTGTTTAATTTTTTTTTACTTTGCGTTGCCCAATCTTCTTCCCCCTAGAGAGCTCATCCAATTTCCTCTTGGCCTTGCTCTTGCCGCCGGCCCCTAGGGCTTTCCCCAGCCGCCGGCCACCCATCCAGCCCACCCCGACCACCTCTCGCCGCCCCTCCTCTCTCGGCCAACTCCCCTCCATCATCCCATGTGAATTTGAAATTGAAGATTCAAATTTTGAATTCTTTCCAAATTAGGAAAGTTTGCATGATTGAGTCAATTTCAATTTATTTTAATTTTGACTTTTCAAATACTTATCCACGTCATCATCCTAAGTTTAGAAACCCTTCCCCCTCTCTCCCCAAATCCCTCTTACTCACACATGACGCCGGCCTCAACCCCCCCCCCCCACCAATCAAGCCCCAATTGATTTTTGCATTTACTCCCCTTTTGTGATTTGAAATCACAACTTAAATGCAAATAATCCTCCCTCCTATTTTCACCAAAACTGAAAATAATTTCAGTTTTCAAATTTCTCCCTCCTCTCCTTGCTGCCGGCTCACCTATGGGCTTAATTGCAATTGATTTCCAATTAATGCATTAATTGCATTCATTAGGAGATTCAAATTTGAATATTATTTCCCTCCTAAATTCCTAAAGCTGAAATAAAGTTCAGTTTTCTTCCATAACCTCTCTCCTCTCCTCATCCTAATCCCACCGCCGGCCCCCCCCCCTTGCTTCCAACCCGCCGGCCCCTTGCTTCCCCTTGGAGATTCCGTGGTAGCGCCGCTCAATCCCACGTCAATGTTGCATGGAGGAACCCGAATGGAATTACGGGTTTGAATACGACAACCGTGGACGAGTGAATATCCTCCGATCTCCCTTTTTTGACGTTGGGTTTGACTTCGACGACACGATCGATGAGTACTTGGCCTGGATCCTACCGGCCTTAGTGGAATCCATAGACGATCATTTCTCCATCTACACTTGGATCATCGAAGGGCCTCGCTACACGCCACCTCCACGTCCGGCTCCATCCGCTTCTTCCCTACGGATCTACGGCATCGTCGCCCTCGGAGTGGTTTCGTCACTAGCATGTTTCTTCTTCTCCCAACGAACCTAGAGGTAGTTGAATGAGTGTGGCCTCAAGGTGAGACAATCACTTTGTTAACCGCCGGATTCTTGTTGACCATTCATTTACATTACTTTATTGAAGTCGTTATTTTATTGAACTTGTAAACTTTGCTGAATTTTCTTGCCTAAACGTTGTTAACTTCTAAGATTTCCATTGAATCGTCAATTTAGCAAAGCTAGAGGTTGTATTATCACTACTTTATAGAACTTCTATTAATTTCATAAGATTCGATTCCTGGATTCACATTAGTACCACTCTTGGTCAACAAACTATACTACCTCGGTCCTGTTTTCAAAGTGTGCATTAATCGGACAAACTTATAAATCAAACCAAATGACAACTCTGTTAGTACAGATAACAAATCAATTTGGGCTTGCGTGCTGAACAGGTTTATGATGGTTTATTAGTTTTTATTAGACTTAATTTAAGGTTATGGACTTATTCAATCTTTAACCCGGATTATAGGAAAAAAATTTAATTTAACGAAATTTTATTTTGATTAAATCAAGTAACAAAAGTTTGATTGTTTTGGTTAGGTTTTGGACCATATTTTTTTCTTGTCAAACCAATGGGATCAGCTGGTAAGTGAACTGAGCCAACCAATTGCATATCCCTAGTTTTTACAAAATATTTGAAAATCATATTCATTTTGAAATTATTTTAATCAATGCATAATAAGATATTGCTATTTTGTTTATAGTTCCAAATGAGATGATCCTTATAAAATTCCTGTTAAAAAAATAATTAAGTTTAAATCCATACTAAGTAGAGAAAATGATCAAAATGATTTCTTAGCAAGGATAAAATGATCCCTTACTATATCAAATGATCATCTTGGCGCCCCTCAAATCTTTCTAAAGGAATCAAAAAAGTCCCATGGTAGAACTATTTTGGTTTCTCTTCAATGAGTTGAGGGATCAAATTGGTCATTTAATATAGTTTGGGACTATCTTGATCTTTTATAAAGAGTCAATGGACCATTTTGATTATTTTGTCATACTAAGCACGTTAAAAACAAAATTAAGAAATCCTATTTTTGCTATCCCATGACAAAGAAGAGAATAAGTTGTTTTATTTCATTGTTTTGTATCTTTGGGTAAAATTAAAAGATATGGCTAAGGTGATGAAGTTTTGAGCTTATTATAATATGATCTTAGTTACATCAGGTACTTCATGTTGAGTTTTAAACTCCTTGTTTTACTTATATTCAGCTATTAAAGTTCCTCTTGCTGTACTTGGGGCTGAGCTAGACAAGATTTCACCACCAGAGCTACTGAAACAATTTGAAGAGGTTTTGTCCTCCAATTCTGAGGTAAATGCATCCAATTTAAAATATTATATTTCCATTATTTCTGTCAAAAGGGTTCATTGTCTTTTTTTTAATAAATAAAATGCCTTTACAATGTTCTATACAAGAACAATACACGCTCTTGCAGACGAAAAATTATTTTGTGCGGATTCCGGACGGCGTTCGGAGACCAACCATAATGCGCCACATCATTTTTTTGCTCGATACCGGTGCTCAGTACTGCGCGGTACCGGGTGATGTGGCGTATTCCTGTTGATCTCCGAACCGTTTGGTGTCCGCACAGAGTAATCTCTCCTTGCACACCTTCCTGGCTTGGGGTGCCACCTCAGTCAGTTGAATGCATTAGGCATCACTAGGAACTTATTGAAAATTTTCCCCTGAAAATGTTAATGAACTGCTAATCAATTGCACATAAATTATAGCTTTAGCACATTAAAAAAAATTATGCATAACAAATGTTTCTTATCATCATGGAAGGTTGATAGCTATGTGAAGATCTTCCCCGGAGTTGTACATGGATGGACTGTTCGCTATGATGTCGATGATGAAGCAGCTGTGCAGAACGCTGAAGAAGCTCATAAAGACATGATTGATTGGTTTACTAAGCATCTTAAATAAAAAGCCCTTTGAGTCTTTGACTGAAATAGATCGAGAGACATCTATGTAATCATATATACTTATGTAACATTGTTGTGAACTTGGTCTGTATCATTTGTAGAATATTATCCTACATATTAATATTGCATATTTGGACCCTTCAACAAGTTTGAGATACTGCATTAGCTGTAGTTTGTTTGCTTGATTGCTGTCTTTCATTTCCTCTAAGCCAGTGAGAATACCTTCTTGAAGGTTCTTTGTTGCAAGATCTGTCCAATCTCAACCTGAGCTATGGATGAGGATATAGGCTAATTTAATTAGATCTATCACACCCCCATTTTGATCCTCCCTTACGGTCAATCTGAAGTATAACAGCGAAAGAAAATATAAATAGGTCCCTTCTTATCAACACATATTATGAGCTACTTCTATCAAAATCAGATAAGCAGAAAAGTAATCTTTTTAGACTCTAATGACATATTAATCTTTATACTATGATCTATATTTGAACCATTTCTTGTCGCCACCGCCATTAGATTAAGAACCAAGACAATCTCAGAGTCATCTTGGTCATCTCGGTTGTACAAGGGACCAATTATTCATCGCCTCTTTGTTATTGTCGCCATCGCTGAAATTTTGTAGTTAATTGCATCATTGCAAGGAGTGTTGGAAGATTTGATTATTTGAATGTTATTTTTTTAGGGCAGGTCTTAATTTTTGTCAATGAACATGGCAATTCATAAGTTGAATTTGCTTGTTAGCTATTACATGTAATAGTTTATTTATTGCATATTTTAAGAGAATTTGGCTATTTAAATATAGCAATTATAAAGTATAATTGTTATTTTAGATCTTCTTGAAGAGGAAAATTATGAGTTTGAAAACATTAAAATTTGATTTATCATCTATCTTTCAATCAAATTCACAGCACTAATGCCTTGGCGTGAGATCAATTGCTTTACTATTCATTATATTCTTTTGAACTATTTATGTAAACTATTTTGCTCTGCTATTTAGGGTTTACGGCTCATTTGGGTAATTTTTTTTATTGATTTTTAAAGTAATTTTTTAATAAAAAATTATATTAAAATTTTATTTTATAAAATTGAAAGAAAATTATACTAAACTAAGCCTTAATTAATCCCTAGTAGAATACTAAAATATAAAAATTGTAAATTTCAACAATTATTATTAAAATTTTCACATTCAAAGTGCCAAAGTTGCTACTTCACACCTTTGGACCGTTGGTGATCGGTGATCCTATTGTATTCCATTTTGTATTTACTTAAAATTATTATGATTTGCTGATAAAAAATTAAAATCACAATAAAGTATTGAACAATTTTAAAATTACAAAATAAATCATCCCAATAATTCTTAATATCAAGAGAGAAAAAAATGAGCAAATTGGTCTCCTGATTTTTCTAAATGATCAAAATAATTCTTAATTATTTAAAAATATTAATTTAATCTTTGACTCTTAAATCAGGATCTTTCATAGGATCAATTAAATTCTTATTTAAAAAATAATAATCAAACATATTTAGGAGAAATTATAAAAATGAGCATAGAATTAAATTAAATTAGTTACAGGAGCTCAAAAGGGCCAAATATTTTAAAGGGAGCAAGTAGGGTGTCAATTAGGGTCAACGATTCGGGTTCGGATCCAATCTGAGCTAACCCGAGTGTAAACGGGCTGACCTAACCTAGGTAGCTAAATAGGTTAGGTTTTTCAACCCGGACCTGATGGGTCGGATTTCGAGTCGTGTAAATATCATTCATATTAAGAAATTCAACCTCAAAAATACTATAAAAATGTGACACTTCATCTAGTAAAGAAGTCCATCCATTCTCCCTCATAGTATGTTGTCTTTGTTTTGATATTTTCACCAATTTTATTACATTTTTTATATCTTGATCTTTCATTTGTAATGATTATGATAACTCATGTGTAATCCTCAAGATATCAATCATCAAATACATTATGAAAATTGAATATAAAAAAAATGAATATAAAAAAATGTTTTTCATATTTTATTGATACTAAGTTAAGCGTTGCAGAGATAATAATGCTCAGGTGGATGAGTGATTTTACTCTTAGAGATATGATACGAAATGAACATATTCGTGAAAGATTGGAGTAGTTCCAGTGGCAGATAAGATTAGAGAGAGTCGGCTTATATGGTTTGGTCACATAAAACGGTGGTATTCCGATAACCCGGTTAGGAAAATAAAGGTATTAGATTTGACTTATGTTAATAAATATAGAGGTAGACCTAAAAAGACTTGGTTCATAGAATATTAAAAATGATATCTCCTTATTAGATTTAAATAAGAATTTGACTTTTAACAGGACATAATGAAGAAAAAAAGATCATGTTGCCAACCCCACATAGTCAGACAAAGACTTATTGTTGTTTTTGTTGGTGTTGTATCGAATATGAAAACTAATTTCCACATTCTAGTGAATGCGGGATAATCTTTTTTGCATTCGACTAAATGCAGAATAATATTTACCACTTTCTGAAAAAATAAAAAAAAGTTTAATGGGCCCAAATGTCCCCAAAAAAACTAAAAAATGTTTAACATATTTTTAAAATGCAGAATAATCTTTTTTGCATTTAACTAAATGCAGAATAATATTTTTGCATTCTACTAAATGTAGAATAATGTTTTACATTTTCTAAAAAACTTAAAAATGTTTAACATATTTTTAAAATGTAGAATTTAATTTTACTTATATGCTACTTTTTATAATTTGATCACATATATATATATATATATATATATATATATATATATATATATATATATATATTAAAGAATAAAATTATTTTCGATTATTTAAAAAATTTATTTTAGTACGATTATTGCTATTCGCAGTTTAGTCTGCTTCCCCTCTCCACTCACTGACTCATGGCAATAACGGCGGCGATTTGCTTCGGTTCTCCAAACCCTAAACCCATCGCCTGCGCCGCCGCCGCAGACGCCGCGGTTCTCAACCCTCTCATATACCGCCCACGCTCTCTTACTCTCCACCGTCACTGCTGGAATCCTAGTCTCGTCGCCGGAGCTCCCTCTCCTCGATCCTTCGCCGTTCGATGCTCCCTCAGCTCACGGCCAGATTACATACCAAACCTCATCCCCGACCCCGCCTACGTTCGCATCTTCGACACGACGCTCCGCGACGGGGAGCAATCTCCAGGCGCCACCATGACCAGCAGCGAGAAGATCACCGTCGCTCGCCTGCTCTCCCGCCTCGGTGTCGACATCATTGAGGCTGGCTTCCCAGCTTCATCTCCCGACGATCTCGAGGCTGTGCGCTCTATTGCAATGGAGGTGGGAAACAAGCCAGCGGAAGATGGGCACCTGCCGGTGATTTGTGGCCTGGCGAGGTGCAATAAGAAGGACATTGATGCTGCTTGGGAGGCGGTGCGGCATGCAAGGAGGCCGAGGGTGCATACTTTTATTGCGACGAGTGAGATTCATATGCAGCATAAGTTGAGGAAGACGAGGGAGGAGGTGGTGAGAATTGCGAGGGAGATGGTGGGATATGCGAGGAGGCTTGGGTGCGAGGACATCGAGTTCAGCCCAGAGGATGCTGGCAGGTCTCCATCTTTTTTACAAAGTTTTTTATTCGGTCTTGATGCTTGCGAACTTTTACAAAAAAATTAGATGAAGAGCTATGCGTTAAAAAAAGTAATGTTACAATACCCTACCCAAAAATACTGTGTTTGGCAGCAGATATTTGTCAAAAAAATTAATTGTCGAATTTGCATACATACAGCAAATTTTTATGAAGTTACATATCTAATACTTGAATTTTTATAATATCAGGTTAAGACAGTTATTCTTTGAAGAAAATATTTGTGCGACGTTATCAAATTTTGATTAGTACAAATTTAAAATTATGAATTTTTTAATATGAATTAAATAAAAATTTTGATTGATTATGCATTGTATTCATTTTAAAATAAATTCAATGATTTTGACACTAATCATGACTCAATTTTTCTCTATTCATAAATAACATGGTAGTGCATATAAATTACAAGATAATCTTTTGGTTTAACTTCATGACAATTTTATATAGCTACAACACTATTCTGTAAAATCTTAAAAAACAAGTTTTGTACAAGATAACACTCAAATCGTACTTTCTTACGATAATTTTCATAACATTTTAGTTATTTATGAGCAAATCTTGAACTCATGATCAAATTTTTTTAGGCAGTGCTGGTCTATTTTCTTTCCAGGCGATTTTTTGTCAATATTTTTTGTTTGTTCTATTTATAAATTTTTTAAATATTTTATTGGATTGTTATTTTATCTATTTTTGGGAAATTAGGGCCAACGTCCAAACACACATAAAACATATACACTAGATTCAAACCCATGATCTCTTAATTGGGAGCCAAACTCCCAACCAACAAACCAAGAAGAGCTGTGTCGTTTGTTATTTTAGCTTATGGATTTGTTATTTTAGCTTATGAATTTCTTATGATTTGACTAAATTTTTTAATTTTACCGGTACGAGTTGTCCCGTTTGTTTAATGCAACTTCTTTTAATTAAAATCCTTATTTGAATTTTAGTGAGCGTTTTTTGTATCGATGTGGGAACTGTCGAAATATTGTCTCAAGGTCTTGGTTTTATTGGCTGCTTTGATTTGATCATCATTGGGACTCATGTCTTCTTTAATCAGCTCGAGCTTTATTTTTAAGATAACTAGTCTCCTTACACAGCTCACATTTGGCCTGTTGGTTGAGAGCTTATGCTTTCAACTAAGAGGTCATGGGTTCGAGTCTTTGTATATGCGTTGTGTGTGTGAGTTTGCCTTAAATGGCCTAAATGTCCCAAAAAAAAAATTTTGAAAAAAAAAAAAGATAACTAGTCTCCTTTTCTTTATGTCAAGTGTATTGGCTCATTTTCCAAGCCACCACCTCCTTGATTAATGGCTTAGTGCGAATTTTTTTTTAAGAGGAAGATGGATTGGAGAACCTGCTTTTGATTTTTCATCGTGTCTTCTTTACAGATGCTTGTACTCCTCAAATAAATCTATAATTAAAATCACCATTCTTTCTTATGCTATGATTAGGTGGACATACCAAATCAAAAGTTTATGGAATCCCCTTCCTTTTTAGTTGATCCATCTAAGCTACCTTTCTGACTTGAAGCCTATGTTTTGTTGATAAGTGTAGCATTACTCTCTTTACTTCCGGCATTAGTTTCTCAAGTTCAAGTCGAGCTTTGCCCGCTACGATTTTTTCTATGTTTTTTTCATGCTAATCTTGAAAATTGCTTGACATGCTTAGGTAGTTCTCTGAAATTTTATTTTATAGTCTTTATTGCTGCATTAAAGGTGTCCTGGTTACTTTAAACATACGTTTTCTCTGATAACATGGGAAGTATGATGGCTGGATGTTGTTGGCTTTTGATTGAGGGCTGCTATTTTAACTCCAGGTTTATGTTTTGTGCCAAATTTTGAAAATGTACGAACAGAATTAAGAACCTTATAGAATTTAAAGCACGTGCATGGGAAAGAGAATTCAAATTTATAGTTTGGTTGCCAGGGTCATGGCCAAGTTGCTATAAAGTAGAATGAATGAGATTGTGTGCATTAGTGGAAAGGACTCTGAAGACAGGAGGAGGCAAGTAGGACAAGCATGGTAACTTTGGAAGTTTACAAGCTCCTAGTTAAGTAAGAGGTTAAATGATTGTATTGTGGTATCAGAATGGTTAGTTCTAACACCATATTTAGAGGGATGTGGGTTAGGGTGGTTGGTCTGCAGATGTTCTGGGAAAGAATGAGTGGGGAGAAAACAAATTTGTTCACATTGATCTCAAATTAGGTTAAGTGTTTGTGGAACTTCCATGTAACTTCTTCATACTCAACTTATGTTTGCATTATATGATATCACAGCAGACTTTGGGGATGTAAATATTCATAACCAATAATCTTATAGGATTTAGAATGCTTTATAGCACAAAGTTTGCAGATTTTTTATTAGGGTTAAATGTTTTCAAGAAATAGCATAAAATTAACTGGCTTCCGCTTTTCTTTGAACATTTTATATGCCACTTTTGTTCTTCTGCTCAAATTCATTCTTGATTTTAAACACTAATTTGAATGACAAGATATTTACAGTTTCTTTCTAAATTGGAATGTTTGTAAACAGATCTGATCGTGAATTCCTTTATCATGTTCTTGAAGAAGTAATTAAGGCTGGAGCTACAACGGTGAACATTCCTGATACAGTTGGCTATACTATTCCTCATGAATTTGGTCAACTAATTTCTGACATAAAAGCAAATACTCGGGGGATTGAAAATGCAATTATTTCAACACATTGTCAAAATGACCTTGGACTTGCAACAGCCAATACTTTAGCAGTATGAAAATTCCTATTTTCAAGTAACAATATGATTCCCTCACAAATCCTCTTCTCCCCCCTCCCCCCTTTCAAACAAAAAAAAAAGGGGGGGGGGTTTGTGCAATAAGATTTTATATTCGATTTCAGCTTTTCCACCACATGTTCTGCTAGGGTGCTAGTGCTGGAGCACGACAACTAGAGGTTACAGTGAATGGCATTGGTGAAAGGGCAGGGAATGCTTCTTTAGAAGAGGTGGGAAGAATAAATGTATCAGGCCAAGATGTCTTATTGTGCAGTGCTTAAAGCATTCATAACACAAAGCTGAGAGTTTTCTTGACTTTCTTGCTTTCATTCTTATGGTTTTAAATTTATTTATTTTCCGCCGTTTTCTTAAATTATGTATTTGATAGGAAATACTTAGATCCAAGTATTCCTATCGCTCCATGTGAAGAAAACAACAAGAAAGTTGCTGTTTTCTACAGGAAATCAGCCCAAAACGTATGAAAACAGTAGAAAATCGTAGGAAAACTGAGAGAAAAACGTTTAATGGACTTATATTCCACTAGTAGATGATCAAAGCAAAAGCAAGATACAATGTTCTTCGATTCGAGAGGAAGAACAACTCTCCGATCTTCTCCGGCAACGCCAAGAGCCCAAGCAAGAAAACCCTAGATCTCAAATTACATTCAAATTCAAGATGATCCCTCTCTCCCTCCTAATCCTCCTAATTAACAATAAAGGATTCCTACAAATTACCTAAACACCCCTTTGCATTCAAAAATTTCCCTCCCACCTCATTAAATCAGCCCCAAGTGGGGTCCACCTTGTCCGCCCCCTCCTCTGGCCTGTTCCGCCTCCGCCTGGTGTAGACCCGGGCTGAACCGGGTCCAGCCGGCCCCTCCTGGGCCGGTTCACGCGTAACATTACTCCCCTCCCAAAAACTCACCTTGTCCTCAAGGTGAAAAGAAGGAAATTGCTCCTTCACTCTTTTAAAAGGCTCCCATGTAGCGTCGAAATCGGGGAGGCCTCTCCATTTAATCAGCACTTCTTTGTTGCCCATTTTATCAGTCGGACTCCTGCAAGCTCCAGGGGTTCTAAGACCACTTCTAAATCCTCCGTCATAGTAGCTGGTAGTTCTGCACTCACTGCATGCTCCCCAATGGCTCTCCTCAGCTGAGACACATGGAACACTGGATGTATAGTGGATGAGGGGGGTAACTTCAATCTGTATGCCACTGCTCCAATCCTATCCACCACTTCATAAGGGCCAAAGTACCTCGGTGCCAATTTCTCGTTCTGCCTTCTAGCCACTGTCCTCTGCCTGTAGGGTCGTAGTTTTAGGAACACCTTCTCCCCCACTTCAAACTGCATGTCTCTCCTGTGTGAGTCCGCCTGTTTTTTCATGATTTGTTGTGCCCGTAGCAGATGTTTCTTTAGTTCTTCCAGTATCTTGTCTCGTTCCTCTAGGTACTGCTCCACAGACGATACCGGTGTGCTTTCTCTTCCATAGTGCACTAGATGCGGAGGGTCCCTCCCATATAGTACCTTGAATGGGGTCATCTGGGAAGCGGAATGGAATGAGGTATTGTACCAATACTCAGCCCATGGCAGCCACTTTGCCCACAATCGTGGGGTTTCGGAGACAAAGCACCTCAAATAGGTCTCCAAGCTTCGATTTACCACCTCCGTTTGTCCATCTGTCTGTGGGTGATAGGCTGTACTTCTCTTTAGAACTGTGCCCTGCATCCTGAACAGCTCCCTCCAGAACTGGCTGAGGAACACTTTGTCTCGATCAGACACAATCGATTCAGGCACCCCATGTAGTCTCACCACCTCCCTGATAAAAGCTGCAGCAACTGACACTGCGGTGTAAGGGTGTCTTAGGAGGACAAAATGTGCATACTTACTAAGCCTGTCAACCACCACCATAATGACTGTGAACCCCTCCGATCTTGGTAGGCCATCAATGAAATCCATGGATACTTCCTCCCAAACTCTGTTTGGAAGTGTCAATGGTTGTAGTAAGCCTCCCGGAGCCATGGCCATGTATTTGTTTCTCTGACATACTTCACACCTGGCCACCATCTCCTCCACATCTTTATGCATCCCCTTCCAGTAGAGCTCGGATGCTAGCCTCCTGTAAGTCTTCTGAACCCCTGAATGTCCCCCAATTGCACTACCATGAAACTCTTGCAACTAGTGGGGAATGTGTATGGAAGTCCGTGGCATCACAAACCTCCCCTGATACAATAGTCTCTCCCCCTCAATACAGTAGCCCGGATGACTACTCTTGTCCTTCTCTAGATCCTCCCTGATCTTCCTCAACTCTTCATTCAACATACTTTCTTCCTTGATGGACCCCCAATCTACCATTAAAGGAACTGACAAAACTAATTCCTCAAGCTCCCCCACACATCTGGATAAGGCGTCGGCTGCTTTATTTTCCAAACCAGGCTTGTATTGGATCTCAAAATCATAACCTAGTAGTTTAGATAACCACCTCTGATGCTCCTCAGTCACCATTCTTTGTTCTAGCAGGTATTTCAAACTTCTCTGATCAGTCCTTACAATGAAGTGTCTTCCCAAAAGGTACGGCCGCCATTTCTGTATAGCCAAAACGATGGCCATTAGCTCCCTCTCATATACTGACTTCAATCTAGCTCTAGCTGACAGTACTTGACTGAAGTAAGCTATTGGCCGGTGTTTCTGCATCAACACTGCCCCCAGCCCATACCCTGAAGCATCGGTCTCTACCACAAAGACTTGGCTGAAATCAGGAAGTGCTAGTACTGGGACTGTAGTCATGGCTACCTTCAATTTCTCAAATGCCTGCGTTGCTGCTTCACCCCAAGCAAATCCATCCTTCTTCAGTTGCTCCGTCAGTGGCCATGCGATAGCACTATATCCCTTCACAAATCTCCTGTAGTATCCAGTCAACCCTAAGAACCCCCTTAACTCCTTTAGGTTCCTAGGAATGGGCCACTTCTGCATTGCTTCTATTTTATTCTGATCCGCTGCTACTCCTTCTTGGGACACCACGTGCCCCAAGTACTCCACACTGGTCTGGGCAAAGCTGCATTTCTTCAGGTTGGCTTGTAACTGGTGTTCCTGCAATACTCCCAAAACCGCCTTCAAGTGTTCTAAGTGTTCCCCCTCAGTTTTGCTGTACACCAATATATCATCAAAGAATACAAGTACGAACTTCCTGAGGTACTCCCTGAAGACCCTGTTCATCAGAGACTGAAATGTAACAGGAGCGTTAGTCAAACCAAAGGGCATTACCAGAAATTCATAATGCCCTTCATGTGTCCTGAAGGCTGTCTTCGGAACATCCGCCTCTTTCATTCTGATCTGGTGGTATCCGGATTTTAAGTCTAGCTTGGAAAACACCACTGCTCCAAATAGTTCATCCAACAGTTCATCAATCACTGGAATTGGGAACTTGTCTGGTACAGTGCCTTTATTCAGAGCCCTGTAGTCCACACAGAATCTCCAACTCCCATCCTTCTTCTTGACCAGGAGGACTGGACTAGAGAAAGGGCTTACGCTTGGCCTGATGATCCCTGCCTCCAACATCTCCCGGATCAACCTTTCTATCTCATCCTTTTGGATCTGAGGGTAGCGGTAAGGGCGAACGCTGATCGGTGTCTCCCCTTCCTTCAAAATAATGGCATGCTCCAGCTCCCTCTGAGGTGGCAAACCCTTTGGAGGTTGAAAAACCTCCCTGAACTGTTGTATGACCGGTTGCACTTTAAGAGGAATGTCTCCCTCTTCACCTACACTGACTTTCTCCAATCGTTGCAGCTCCACCAAGTATCCACCCCCAACCTCTTGGATGGTTCGGATCATGGACTTGAGAGACACCCCCGTCCTAGACAGGCCGACATCTCCCTGTATCACCATTCTCCTCCCCTCCACTACCAGTTCCATCCTCAGTTCTCCCCAGTTCACCTTGGTCTCCCCCCAAAGTCTGCAGCCACTTCATTCCCAAAATCACATCAGTACTTCCCAATTCTAAGGGAAGAAAATCCTCCCTCACCTGTATCTCCTGAATGGTCAGCATCACTCCTCTACAAACTCCTCTCCCCATTTCCACCTTCCCCGTGCCCATCATCACCCCATAGCCACCGGTATCCACTAGTGCCATACCAAGCAACTCAACAAGCCGGGTGGAAATGAAATTGTGGGTTGCCCCACTATCTATCAGAACCACCACCTCGTGGTCAGCTATCACCCCTTTCACTTTCATAGTGTGACTCGAAGTGAATCCCACTACAGAGTTCAGGGAGACTTCTGCCACATCCAGGTGCAACTTTTCCTCCTCCTCCACTTCTGACCTGCTCCCAACTTCCTCTTCGTCTTCCTCGTCTTCGCAAACAAGGAGAACCTGAAGAGTCCGGTCCTTGCACCTATGTCCCGGCATGTACTTCTCATCACATCTAAAGCACAATCCCTTGGCCCTCTTCTCCTGCATCTCCTTATCAGTAAGCTTTTTAAAATTTCCCCCAGGCCCTCCTCCTCCAGACCTCTCCTTTGGTACTTCTCGTGTACCCCCCGGTGCAGCTCCCTTGGATGCTAAAAACGTGGTCGTCATCCTGTGGGATCCCCCAGAGCTGCTGCCTCGAGTCCCCCTCTCCAGATGCTTCTGGTCCTCGACCAACTGTGCCAACTCCATGGCCTCCCCCAGGTCGTGTGGTCTCATCACTCTAACGGCGGCTCTGATTTCTGGTCTGAGCCCCTTCATGAAGTTCCCCTCAAGCACGGTATCAGAAAGACGATCCAATCTGCTAGCTAGGTACTCAAACCGGTCCCGGAACTCTGCTACTGTCCCTTCCTGTGTCAGTGCAAAGAACTGCTCGTAGAAATCCCCTCCGCTGCTGGTTCGGAAACGCTCTAGCAGGCAATCCTTGAACTCTCTCCAGCTTCGAATAGGTCGCCTCATGTCCCGCCACTGGTACCATGCCAGTGCCTTCCCTTCCAAACACAGTCCTGCCGCTGTCAGTTTCTCCTCCTCTGTCAATCCGTTGACTGCAAAATACCGTTCCACCTTGTAGATCCAGCCATGGCCATCTTCCCCCTCAAAGATGGGCATCTTCAACTTCCTCACCTTCGGATCCCTTCCGTTACCTCGGTACTCCCCATAACCTCCCATTCCTCGAAGATGAGGTGCTCCCCAAGTATCCCGGTCCTCCCTCCCACGTTGGTATCCGAGTCCATCGTCATAACCCCCTCTTCCCCTTTCAGAATCAGCACCTCGACGCTGATATTCTCCTCTTCTTTCGCCAAAATCTGCACTTCCCTCATATTCTCCCCTCCGGCCTTCAAAATCCACACCTTGACGCTGAAAATCAGCACCTCGACGCTGAAAATCAGCACCTCGACGGTCATTCCCCAGGCTCATCTCCTCTCTAGAAAGTGGCTCTAGAGGTGGCATGTCGTCGTCTCCCTCAAGGATCTCCACAGCCGGATTCCTCCTCCCCCGAGGCGGGTTCGGATTTCCTCCTACGCCATGGTCGCCGACAGTCTCTCTTGCATCCGACGCCGTCGGATTAGTCTTCATCTCAAGTAATTTCTTCATCATCTCTTCCATGGCCGTGAATTTTCCTTCCAACCTTTCGTTGTTGGTGGTGATTTGATTTTGAAAATCAAAAAATCTTTCCTCCAAATCGGTTTTTAATTGACCGACTTCGCCTTCCAAGACTTCCACCTTCTTTCCGGCCATTGTCCTTCTAACGGATCCACAAAAAACTTCTTCCGGAGACAAGAAACTTGCTGAAATCTCAGAATTTCAGCCGCCGGTGGTCCCGGAACGATGCTCTGATACCAATTTGATAGGAAATACTTAGATCCAAGTATTCCTATCGCTCCACGTGAAGAAAACAACAAGAAAGTTGCTGTTTTCTACAGGAAATCAGCCCAAAACGTATGAAAACAGTAGAAAATCGTAGGAAAACTGAGAGAAAAACGTTTAATGGACTTATATTCCACTAGTAGATGATCAAAGCAAAAGCAAGATACAATGTTCTTCGATTCGAGAGGAAGAACAACTCTCCGATCTTCTCCGGCAACGCCAAGAGCCCAAGCAAGAAAACCCTAGATCTCAAATTACATTCAAATTCAAGATGATCCCTCTCTCCCTCCTAATCCTCCTAATTAACAATAAAGGATTCCTACAAATTACCTAAACACCCCTTTGCATTCAAAAATTTCCCTCCCACCTCATTAAATCAGCCCCAAGTGGGGTCCACCTTGTCCACCCCCTCCTCTGGCCTGTTCCGCCTCCGCCTGGTGTAGACCCGGGCTGAACCGGGTCCAGCCGGCCCCTCCTGGGCCGGTTCACGCGTAACAGTATTCTGTGAATATTTGTTTTGTTCTAATCCATACTCTTGCATCATATTTCTCAAGGGTTTGACTTTCATGAACCTATTTGTATTTGGGCGTCATGTTGGCATGGTTAATTCCAATGCTTACAATTCTATTTTTGGACAACCTAAAGGATATGCCACATGGTTTATCCTTCTTTAAAAATTTTAAAGAACATTAATTCATTTAAATTTGGATAAATTATAATTTTATCACTCATGAGGAAGAAGATCAAGAGGTTTTCCAGCAGTATTAATGAATCTTTGCTTCCAGTCAGTAGAGTTTAACCTTGAAATGTGGTGGCCTAGCAGCAGTTTAGCAATGATTTGCTAGATTAGGGTTGGTGGTAGAGCTGGAACAGGATGAAATTAGAGATAAAGACGCTCAGTTGAGAAAGGGAGATAGATAGTTGTAATGGTTTTTTATTGTCCCACACGATTCCTGATTCACTTAGTAATGGGAGGCCATCACATGACGCTGAGAAAAAAATTGGCCTGGTCAAAACATCCAGGAGAAGGAAAATAGATTTTACACATTCTAATTGTGTCAAATTGCATAGACAAGACTCATTAATAACTGAGTTGTAGAAATAATAAACAGGTCTTTAAGATTATTTTAACATAGTAACCCATGAAAATTAAAATAAATGGCATACAAGTTTCAAAATGACATAAAATTAACATATGCAAAACACTAGACTATTGATGTATCATTATAACTCACTTTGGCTTTACTATTGGGCCAAGTGATGGGTTAGCCTCATGCAGGGTTTCTCCACACTTCTTGATGGATGGAGAAATCTTTGAACACTTTTTTATTGAAACCTTTGCTGAAATCAGGGTCTCTCAACTCCAATTTGCCTTATTTTTTTTTCCCAACATTCAGGATCTTGAATCACCCTTCTCCTCCAATCTTGCCAAACCTTCTTCCTTTTAAACCATGTTTCCTGTAGTTCTAGACAACAACAAATTGTTTTCAGCTTTCCTCCTCCAACGGTTTAGCTTTATGCAGTTCTAGATGGCATCACGTGATCTGAAACTTGCTGTAGATTTTCCTTCAGCCTCCTTTGTCCAAGGTAGCAGCAGCAGCTGTTGGAGAGGATTATCTTGGTGGCAAGAAAATGACAGAAGAGTAGTGACAAAACTCTCCTGTTTTTGCTCCAGAACTCACGCGCAACATAAGAGGACAGAGGGGGAGGAAAATAAATCATAGAGCAAAAAGATTGTAGGATTATAATACAAAAGATATTGGCATAAGTATGACAACCTAGGTTATTTATAAAATTCATATCCAAGGCCTCACGAAGGCTAAACAAAATGAAACAAAGAAACTAAATAACCAACAACTGTCAAAAACTGAAATCTGTTGGGATAGTTACAAACAACAAGAAATACTAATAACTCCGCAGAAAACCATACTAATAAACTCCACCTCGATTTTACACCAAACTTACTCATCCTAGAACCACATTCAATGTCTCTATACAATAGTGAAATTTGCTTGTAGGCAATATCTTTTTTAGCATGTCTGCAGGATTATGATTTTGCAGGGTTATGATTTTTGGAAATCCTTTGACCTTCATCAATTTTTTTGTACCACATCCTTGATGAAATGAAAATTTAGATTCACATGCTTTGTTATGTATAAGCTTTTGGACAAACATACAAGTATACAACTCATTGATTTTCATAGTAAAAGAGACATTTTATGTACAAAATTTTGATTTAGCAACTCACTCATCAAACCCTTTATCCAAAGGGCCTCCTTCATAGCTCCAGACACAGCAATGTATTTTGATTTTGTAGCAAATAGAGCCTTCATTAATTGCAAACGAGATTTTTAACCATGTCAAGACTTTAAACTCAAAACCAACCAATGACATTCTAATGTCCACATTTGCAACCAAATTAGAATCTATATATCTTCTAACTTTGACACATGTGGAGCTACTGATGGTATAAATCCAATTCATATGTCTCATCAAGATAACTCTTTTCCCTGTCTTCCATTGATTCTTATTGACTGCACTATGATCATATCCTGAATTAGGTATGCTACGAACCATCACATATAGAATGCTCCCAACTCTATTTTGGTAAGGTTACTATAGCATGTACTTCTTCTCATCATCATTTGATGGCAAATGATAATTGCTTAGCTTCATATGTTGAGCTAAAACTGCCCCCAAGTCTTAGAGCTAATTATTGTGGGTTAAAATTTCTATAAAATAGAAAACATGTAATAAATAAATAAAATATATACTCAAGTGATATTAGTATTAAAATTAAAGCAAACTATATCCACCATCCACAACCATTTGTCGAGAGTGATATATTTGAGAAGAATTTTAGCTCACAAATAATTAATGTTTTCTCGAGTGTATTACTATAATTTATTGTCAAATGATATTGCATCATTAAGGATGTGGTATGTATCCTCTAACTGGTAATTTTTCCACCAAATGGCACCACAAGCAAATGGTTATGATCGGGTGATTGTGCTACGGAATGAAATCATTAAATTATGGTCATAATTAGATCCTACAAATTCTCCAACAATGAAAACAACACAAGCTTTATCGTTCTTTTTTTATGATAAATAACTAATGCTCTTGAAAAAAATTCTTAAAATTTATATTTAATAATTTATAATAACATTTTCATCTTTCCTTGATATTTTATTCTACTAACATTATATTATTTTCACTTTTAATGCATATAATTTTATCCATATATCTAAATTTTTTTCTATAGCTTATAACAAATTTGTTTGTTCTACTACATAGCTCATTTCTCTTTCTTGAGTACCTATCCTGTTTTATAATAGAAAAATACTAAAATGGCCCCTTGATTTTTTATGGAGGATTAAAATGATTTCCAATCATATTAAAGGATCATTTTGGTCCCTCAAGTGTTTAAAATGGAATCAAAATAGTCTCATACTGGGACTATTTTGGTTACTCTTTAAAGAGTCAAGAGACCAAAATGCTTATTAATATAGTTGAAGATTATTTTAATCTTTCATAAGGAGTCAATGGACCATTTGATCTTTTTCTCTATTTTATAAAATATAAGAAGCTATAGATTTTGGTTTTTTGTTTGCTTTTGCTTTGCTTATTACCTCTTTTGCAAAACTTATAGCTTCTATATAGTTATTCTAAGCCTTAGTATTTATTTTGTCTATTTGTAATTGCAATTTGGTTTTGAAAATTTTCAGGATAAATATCAAAAGAATTTAGTTTACATTTGTGATTGTTTTCCTTCTTATAACTTATTACATTCGTTCATGTTTTGGTAGATCTCACCATTGAAAGAATACTAATTCTTGATTGTAGCTAATGTGGGCCTTATTGCTCATTGGTTTCAAAATTAATCTGATACAGTTGAAATGCTCGTCTTTGGCGACTATATATTTCTATTTTTGTGCCTTAATAAAATCTGTTAATGGATACACGTTGTGGTATTTGGTTGATTAGTCAACAACAACATCAAGCCTTTATCCCACTACGTGGGGTCAGCTACATGAATCCTTTTTCTCCGTTGTGTCCTATTAAAAGTCAATTTTGGTCGATTAGTCAAACCGAGGTATTAATTTTGCAAGCACTGAAGAGTTTTGAGTAGTTCACAAATTTGCAAAACTGTTTATGAATGTTAATTAATTTCTCTTTACCTGAAAGATTTTTATATGTTGAATTTGTGTGTGGCTATTTAAAGTATGCTTTCAAGTAACCTATCAGTTGATAAGTCTATTATTTTCATGGTAGTTTTCTTTGCTTCTTTGAATCACATGCGATGTGCTCATTGTGTATTGGCAAAAGCCTACCAATCAGCTCTAACATCAAAAACTTTTCTTCTCCTCTGTTCAACTAGAAGTTGTTGATATATTCTCTTTAATGCTTTTACTCTTTTTTCTTTTTTCTTTTTCCCCATATTGTATAGGTTGTTATGGCTATAAGGTGTCGCAAGCAAACAATGGGAGGCCTATACACTGGGATCAATACTAAACATATTAATATGGCAAGCAAAATGGTATATCTCATAAATTTTTAGGCATGCTTGCTCTATAATTTGCATGATGGAGGCTTCGGGTTATATTCTGTGGGCCCAACATTCAAGTTATTGTGTGCAAAGGCATCTATTATTCTTTTTATTTTTTATTTTTTATTTTTCTGCTAAATGACTTGTTATCAACTTTGATGGATAGTAAGTATCATATACTAATAATTTTTTTTTTTTTGCGACTATTCTTTCATTCATAATCCATCCGCCACTTTTGTGTAGTTTTCTTATCATATCATCTTTAATCTTCATTGCCCGTGAATACATCACTCTAATGCTTGACATTACAATCCTAAATATAGTTTTTGCAAGTAGTAAATTTGATATCAGTTTTAACTTTGAAACTATAGTCTAATGAGGCTAATCTTTGTGGATATAGGAAAGACAGCGGATGATTGGACCATCATTTGCTTGTGAAAATAGCTTAGTAGAAATTTCATTAGTTTCATTTTTGTTTCAGGTTGCTGAGTATAGTGGATTACATGTTCAACCACATAAAGCTATTGTTGGTGCCAATGCTTTTTCTCATGAAAGTGGTATACATCAGGTACTCGGGTTATATTTTTGGTGACGAATCTTGAGTTTTTCGGAAATGTACAAGAACTTTTTGTTGTTTGCATGTTTTTCTCAGGTTTCCATTTCATGTACTTTTTATGAAAGTGATCAAAATTCAAGCAAAGGTAGTAGAGTCTAGTGAAGACTACCGAAGTTCTTTTTTTAAAAGAAAAAAAATATAATTAGTCAATGGAATGAGTACAGCATCAAGCAATTATAAAGAATTGCTAGTTGAAAAGAAAAATAATCTCAATGGCTCAATGCATAAATAGAGTCCACTTGGCAGAAGAGAACCCCATGTGTCCTCATTTATTATATCTTGCTTGTCTAATAAACCTTGGAGGATGATAATATATTTTTTTCACATATTTTACCCCTCCCGGCCAAGAAAATTTGAAACATTTTGTTCACTTGTTCTTCCATATTAGAAGTACTATCATCAGTCATAGGATTGTGAATTTTGATCAACAATGTTCCCAATACCATGAAGATCACGAGGAGCTAACACATCAAGTGGGTTTCAATCATTGTTCTTGCATTTTGCAAGGTGTTGGCTACCTTAATTGGGCTAAAGACATCATGGGAAGGATTTGATTTTAAGAAAGATCTAAAGTTTGTTAAAAATTTTATGCACAACATGAATTGGCTAGTAAAATATTTTGCTACTATTGAATACTAGAAGAGAAGAGTTCGATTTGTCCTTGACTATTAAGGTATTTTACTCTAACGTGAAAAAGCGTTAACTTCCTTCATGGTCAATTCTATTAGGATGAATACACACATGAAAGCTGGTGAATTGTTTTTTCTGGCTAAGTCGGACATTAGTAAGGAGGTAAATATTGATATGAATGTTATTCTTATGGTAAATGAGTTTATAGATGTTTTCTTAGAGGAGTTATTCGGTTTACCTCCACAGAGATAGAATTTACAATTGATGTTTAGCCTAAAGTAGGGGTGTAAATGAGTTGAGTCGAGCTCGAGTCATGCCTAACTGGAGCTCTACTCGTCAGCCAAATCGCGAGCTCGAACTCAGGTCGAGCTCAAAATGTGAGCTCGAGCTCGGCTCATGGTAGTATAAACGGGCTCGCAAGTAGCTCGTCAGATAACACAAAGCAGCCTCATGTAATTCTGCCTAAGAGGTAGAACACATGCCGCAGAAGAAGAAGAAGAAGGCATGTCCTTGCTGCACATTTTGTGCTCCTGACTGTTGCACGAGAAGGGGAGAAGAGCAGTCATTTTTTTAATTTATTTTTTCAACCGGTCTTTATTATTTTTTATTTTTATATTTTGAAAATTGCTCCAACCTCATCAATGTGAAGTAGCTTTTATTAAAAATAAACATCTTCTAAAATCTTTCCTGCATATTTCAAGCTTCGGACTGTTGCGTGAGAAGCGGGAGAAGAGGAGGCAGCCATTTCTTTACGTTATTTTGGAGAGCTGGTCCTTATGTTGTATTTTTTATTTTTATTTTTTAAACATTTCTGCAACCACATTAATGCAAAGCAGTTTGTTGTTGGAAAAATAAAGATCTAATAAAATTATAGCTATTTTTTGGAAATAGAATTATGTTTTTCTCAACTAGCATATTGTATTGGAGTAAAATTTTTATTTGTTGATTTGTTTAAGTAGAAAAATTCAATTAATTAAATAATTACGAGCCCGCTCGTGAACTCACGAGTCGAGCCTTATCAAGCTCGAACTCGTGCTCATTTAATAAACGAGCTCGAGTTTCAGATTGAGCTGAGCTCGCAGCTCGATAAGCTCGGCTCGAGTCACTTACACCCCTAGCCTAAAGCCACAACAATTATTTTATTTTGTTTTTTTATTTTTTTTAAAAGTTTTTTTAAAGCCACAACAATTATGAAAACATTATATATAAAATTATAAGTGACTAATTGTTATTAAAGAGTTGCAAAAATTGAAAGATTAGTTACTTGAATTGATTGAGAAGGGTTTTGTTAGACCCAACATAACTCCCTAGAGCGTGTCAGTCTTGTCGGTCTTGTTTGTTAAGAAGGACAATTCGATGCGGCTTTGTATTTGATTATAGAGTTGAATAAATTGACTACCATGAACAATTATCCTCTGCCAATGATCGATTTGATCAGTTAGCTGGAACCTCTATACTTTCATGGATTGATTCGAGGTCTTGATATTATTAAATCATGATAAAAGAAGGTGATATTCATAAGATAGCCTTTGGTGTCAGATATGGACATTATGAATTTTTGTATGTCGTTTGAATTGACCATTGCTCTAGTAATATTTATAGATATGATGAGCATAATATTTGGACCTTATCTGGATTAGTTTGTAATAATTTTTATTGATGATATATTAGTTTATTTTAAGACTAATGAAGAGCATAATTATCATTTGAGAGTTATTTTGGGCTTGCGGAGAGAATATATATTATTTACTAAGCTTCCCAAATGTGAGCCTAGTTGAGGAGAAATATGTTTTTTAGGCATATTATTAGTGGTGAAAGCATAACAATAGATCCTGAAAAGGTAAAAATAGTTGTTGACGGGCTAAGACCTATCAATGTAATTTAACCCGGAAGTTTTCTTAGGTTATCAGGGTATTACAGGCAGATCGTGAAAACATTCTCTCAAATTGTCATTCCTTAATCAAAGTTGTACAGAAAGGAAGTGAAATTTGAGTTGACATCCGAGTGTGAGCAGAGCAAAGAGTTGAAGTGTTTGACATTGGCATTCATGTTGACCGCTCTTATGAGTACTAAGGGATTTCATATTTTCGACGATGCATCTTTAAAAGCTTTGGTTTGTGTGCTAATGCAGAATAATAAAGTAATTGTTTATACTTTCAGATAGTTTAAACCACATAAAAGGAATTATCCGAAGCATGATCTGTAGTTAGTTGCAATAGTGTTTCCTTTGAAAATCTGGAGGCATTATCTATATGGTGTGACATATAAAGTATTTACTAATCACAAGAGTTTAAAATATATTTTTACCCTCAAAAAATTGAAAGTTGCTTCAAAATTGAAGCAACGATGACGGTTAGAATTGTCAAGAATTAAGATCTTCATATCCACTATTATATGAGAAATGCCAATGTGGTGGCTTATGCACTGAGTACGAAATCTAGTGTGCAGGACAATTGGATGCTAATTTAAGAGAATGAATTTATAAGAGATTTGACAACATTACCATTGAAAGTGATATGCCAGAAGGATCAAGTCCCTAGTAGCATATATCAAATGATGGTGCATCCTACTTAGGAAAAAAGTGCTTGGGAGGCTCAGAAATCTAGTTAGGAATATCAGAAGCTGAGGAATCAAATTTAATCAGGTAAAAGGCAAGATCTCAACCTTAATGACCAAGCATCGATCATAAGTAAAGGGCTTTTTTAGGTATCAGGGGATTCTTATTTTATTAAGTACATTTTAGCAAAAGCTCACTTTTAGGCTATTTAATTCACTTTGGTAATATAAAAATGTATAAAGAATTAAATTCAATATTCTACTGAATTGGAATGAAGAAGGATGCGGCTGACTTTGTGGCTAAATATAAGTCATGCTAAGCAATGAAAGCCGAATAATAGAAGCCCAATGAAATGTTGTAGTCATTACTTATACCTGAGTGAAAATGGGAAGATATAGCTATAGATTTTGTTATAGATTTTTTCAGGTCTAGGCAACATCATGATTGTATCTGAGTGGTGATTGATAGGCTAACAAATTCAGCACACTTATTGTCTATTCACTAAATAGATTCAATAGAGAAGTTAACATAAATTTTTGTGAAAGAAATTATTAGATTGCACTGGATTCCTATAATTATTATATTAGATAAGATGACCGATTTACACTCAGAATGTAGAAAGATATTTATGAAAGTTTGGGTAATAAATTGAATTTCAGTACAACATTTCATCTATAGATAGATGACCAATCAGAAAGAGTTGTTTAAGTGCTAAACAATCTATTAAAATTATGTGTTTTAAATTTTGGTTGTAGTTGTGAATATGATAGGAAATACTTGAGTTCGCAAGCAAACCTATCACTAATTGGTGAAAACAACGAGAATAATGCAAAATCTGGGCGGAAAAACAACCCCCAAACGATGGATTGCAATGAGAAAATCAAGCCAAACAAAGGCAAAGCAAGATAAAAGTGATCCTCAATTCGAGAGGAGGATCGTTCTCTCCCAAATCTCTATAAAAGCAATCTAGAGCCCAAACACCAAAGAACTCAAGAGAACATAAATATTCAAGCATGAAAAATCTCCCTCCAACCAGCCCCCTTACTAATACCATTCATTTCCTAATTTCAAACATCTCACATTTAAATTTTCCCTCTCAAACTAGCCTCCCAAAACCCCTTCTCCCCATTACTCCAAATGGGAAATGGGGCGTACCCCACTAATACTCTTGTAAATCTGAATAGGCCCAACAATATTGTCCTCCCAAAGAAACACCTTGTCCTCAAGGTGAAAACTCGAAAATTGGTATTTTACCATCTCGAATGGTTCCCACGTGGCATCATAGTCAGGTAGATTCTTCCACTTGATTAACAATTCTTTAGCTCCATCTCCTTTCTGGCGAACCCCTATCAATTCTAAGGGTTCCAGAATCACCTCCAAGTCCTCAGTAAGTGTTGTTGGTAACTCCGAGCTGGCTGTGTAATCTCAAATTGCTTTTCTCAGCTGCGACACATGAAAAACCGGATGAATAGTCGCCATGGGTGGTAGTTGCAGTCGATATGCTACCACTCCAATTTTGTCTAATATTACATAGGGCCCAAAGTATCTTGGAGCAAGCTTTTCGTTTCTCCTGTTGGTAACTGTTTTTTGTCGGAGCTTTAAGAACACCCTCTCCCCTGCTTCAAACTGAATGTCCTTCCTATGCCCATCAGCTTGTTTCTTCATAATTTGTTGAGCTCTCAGTAGATGCTTCTTCAATTCCTCTAACACTCGATCTCTCTCTTCAAAGTACTCTTCCACTGAAGAAACTGGAGCACTGGTTCTCCCAAAGTGCACCAAGTGAGGTGGGTTCCTTCCGTACATCACCTTGAATGGACTCATCTGTGAAGCCGAGTGAAATGAGGTGTTGTACTAGTACTCCACCCATGATAGCCACTTGGCCCACAACTTGGGTGTCTCCGACTGAAAGCATCTCAAGTAGGTCTCCAAGCTTTTATTAACCACTTATGTTTGACCATCTGTCTGTGGGTGTTAAACGGTGCTCCTCTTCAGGACTGTCCCCTGCAACTCGAACAATTCCCTCCAAAAATGACTAAGGAACACTTTATCTCTATCTGACACGATTGCCTCCGATACCCCATGCAATCTGACCACCTCTCTAATGAAAGCTGAAGCCACTGTCACCGCGGTGTAAGGATGTCAGAGGGGGATAAAATGAGCATACTTACTCAATCTATCCACGACCACCAGAATCACTGTGAAGCCTTCTGAACGGGGCAGCCCATCAATGAAGTCCATGGATATCTCCTCCCATACCCGTCCTGGTAACGCCAATGGTTGTAGTAGTCCCCCTGGTGACATAGCCAGGTATTTGATTCTCTGATAGATCTCACACATTGCCACCATCTCTTCCACATCTCTATGCATTCCTTTCCAGTAAAGTTCGGCCGCTAATCTACTAAAGGTCTTCTGCACCCCTGAATTGCCCCCAACCGCACTTCCATGAAATTCTTGGAGTAAGTTTGGGATGTGGATGGAGGTTCTGGGCATCACGAACCTCCCTTGATACAGTAGTTTGTCCCCCTCTACTGAGTACCCCGGGTGGCTACCACCTTCCCTCAATAATGCCATCTTTATCTTCCCCAACTCCTCATCCTTAGAGCTCTCATTCTTAATGGCCTCCCAATCCAGCGTCAAAGGAACAGACACTGCCAATGTCTGTAGCTCTCCCATACATCTGGACAACGCATCTGCCGCCTTGTTCTCCCCTCCTGGTCTGTACTGGATTTCAAAATCATACCCCAAAAACTTTGACAACCATCTTTGATGCTTTTCAGTCACCATCCGTTGTTCTAACAAGTATTTCAGGCTCCTCTGATCTGTTCTGACAATGAAATGACTACCTAACAGGTAGGGTCGCGACTTCTGGATGGCTAAAACGATAGCCATCAACTCCCTCTCATAGACTGATTTCAGCCTTGCTCTGGCTGCCAACACTTGGCTGAAGTAGGCAATGGGTCGCCTATCCTGCATGAGTACTGCCCCCAATCTGTATCCTGAAGCGTCTGTCTCCAATATGAAGGCCTGAGTGAAGTTTGGTAGAGCAAAGATGGGTACTGTGGTCTTAGCCTTCTTTAGTTTATCAAATGCTGTTGTGGCTGCCTCTCCCCATAGGAATCCATCTTTCTTCAATTGCTCTGTCAATGGCCATGCTATAGTACTGTACCCTTTAATGAATTTCATGTAGTATCCTGTCAGCCCTAAGAATCCTCTTAACTCCTTCAGATTCTTAGGTAAGGGCCATCTCAACATAGCCTCCACCTTTGACTGATCAGCCGCCACCCATTCCTTGGACACGATATGACCCAAGTACTCCACACTGGTTTGGGCAAAACAATACTTCTTCAAGTTGTCCATCGGCTGATGCTCCTGTAGAACTCCCAATACCAACTTTAAATGCTTCAGATGCTCCTCCTCAGTTCTACTATACACCAAGATGTCATCTAAGAACACCAGCACAAACTTCCGGAGATATTGTCTGAACACCCTGTTCATCAATGACTGGAAAGTAGCAGGGGCGTTGGTCAGACCAAATGGCATAACCATAAACTCATAATGCCCCTCGTGTGTCTGAAACGTTGTCTTTGATATGTCTTCCTTCCTCATTCGGATCTGATGGTATCCCAACTCCAAATCCAATTTGGAGAACATCACTGCTCCATACAGTTCAGCCAAAAGATCATCAGTCACTGGAATGAGAAATTTATCCGGTACAGTCTCCTTATTTAATGCCCTGTAATCCACACAAAACCTCCAGCTCCCATCCTTCTTTTTAACTAGTAACACCAGGCTAGAGAAAGGACTTACACTTGGTTTGATGATCCCAACCTCCAACATCTCCCTAATCAGCTTCTAAATTTTATCCTTCTGAAATTGGGGGGGGGGGGGGGTAGCGGTAGGGTCGTACACTAATCGGTGACACTCCCTCCTTAAGAAAAATTGCATGCTCCTGTTCTCTAAGTGGTGGTAACCCTTGAGGTGGCTGGAACACCTCACTGAACTGCTGTATGACTGGTTGCACTACAAGAGGAATGTACCCCTCTTCCCCCACACTGACCCTCTCCAATCATTGTAGTTCTACCAAATATCCACCTCCAACCCCCTATATGGTTCTGATCATGGACTTGAGAGACACTCCCGCTCTAGACAACCCGGCATCTCCCTGTATCACCATTCTCCTCCCCCCACCACCAATTTCATTCTTAGTGCTCCCAAATTCACCTTGGTCTCCCCCAAGGTTTGTAGCTATTTCATCCATAAGATGACATTCGTACTCCCCAATTCCAAGGGAAGAAAATCCTCCCTCACCTATATCCCCTGAATTGTCAACACCATTCCTCTACAAACTCCTTTGCCCATTTCTACCTTTTCGGTGCCCATCATCACCCCGTACCCTCCTGTGTCAACTAGTTTCATCCCCAATTGATCAACAATTTGGGTGGAGATTTGAAATTGTGGGTTGACCCACTATCTATCAACACTACCACATCCCTATCAGCTCTCGCTTCACCTTCATAGTATGATTTGGAGTGAATCCCACTACTGAATTTAGTGAGACTTCTGCCACATCCAAATGCAACTTCTCCTCATCTTCCATCTCTAACCTGCTTCCACCTCCCTCTTCAGCTTCCTCGTCATCACAGACAGTGAGAACCTGAAAAGTTCGGTCCTTACACCTATGCCCTGGTATGTACTTCTCATTGCACCTGAAACATAACCCCTTAGCCTGCTTCTCCTGGATCTCCTTCTCTGTCAGCTTATTAAAATACCCTCCAGGCCCTCCTCCATACTTCTCCCTCGATACTTCCCGTGATCCACCCAGTACAGCTCCTTTGGGAGCTAGAAAAATAGTAGTCATCCTGTAGGATCCCTTGAAACTACTGCCACGAGCCCCCCTCTCCAGATGCTTCTGGTCCTCAACCAGCTGGGCCAACTCTATGGCCTCCCCCAAGTCGCGCGGTCGCATCACTCTAACAGCTGCTATGAGCTCTGGTTTGAGCCCTTTCATGAAGTTCCCCTCAAGCACAGTCTCGGATAGACGGTCCAGTCGGCTAGCTAGGTACTCAAACCGATCACGGTACTCTTCCACTGTCCTTTCCTGCGTCAAGGCAAATAATTGCTCATAGAAGTCCCCTCCCCTTCTGGTTCAGAAATGTTCTAGTAAGCATGCCTTGAATTCTCTCCAGCTCTTGATGGGTTGCCTCATGTCCCTCCATTGGTACCAAGCCAGTGTCTTTCCCTCTAAGCATAGTCCTGTCGCTGTCAGATTCTCTTCCTCTGTCAGCTCGTTGATGGAAAAATATCATTCCACCTTGTAGATCCAACCATGTCCATCCTCGCCCTCAAAGATGGGCATCTTCAGCTTTCTGACCTTCGGGTCACCCTAATTTCCCCTGGCACGAACTGGAGGTGCTCCCCAGCTATCACGATCTTCCTCCGATGATCATAACCATAGTCCTCATCAACTTCCCCTCTCCTTCTTTCAAAATCAGCACCTCGGTGGTGGAAATCCCCCCTTCTTCCCACAAAATCAGCACCCCTCTTTTCGTAACCCATGCTTATCTCCTCTCTAGAAAGTGGTTCTAGAGGTGGCATGTCATTCTCCCCTCTAGGATCTCCACTTCCGGATTTTTCCTCCCCCTAAACAGGTTCGGATTCCCTCTTATACCATGGCCGCCGGTGGTCTCCCTTGCTTCCGATGTCGTTGGATTGGTCTTTACCTCTTATAGTTTCTTCAACATCTCTTCCATCAAAGTGAACTTCCCTTCCAACCTTTCATTGTTGGATGAGATTTGATTTTGAAAATAAAAAAATTTTTCCTCCAAATCCGATTTTAATTGCCCAATTTCGCCTTTCAACACTTCGACCTTCTTTTGGCCATCTTTCTTCTCAAGGATCTCAAGAGAGCTTTTACCGGATGCAAAAAACCCGCAAAGATTTCAAAAATTCCGTCGCCAATTGATGTAAACACACTAGTTAGCAAACTGAAACAAAGAGAACAATGGACAGAACTTAACCAGATTCTATTCAAATAGTAGCAATCATCTATGACATTCAAAATCCGACAAAGAAAACACGAAGAGACTTCAAAGAAACAAAGAAAATAAAAACAACACTATCCTCAGACAACCGTTAGAGCGGGTTCCTCACATGCATCGAAATGTAGGTTAAATAAGATAAGTGCATAGGACTAGCAAACCGATGGTCCACCACTGCACGATAATCCAACTGATTAATCCAAACTATTCCAGTAAAGGCTCCCAAGTCAACCAACAACACCACCAAAGCTCAAGAAGAAGGATACAGATGGAGTGGAACTTGCGGAGAGACGAAAGAGGTTAGAAGCCAAGACGAAGGGTGGAAAGAGCTCGCAACATTTTCAAGAGGAGAAAGAAGGTGGAACAAGCTCGCAAGCTTTTCCAAGGAGAACTCGCAGGTTATAGCAAAATGCTCTCAATATTCAACTACTTCTCCTACACAAAACATCTCATATTTATAGGTAAGAATGGGGAATGCAAACAGCCACTTCAATGAATTTCACAAGAACCCAAGCATCATAAGCCACAGAATTCCCCTACCTTTTCACGGAAAAACAGCCCAGCCATGGAACCGAAGAAACAGCCACGGGAATGAAAGAGACCCGCACAGAACCGAGGCGCCAAAAGACATGGAAAGGCCCCCAGCTTGGAAAACCATCAGTCAACCGGAAAACCAAGGGGATATGGCATGGAAATCATCCAGCACAGAAGCCCAAAAAAACAACCACGGAATCCCATGGGTCAAGGGAATATTTTAAAGAAGAAAAAGGAAGGAGAAGGGACAAGTCCACTCCAATAATGAATCCAACTTATGAGCTTACCTTTAGAACATTAATGAGCTACTAAACTTCAGCTCATCATTAATGAGCTAGCAACTAAGAAAATGAGCTCAACTCCAACCTTCTCCATACATCACCATAGGCCCCAAAACCGTGGACCATAAGCTAATCCGTGAACCAGCAGCAGCCAAGAACCAATTGAGCCAGCAAACCAAAGGTCTACCAAGCCCCAAGCACAACCTACCATGATCATTGGATGCTTTCCCATCATTGGATAGCTAAAAAAACAAAAAAAAAAATTCTAATGTTCAATATAATATATAAAATAAAAATGCAGAATATTTGATAGCATCACCAATGGTCCCAAATGATGCTCGGATACCAATTTGATAGGAAATACTTGAGTTCGCAAGAATTCCCAAGGGAAATATTTGAGTTCGCAAGCAAACCTATCACTAATTGGTGAAAGCAGCGAGAATAATGGAAAATCTGGGGCGAAAAATAGCCCCCAAACGATGGATTGCAATGAGAAAATCAAGCCAAACAAAGACAAAGCAAGATACAAGTGATCCTCAATTCGAGAGGAGGATTGTTCTCTCCCAAATCTCTAGAAAAGCAATCTAGAGCCAAACACCCAAAAACTCAAGAGAACATAAATATTCAAGCATGAAAAAACTCCCTCCAACCTGCCCCTTTACTAATACCATTCATTTCCTAATTTCAAACATCTCACATTTAAATTTTCCCTCTCAAACTAGCTTCCCAAAACCCCTTCTCTCCATTGCTCCAAATGGGGCGGACCCCACCAATCCTCCTTTTGTAAATCTGAATAGGCCTAACAAAATATTACATTTCTTTGATAGAATTTGCCTATATTAATAATTACCAATCAAATATCAAAATGGTTCCTTATGAAGCATTGTATGTCAGGAAATATTGAACTCCTTAAGTTTGGATGAAGTTGAGAAAAATTGTTGTTAGGACTACAATTGGTTGATCAAGCTACTAAAAAAAACAGATTGATTAGAGACAGACTGAATGTTGCACATGATTGTAAATAAAGTATTATGATCACAAGCATAAAATGGCTGAGTTTGAAGTCGGAGAATTTATATTTTTAAAGGTTATACCTATGAAAGACATTTTGAGATTTGGCCAAAGGAAAAATTGAGTTCTAGATATATTGGGCCATTTGAAATTATCGAGAGAATTCAAAAGGTTTCCTTTCATCTGACCTTACATGTAGACATGTTTAACGGACACAATATATTTCATATATCCCTGCTTAGAAAATGGGTGACAAATGATCATCAGAGGGCTCCTTAGGATGACATTGAGGTGTAGAGTAACATGATATATTTTGAGTGACATAAGAAGAAATTAAAATTTGATGTCCGTGTATTGAGAAATAAAACAATCACTTATGTAAAAGTTAAATGGAAGCATAGATCTAGGAAAGAAGCTACTTAGGAGAAAGATGCATATTTAAGACATAAATTTCTTCACTTATTTGATAGAGTATAAAAAGACAAATTTCAGGGACTAAATTCTAGTAAGGAGGGAAAAATTATGATACCAAAATTTTTCTAAGGTATGGTTTAATTTTCTTTAATTCCATTATATATATATATATATACAAACTAATCTGCAAATGTGTGGAAGCTATTGAATTAAATCTCATTTGAATAAATTTTTTAAAGTTAAAATTTCATTTCACAGTTCATTTTTAATAAACATCATCGTAAGGTAAATTAAAATTCAGCAAATTCACATATCAAGGCATGCATTGGTGGATGGTTTGGGCACTTAGGTAAGTAGCACTTGTTTAGTGATTTAAGCATGTCCCCGCCAATTGAAGGCTCATTCCTTCTTTGAGAGCTATTGGTTGTAAAGGATCGAGTGCTGGTTCGGATGGGAGGCTTGGTCGAAGGTAATATAAGAGGTGCGGTTGAGAAGGAATAAAAAGATGAAGAAGAAGAAGAAGAAGAAGAAGAAGAAGAAGAGGTGAAGGAAAATAGACAGCTGGAATGGGAAGAAGTTAGTTGTGGAGAAAAAAAGAAAGAAGTGGAGGAAAGAAAGGAAGATAAAGAGAATGTAAGAAGTTAAATTGTACCTTAGAGTATTTTGTATGATTGATGCTTATTTTAATATATTTAGTTGACATTTGCAAGAGGTTGTACATTGGTTTATGCTTTTTTTCTTATGATATTATTCTTGTTGATAAGACTAGAGAGGGAGTTGAAGGTATACTTGAATTATGGAGGTCAACATTAGAGTCTAAAGGCTTTTGTTTGAGTAGATCTAAAACTAAAGATATGGAGTATAATTTTAGTAATAATAGTTCTAGTGGGGGATTGTGACTCTGGGTGATCAAGTCATTGATAACTAATAAGAGTACACGTTTTCGATATCATGGTTCTATTATTCAGAGTGATGGTGAAATAGATGGGGATATTATTAGTAGAATTCAAGTTGGATGGTTGAAGTAGAGGGATCCATCGGGCTTGTTGTGTGATAGAAAAATCTCCCTCAAACTTAAGGGGAAATTCTATAAGATGGTGGTAAAACTTGCAATGCTTTATGGTGCAGAATGTTGGTCATTAAAAGAGAAGCATAATGTGAAGTTAAGTGTTGCAGATATGAGGATGCTCAGGTGGATGAGTGGCTTTACTCTTAGTGACAGGATACGAAATGAGCATATACGTGAAAAGGTTGGAGTAGCTCCAATGGAAGATAAGATTAGAGAGAGTTTCCTGAGATGGTTTGGTCACATAAAATGATGTCTTTAAAAATCTCGATTAGGAAAGTAGATGTATTAGATTTGACTTATGTTAAGAAAGGTTGAGGTAGACCTAAAAAGATTTGGTTAGAAAATATTAGAAATAACCTTTCTTCATTAGATTTAAATGAGAATCTAACTCTTAACAAGACACAATGGAGAAAAAAGGTTCATGTAGCCGACACCACATAGCAGGATAAAGGCTTGAATTTGTTGTTGTTGTATTGTTCAGTAGGACAATCATATTGCGAAGGAGAATTGGAGGAAACTTATGCAACGCGAGAAATAGAAAGTATGATTATTATGAATCAGTTTAGTTTTTTGAATTAGATAGCTAATTATGCGAATTTTTAACTTAGTTTAAGGTTGGTCTAGGTGTCCTACACGCGTTGGTGGATGCGAGATATCTGACTTGTTGAGTCAGCACATCCAGGATATAAGATATGCATTTTTAATATAATATGTAAATTTATTGGATTTTTTCTGTGTACAAGCATTCAATATAGTTGTGTTTGACATAAGACTTTGTACGCTTGTTTTTTTAGTTTGAAATTATGATTTATATAGCTATTTTACTATAATTTTTTTGTGATATGTGATTATGTTATATTATGCTTCATTGTGCAATTCTGTCATACGGTGACTTGTAGCATGTGATTAATATAGTCATGTTTGATTATATACTAATACACATTACATTCATACTGATTCGCCTACATAATCTAATCATACTTAAAGAAGCCTAATAACATATCATGTTAGGTGATAGATGAGGGCATATCTTGTTGAGTCAGCACATCCAGGATATAAGATATGCATTTTTAATATAATATATAAATTTATTGAGTTTTTTCTGTGTACAAGCATTCAATATAGTTGTGTTTGACATAAGACTTTGTACGCTTGTTTTTTTAGTTTGAATTATGATTTATATAGCTATTTTACTATAACTTTTTTGTGGTATGTGATTATGTTATATTATGCTTCATTGTGCAATTCTGTCATACGGTGACTTGTAGCATCATTCGGTGACTTGTAGCATGTGATTAATATAGTCATGTTTGAATTTTGATTATATACTAATACACATTACATTCATAATGATTCGCCTACATAATCTAATCATAATTAAAGAAGCCTAATAACATATCATGTTAGGTGTTAGATGAGGGCATAGATGAGGGTGATGCGACATCGTTATGTTGAAGTTAAGGGCTATGATATGAAGCTTACATGCTATAGAGACAATGTAACCTTAGAAGCCTTCGGGCTGTAGATGTAGACTTAAATATCTAGATATGACACCTTCTGAGGCTGAAAGGGAAGCTATGAAATGAATATATATATACATATTGCGATGTATGATATACATATTGAAAGAAACTGAAAATATATGATTTGGTGATAATATATCATTTTCATGTTGAATGTGACTAGCCTAATGTGATGATATTAATATTACTTTCTACATAATTTTTATATGCGGCAGTTGTGACATGATTATCTAATTTGCATATTTCATGTTAAACGATTGTATGCTGTTCTTATATTTACCAATTGATGCATATGCTAATTATTGTTTTGTTATGCTTGACTATTGTATTAGAGATGCATTATCTTATGGATATTATAACTCACCAGATTGTTGTTCTGAATGTTCTTATAGGAAAGAGCAAGGATAAAGTTGAGCTCAAGTAATAATAGATTTAGTTTTTTTATTATTTATTTATTTTTATTAATTTAAGAAAATTTTAGATGGAGGTCAGTTGTCTGTTGATGGTTAAATATTTTAGTTTTTTTATAGTTCTGTAGATGAGAAAATTTTAAAATGAAATGTATGTAAGAAAATTAAAGGATTTAATATCTTTTATAAATATTTTGCATCTGAATTAATTATAAATTATAATGTAAAGTGATTTGCAATTTTTCTCTGTTGCATGATGCGTCGATTGTTAGGAGTGGGGTCAACGTGGGGTATGACAAGGTGTTCAACTAAGGATTATGTTTTCTCCATCATTTGCATCATCGTTTGTGACACAGTGATGCAGGATTAGGCATCACAGGCACATTCTCTGCCTTGAGTGCATTGCCCTCTGTCAGTGCAACATCCTCAGGATCTTTATGAATTTGGCCAGGCTGTGCCGACGAACGATTTATTCTCTCATGGACTCTTTTGGCCTTTTCTCACACTACAACATGAAGATCAATACTATTTAGTGCATGATCATATGTCAAATAGGATTTAAACATAAAATATCATACATAGGTGGATGGTGCTTCTAATGTTTATGCTAGACATTCACATTTTACTTAAAAATGTTAATATCACCTAGAAATCAAATTCCATCTTGGACAAACTAACCTCAACAATGCATTTGTAGAAAATTGTATCACATTAAATCATCTCATCCTAAACTTTATCCATTCACGCTTCTATATTAATTTATCAGACATTTAAATCTTGCTGTGATACCATATTGTTATACCTCACGTCGGCTCCACTCCTACAATTGATGTAGGACGCAATAGAGAAAAATTATAGATCATTTTATATTATAATTCATAATACATTAAGATCTAGAATATTCATTAAAGACATTCGATCTTTTGATTATAAGCGGAAGCTATCGAACATTTTATTTCAAAATTTTCATTTATAGAGGTACCACAAAAAAATATATTTAACTATCAATATACAACCAATCTCAATTTATAATTTTCTTGCATTGACAAAGTAATTATAAAATACAAATTGAACCAAACACTACTCGGGCTTAATCTTATACTTACCCTGTCTTATAAAACTAGCTAGAAGATAATCTGGTGAGCTACAATACTTATAAAGGTATGCAATTTTAATACCCTAGTCAAATATAAAAAAGTTATTATTAACCTATACATCAATAGGTGACTGTAAGAACTATATGTAATCATTTAACTGGAAATATTCACTGTAGGTAAACATGTAATATGTGAAAATAATATTGTATGGAGAAATTATTCATAACATTATACCTTTATCATCATATTAGGCTAGTTTTATTCAATATGAATATAATAAATTGCCAATAAATTATATATTGTTAGTTGCTTTTAATATGTACATTATAGGTTGCAGTATGTAATAATAAATAGACTTTAATTCATTTCATAACTTCTCTTTTAGCCTTAGAAGATGTCATGTCTAGACATCTAGGTTTATGTTTACAGCCATAGGCTCCATAGCTTATAGGCCTCATAGCCCGTAAGCTTCATAACATAGCCCATTTCATCATACTGAGGTTGCACTGACTTTACTGGGTTGCACTATCCCAACACATCTGTCACCTAACATGATAGTTTCTCAAGCTATCATTGCTTTTATCTCAATATGTTGTGTGTCCCTTTATATATATATATATATATATATATATATATATATATATATTTATGACAATAATGTGTCTCAATTTATAAGCAGGTATAGCTGCATTAATCACATATCCCAATTTAAGAGAATTGCACGTGGCAACATATATAACATACTCACATATTACAAATAATGATGTTTGAAATGATTTTATAAGTTACAGTTTTGACTAATTGCAATTATGTAGAAAGTAGAAAATAGAGAGAAATGTCACACACAACCAATTAAAAAAAAATGCATGTATACTATGATGCACAAACACGGACACGACGACATGGATACGACACGACACGGACACGGGACACGTTAGTTATTGAAAATATAGGACACAGACACGGGTTGGACACGGTATTATAGTTTTTATATTTAAAAAATAGTGTATAAAAATTAAATAAGTATAATTTTAAAAATAATTTAAAAATAATAAGTCATTTAACTAGAATTTGTGCTTAAAATGATTAGTATTAGGATGTCGAGAGTCAGGCGTCGATGCCGTTTATTAGTCACCGAGAGAAGAGATGAAAATACCTTCACTGCCAAAAAGAAATGAAAATGAGAATATTCGATGATTGGGTATTAAGTGTGGATGTTGATTTGGTGTTGTTGATAGGAAATAAGAAATTTAGTTTAAATACCGCAAAATACAAGAAATTATATTAAAAAAAATCATAAAATATTTAAGATACGCGTGTTGGACACGCGTATCCAATTTGTATTTAATATTTTTAATCGGACATGTTTTTGGCGTGTCCGACACGTGTCGGAGGAGTGTCGGGCGAGTGTCGTGTCAGATACGGTGTCGGACACTGCACGCCTCTTTGAGGAGAAGTGTCGGTGCATCATAACATGTATATATCCATACAAAAATCAAACTTGTCTACTGTATTGTATTGACTTACCAAGTTGGATACCTCACACCCGCCTGCACATATAGGGCACCAACACCAACTTTAAACTGCATTAATTGAAAACTCATATAGTGTATTATTCAATTCATGCGATCAAATCGATTTATAATTATCATACCTTATAATTCCCACGTCATGTACACTGCTATAGGCATCAATTCTCCTAACGATACGATTGTCCTAATCAATTGTCGAATGTTGTTAAATTGGAATTGTTAAATGTACGAACCATACAATATTTTTATAGTCAAAAAAATAAATTCCTACCTCCTTTCTCTCTCAATTTCCTTCCCTAATTTTCTTTTCCCTTCGCTTACTTCTTTACCTCTTTCCCTAACTTCTTAGATTTATTCCTATCAACTGGACAACCCTAACCGTACTCATACCCGATCCCACCCTACCTCCTTCGGCTAACTCCAAGATCGGTTCTAGCTCTCGATTCTGCCTCTTCTTGTTGTTACAATGTGAAACTGAGGCACTCCAAGACTTACATGGCTAGGTTTTGGGCAACAATAGATATAAAATAACCTAAGGCAAGGGCAATTTCTTAACTGCCCTCCTCCAATCCTCTTGCATGCAAGACGCCTATTAAAAGTCCATGCTCTGCTACAGTAAACGTGATAAAGGAATAGTAAACAATTTTTATAACTTAAAAATTACAAAGGAGTTTTAATTCCCTAACTTCCAATGCTTCACAATTCGACATAAAGTTATATATGTCAAATTGCTCCTTTTAACGAGTAGAGCACAATGACATTAAATTTGTTGAATTTTATGAAAGTTGGGATTCTGGGTACCTTTGAATTGAACAAAAGTGGCAGATATCTGAACTAATTCAAGTTTTATACTAATGACCTAAAAGCTTAGTAGCAATAACTTCCACGTGAAGCAGCTTTAAAAAAATAGAATCAATAAAGGACAAAGTTGATTGGTTGAAATAGTGAATTTAATGCAGAGGAAAGGCAACCCAAATTAGAGTTATAGGTTTCTCCTCGAAACAATGACTATTTAAGCATTTGCATTGAAAACCCTCCACATAATATGATCCCCTCGAGAAGAATCTTGAAATATTAGCTTTTAAGATTAATTTGATAAGAACATGATGAGAATGAAAAAGCCTAATAGAAAAATCTATAATCAATCACAAATCGGACTTATATCTATGAATAATCTCAAAGACTAGGACGACCCCGAAAAAATTTCATCCATGAATAATCTCAAGACTGGGATGAGCCCGAAAAAACTTTCCAACAATAGTGAAAGAGAAAAGAGAAGCCAACTTCTAGATATTATCCTTAGAAAAAATGAGAGCAAGTTAAATGTGTTGGCGGGTTGCTTGTGATGAGTTGGATCTGCACCTTGCTTTAAATAACCCTATTCCTTCCCAAAAAGGCAAATCCTTTTAAGTTTTAACCATAGAAACACCTAACAATGCTTATCCTATTTTATTTAACATTAGGCTTTTCTAAACTTTAAAAGATGACGAGGCTGAAGAACAAGTAACAAGCCATATAATCTTTAGAAGAACAATGAATATGTGATGCAAGCGGGAAGCTTGTCCTTTATACTTTGTATATTGCAATGCAATGTGGGAACATGGGTTTCCCGACCACACACAACACTGCCAATGGCCCCACTCCCCATATTTCATAAGCTCATGTACTGATTTTCTGTAGAAGTGCTTTTTTTTTAAAGTATCGGCTATTTTGTTAAATTATTTTCAATTGAAATTTGAAGTGTATTCAGTGTAATGATGAAATTGAGCTTACTAAAATCTTCTTTAGTACTATTTTTTTCTTAAGAAAATTCATCTTTTCTTGGTTTGCTTTAACAATAATCTTTTTTATTTGAATGAGTACTTGTAATTTCCTTTTAAATTGCATATAATGATTTTATAACATCAAAAATTTGTAGGATGGCATGTTGAAATTCAAAGGTACTTATGAAATAATCTCCCCTGATGATATTGGGTTGTCTCGATCTAATGAATCAGGCATTGTACTTGGAAAGCTCAGGTACCAAATTTAAGTTCTTTTTTTTTTCGGTTATAGTCTTGGGAAGCGGCATGTCAGTGTAATGTTTGTTCTTTGTTTGTGTATAATAAATGATGGCAACACTTTTTCCAGATAAGGGTGGGTGATGAATTGGGAAGGGCTATTTGCAGGTAATTGTGGCAAAGTGTAGAGATTACTAATTAGTGTTTATTTGGAGAAGTTTTTGTTTGTGGTTTCTCACTACTAAACCACCCTTTACCCCACCTCCACCCTTGATTAGAGTTGTCAACATTGGACCCGACCCGAAAACCCGACCCGAACCCGACCCGAAAATTTTGGGTTTGGGTTGACCCGAACCCGAAGCGGGTCTGGTTCGGGTCCTGAAAATTGACCCGTTTGCAAAATCGGGTCGGGTTCGGGTTGACCCGTAAACCCGGGAATGACCCGGAAATCCAGCTGACCCGCTAGCCACTGCACCGCGCCCGCCTGCCCACCATGTCGAGGTCGCCACTCGCCAGCATGCCCGCCTGCCCACCGCGTCGCTCGCACGGTCGCACCGCACCCCGCTCACCCGCTGCACCGCGCCCGCCTGCCCTCGCGTCGCTCGAGTCGCGGTCGCCCGCCTGGCTCGTGTCGCGGTCGCCCGCCTGGCTCGCGTCGCAGTCGCCCGCATGCCTGCCTGGCTCGTGCCTGCCTGCCCTCGCGTCGCTCGCACCACGCCCCGCTGCACCGCACCGCACCCCGCTGAATCGCTGCAGCGCGTCGCTCGCCCGCCTGGCTCGCGTTCGCGTCGCCTGCCTGGCTCGTATTCTTGTCGCCCCGCTGCACCGAAACGGGTCGGGTCGGGTTGACCCGAACCCGAAGCGGGTCAGATTTGAAAAATCAACCCGTTTATAAAAACGGGTCGGGTTGACCCGAACCCGAATAGTGCCGGGTCAGTTCCGGGTTCGACCCGAACCCGACCCGTGACCCGAAATTTACAGGTCTACCCTTCATCACATTTGTGAGCGAGCAATGTTGATTGCTAGCTATCTCAGGCTCAATGGTCCTTGTGGTTTGTGTGCTCAGTCAATCAGTAATATATATTTGAATAGATTTGTTACATGCTAGAAAATTTGCGACAATCAAGTGTGTACTTTACATGTTAGCATTATATAAAAATCTAGCACGCATAGTAAAAATTGCAGATACTAGAAAAAAATTTTACGTGGAAAATTCATAAAGGAGAAAAGCCATGAAGCCTGTCTCAGTTGTAATAATCTACTATAAAAGAAGAGATGCAAAAATCACCATTTCCTCACAATTGAAGAATAAAAAAAATTATGTAAGGAACAATTGCATCATTCCCATTATAGGGATTACAAAATTTAGTTGTCCACTGGCAGACAATTAAAAACCTGATAATAGAGCTAGATCTTAACAAGAGTCTAGACATAGTGGCGGCGATTGCCAGTGGTGGTTGTCAGCGGTGATAGCTTGAAAATGTAAGAGTTTGTTAGTTTTCTTAGCTCTTTAACTTTTTCCCCTTTTGTCTTTTTGGGATAAGCATTTTGGTAAATTTGTTTTGAATCAAAACTCTATATTGTACAATCCATTTTGATCTCCTTGATCATAGATCAATAATCAAACATTTGAATGGCTTAACAATGTCAAAATCAACAGATTTTGGGCTTTTTAGATTCATCTCATCGAGCTGCTCGATTTGACTAAAGCATGCTATAATTGGAAGTCATTTGGTTCATCAATTTATATTTAAAAGCTTTTAAATATAATTCAAGTGTTTGGTTAGAGCTTATTTGGATTTGGAGTCGGCAAGCGTTGGTGCCTACCTAAGCCAAAAGGCATGAGAGCCTTAATTTAGGTGCCTTTTGCACAGGCACCTTTTAGCGCCTCAACAGAGGAACCATTTGGCACTAAGGGGCACATTATTTGCCTCTTTTATAAGAATTTTTGTATATTTTTTTCTTCTTTTTTTATATATTTTCCTTCTTTTTTTAACATATTTTTTCTTTTAGAAACTTTTACCCCCCTGCCCCATGGGTATAAATACACTCTCAAAAGAGGAAATTTGCAATGCTTCTCTCCAATTCTTTCCTTATGGGAGGCTCTCCACTATCTTAGATAAGCGTTGCTCCTTTCCCTAGCTCCAGTAAAAGATTGTCCTGATCACGTATCCCCCTTTTGAGCTATAGTGGTCCTCCTTCAGGAATAACAAATTGTTCTTTGGAGTTCTAGGACAAAACCAAATCTTTCATTTTTTTATTTGTAGATTATGATTCTACCTCCTAAAAGAGACTCGACTCTGTATTGTTTATATTGCGCTTGCGCGCAATTCCCCCTTCGTAGGCTTCAGTGAAATATTATTTTGGATAGGTGGTGTGTATCCCCTTATAAGCTTCATTGTCTTTTTAATCAAGAGTACTGAATCACCTGCTTGATCTTATATCGTATATCAAACATTTGAATACCTTAACGATGTCAAAATCGAGAGATATTCGGTATGTTAGATTTGTCTCATCGAGCCGCTCTATTTGACTATAAGAATGCTATAATTGGAAATAAATTAGCCTATTAATTTATGTTTAGAAGTTTTCAAACATAATTCAAGTGCTTGATTTGAGCTCGTTTAGAGTCAGAGCGGATCAATTGTAGCATTAATAGGTTTGTCTTGTCGGGACGTTCAGTTTGATTATAAGCTATTGAAATTGGAGTTCATATGATTCTATATTTAATTCCAAAAGTTTTCAATTCAAATATTGCCTTGAGATTTATGCTGATCATACGAATTTTTTTGGATCTCTATCAAGACTAAATTATATGCATTTGAATCTGTGATGGGTTAAGATATGAACTTCTCTTAAATACTAGTGGACACAATTTAAAAATATGTATGAGCATTATAATTTAGAGGATATTTGAGTAATCAATTGGGGCTTAGAGTAGGGATTGCAAATTAGCATTTTTGTTGGATAAGTTTTTTTGTCTGAAGTTCCCTCGATGAACCACTTTCTACTCACCTTTCTCTCTCTCAGAAAAAAATCTGAGTGAAAAATATAGATATGCTTATGATGTTTTATAATAAAAAAATGATGATTATTTAGCAAGATCGCAACACAAATTTAGTTTCTCATTAACGGATTACAAGGAGTCAAATCAGGCTATATAAGAGCTTGTTTAAATAAGTAGATCCCTCATCAATTTAGGTCTTATTTTATATTATTTTAAATAGTTATTTTTTAGATTAAATTTAAAAAGATAAGGATAAGATCATTTTTTTATAACTAAAATGGATAATCTCAACCTTTATTTTAGGGCTATTCTTTTATCAATAGGATTGCTTCTATTTACTTAAATTGTTGATTGATGAATGAATTATTGATGAAGCTAATTATGAGTGCTTTTTTTTGCTCTTAAATTCAAGTTGTATATTTGGATCACTCCAAGTTATGTATATTGAGCTTTCTTTCATCTTCTTTTTTATTTGTTCTTTCTGTCACAAGCAGATCTCGGGCTTGGAGTACTGAATTAGGAACATATGGTTGGACGAAAGATTGAATCTTAACATACCAAAATAATTTAAATTTTTTTTTTCTCTTTTAACATTCATAAAAATTAGCAATATCTCAAAAGATCTGTTAAATTAAAAAATTCATTCTTCTTGAAAATGTTCATGTAATTTTTAAAACCATGGTTTTAAAAATAGAATCTAATAGGCCAGTTCAATTGTAAACTAGTTTCATGGCCAGTCCTTTCAAGTTTCAACCAATCGTGTCGCTAGAAACAAAAATAGGAGTTGAACCGATTAGAACTAGAGTCGAACCAGTGAACTGATAGGGGTTTACTTGAACTGCTTGGTTATTAGTAGGATCAAATTATCATCTTATATTTTTAATTAGATGGTTAAATTTATATGAAATTAGAGTAAATTAAACATAAAATCTTTTATCTAGAAAATACCTGAAAGCTAAAACAGTTTTGTTCTTTCAAAACTCCTAGAAAAAACCTGAACTTTGCCTCCCCAAATTCGTAACTTCACCTTTAAACTCGCCCCTAGCCCAAAAAGATGGATTGGTTTGGTAAATAATGAAAACTGAGAAAAATAATAAAGATTTAGAAAGAAATTAAGAAATGTAAAATACTTAATATGTATTTCCTTTACTAATATAGTAAGCTAGTTGGGCTTATGGCTTTTGATAGAGTAGCTCCAATAGAAGAAAACAGTACAACAACATCAAGCTTTTATCCCACTACATGGGATCGGCTAAATGAATCATTTTTCTCCATTATATTCTATTAAGAGTCAAATTCTCATTTAAATCTAATAAACAAAGTTTATTTTTATTACCTTTTAACCAAATCTTTTTAGGTCTACGTCTACCTTTCTTAACATAGGTCGAATCTAAAACATTTACTCTCGTAATTGGATCATTGGAAGGCAGACAGTTTATGCGACCAAACCATCTAAGGAGACTTTCTCTAATCTTATCTGACATTAGAGCTGTTCCAACATTTTCACTTATATACTCATTTGTATTGTCTCTAAGTGTAAAGCTACTCATCCACCCAAGAATCCTCATCTTTGTAACACTTAATTTTATGTTTCTCTTTTAATAGCCAACATTTTGCATCATAAAGCATTGCAGGTCTCAGCACCATCTTATAAAATTTGACCTTATGTTTGAGAGGTATTTTTCATTACACAACAGACCCAATACATTCCTCTGCATTAACCATCCAACTTGAATTTTAGTAATAATATCCTCACTGGATGAATTTTAGTAACAATATCCTCATCTATTTCACCATCGCTTTGAACAATTGACTTGATATATCTAAAGCTTGCACTCTTTTTAATAACTTGACCACCCAATGTCAAAATCCCACAACTAGATGTATTACAACTAAAATTAAACTCTATATATTTAGTTGTAGATCTACTCAAACGAAATCCTTTAGGCTCTAAAGTTAACCTCCAAAATTCAAGTTTTCATTCAACTCCATCTCTAATCTTATCAATATGAAGAATATTATAAGCAAAAAATATACACTAGTGTATATCCTTTTGCAAATGTCTAGTAAGAACATTCATAACTAAAGCAAAAGATATGGGCCTAAAGCTCATCCTTAATGTAATCCAATTGAAATAAGAAAATAATTGGTCAAACTGCCTTGTGTTTGAACACAAGTAACAACTTTTACATACATATCCCTAATGACTTGAATATAAGTATTATTAACTCATTTCTTTTCTAGAACTCTCCAGAGCACTTTTCGTGGAACACAAGTAACAACTTCTACATGGATATCCCTAATGACTTGAATATAAGCGTTATTAACTCATTTCTTTTCTAGAACTCTGTAGAGCACTTCTCTTGGAGCTTTATCATAAGCTTTCTCTAAATCAATAAATATCATATGTAGAATCTCTTTACTCTCTCTATACTTCTCCATTAAACCTCTCAACAAATATATAACTTCCATAGTAGACATATCCGACATGAATCCAAATTGATTCTAATAAACATTAGTATCACATCGTAACCTATACTCAATCACTCTCTCTGATAATTTCAATGTATGAAATATTAACTTAAATTTTCTATAATTCGTACTTTTGTTCATCACATTCCTTCTCCACTCATCTGACTTATTTTTAATTGTCAAAGTAATATTAAAATGTTTAGTAAGAAAAGAAATTTCTTAATCTTCTAAGTAGCTGATCAAGTCTCATTGCTTTTCCACACTTCATTTTATTTAAATTCTCTCCAACTTCAATTTTACTAATACGACAATAAAAACAAAAATATCTATTTTTATTTAGGGTGCTAAGGTCGCTAAAATCAATCGTATTCTTATAGTTTTCATTAAAAAGCTTATCAAAATATCTCATCCACTTATGTTGAATATCATTTTTTAAGAAAAGCATTTTTTATCTTCATCCTTAATACACTTCACTTGAACTTGATCCTTATTTTTCTTATCTCTTTGCTTGGCTAATTTATACATACATTTTTCGTCTTCCTTAATATCTAATATATTGTATAAATCACTAAAATCTAAATTTTTTGTATTGCAAATTGCTTTCTTAGAGTCCCTATGGGCCTCTCTATATCTTTCTTAATTTTATAAGCTTTTACATATAAACCAATTTTTATAATAGAGCTTCTCTTTTTTTTTTAAATATTTTCTTGCATATTTTGATTCCACTACCAACTATTTTTACTATTAGGAGATTTTCTTTTGATTCTCCAAGCACATACTTTTTAACTTTTTTTTTTAAAATATTACTAACTACATTTTTTTTATATAACATTAGCTTTCTCATGAACAACCTAAATCTTGAGATCTTGAATTTTACTCTAAAAATATTTTTATTAGCTTTTTTTAATCGTAAGATAACATCTTACTTTATTTTTCATATTTCACTTCATCTTCTTAAAACTAAAATTAACAAGCGATGTTGAGTACATAAACTTTCTCTACAATATTTGTATTCTAAACAATCTATTTTTTGTGTAAGGATACGGTGTTGCCAAAAATTGATTGAATATAAGGATTGAGATTGAGTGAAACATTTTGATTGAATGATGAGGATAAGAGCAGTTTTGTTCGTGCCTGTATAAGTGACGTTTTGGCAGGAATGATGGAATAGCCTTGTAATGAAATTGGTGTGTGATAAAGAAAAATGTGAAAATGATTTGGGAATTGAACTGAAATAGTTTGCTTATATATATATATATATATATATATATATATATATATATATATATATATATATATATATATATATACTAATTTTACTTGCCTTATGCTTACTGTTAGGAGATTTTAATAAAATGAGGGTCTTCTTGGCTGGTCTTCTATGTACTGACTTATTTTTAACAAAATTTATGAATCTTTCAGTGGGCGTCATGCTTTGAAATCAAAACTCACAGAGGTTGGCTCCTATTTGTTTGTTGGATTTCACGTTTTGGATTTATATTCTTTATGTTTGGATTTTCTTAATGCTACATTTGAGTTGTTTTCTATATTCTCAGTTAGGCTATGATATATCGGGCAAGGAACTTGATGACGTCTTCAAGCGCTTTAAGGAGATTGCTGAGAAAAAAAAGGTGAGAAGAACTAGAATATTTGTCGTGATAATGCTTAAAGTAACGTTTGATTCTTGTTTAGGTTATTCCTTAGGGCTTGAAAACTTAAAATAATGATAAAATATTCAGATATATGGAGTTACGAAGCTCTAGGGTATTGACATATATCTATATGTTTTTATTTTGGTTTATTTCTCAAAAAATGCAACAAGCTTATTGGATATTCAAGATTGCTCAGATAATCTTCATCATCAAAAGTTTTAGGATTTTAAATCTTATAAATTCAAAGATGATTCTTTCATGCTTCAATCATGAAGCCTATCACCTTAAATAAACAATATAGTCAGTGAGATGCATTATTTATTAAATGCTCTTTTCAATCAATTATTTGTTCTGGATTGTTACTCTTTCCTTTTTCTTTTATGCTATAATATTTTTAAGTCTGTGATGTTATTTATAACAAAGGTATATGTGCTACTCATGTTATTTGCTATTATGTTTGCATTTGTTTAAAAGGATGTTTAAGGATTTCAAAGGGGCTCCGTGTTATTGTTGGTTCTTGGGAGTTCAAGTGAACTCTATGTAGGGAAAGAAAGCAGACAAGCAGACTTGTCCACTAATCCTTGGAACAAAATTTGATATGCTGAATTATGGCATGTCCAACTGAGCACCTTAATTTATGATGCACTCGAATGTAGCATGCACCTTATAGATTGGTTTTATTATTTTGGCACATCTGAGCAAGTGCAAGACGCCCTAATTTCAGAGAGGGTTGGTAATAAGACTTGTTAGTTTTTAAAGAAAGATGATGTGAAAAGCATCAATATCTTTGGAAACAACTTAATCAAATGTAGAGTAATAATTAAGTTGTAGTGTAATAATCTTGAAGATGAAGGCAGCTCTAAGAAAACAAAGAGATGGACTAAAAATTCATTGATAGAGAAGAGAGCATAGATGTTGATTAATAAGGAATGTATAGTGTTAAATTTAGAGAATTGGAGAGGGAGAAAGCTTAATATTATTACACAAAATTATCTCTATTTATAAATCTATATAGCATATCTTAATGAAGAAACAAATAGTTACAGAATCAAGCATAATTGTCATAATATAATTCTTCCTAAATCAGCCACCAAAATATAGAAGGAATTTGGCGTGATCCAAGTGAGCCTCCCACAGATTCTCATGCTGGTTATAGGATTAAGAGCCATGGGACGTCTGGGATGGCTGAAACCATATTTGACACTCTTCCTTAAGCTAGGGAATACAGATTTGTCATTCCTAGTGTGGGCTCCAAAAATTCGGCCTCGGCATGCGCCCGCTGCGCTTTTCTTTCGAGGGAGTTTTAACGGAATTAAGTTTCGGGGTAAATTTTGGGAAGGCAGATGGATTTGTAGATAAGACATTACCTAGAGATTTCGCCCTCATTTTGCGATGACTTTATAATCTGAGTTTTGGTTTCCTATAGGCGCAAGCCCCTATAATTAATTACCCCTCCCGACCACGAGAGAGAACTTTTGATAAGGCTAGTCATCGATTAGATACGTTATATCCGTAGATTCGTAGTATCAGGCATATAGTAGCAACATGGGTTTGAGAATTGAAGAGTTTGTAAGTTTGATATTTAAAATTAGAGAATTCCACCATCATGGTGGGGGAATGGATGATGGATCTGATCAAGATTCCATGGTTCCATCGTCTTAGGCCATCATGGTCCCTAGTCTACTTAGTCAGAGGAGATAGTCGACCCAATCCTACAGAAGGATCCTTGTCAACAACCATGGGTTGCTTCTTCCAAGGGTACCTTGTAGACCCGGGGTGAATGTTTGTCGTGTAGATGGCATCTGGTGCATATGACGGATCTTTTATAAGGACCCATAAGTATTTACCTTTATTATCTATGATCTTATACCTCTTGCCTTCTAGCATTTTATCTCCCTAATGTTTGCAGGATTTTTATCATAGTTGCCCCATGTCTACTGTCATCATTTGTAGAAAGCTTAGTGCATTCACTTGCATGCTGATGTTGACATTCATTTGGATACATCTAGATATATCACATTATTACTTCCACTTCATGTCTAATCTTTCTTGTTGCAACTGATATGCTGATTGTGGTGTGGGTCTCTTATAGCATATCTATACTTCTCTTTTGAAAATAGACTGTGATGTGCTCATTTACACATTAGTCCATATTGATAGCAAATGATCCACTTCTCCTACCTCTCTCTTGTTTTACTTGCAGACACATCACTGTCTGATCCATGTTACAATTCGTGCATATTTCATTGAGGTCTTGTATTTTGATTGCGAGCACATTGTTGCATTCTCTAATTGATCTTTGCTTGTTGGTAGATCTTATTCGTTGCCATTAGCTGTAAGCAGGTTATGTTGAAAATTTGCTACTCCATTTGGTTATTTACATTGATGTAGGCAGGGGGGGTCAAAACAAGTTGGGTTTTAAATTTTGGTAAGCTTCTAAAATCAGCTCATTAATGAGCCTCTTCTACTTATTTAGCTCATTATTTGGAGTTATTGCACTTAAAATCTCATGGAGTTTGGAACATTGCCTCTTCCCCTTTGTGTCCCCTCAGTTTCTCACTAGTGTTGTTCTCGTGGCTGGTTCCCCTCCCTTTGCTGGGTGCTGGTTTCGGTCCCTTGTGTTGATTTTTGGGAGTTGTTTTGTGATAACTACTGCCCTTCCTCTTCCCCTTACCTGATTGGTTTGGTTGGAGGTTGAAGTTGGTTGTTTGGCTACCAACTTTTCTCCTATGAACATTAGATGTTTTTGTGAAAGAAAAGAGGAATGTTATGTGGCCAATTTTTGGAAAAAACCTGAGGGTTTTTTTAGGATAGCTTACTAGCTATGCCTTTTCTCTTCCTCTCCCTCTAGGAAAGCTTGCGAGCTTGTCCTTTCTTCATCTCGGCTTCTTATCTCCTTCTTCTCTCCGCAAGATCCACTCCACTTGTATCCTTCTTCTCAAGCAAGGAAATGCAACTTTAGGAGCTTTTATGTTAAGTGTGTAAGCGTCTTTTATGTTATAAAGTTGTTTTAAGTGAATTATTTCGCGTATTTTCTTTTATCCTAGCCTCCTAGGAAGAGTAACTTTTGCTTGCAAAAAATTAAGGGTTTTCCTAATTTTTTGCTTTCATCAAACATGCTCTCGAGTGCACTTGACAATTAAAATCATCCTTCGATTTTAGCATCTTTATTTTCATTCAAAGATTTATCACATTGGAATTCAATTTATTGTAACTTAATTCAAATTTTAGTTTAGTTCTTTGATGTTCAAATCAAGTCCAAAAGTCCCCTGCATTCAAGTTCTAGTTTGGCTCATGCTCATTTTAGTTCCCTTTTGAATTCGAGTCCAAGTCCTTTGTAATCAAAGTACAAATTCTTTGCTTGAGTTCAATTCCAGTTCATGTTCAATGTACAAGCATAGTTCTGTCCACTTGAATTTGAGTCCAAATTGCCCAAGTCATATTCACTTAATATTCAAATCAAGTTCAAGTTCGAATTCATTTATGTCCAAATCATATTTATCTTCAATTTATTTGCTTAGTTTGTTTGAGTTCAAGTTCACAAGTCATGTTGTCCTTTGAGTTCAATCAGGTCCAAGTGCAGTCTTATGTTCACCCAAAATTTTGGCAGCCTCCCGGTGTCTCCCCCATTTAGGAGAAACTACGAAAAATTGGGCCTCCCACCACGCTAGAGAAAAGCGTGTACAGTAAGTGTCCTTGGACACCGCGGTCGTGAAATCTTCAATACAACCACGCCAGAGAAAGGTGTGTATGAGTTTTCGTTACCTATTTCAAAAGAACAACAAATGTTTCCCCACAGGTATAGAGCCGTGTATAGGTACTTAGGATTGTCCCCACCACACTGCAAGAGCGTGTATAGGGCCTACTTGCTTCGCCGTAGGTGTCGCACTGGGTTCCCTTCGCACCACGTTGGAGAAAAGCGTGTATGGGCGGTTTACCGGCTCGACACGAATGCGGAGAATGGGATTTTGGGACTGAGAGCCTTTTATTTACCTAGTTGAGTGTGTCGCATTGGGTTTCCTCCTATCACGTTAAGAAAAGCGTGTATAGGTGGTTGACCGACGCGTCACACACATCGAGGTAAGAGAGGAGCATTTTTTATTTCTTATAATTAATTAATAATAATAATTAATTAGAATCAATTATAATTATATTAATTAATTATAATTAACTATTGATTAATTAAAAAAGTAATTATATTAAAAATAATTAAACATAATTAAAATTAATTAATTATGGTTAAATAATTAATAATAATAATAATAAATTATAATTACATTTAATTAATTAAAATTAATTTATAATTAATTAATTAATAATTATAACCAACATTAATTAAACATAATTAATCATGCTTAATTAAATATTAATTATAAATGATATAATTAACTATAATTAAATTTAATTAATTATCACTAATCTATAATTATAAAATATTAATAATAATTAAAACATAATTATAATTTAAATAAAAAAATGCCCAAAGAACTGTTCGGCAACAGAAGGATTTGGCCGAAAAAGCTCACAAAAGGGAGAAAGCTACCTTCACAGCGGCGGGCTCTCGTTGCTACTTCCGATCGAAATTTGGTAACTTCCGATCCACAGGGAAGGGAATGTTGTCAAAGGGGCGGAGTCGAACAACGATAAGGGGTCGAAGAAGCACACCAAAGAAGAAAGTTGCTTTCACAGCGAGTAAAGCTCCCGCCCTCACTTCCGATCAAAGTGTCTTAGCTTCCGATTCAACAGGAAGGGAAAGTCGTCCAAGGTGCGAGCTCGACCAGCTACAACTAGCTACAGAGAAGCTGAAGAATCGTCAGCAAACTTATGGGATCTAGTCGAAGAAGTGTGTGAACAGGAGAAAGTTTCCTTTACAGCAAGCGAGCTCCTCTCTTGCTTCCGATTGAAGTGTCGTAACTTCCGTTCCGACAGGAAGGAAAGTCGTTGAAGGAGCAGTGTCGAACAACATTGAAAGAGCCGAAGAAGGTGCGAGAGGGAGAAAGAATAGGCAAGGAAGCGAAGAGAGCCAGCGAGAGGCTGAAGGCCTCGTTTCTTCGGCTATTTAACGATGCGAGGTCGTGCGACGTGGGAGTAGCATCGCGGACGTGTCTATGACGTGCGAGGTCATGCGACGCCAGGGCAGGTATGGGGTTTTGAAATATTTTATTTTTTAAGGTCAACACCTTGCTTGGTAATGAGTCCCAGAAAGGTAGAGCTATATTAAGTAGGGCAACAATGAAGGCTGCATTGGTTATAGATAGGATAACTCCATTAAGGGAAGACCGACAATAAAGGCGTAACAGTAGAAAGAAAAAAAGTTGTTTTTTAGGATTGCGACAAGCTTTATGGACAAAAGCAAAAAAAAAAAAAGTGTCTCAAGCGGCTTAGTCCTCGGTGCGTAGATCTCCTCCTATCCAATAGAGCCAGCCTTCGGCTCAATACAAATCAGTTGATCCTCCAGACGAGACGTAAAAAGCTTAATATTATTACACAAAATTATTACTATTTATAGATCTATGCAGGATATCTTAAGAAAGAAACAAATAATTAAATAATCATGCATAATTGCCCTAATATAATCCTTCCTAAATCAGCCGCACAAATAATAAAGTAGATTGATGTGATCGAGGTAAGCCTCCTACGGATCCTCATGTTGATCAATAGTTATTATTAAGAAGATCTGGCATCAATTATCATTAACTGGGAATACATTAATATTTATAGGCAGTTCAGTGATGCCTTATTTCTAAAACTCTAAGTAAAAGGCTTATGTGCACATTGTATTTCCAGTTTTTGCTTTTTTCATACCAAAATTTAATTTTCTATCCTGATGCTGATTGTAGTCTGTTCTTGATGTTAAATCTTGGATTACTGGTTTAAAAGTTCTGGACTGACCAGTTGTTTGAATGGAGTTTTGCTTTTACGTTGAATGCTTATTATTATTTTTTTCTTAATTTTATTTGCATCTTCAAAGGAATCCTTTAGTTAAGAGTCTTTTCTTTTATTTTCATTAGCTTTCAAGTTTCATTAATGTTTCCTCGTTTGATTAAATTTTTGGCTGAAGAATAATTATGTGAGCATGAAATGCATAGTTTAATTCTTAACAAGCAGTGCTTTTTTTTGGCAGCGTGTATCTGATGATGACATAGAAGCGCTAATTTCAAATGAAATCTTCCAACCTAAAGTCATTTGGTCCCTTCATGATCTTCAGGTAGCCTCTATGACTAAATTATTTAGCAGTTGTTGATCTACAATTTTTTTTTTACATTTTTCAATATAGAATTCTGTCCTGCTAACAGGTTACATCTGGAACACTAGGCCTCTCTACAGCAACTGTTAAGCTTATTGATTCGGAAGGGGTGGAGAGGATTGCATGTTCAGTTGGAACAGGTCCTGTACATGCTGCTTACGAAGCAGTTAATAATATTGTCCAGGTGATGGTTGAAACATCAAGTTTTTTTGCATTTTTTTGTCTCTAACTTCAGTTCAGATATATCAATTTTTAATGCTTGAAACTTTCAAAATGTAAATTATTTTATTGAAATTTGATACAAGGAACTAATTTAGAGTTTTTCGTAAATAGTATGGAAATTACTGTGATGAATCACTCAAGTGCAGCATATAGTCCTTGCCTTCTGATTGATAAAATGTTGTTTTGACATCAATGGATGAATGATCAACACACTTCTACTTTTGTGAAGCAGTGATCCAATTAAAGTAAGCTCTTAAAATTGTTCTCCTACAACTTCGGTAGTTAAAATTAATGTGCATAAGCTTTTGATCTAGAGATGGAGGATCCAAATCAAAAGAACAAAAATATATGTTTTTGGCATTTACCACTAAATTTCTTGTGTTAAAACGAATTTACTCCTTAGTTACTCCAACCTATTTGGCATCACCAGCCACCATGGTCCACATGTTCATGTTTTGTTTTGGTGGAGACTGGAGAGGGTGGAAGAGAAAAAAAAAGGAGGTGTTGGGCCTCACTTGAAAAATTTATTTATTTTTTTAATTATTTTGGTGTCCAAACAAACTCAAATTGATGCAATTTTGGGCTCTTAGTCTATCAGATTTTGTAAAACAAAAATTGTTAATCAAACTATTTCGTATTTTCCCAAACTTTTCAAATCTTAGTGGGTAGTTCCCAAAGCCTTACCTTTATAGATCTCCAAAATTAAACAATCTTCATTTTTTTCTTGGATTGGTTTTATTCTGCTTTCCTTAAAAATTTCTTAAAACTCACTAAGTGGTTGTTTGGTTGCAAAGTTTTTAGAATTCAAGTGTATTTTAAATAGTGTAAGTAAACTCAATGCATTGGAAATACTTCCGTTATTGGTTGGTTGTAAATGAAACTCAAGAAACCATTTTTTTTGTATGTTTGGAAGCAAAATGAATCCAAAAATTTTTACTAGTATATTTTTGTAACATATATTTGTATTATTTTTACTATTTGAATATGTTTTAAAAAATGTTATAAACAACTAGAGTTAGTGCTCGACCACTTCCTTCAGGATTGATTTCACTGGATTCTTCCTCTTCCAAATCTTCCATCATTTGAACTGTTCCAAAATTCATTAACATCATCCCTCAAAAGGGACAAAAAAATGAGGAGAGGTTTCTATCATTAACATCATTCCAAATTATGATGTTAGTTGAATGACTACATTTTGCATGATCAAGAAAACTTAAATAACATGGTGAAAACACTTGTTCCTAGTTCCTTAATTTCAAATGGTAGATTTTCAAAAGCATGTAACTCTAGTTTTTGAGGATTTTTGTTGAAGAAGCTGAACCTCCATATTGGACAAATTTCTTTATAGTTGAAAATTAAAATTGAGAGGATGCTCAACATATTCTAAAAGCCTTAGATTAGTGTACTAATTTATATTATATCCATCTGGCTATATAAACCCTCCCCTAACTTAGCCCTGTGGCTTTAGTGAGCTAAGAAGCAATCTGAATTGTTTGATCCATAGGTCATATCGGTCTTAATGTTCTGAAAATTCTATGAAGAACAAAAAAAAAAACACTGGTTTCTTGTAATTTTAATTTACAAATAGCACCAATTTCCCTTTGATTCTGTTGTCATCATAATCACCATTGTCATCTTGGCTTTCAATCCTTTCATTGCTGTGCTCATCGTTTTACTGTTCATCAATAATATGGTAGGCCAATCTCCTTGCATTGTAACTTGCCATGTTTTATTTCATTTAAGAAACGTTTTTCAGAAAACTGTATTATCTGCAGTCCTTTGTTCCTGAGTTTTTGAAATTTATTTTCCTTTTATTTATTACTGAGAATGTAAAACATGTTTTCCATTTGAGCTCTTGAGTTTTGTTTTTTCCAGGTACGAGTAACTCTTATGGAGTACTCTCTCAACTCTGTAACAGAAGGGATTGATGCTGTTGCTACTACACGAGTGCTCATTAGAGCAGACCACAATGGCCATACATCCACGCATGCCTTAACAGGGGAGACTCTGCCCAGAACCTTCAGGTAATTTACATTCATTTTCAATTAACTTGTTCTCAATCATTTGCAGTTCATGCAACTTCTTTCAGTTATTTAACTTATTTTATAGATTAATGAAGATATAATTTTTAGAGTTAAAGATTGATTGTTCAAATGAAAAAAAAAAAAAAAAAAAAAAATCTCATGAGCATTATAGGAAAGAAAAACATCATGAAACTTTGAAGGCTAAGGCTTTGTTTGGGGTGGCTTTCTTTTTGTTTCTTAAAACAGTTTTTTAGTTAAAAAATTTTAATTTTTGTACTGAAAAGCTGCGTCAAGAAGCAGAAAGAAAGCCGTTACAAACTAAGCCTAAAATTCATAGAATATATGTTGTATGAATTCAAAATTTTTAGTAGTAAAAAGTTATGATAAATGTGAAAAATTAGGGAGATAAAACAGTGTAAAATAGGTGGCTTTGGCATGTAAACCCTTAAGATGGAGTCGAAGGATTAGGAAGAGGGATAGAAAAGTATTGACATTGGAAGAAAACTAAACAAAAAAATTTGCACAAAATAACTAAAGATGATGAGTATTGTTGATGATTGTTAACAAGGAATGTACAAAACTAGGAAGATTGAATACTGTAGAATAGGGATTTATTATTATGTCCACGTAACCTCAAAAATGTACCGTGCTTGATACCGTTCAGTGCCGTGCTCGTACTGCTCGATATTGCTCGGTACCTAAGCGTAACTGGACGGTTCTAAAAATAGCTTGTAGAATAGGTGGCTTTACATGCTAAACTTAATGGGGAAAAGTTGCCGATAATATGGGGTGGAATGATAGAAAAATGTTATCAAATATTTACAGAAAGTAACTAACGATGATGCGGATTGGTGATTGATTGTTATTTCAAGCAATTTCGTTGGTTTACTCTGATACGATAAAATCTAAATTTCCTATGTTGCAGTGGTAGTGGAGCAGACATGGATGTAGTAGTCTCCAGTGTTCGGGCTTATATCAGTGCACTGAACAAGATGCTGGGTTTCAGGAAAATATCTACCAACGAGATACCCAGTCCCGAACCAGTGGTTGCTTAGAGTGAAATCGCTCAGAACAAACTATTCAATGTGCTTCATTATTCATACTGTTTATAAGATAATTTAAATTAGTATTGTTGCAGTTTTTGTTTGTGATTTTGTTTTTTTTTTTTTCTGTTGTACTCTCTCTCTCTCTCTCTCTCTCTCTCTCTCTCTAAAATCATGATGTTAAGAAGAAGGAAATCGAGTAGAATGAAACCCATTGTTGCTGATAGATTGATGTAGGAGTTTCAGATATAGTGAATGGTATTATTTGAATATTTACTCGAAGTTGTATGCAGGCCTATGAAGATGGCCAATAATGCAATTGAAGAGAGTGAAATGATCGGTTTGTTCAAATTTTATTTGAAAGAAAATATGAATTAAATTTTATTGATTTGTTGTATGGTATAAATTCATGTATATGTTAGCATAATATTGTGACATTAATGGAAGACAACCAAGTCAATTATCAATTCTATAACTAAGGTTTTGGGATAATTTTTTTGTTGCTTTTTAAAGTAATTTTAAAGCAATTTTCTAGTACAAAATTTAAAAATTATTTTAGAAAGCAATAAAAAAATAGTCCCAAACGAAGTTTAAGATTCAACGTCAAAATAGAGAAACCAAATTGCATAAGAGGATGATTAATCAACATAGCTGCATAATGAAATAATCATTGATATGCTGCAAATACCCATAGAACATCATAATCTAAGCCTAAGCATGTGGTAAGCCAAATCAACCTTAACTATACAAAATATTCAGAGCAATCAAAATCACCATGATTGGGAAATATCCTAGCTGAAAGAAGTTTATAAGCTTTGTAATTATTTTTTTAAAATGATTTTTTAGTATAAAGTTTTTTTAAAAGTAGTGAAAAAGTAATGGTAATAGCTGTTCCAAATGAAATCTAAGGTTGTTAAAACGAGCAAAATAAGGGAAAATAATATTAACCAAAAAGAGAAATGGTGGCAAGATCTACCTGGTAAGCACAGATGGATTAGGAGCTAACAAAGAACTAAACATAAAACATAAATAAGAAATCCAAAAGAGAAAGTGCTTTATGCCATAGGCAATTAAGACAGCTTATTATGTCATAAATAGAATAAATATCCGTTGGAAATGCTGGCGAAATGAAACTACATTTTCTTTGGAAACCCATTGCTAAGCCTACCAGGATTAGTTTCGGATGACTTTTTTCTTGTCAGAAATATTTTCTGACGCGTGTTTTACTGTCAGCCTATTTTTCCATCGGAAATTTGCTGGAAAGTTATTGTTTCCGGACTTCTCCCTGGCCAGTGACTGTCATCGGACATTTACCCGACTGCTAATTGATGTTGGATTTTCGCCCGACAACCGATCATCGCAGGACTTTCGTCCAACCTTTGTTTGTCACTAGATTTTAACCCGACAGCTTACTATTGTAATATGATTATCTTCAAGTTGAAGGACAAATCAAACTTTGTGATTTATTTAACATTAGTGGATTTCATTTCAACAACCTCGTGGTTTTTCCCTCCGAAAAATTTCACGTAAAAATTTCTGATGTTTCTATTCTTTATGTTTGTAAGCTGGAAACGTGCAACGCAAAGATATGAAGTTTTTCATACTTTACCACCGTGAATATTTTAGGAAGAAACAATTCTTATTACATGTTTATTATCAAGGTGATATATTTGCTTTGATTTTGATATCTTTTTGCCTTCTTGCTCACAAGGAGCATCATTTTGCAGCACAAGACCTTTACGACGATAATCATATATTGCATAGCCTTTTTGTCACTCTTTGCTCCCAATTAATTGTTATTTTCTTTGGATTTATATGTGATTTTATCTTTGGTGGGCGAACTATGGCACAATGAATATCATTTCTTTTCAATTTAAATATGATTATATTTTAGTTTTAAACTCTTACAAATTTAAAAAACTAACAACTATATTGTAAGATTATTAATTTTAAATTTGAATAAAATATATTATGCAATTTTAAATTTAAATTTAAAATAACTAATTTAATTGTTATATAATTATCACACCTTCTATATCATTATCAAATTAAAATTATCATATTTTAAGATAAGTGGCAAATATATTTTTTTTTTTCAATTATAGGGATTTTCTACTTAATATTTATTATTTAGTGTGGAATTTAAATTAATATTCAGTTATAAAATATGGTGAATTGTTATATATACGTAATATTCCCTTTATCAGCCGTTGGATCTTCATCCAACGTTCGAACGTGCGAGTAATCCCCTTCGACTCCACACTTCCATTCCTCTAATAGCCGCCAATGCGCCTCTGGCCTTCGCGCCAAAATTTCACGCAGGTTCCCGGCAAGACCTCAAGGCTCGATCGATCGATTTCAATCTAATGGCTTGCCCTGGTTATCACTCACCCCAGTTCTCAGAGGTTAGCTATCTTCCCTTCTATAATCTTTCTTTCTACGCTGCAGAATCTCTGACCGCTCATTGTTCGATTGAATCCTTTCTGTGCAAGATTTCATCGATATATCTTACTAATCTGAGCTAATGGTTACTTTGACTGAGTTTTGATTTATTTAAGCATTTCGCCCTAGATAATGCATGCGGCTTGGGTGGTTTCTGAATGCGATTCGACTGAGTCTTTTTTTTTTTCAATTTGTATTTGGATGGTTGAATGCAATTTATTTGCAAGAGGTTGGCTAAGTTATGCTGCGAGCCGTGTTAGGAGTTGATCCATTAACTGTCATGTAGCTTTGTATGATATGGAATTTTCGCCCTCTTGAAATTGATAATATGAAAAAAGCAAATTTATTATAATCTTAATATATTTTTTTTTATTAATGGTAGATATTTATGAAAATTTTAGTATAAAATAAATAAATAAAATGTTTTATGAAAATTTCTAATATGATTTTTGGCTGTTTACTCTCACAACAAAGAATATTTTTTTGACAGTCTCTCAAAGTTAATGAAAAACTGGTACTCCTGAAATCAAATTATCTTTGACATGAATAAAAGTGATCAGAGTTTTCTTAAAAACAAATTGGCTATAAGTATCCAAAACTAATTTTTTTTCATAGTGGCATGAACGACCTGTGAAATTAAAAAAGAAAGATACATATTCATTAAATGAAGAAAATTATTTTCTATTTGTAAGATATATAACATCAAAACATTTATTTGCAAGAAAAAAAAAAAGTTATAACTTCTATGAATATGATTACTTATATATTCTTACTAAAAATTAACTCAGGATCCTGAACCTTCTTTTAGTGTTTAACTTATCACTGTGATAATGAGAAGAAGATAGTTATATATATATATATATATATATATATATATATATATATATATATATATATATATAATATATATATATGTAACATCTTCCAAATTAATTTAGTAATGGATCACTTATTAAATAAAAAATCAAAAGGGCTAAACAGCTCATAAATTATGATTCAAAAGGTTCAATTTGATGGCCTACTTAATCAATTTGAATCAGAACACGCTAGAAAAATTTGAATATGTTTACTAAATTCAAGTTAACCTGAAAACTCAATAGTTTTAATACAAAATTGTGCTTTAAAACGATATTGTTGAACAAATATATGGTGCATTTCAAAATACATGGCACTATGTATTTTTTGTAAAGCAATATAATTATCATTAGTTAAATATTTAGGTTTGTGACTTTGCATTCACGGTTGATTTAAAAAAAAAAAAGGTGCTGTGGAGCTTCCGTTTAGATGATTTAGAGGAATCACTAGAATTTTTTTTTTTAAGAGTTTTGGAGTTTTGTTGCCAATAACATCATTTTTGTAATAAGGATTTTGGAGTTTTGTCATCCATGACAATATTTTTTGTAACAAGTGTTTTGGAGTTATGTATGATCTTCTATTTAAATTTTGCTTAATAGAAAATATTCTTTTATTTAGTATTCGACCTTATTATTTAATAGGTTAATTTTTATTTTGGTTTTTATATTTATTATAATTTATTAAATGATAAAATAGAGCAATATATATAATGTAATCTCACATATACTTGTACTATCTAAATATCCCCACATTTAACTTTGATGTTAACTCTAACTATTGTTTTTGGCCTTGGGATAAAATTGGATCAAGTTTCAATAGCTGAGGGACTAAATTGGGGCAGTGTGAAAGTTTGAGATTAAATTGGGTACTTGCTAATAGTTGAGGGGCTATTTTAGATATTTTCTCTTTTTGGCGGCCATGTTATGCTGTTGTTTCTATTTTATTTCAGGACCCAGTTTGGCTCCCTGCTTGGCTTCAGCCATATGAGCATCTTGATAATGGATTTCATGACGATTGCCAAGAACATGTAACTCCACTTGTGGTCAAGGTGAGTGTTTTTCTTGCTTTTATTGTGCAATGCTTGCTTATCTTGCTTAAGTTATTGGAGCGTCCATTGTGGAATGAAAGGGTTTTTTTTTTCTTCTGTAGTTCTGATTGTTTACTGATGAATGAGTTGAGATTTATGTTTTTCTACTTTCTGCATTTGTGTGGTATCAACGGACATGTTTTCAATTTTAGTTGCTTCCTTTTTTAATGATGTCATTGGTGATTCCTTTTATAGTTGGCAGATTGCTCTGTGATGGCAGAATGCCCAAGTTTTCTAGTTTCTATTTACTCTAAAAGCTCATGAATTTTCTGAACTTGAATATGCACTTCTCTCCGGATTATCACCCTAGTAGGTTTTGCTTGACGACAGACATAATCTTATGAAACAGAAAAATTTTCCCTTTGAAAACACATGATGGATTCCATCCAATTACACTGGCATTCGGATCCTCAAATCGATACATGCAAGCAGACAAAATGCTAGGAAGAATAAATGTAAAATAAAGTCACACACATGTTTTAATAACCAAAGGCACACATGAATTACTACCACATCAAGCGCTCATACATCTCAAATAGTTTTCTGCTCAAGCGATTTGCTTTCAAACAAAACAAAATGTTCTAACTTAGTGCATGTCATAGGTTTTATAAGTGCTTTAAGTGATATACACATCAGTCGTTAAAAGCAACCTGTAGATGTCTCAAATGATAGCACGTTCCTGTGGATGAAACATTTTCAAATAAAACAAGAGATCTTTGACTGTTTTTAAGAGATTCTAGAATTCTTTTGATGGAATGTATTGCTTCTTCAACCTTTTAAAGAGATTCCACCATTCTTATTCTCTAGATGACAGCATGTTGTCCAAGCAGAATTGATGTAGTTTGTTGTCTATCATTTGACGGGGAATTATCTAGAGAGATGATTTTTTTCTGTATTTTTATTTTTTATTTACTAGGAATTAGCAAATTTTTACATCATTTCTTATTTTCACAAGAATTACCCTATAATAAGCCAGCAGAGGTAGTTTGGACTTTCATTTACAGGCCATTTTAATAAATAGTTCTCTATGCATTTTCCAGTAAAACCTAGTTATAAACAGTTGAATGAACTTAGCAACCTATAATTTTAGCTACCTAGTTTCTGGTTGGAGGATTTAACATCTTTATCTTATGGATTCATTGTTTGGTATCTTTTGTTTTGTTTCATTCATTTTCCTGTTTTTTTTTTTTTTTTTTTGGTATATCATTTTACTGCCTAGTTTGTTTCCTACTCTGTCACCTTCATCACATGTAAATGAGAAAACTGTTTTCCAAAGCGCATTTATTTTTAAGACTTTTTACCAGAGTTTCCCTTCATTTTATATCTTCCACTTCTGCCATCTTGTTATGCAGAATATTCTGCATTCACTACTAACTCAGGCAAAAAAAAAAAAAAAAAAACTGATAATAGGAAATTTCTCTCTCTCTCTCTCTCTCTCTCTCTCTCTCTCTCTCTCTCTCTCTCTCTCTATATATATATATATACACGCGCGCGCTCGCACACACACAAACAAAAAAATTGTGGGTCCTCTATCGTAACATGGTCGGGGTGATTGGTTGATTATTGCATGTTTTCATGATTGCATGACTTGATAAATTATGCATGTTTGTAATGTTCGACCATTCTCAGGAATTACCAATGCTTGTTAGCATGTGTCAAAACGAAGATTATTGCTGCCTTTTGGTACCTTCTGTTGTACAAACAAATTGATTGGGTGGCAGTGAACATTTTGCTATGACCAGGCCACTATGAAGTTTCCATTAATATCAGTGAATCGTTTTTTTTTTACTTATTGACCTACCTAGTTTTGATCATGTTCAGAAATGTCAATCTTTAGAAGAAAGTTTATACAAAGGGGATAATGCTCAGTTAACTACAACTGGAGGTGCCAAATATACTAGCTGTCACTTACATTTATCTGGCGATGATGATCAACGAGTTGGAAGTGTTTCTTGTTCAAATGTAAGGCTCACTGCCGATTTAGTAAGCAGCAAGTTGTGTATGGTTCTTTTTCGGTATTATGCATGTTTACATAATAGAAATTAGGCTTCGTTTGGGACGACTTTTTTGCTGCTTCTTAGAACAACATTTTAGTATACAAATTTTATTTATTTTTTTTAAAAAACTACTTTAAGAACAGGAAAAAAGCCGTCCCAACTGAAGCCTTAATTTTCTTAGGTCATGCTTGTAGACTTTCTCACCAAAAATAATTCCTTTTTCAAGCTGACTCACCTTTTCAAATAATGTAATTAATTAAAGAATACCTTTTCTTAATGTGCTAGACTTTGATTTTTGTCCTCACGTCATTCATATATGACGTAACTTGTTGCATACATTAATTTTTTTTAACCCTGCATATATGTTAGTCCAAATTTATGATTTTCTAATTGCCAATGCATCACAGTTTGTATCATTTCTCACGGTTAATACTAATGCTTGGAATATTTGTGTAGGAAGATCTCTCTTTGCTTCAGTAATATTTCCCAAAAAAAAAAAAATCTTACAATTCCAGACTGTAGTCAGTTGATATATAATTTCCTCCTCTTCGGTTTGAACTTTTGCTTTTCCAGTATTGTGTTGAAGCCAGAATATTGATTTATCCTGGCCTGTTTTAGAACATAAATAGAACTGTAAGAATAATCATCATATTTATATCTTTGTAAGCAATGAGCACCCTAGCATACTTGTCCACATATGAGAAACCTCTAATGATTTGAAATATTGCAAAATGTTTGTAATTTTGTATATCTAATGCATTATCCTTATGAACTAAACATTTATGGTACTTGATGTAAAACGTACATGCAAGGATGATCCAAGTAATCAGAAAATACGGAGTTCCCGTGACTGTAGGAAGGCTTGGGAGGAAGTATGTGTTATCTAAGAACCTTCCTGAACGTGTGATAAGCAACCTAGAACATCCGGGCAGCATTTGAAGTCCTTCCAAATGGCTGGACAGCAAGAAAACATGTGCAAACTTCCCTGGACAGCGAACCAAAACTTCAGACAGCTGGTACGAAAGTTTGGACAGCACGCCTTGACCTTAGGAACCTTGGCAGCACCTCTAGGGGTAATCGGATCTCAGGACAGTGCATAAAATCTGTCCAGAAAATTCTGGACAGCAGTTTGGCATGAAGAACTGTTGCGTTCTGGCTTTTTGGATGCAGAAATTGAAAGAGTATAGCAGGAAAATTTGGGAATAACAATGGGAAGTCTTGAGATTAATTTACTTGCCTAGGTGACAAGATTAATTAAATTCCAAATCAATTTGGGGGAGAGAATGAAAATCTGAAATTAATTTTCAGATTAAGTGGAATTGACGGGATGAATTTGAATTTTAATTCAAATTTTAATGGGGAGAATTAAATTGGATGAGAGGGAATTGTGGGAGGCTTAATGAGGGGGGCTATTAATGAAATTGGAGAGAGAAAGCTTATGGAGAAGGGCCAGCCATAGAGAGATGGGAGAGGGAAATTATGACTAATTAAGTGGGGCCCACACATTATTCAAAGCATTAAAGAAAATCTGAATTAAAATTCAGATTTTATTTCAAAGAGGGGTTTCATAATTTAAGTGCTAGTATTTGGAAAGCTTTAGAATTTCAAATTTGAATTTGAAATTCAATTAATAGGTCTCTTAATTACTTGACCTTATTTTAGGGAAGCAATTAATGCCCTTTTGAAATTTGAATTTCAAACATGTGTGTTGGGTGAGGGGGGGTGGGGGGTGGGGTAGAGGAGTTTCCAAATAGGTAGTGAATATTAGGAAAGAAAAATAATAACTCCAATTTGATTTATGTTGAAATTGGATTCATGAAAGAAACTTTCTTAATTTGGGATTCCCTGTATTAAAAGAATTTGAAATTCGAAATTTGAATTTCAAATATGATGGAGTGGTGGAGAGAGGGCCGGCGGGTGGAGGGTTGGAGACCGGTGGCTTGGCCGTCCAAGGAGGCCGGCGGAGCTGCCGGTGGCGGGATCGGCCTGGGGTGGTTGGCGGTGGACTTATGGGGGCCGGTGGAAGGGAATTTGGGAGGAAGAGAGTTTGGTTAGGTAGAGAAGAAATAAATTGGGTTTAGGAAAAAAGAAAATTCGGAGCTACAAACCTCGAGCAACACCTTCAATAGAACTTACAAAGAGATTTACAAGCGCCACTTCCTCAAGAACATACAAAGAGATCTTGGGAATCTCGGAACTCACAAAGAGTCCTTCTCCTCTCATGAACTCACTAAGAGATCAAACAAGTAGAATAAAATTTCATTAACAATTCATCATCCCATTACACAAGAAAGAGACTCTATATATAGGCCTAAGAAAATAAAAAGACACATATGCCCTTAGGGCTTGCATAGGACGACCCTCTTAAGTGGGGTAAAAACGAAAAATTTATAATAAAAATTTAAAAATTACAAATAAAATATAAGATAACGTGGGACGATGACAGCCGTTGATCTTCATCTCCTCGGATAGACTTGGACGATTGGATGTCTGCATCAGTACTATTGTGTCCTTATCACACAATGTCAATTTGAAACATCTCCAGATGCCAAACACCCCTTCTCCTGCCCCTTTGCATTACTGCAAGGAGAAATCTTTACATTTTTCTTTTCATCTATCAGCTAGCAATTTTCTTAGTAAACTGCAAAAGTAGCATGTGCAAGGTTTAAAACTCTAATATTCAAAGTTTTTTGCTCATAAATATAGATAAATTTTGAGCAAGTGAAAGAAGCATTATATATATATATATATATATATATATATATATATATATGTTTGTGTGTGTGTATATATAGAGAGAGAGAGATAGAGAGTTTTTTTCTCTTCATAGGAAGTTGTAAACGAAATTCAAATTCAACTTTGGGATGATATTTCAGCCATCAATGTTTTATTCCTGTAATAGTAACTTTCTTTTAGTAGTCGAGTCATTTGACCGCCTTAAACCTTTTTAACAATGGGCATTAATAATTTTAGGACTTTATTGGCCATCCCAATAGATGTTCCCCTATACATTTCTTTCGATAATCTACTTTGGGTAGAGTATAACACTTCTCCATTTTCTCATCTCCATAATCTACTTAGAATAATGCTCAATCCACTCAATACTGTGTATAACTGATTTGCAAATCAAAAATCCTCTCCAACGCCTTAATGATGTCACGTGTCGGTCATTATCACAATCAATTATTGAAGATCTTTTCTTTTTTCAGGCAATTATTTGGATGTCTTCCTTCTTTAGAGTACATTATTCCAGTATGTTCACGATCGCTCCCAAACATGCTCGCGCTCAAATCGCAGTCGCCCAAACCCGCTCGCTGCTCTTGCCACCTCGCTCAGCCTACTCGCCCGATCTCTATGTTTCGTTTGTTTTATTTAGAGGACCGGTTCAATCTTGAACCGGTCCAGCCTTATCATAAAGTTTTCCCAACAAGATTAGGATATCGATATTTTAAAATTATTAATTTCTTTGTAATAGCTATTCTTTTGTGATTATGATGAAGCTTTTACTAAATTTAAATTATTTTGGTACCCGATGAACGCATTTTGGCTCACTGGAAATTATGTTCTCCCCAGGCTATGCAATTCTATCTGCATCTTTCTTCAGAAAGTATTTCAAAAGTATCATCTGACCAATATAATGAAATTCCTCATTCGTGGAAGCATGAAATGAGCAAATGTTTATCTAAGAAAAGTGTTTCCAAAAACCCTGCAATCGCTCCTGGTTTGGCCTGTCGGTATTCATGCGAGGATCCATCCCCAAGATTTAATAATTCACCAGCAACCTTTAAGAAAAATGTGCCATGTGAACCAGATACAGATCAACTTATCAAAACTAACCAGAATATTCAGCAAGAATGTCACGAAAAACTTGATGGAGGCCTCAAGAGTACAGTTGCAGATGATGTGGTTGAGCTCTCCATTGCTGCTTCTGAAGCAGTGGTTATTTCTGAAATGATGTCTAGTTGCATGCAATATGAGTCTTTTTCAGATGCAGCAATTATTGAAATTGCTCTTCGTGTAAAACATGCCCGAAATGAATGTATGTTGGAAACTGCCCAGACATCTTCAGTTGCAGATCCGGATGATATTGATCAGCTTTCTGACTTGGATGAAAATTCTATGTTTGATGCATTTGAAGATGTTGGTATAACGGTTCAGAAAGTTGCTGAAACTTCAGGAAGCTCATTTGCTTGTACAAAATCTTCCAATAGTGCTCAAGGTTCAGTTACCAAACAACCGGAGATGTTAAAATCTGATTCATCATATACCTGCAATGTTTTAGCTGGCGATCTTGGAGATGAGCGAAAAGCACTTCCAGAAATTACTAAGGGTGTCTCTCGTAAAACAAGTTCCCAAATATGTTCTCCTTTAGACTTCAAGCTACAATCAAATATCATGCACTTAGAATTTTACCGTTATACTCAACCAAAGTCCTTGCACAATCTGCCTCTTGATTACTCTATACCATCTTTAAAAGATCATGCACGAAAGCAGGAGCAGAAGCTTCACATTAAAGATGCTTTGCCAGCAAACCAGTTGGGCTTTATGGAGCATGATTGTATGCAAAAGGTAAAGTAGATAGTGAACAAGAGTCGTTAGTGTTGCCAATTCAGTTCATAATGTTTCTTTGTTTAACAACGTGTTATATTCAATCATTAGCAACCTGATTCTAAATTTAACCTATTTTTTGAAGGGTGGAATGGTTTCACAGCCGAGTAATGCAAAGGTCAAAAAGAGCTTAAAGTTTTTTAATTGGGAGACCAGCTTCCTTTCGGAATCCATGGATTCTTTGGATCAAGAAGTATCACAGATAAAGCCATCAGTTGAACTTACGGTAGTTTCTTCTTCAGAAACGGCATTGCAAGTGTCATCTTCTGACTTTTGCAAGAAACAGGAGCATAATCATGAAGCACCACTTTCACAAGATTATTCTAGGAACTTATCATCATCTGATCCTTTATGCTCTGTTGTTCCTTGCAGTATTTCTACTGGAGTGAATGTTGGTTATGAAACCAAACTTGCAATTGATGGTTTTGAAAAGTCCAACAATCCAATGACTGTCATCTACTCAAAATTTTTAGATGGAATTTCTACCGTGCAAAATAATATTATGTTTCCAAAACCGTTTATTGAGAATAGAGAGTTCATTCTATCTAAGACCAAACTTGCGCAACCTAATGTCCCTCATCGCAAACAACTGAATTCACTCAGGCCTTACAGCTTGGTGACAGATAGCCATGAAAAAGCAGAGGGAAGTAATTCTCCATGTATACAGCTTCCACTGCATGGCATAAATGGTGCAGTTATGCAATTGCCTAGCGAAAGGGTTGTTGAATGTTCTAATAAAAATGATATTGTGCTGCCAGGAAAATGCCTGGCTGCAGGTAAATCAAACAATGAAGAGATTCTTGGACAAAATAAAATTGGAGCGCCATCTTTGGCCATTCGGGGCAATGATAATGTTGACACACAAACAGCTGTGCATAAAGATGCATTCTCATCTCCCATACTGGAAGGTTTTAAAGTAACTATAGGTGGCGATAGGCATGAGAGCATGAAAAGATTGTCTACGTCATCTTCAGGGACATACAGACCAGATGATTCAACTAAAAAGGCTTGCTACATGAGTGAAACAATCAGCAAATCTCATATCCTTGTACAGTCAAATTTACACTCATTTCCTGAAGAGAAAAAATGTAAGAAAAAGAGAGTCCGATTTCAGGAAGCTGTCTACAATATGGGGCCTAAGGCTTTCAACTTGCAGTCTAAACGCATAAAACACTGTAATTTTTCATCATCGTTTTACCATTATCAAGTTCACTTGCTAGATTCAACAGTTTTTTCGGATCTAATCTTTTAATTGCATGTTCCTAAATTCTCAATGCTTCAACGCTTGCAGGTTCATGTTCTGGGACGCCATACAAATCTGAGTCTAGATGGTATCATAAGCACAATTGCTTAACTAGTGATAGTGCAGTAAGAAACAATGGAATGATACTTCAGGGTCTAGAATTTCTTTTGACTGGGTTCCCAAGTTACAAGGCAAAGGATATTGAAGAATTAATTAGAAGGCATGGTGGTTATGTTCTTCCAAATATACCATCAAACTTTCCATATTTAAATGGAAAGTCTATAAGGTCAGCTAGCAGGAAACTTCCTGTTATCCTATGTCCAAAGAAGGTATATGTATGCGGGTATTTCACCCCAAAAAATTAAATAAATTAAAGAACTTGTATAGTGCTCTCAAGCTATTTGCTTGAATGAAAAAAAATTATCACTTCTTTCAAATCTGAAAAAAATGCATATCCTAATAATCTATTTTGTTGCGTTGTTAATAGAAATCTGTATGGTAAGTCTGATGGGTTGGATACTCTGAGATAAAACTTTTGCTTGCTTAGCATTTTCCCTTTCTGATAGCAGTTACTCTTGTATGGTTGGAAATAGAATTTGTGTGCGATTCTAGTTTTAGTACTCTGTAGATTTCTTCAGTGTTGTGCTTATAGCTTGCAATGTTATTCTTTAAACAAAGCAACTTAATTGGGTTAAAAAGGAGGTGAACTGCATTAATTTTACAATAATTTCGCCAATGATTTTACTCGTAACTTTCAGTAGTTTGTTGCGTTTGGTTTATTGTTTTATTTGGTGAAGTAGTGACTGTAGTTATTTTCTATTTTTGTGTTATAATTTGTTCAGAACTTAAGATTATGCTTCATTTGTTTATTCCGAGTGTAGGAAAGTTTTTTTATAGCCTGTTTAGGTATTATAGTTATTAAATCAGAGAATCATCATTATTAAACTTATCCTATGTTTTTAGGCCTGGTTTTTAGGAATGTTTGCATTTATTCTTGTGAGTGCCTACATTAAGTGCTAAGAAATTTATAATCTTACACAAAATTTGTTAGTATTCCTTTGATTTAAATTGAAGAAGATGAAGTTATCATAGTTGCAACTGTTCCAATTGTTTATGATGTTTGGCATCAATTTGTTCAGTTAGTTCAATATTTATGCAATCTTTAATCTCAATATCATGTTGTTGATTGTGATCTAAGAAATAAGAGTTACGTGTGGATCAAGTTTCATCAATTTTTGTGATGATTTTAACCATTCATCAAGATGCTAAAAATAGCGCAAAGATAATCCGACGACATATGGAAGTCATTTAAAAGTGTAGTTTAACTCATGTGTTTCACTAGTTAAAACAATCATCTATTAGCAAGATATTCCCAACAGCTATTGTATTTGATTAGAAACTATTTTAAAATCTACAATAGGAGTCATCTACAGTGAGTTTTGTTATACATCCAATTGATGATATTTAAAAAATTCATAATTGTTCATGTCACTAGTTTTTAATGATTTTAGGGTAATTGACTTATATTTATATGAGATGTGTTGTCACCACTAAACATGCGCTTTTTAGCAAATGAATCATTTTTTAAGTACACTAGTTTTTAAAACTGACACAAGTTGGTTTCACTCTTTTAACAGAATTGATTTGCTATTCGTTATATGCAGGTCCAAACTACTAAATTCCTCTATGGATGTGCAGTTAATACTTTCATGCTAAATGATCACTGGCTTGAGGATTCAATACAAGCTGGCACTGCATTACCACCAGGAAAGTAAGTTTCGTTTCCTTTCTCAGTAACGTTCTCAATATTTTCTGTTTTTGGAAGTATACTTGATATATCATCCATCATTAATTCTGCCTTAAAGATTTTCTCACAATGTATGTGCAAGAAATATTACTTTTCTGCTCAAAAAGCTATTAAAATTACAAAAAAAAAAAAAAAAAAAAATACGAAATTGCATTTAATGGCTCAAAGAAGTGTTTGTATATCATGACCCACAACGACTCCTCTAGGTTAACATGAGACGAATAGTAAACATCACTACTCCTCTGTACATACTATGACTCTTTATCTATGAAACGATTAAACTGTTGACTGTTCCGTTGAATACATTATAACATTGTTTAACTCGGAAGCAAATTTCAATCAATAATCAATCATTTATCTACAGAGCTACTAAGATAATTTCTGGATCCTAAGTAAATCATCAAAATTTATGTAAGCCATAACTGATATACATACTAAAACTTTAACTTACTACAAAATTGTACGCCAAAACTGTACACCAAAAATGTGATGGTTTGACCCCTTTTCGGGTTCTACCTTGTCCTTTCTCCTACCTGCAATAATATTTAATATAATAAGATATGAGTAAAATTCAACAAGATAAACAATTTAAAGACAGAAAGCAATTAACATAAAAGTTTACTTATATATTATATTATGTGTTTGTTGTAGTCTTGGTATAAGAATACCTAAATTAACATCTGATTACTTCACAACCAAACTATCTAATTAGAAATACTTAAGGGAAAACATTAGAGTTTCAGACATTTATCATATTTCATAAATTATTAACAATTATGTATAAACGTTTTTTGTTGAGTGCATATAAAATATACAATTCCTTTTTCATCTTTAGAACGCATTATGTAGACAAGTTTCTATGTTAAAGACATCTCATTCATCTTTATTAACATCTATTGATTCATTAGGCTCCTGTTGAGTTAGAGCATAAACTCGAGGTCGAACATTCTGTCTTGATTGATTTTGTGTTGGAGCTGAAACTAATAGTTCTATCATCTTCTGTTTGTCAAAGCTCTTCTGCAAAGGTGTCTCACCTGATCTCAACTCTCCTGAATTCCTTTGAATCAATGCAGGGCAATATTTTGTTATATGTCCAAGCTAATGACACTAGTAGCAAGTGTTGGAGCCCATCAAGCATTCACTGTTATGAAATCTGCCACACTAACACAAGCATCCATAACTCTACTGGTAGCTATACTATTGACTCCACTAGGGCTAAACTTGAGTTTCTATCCATTTGATCCTTCAATTTGTTTGCTTTGGATATTTTCTTCAACACTCTTCCTTTTATACTCTCTCTTCGCTTCTTAGTGATTTGAAAGTCAATCTCCACCCTTCTTGCTCTTTCTATCAATACTAAATAATCCTCGATTCCTAAAGGTATTAAAGGTTGTCTAATTACATCTTTTAGAACAGATAGGAATTGATAATATTTCTCTTATATTGTTGTAATTAACTGTGGTTCATATTTGGATATGGTTGTAAATTTTGCTTCGTATTGCATCACTGATTTGTCTCCTTGAATCAATCTTATAAATTTGTCCTGCATCTACCTCCGTGCTGACATAGGTATGAATATGAGAAGTTCCACAAAGACTTCCTAGTTGACCAATAAATTTGGAATATCTCCTAGCCTGTTTTTGTGTTGACCTCTCCACCATCTTTCTACTTCTTCATCCAAAACAAATGTAGCGAGAGGCACTTTCCTTTCATCAGGACATGACATGTTATCCAATATCTTCTCTATATGAAGCAACCAATTCTTTGCCTCAATTGGTCCCTCATTACCTTTGAATAGTGGTGGTCGCATGTCCTAAAACAACTTCAGATTTTTATCCATTCCAACTCCAGGTTGTGATCTTGATTCCTGAAGCAGTTGGGACATAGCCATCATCATCTGGGTAAATGTATTGGTGTTCACAATCAATTTAGTTGGTACTTCTTCTCCTTCCATATTTCTATCAGTTACTTCTTCTTGATCAGCCGCATACCTGAAGTATTTATATAAAAAAATTAATTATACTATAGAATATCTAAATTCTTCCTAAATAATTTCATAAATCATTTATATGGCTATTTCATTACGATGCAAATTTCTAAAATATTCTTTGGGCTTTGATACCACTTTTGTCACGACTCGACCCAGAGGCTTGAATTAATGAGGTAGGAACATACGGTCGGACGGTTGGGTTAAATTTTCAATCAATTTAAAAGTATCTCAAATAAGCTGGAAGAGCTACTAGAACTTCAAAATTTTGAAATAAAGTTAAATATTATAAATACCTTTCTTTTGATGCGCCGCACCTACGATATACATTATCTTCTTTTCTACTCATTTTAAGCTTAAAAAAAATACTCTTTTCCCAACCAGGACCATAAAAGGGTGTGCTCCATCAGTCAACATGCACATATAAGCATATCCATCTAGCCATTTCATTCATATTACATTCCTTATGTCACGACCCCAAGATCTAACTTGGAAAGAATGTCAATCAATTTCGCAACAATTTACCAGAGTTATCTATAAACCTTCAGTAAGCAATCTATCAAACATCTATAAAATTTAACCATCAATATACAAGTCGATTCACATCTCAAAACATCATATATAATACTCAGGAACTAAACTATCAATACAAGTAGAGAAATCTATCCTGTCCTGAGTACAAAAGAATCATCAATCGATCAAAAGAACTAAAACCTGTCGATCTGGATCAATTCCTATCTCCTGCTCCGAGCCCTGACCTGAAAATATCAACCACATATAATGAGCTTTACAAAGCCCAGCAGGTCACCTAATACCTATAACTGGAATCAAAGCACGGCGATGCTATCGATATGCATGTCGGTCAATCACAGTCAATCAATCTATATCAATCAATGGTCAATGAGTCTATGCAGTGGAAATCAAATCAGAAATCGATACAATCCGAAAATCAATAGTCAATAAAACCAGTCGATGCAGCGGCAGGCAAATCAATCATTTCAATTCAATCAATCAATCAATATCCGTCAATCAAATCAATACAGTCAAATCAATAAAATCAGTCGAGAAAAGCAATACGGAACAATGAATCTATACGACAGTCAATACGGTGCAGAACAGTAGCAACAGCGAGTCTATAAAATCTATAGGCAGCAATATCAATGAATCGGTAGGCAGTAGTACGATGTCCATGTTCAAGCTATCAATACAGTATCTATATCTATCAATGTCCATATCAATGCTCAGTAATCAATGCTCGGTAATCAATCGATGAAATCAATGAATCCGATCAATCAATAAGGCAGAAATCGATAAAGCAATAAATCCGTAAATCAATACAGTAAACATGCATTTCAATACTATATACTGAACAAGTACAAACTACTGGCTATGTTGCTGTTGTAGATTCGTACATTGGTTCTATCAATAAGAGTCGTCACTCTTTTCGCCCGTCGGCATATCAATAAACTCCTTATGTCTCCCTTCAATAATCAATAATCAATGTTTAAAGGAAAGCCCGTCGGCCCACCATCCTGTACAGGTATCAATATCAATCTTCAACCAATGTTCAACCAGGTTCCACTTGCGATCAGTATCAATAGTCAATTCAATCAATAAGCAATCCAATAGTCAATATTAAAGCAATCATATCAATAATCATATTCATATCGATTCAATCTATCAATTCCAGACAATTCAGAAATCATACGAAAATCGGGCAGAATAACAGTAGTCTATCGAATTTACACAAAAATCCTGCAAAAGACACAAATTCCAAATCTTTCCAAATTACAGACGAAGATCTACGGCATCAATACAAAACTATTATTCTATAGAAACCAAGTCAGAAAACATCCTGAAAATTTTCTATTCGATAAAAACCGCGTAGAACCAATTCCGACCGATAAAATCTTCGTAGAATACAGTCAAATCGTGTGTAATAATCATATCTATAACATATCAGAAGTTGTGCGGTGAAAGTTGTGTCAATCTCAAATCGGGTCAATTATTCGACTACAAAAATATAAATCCGGACATATCTCGATAAAAATACAACATCTTTGAAAACAGAAACAGGGTTCGGAGTCCTTACCACGAGATCTTCACTTTTCCCAACAGCAGCGTCGGACGAAAAGCGCTCCGCGGTCTCCGAAAACCAGCTTTCCTCTTTTTCCTTTTCTCTTTCTCTCTCCTCAGATATTTCTCTCTCTTCAAAATATCTCATTTCTATATATATCCAGACTGATCGTCCTGGACGATCGAGCTTCGTCCCGGACGATCCATGAAGAGAAGAATTTCGTCCAGACGAAAAATCACATATCGTCCCTGGCGAAGGGTTCACTGACTTATTTTCGTCCAGACGATCCTGATTTCGTCCAGACGAACCAGACAGCCAAACAGGATTTTTCTACACAACCTGTACCGATCGTCCCGGACGATCCAACTTCGTCCTGGACGATTCTGGGAGGAAAATCCAATTCAGAGAGGAACAGTAAGGGAACGAGATATTACAATCTCCCCACCTTAGAAAAATGTCGTCCCGACATTTCCCTAAAGGTACGAAGCAAAACACGAAGCAAACCAAATCGATCAAAATCCAAATCCCAAAACAAAACTCGTCGAAATCCATACAAAACACACAATGCAATCAATCAAATGTCAATATGCAATGTTCATATGTCAATATCAATCGGTTAGTCAAATCAATCTTACCAGTAGAACCTTCTGGTCGTTGCTGATCCTCACGATGCTGTAAACTCTGTAGACTGTAGATGCGTGGCACCACTGGAGGAAGTGTAGGAGGTCGTGGTGCAACTGTCTCCCTCTGATCTCTGACAGCTCTATCATCTATCCGGTTCCCTGATCTCTCACTGTAAGTCCTCGGGCCAACAGTCCTCTGCTGTCCTGAACCCGTGCCAGAATCAGTCCGTCCACCCAGTCCTTTCTGAGGACAAGCTGCTGCTCTGTGCCCTTGCTGTCCACAGTGAAAACACTGTCCCGTCAATAGGTAGCACTGACCTGCATGTCGTCTACCACAGTGAATGCACGTGCCAGAACCACCAGACGATACTATCGATGCTGATCGTGATGCAGATCCCGATGCAGATCCCTTCGAACCCTCATACCTGCTTCTCTTCTCTCTATCTCTGTCTCTATAAGAATCATCTCGTCGTACCTCATCTCTCCTCCTTCTGGTATCCTCGTACCTCAGTACCGGTGTCGCCAGATCAATCTCTATCAATCGAGCTCGCTCCACTAGCTCAGAAAACTCATGGATCCGGAAAGGTACTAGTGGTTGCCTCAGCTCTCTGTTCAATCCGTGCAGAAATCTATAACACTTATCTTCAGGAGTAGGAATCAAGTGAGCAGCGTACCTCGCAAGTGCAGTAAACTCGGCCTCGTACTGCATCACTGACTTGCGGCCTTGCTCCAATCTCATGAAAGCTTCCTGCATCTGTCGCTGAGCTGACGGTGGTACAAACCACATCCTGAACACTGCAGTGAACTCATCCCAGGTGATCTCAGCATTTGTCTTCCCCTGGAATTTCTCTCTCTGCTGTCCGATCCACCATCTCTCTGCCTCACTCTCCAACATGAATACTGCCAATGGTACTTTTCTATTCCCCGGACACTGCATGCTATCAAAAATCTTCTCCACCCTCATGATCCAATCCTCAGCAGCCTGTGGTCCTACAGCCCCTTTGAACAACGGAGGCTTCAGCTTGTGGAACATCTGCAAGTGTCTGTCTACCTCTTCTTCCTTACTTCCACTCATCTTGCTCTGAGCGTCCCCCATCACATGTGCAATCGCAGTAGCCAACTGCATCATACTCTCTGAAGGCACTGGAGCTGCGCTGTGTTGCTCGTTTGGTATACTGGATTCTACTGGAGGATCCATATCTTTTTCACCTGCACAATTCAAAACAAATGATACACACATGCAACGATGTATGCCAATGAAGCTCTTAAAGCTACCCAATCTACCCAATCTCTCAATCCAACCCTACAACTCTGGTAACAATCCATTCTTCCAATAACACTGCTCTGATACCAACTTGTCACGACCCCAAGATCTAACTTGGAAAGAATGTCAATCAATTTCGCAACAATTTACCAGAGTTATCTATAAACCTTCAGTAAGCAATCTATCAAACATCTATAAAATTTAACCATCAATATACAAGTCGATTCACATCTCAAAACATCATATATAATACTCAGGAACTAAACTATCAATACAAGTAGAGAAATCTATCCTGTCCTGAGTACAAAAGAATCATCAATCGATCAAAAGAACTAAAACCTGTCGATCTGGATCAATTCCTATCTCCTGCTCCCGAGCCCTGACCTGAAAATATCAACCACATATAATGAGCTTTACAAAGCCCAGCAGGTCACCTAATACCTATAACTGGAATCAAAGCACGGCGATGCTATCGATATGCATGTCGGTCAATCACAGTCAATCAATCTATATCAATCAATGGTCAATGAGTCTATGCAGTGGAAATCAAATCAGAAATCGATACAATCCGAAAATCAATAGTCAATAAAACCAGTCGATGCAGCGGCAGGCAAATCAATCATTTCAATTCAATCAATCAATCAATATCCGTCAATCAAATCAATACAGTCAAATCAATAAAATCAGTCGAGAAAAGCAATACGGAACAATGAATCTATACGACAGTCAATACGGTGCAGAACAGTAGCAACAGCGAGTCTATAAAATCTATAGGCAGCAATATCAATGAATCGGTAGGCAGTAGTACGATGTCCATGTTCAAGCTATCAATACAGTATCTATATCTATCAATGTCCATATCAATGCTCAGTAATCAATGCTCGGTAATCAATCGATGAAATCAATGAATCCGATCAATCAATAAGGCAGAAATCGATAAAGCAATAAATCCGTAAATCAATACAGTAAACATGCATTTCAATACTATATACTGAACAAGTACAAACTACTGGCTATGTTGCTGTTGTAGATTCGTACATTGGTTCTATCAATAAGAGTCGTCACTCTTTTCGCCCGTCGGCATATCAATAAACTCCTTATGTCTCCCTTCAATAATCAATAATCAATGTTTAAAGGAAAGCCCGTCGGCCCACCATCCTGTACAGGTATCAATATCAATCTTCAACCAATGTTCAACCAGGTTCCACTTGCGATCAGTATCAATAGTCAATTCAATCAATAAGCAATCCAATAGTCAATATTAAAGCAATCATATCAATAATCATATTCATATCGATTCAATCTATCAATTCCAGACAATTCAGAAATCATACGAAAATCGGGCAGAATAACAGTAGTCTATCGAATTTACACAAAAATCCTGCAAAAGACACAAATTCCAAATCTTTCCAAATTACAGACGAAGATCTACGGCATCAATACAAAACTATTATTCTATAGAAACCAAGTCAGAAAACATCCTGAAAATTTTCTATTCGATAAAAACCGCGTAGAACCAATTCCGACCGATAAAATCTTCGTAGAATACAGTCAAATCGTGTGTAATAATCATATCTATAACATATCAGAAGTTGTGCGGTGAAAGTTGTGTCAATCTCAAATCGGGTCAATTATTCGACTACAAAAATATAAATCCGGACATATCTCGATAAAAATACAACATCTTTGAAAACAGAAACAGGGTTCGGAGTCCTTACCACGAGATCTTCACTTTTCCCAACAGCAGCGTCGGACGAAAAGCGCTCCGCGGTCTCCGAAAACCAGCTTTCCTCTTTTTCCTTTTCTCTTTCTCTCTCCTCAGATATTTCTCTCTCTTCAAAATATCTCATTTCTATATATATCCAGACTGATCGTCCTGGACGATCGAGCTTCGTCCCGGACGATCCATGAAGAGAAGAATTTCGTCCAGACGAAAAATCACATATCGTCCCTGGCGAAGGGTTCACTGACTTATTTTCGTCCAGACGATCCTGATTTCGTCCAGACGAACCAGACAGCCAAACAGGATTTTTCTACACAACCTGTACCGATCGTCCCGGACGATCCAACTTCGTCCTGGACGATTCTGGGAGGAAAATCCAATTCAGAGAGGAACAGTAAGGGAACGAGATATTACACCTTAACTTTATGAAGTAACGTAAAACATAACATGTTATGCATGCTCAATCATTTGATGTGCGAGAGATAAATAATTTGTAATGTAATTTGAAGAAGTAATAAGGTAAAGCATTTGTAATAACAATTAAATGCAATTAGAAATAATATAATTATTATAATGTAGAATTATGAATACTCACCTCAAAGTTGGATGCCTTAACAATTTATTTTAATAACCACTCCGTTGCAGATAGCTTGATACATATATAATTACATTATATTTTTTAATTTATCTCCAACTCATAATATTCTCTAATTTTTAACATTAAAACTACTCCAAAAAATCTAATGATTAAGTATTGTTTTATTTTTATTATATTTCTAAAAATAAAATATCTATTCGTTAAATTTAAGTTATAAATTGCTCATATATTTTTAATTATACTTTCTCTCTCTTTTTCTAAACTTACTATGAATTTATAATAAAACTTATCAGAATATTTACTCTCAAAATATATTTTATCAAAGTGTTAATTAAATTTTTTTCATAATATCATTATTATTTTCAAGTTTAATTCCAAAAGATATGTTCATAAATTTTAAAATAAATCTAAAATAAAAATATCATATTATCTTAGTTGATTAATATCATTAAATGACTTCTTATTTATCAACACTATCCATTTTAATCTAATACTTCTCAATTATAGTTTTTCATCATCTCACTTATATGTATAAATATTAATATATTAATCCTCTTCTTTTGTTTAAATATTTAATACAATTTTCATAAAAATTGTAATGAATAAATAACAAAACATACTTTTCTTCCTCTTCTCTATGCTTATCCTGCATGCACTCGGCAAGCTTTGTCGTAGGTGTCTCCTTTTTCTTCCGCTCCCTTCCTTCTATATTTCCTTCCCTCTTCTTCTTCCTCTCGGCTGATACTTTTTAGTTCCTTTCGTTTGTTTGGTTTAACTGGATGAAGCAAAATGAAGTTATCTCGTGTGAGGGGTCGTTATTTTTCGCTCGTGTACACGTTTTTTTTCGTTCGTTCACGTGATTCGATCATCCAGGCATGCTTACGCATGCGTGTGGCTTTGTCTGCTTGCGGTTCCCTTCCTTATCCACTCAGCTACTATAGCAGGTTGGTTCTGTTGAACTGGTCAGGTCCGGTTCAAACAATTATGTTGCTTCAATTTAGTCGTACCTAAAATTTGTGATTTTTACTCACAACAGGAAATTCAGCTATTATCAGCTGGTTTTTTTCGGCTTTCCGACGGTACCAAAACCAACGGTAAAAATCGCCTAAGAAACGGTTTACGGTGGCCTATTTCTGGCGGTTTTAGTCACCGGCGGCTTTCCCGCGGCGGTGACGGCCGGTAATTTTCGGCGATGGTAACGCCAGTGACCGCTAGTTAGCTTGGTCGCAAGTGTCTCCTTTTTCTCCTGCTTCTTCCTTCTATATTTCCTTCCCTCTTCTTCTTCCTCTCGGTCGATTCTTTTAGTTCCTTTCGTTTGTTTGGTTTAACTGGATGAAGCAAAATGAAGTTATCTCATGTGAGGAGTGGCTATTTTTCTCTTTTGTACTCGTTTTTTCGTTCGTTCACGTGATTCGACCGTCCAGGCATGCTTACGCATGGGTGTGGCTTTGCCTGCTCGCGGTTCCCTTCCGTATCCACTCAGCTACTATAGTAGGCTGGTTCTGTTGAACTGGTCAGGTTCGGTTCAAATAGTTATGTTGCTTCAAATTTGCCGTACCTAAAATTTATTGTTTTTACTACTAAAAGGATATGTTTCTTTTTATTTTGATGTTATACAGTAGTAACACATCATTGAACCTTTGAGCGAAGCAATTCTAAGTTATATTTCATGCCTAGGATACATGTGCGATCCAAAACTGTGAAGGTATGCCATTCTGATATGTCAACACATCAAGGGATATCGAGTCACGATTGTCAATTTTAGCAATATCTCGGGAGCTTTTTTGGTTAGTGAATTTGGATTTCTTTGAAATTAAAGGGCAATATCACCAATGTTATTATTAATTGTGGGTTTTTTTAATATTATTAGGATTTCATTTTTTGAGTTTCTTTTTAAATTTTGTAATTGATGGATTTCTTTTTAATAATTTATAGGTTCTTACGTTATGAAGACAATTATTTTGTTCTAATAGTTTTTCATATTTTAATTACAATTCTATTACTATTATTAAGAAAAATACTTTCAATTATTTTCAACATCATCGTTAGCCTCATCCAGATTATTTATGATATAGCCAATTTAGTTCACAAAGGCTCATCTGGGCATACACCAATTAGTAGAAGTCAATACTACAAATAAGAATTGGGTCCATTTTGAAGTCTTTCAGACCCTTTTTATTTATGCCGGAATTTCTTCTTTTTATTTATGCCTGAATTTCTTCTTTTTTTTTTATTTGAAGTAGGTTTTATTTAAAAAATAAAATTTTATAACCGATCAATAAAAAGAGTACAGCATCAAGCAATTTCTAAAAAACCAAAATAAGTCATAAGGTAACAGCAAAACAAAAGATCATTCGATGAATAGTAGAATCACAGAAGACTTTTAAAATGTCTTGCTTGAAGTTAAGAGTGGCGATACATCTTTTTTCTGTTTTTTCAATGTTTAGAAAGAGAATTTTGAACCTTTTGTCCAATTGCTCTTCTATAATAGAAGTGCTAGCATTAGAATGATCAAATTGCGAGCTAATCACCACTATCTCAATAGCAGGATAATCAGGAGCATAAATAACAGATAGATCCAAATCAACGAACTTACCTGTACATGGTGCAAGCTTAATATGGACCCTCACTAAACCCGAAACTATCATGTAGTATTTTAGGTTTATCTTATCTTGGATAAGATTAGGTTTAAATATGAATGTTTTTCATGAATGTATAGGATTAGATTGTCATTTAAATGTTTGAATATATAACTCTAATTCTATAAATGTGGATCCATGATATGTAATTAAACATTGTTGTTGATTGATTATTTAATGAATGCCAACCACTTGTGGCCAATCGAGCATTCTGTATTATTTAAAGAATTCAAGCCTAGCTTCTCATTAGAAGACCTAGTTTAGCTTGTTGTTCACTCGTTACTCCATGTGCTCATATCCTGTAATCAAACCCATGCGCATATATCTAATAACATATCGAATCGCTTGATCCCACATGACGGCCCTGCACTCGCTACTTAAACCCAACATCCAATGCTTTAAGGAAAGTGATTTTTAATTAAAATTTCTATGTACATATTCAGGCATAATGTTTTCAACTTGTGTTTTAAAACCATATTTTTCAGAAATTTTTGTTTCCTGTATTCTTAACATGTGCATATTTCTGTATGTGTCCATTTATCATATTGTCATCATTTGATTTATTACTTCTGCAATGATATTGGAAATTAACTGATTTTCTTTGGACAGGTATATGATGCAACCTATTCACGGCTCAGAGGGAAATAAGTTGATCATTGGGGAATCATTTTGGCGCAATAGTGGCATGCCCATATTTCATAAAGTAGGGATGATAATTCATGGAAAAGTGAAATTTTGTGCCAAATTCATGAAAATTGTAAAGGTAATTCAGCATTAAAGTGGCAAGAACATTTGATCCTTCGATCTGTAGTGTCATGGAAATTCTTTTATTGAAAAAACTTTATATTTTTTCAAGTTATTTAGTAACCCTCTGAGTGAACATTTAACATGGTAACAACTATATCATATTCCTCTCTTAGAATATTTCCATTTCAACTAATATGTGTAAGCCTGTTCAGTAGACTTGGCCAGTCTTATTGAATGCTTTTCTAATTGGTTATCTTATGTTTTAAGACTTAGGCTTCAGTTGGGACTGCTTTTTTACTGCTTCTTGAAGCAGCTTTCTAGTACAAAAAATTTAATTTTTATGCTAAAAAGTTGCTTCAAGAAGCAGGAAAAAAGCTATCCCAAACGAAGTCTTAATATAAAATGTTTGCTGTTATTTTTTCCTGCTTTTAACTAGTTTTACTTTGAATTTGCAGCATGGCGGTGGCCAGGTGTTCAAGTCCTTGCAGCGATTAGTGCAGAGCTTGAAATATGGAACGAATACATTAGGGGTTATTCTTGTTAAGAATGAAAGCAGTGTTTCACGTCACTTGAAGCATTGTGCATTGGAACAAGATATACCAACAATGGTTAGTGTTGCTACCACGTATACAAAATTTGTCATGTGTAGTCATAACCCCTTGAGGGCCTTAAATTTAGGGTTTATTATCGATTTGACTTGAAGCCGATTTGATCTTGGCTCAAGTTCAGCTTGAAGTACTTCCATTCAATCTTGAATTGAAGTTTTGTTATAGGTTGGTTTGATCTAATTTTGATTTTAGTAAAAAATCAATCTGATTTTGATTGATTTGCAATTAAATTCTTAGTCCAAGATGTATATACATACATGCATAGATACATGTGTATATCCATTCATATATATGTGAGTACGCATTTCAATCCAATCTTGGGCTCATTTGATTTTGGCTTTGTTTGGGACAACTTTCTTATTGCTTCTTAAAGCAATTTTCTAGTACAAAATTTTTGTACTAGAAAGCTGTTTTAAGAAGCAGTAAGAAAGCCGTCTTAAACAAAACTTTTATCTTGTATTTGCTCAATTCAAGTTTAATTTGAGCCAATCCTGTCACGTGTTGGCTTGTTGACTTCTATCCTAATAAAAAGTCATTCTAATTTTGAGCTATCTTAAAATTCATAGACTTATGCTTCATTTGAGATAGCTTTCTTACTGCTTTCTAAAGTAGCTTTTTAGTTCAAAAATTTGTTGAAAGCAAAAAGAAAGCAGTGGCCTAAAACTGTCTTATACGAAACCTTAAAATGCCGCAACTCATTTATTGAAAAGTAAATAATCACCGCTTTTGGAGGCCATCTTTTCATTCATTAATCTAATTAAATTTTCATTTCTGAATGTTTCCTTTCGACAGCCAGCCAGCTGGATCATAAATAGTTTATTTTGTGGGAAGCTGTTGTCTCCTAAGCGGGATCGTTGTGCACCGCTACACAGGATTAAGATGCCATCATTTCCTAAACCACAAGTTGATGTTGATATGAGTCAAGAAATATAAATTTCATGACAGTTCAGATGATGACAAGTTCTGCAATTTTATGACAGGTGAGATTTTTTTTTTGTATTTTCTTCTCTATGGTTGAAATTAATAAGGTATGATACTGTTAGATATCTCTTACATTTGTTTTCCATCAGATAGTAATTGTATGAATTGAATGTGCAGATCAGAAATAAAACATGTAAAACTGGATCAATTAAGCAAGATAGTGTCATGCCAGATTTTAGAAGCTGTGAGCTGACAGATTTCTCTTTTGTTCATGAATGCTTGCCTTCTTAGCATGAAGAGGTTATATTCTGAGTTTATCTTAAATTATTGGTCTTATGGTGGTTCCAGCCTTCCAACCATCTTGGAACATAACATAGAGATATGCTTAGTTTATATTCAGCTTCATTTCCAAAGATTCAGGTTTTGCTTGGGACGACTTTTTTTACTGCTTTTTAAAGCTGCTTTTTAGTATAAAATTTTTAATTTTTGTACTATAAAGCTTATTTAAGAAGTAGTAAGAAAATGATTCCAAATGAAGCCTCAATTCTTTTAATCCTTGGACTGCCCATCTTATCAAATCTTCTCAGAGTTATTGTCTCTATGGCTCTTTCACACATCAATAGAGGAGCACTGCATGCTTGTGGATTGTTACCACTGTCAACGCAACCCATCCTTTTTTTCTTCAACATAAAATGGAATAGCACACTTTGTTAGGGGCTCAGGCTTAGCTTTCTTACTGCTTTCTAAACAGCTTTTTACTATAAGAAATTTTAAGTTCAAAAATTTCTTATACTGAAAAGATGCTTTAAAAAACAATAAGAAAGCTGTCCTAAGCTAAGCCTCAAGCTTCTGTGCACCATTCTCTTTTTTATGATGTCCAATCCTTTACTTAAAGTTCTAGTTTGGCTATTTGTGGTGCAAACAATCTATTATTTTGCATTGAGCTCGACACTTCTTTCACTTATTATGTTCAACTAGTTTTTTTTTTTATTAGTATGTAAAAATATAAAATTCTTTGATTGGTTTATGTATTTGAGCAACCTTAATGTATGATTTGTGAAATGTAGAAAATAACCTTCAAAGTTTTGTTGTTGTTGTTGCTATTGTTGTAATTAGTCACTTTATTATTAATCATATCTATTAAATTAGAAAATTGTATAAATGTTGTAATAAATCATATCTATTAAAGTGTGATAGTTATAAAAAATTAGTATTCAAAATTTTTTCAAAAGGGAAAAATCTACAATATTTACAATGGTCTTAGAAAATTTTAATTTTCTCATTGTAATTTTATGATATGATTTCACAAAGAACTATAATTACTTCAAATGGATACTAAATCATAATATATGCTTTCATTCTAATTTAGTTCATTTTATTAATTTTGTTATTATTACCATAATAAATAATTTCATTATAATTTAGTTCATTTTATTAATTGTGATATTATTATAAGAAATAATTATGATTATTTATTTATTTATAATTAAAATAAATCTTAGCACAACTAATTAGAGTTTATTTGAGGCATTTTTTTTATAATTTGCTTTCTAGGTGGGTGTTATTATTGTGTTTGGCTATAATTTTCTTATTAATTATTTTAAGAAATTTTTAAGTTGGGAAATCATTTTTTTTGAACAATTTTTTGAAAATTACTAGAGTATGGTAGCTCTAAGAAAATTACTAGTTGTTCTAAAGGATTTATTTGAGGTGGGTGCAATTGCATGTGAAAAAAGCTTTAAAATAATTGTGAGAAAAATATTTTTTTTTCTAAGTTGTTGTAGATATTATTTTTTTTTTTGAAAAGGCAGACAACAATTATTTGTGTTCTTCTGAAGAAAAAAAATTATTTGCGTTCTTCTGAGATAATTTTTTTATTGCTTTATTTTTTTAGGTTGTCACCACACTTTTATTTGATTGAATCTTTCTTATTACTTTTCAAATCAAATTTTTATAATTAGATCATGAGAATATGATAGTTATAAAAAAATTTAGTATCCACTTTTTTAAATGATCATAATCCTTATAAACTTCAAAATAATCTATTTTTATCACAAAATTTATACAAATTTGTTTATAAATAGTAGTAATTCAACCAAGCACTACATCAAAATTACCACTCTAATTAATTTAGTTGTAGAACATTACCCCGATTATAAAAATTTCAAAAATTCTATAAAAAATTATGGCCAAATGTATTTGTATAAATTTTCACATATTTATTTTTTTCAAAAAGCTATCACAATTCTATTTCACTATAATTTTTTTAATTTATATGATGAAAAATAAATTTTATAACAAAATTTGGTAGAGGTTGATAATTTTTGAAAACTAACATTTAAATTTTTGTTTTTAAAAATTAACTTGAAGCTTTCAAAGACATCCATTTCTTTGGCATTTTAATCAATTGTTTTATGGATCAGCCTCAGCAAAAGGTCCTCTTAAACGGGTCATTACAGGCCCATGATCGGCCCATCCGTCCTGTAAAATCTTCTCGCCACCAAATCCCACCACCTTTTATTTTTCTTTGAAATGGATGCTCTTGCTTCTTCAAATCTCATGCAAGCGCCGTGGCAATTGCTGCGGAACCTCCAATCACTCGCTGGACTTTAGGGTTTCTGCTTACCCCCCAATGGCAGCGGCGATTGGGTGGTATGGTCCTCTAATCGATCTTTCTAGGGCGTCCTCTCACGTTGGCGACTTGGTTCAGCTTCTCGTCTTCGTCCACCGTTCGCAACCGACCGAGGTCATGAATTAGTTTCCTTCGTCTCATTGTACACACCAGACACATTTTCCTTACCATTTTACTGATTCTCAGAGGGACTTAAATCGTTCGAAAGTGTGGACGGTTGTTTATCATGGTTCAAAGTTTTGAGTTTCATGATTTTAAAATGGTTTTCTTCGTTTAAAATAGAAAAGTCGGAGCAACTGTACTGCATTTGAAGAACTAACAATATTCAACTCGTTGTCTTGGAATTTTCAACTTCATTCTTTGATGGAAAGCTCTAGGCTCGAAAAATATTGCATTTTCGGTCATGAAATCGCATACGAATTTGTAGGCTAGTTGATTTTTATTTATTTATTTATTTTGTAGACTAGTTGATGTTATTAGTCCTGAAGCACCTCTTCTGTTATGTGGTATGGTGGCTGAGGTTCGTCATTAGTTGCTTGTAGAAACTTGTGTTGGTCATTGATGAATCAATGAAGCACCTCTACCTTCATTTATTGGACATGTGTTCTTAATTGATCTCATCCCAAAATACGACTTTGTGGACGTTTGACATTCAATGTTTGCGGGTACAATTTTTGTAAGCCTAGCAAGTCGATTTGCTTTTCCAGTTGTAACCTATAGTGCATTAAGAGGGTTACCTTCAGCAGCAAAAGCTAAGCTCACAACACATCCAATGGTCTGAAGGGTTTGTTGAGATTTTGGTGGCTATTGAAATAGTTTTTGTATGAATTTAATTTGCTCTTAGTTGAATGGACCTGAGTCAAATGATGTTGGAGTCTCGGTGGTGGCAGTGTTGCATTGAATTTCAGCTTTATGTCGTCCTTGATTTGTAGTCAATAGGTTTTCAATGTATCTTCCAACAATTATCATGATTGTGCCTTGCCTTATGACAATAATCACTCTATGATTTGTTTGTCTTCTTGTGTATAGCACCCCCATTATTTAATTGAGTTCCAAGTACTGCAAGGGCGGAGATTTTTGAGTCTTGAGAATTGTGTCGGCTCGTAAGGCAATGAGTCGAGCCAGGTCAAGCTCGAGCTCCATATTGTACAAGCTATAATCTAAGTACAAGCTATAATCTAAGCCCAAGCTCGTGACTTAATAAGTATGATTTATGATATTATTAACAGTCGATTTTGAGCGGGCTCGCGAGTCAAGCCGACTCACTTACACCCTTAGTTGGGCTTGCTGAATATTATATTTCTATTGCTTTTTTTTTTCTCCTTCGAATCTCAGAGAATATTTTATGAATGCTGAGAAGATGCTTCATGCTTAAGATTTTCTCACAAATATCCTCAATTTTTTATTTTGGTAGTGTACATTCATTCCTATTCCATTATCATCCTACATTGGCTACTATCTTTTGTGAACCTTCATTTTATTTCATCAATGATGCCAAATTGTTGACATTAATGAGTTAACTGGTTGAAAATTTGAAATATGTTGAGATGGAGTTGTCATCTTATCTAAGATCATGAAAAATGCTCTCCATCTTGAATTTAGCCATGCTATTGTCAGCATTGGGGTAGGATTTTTTTGTGCATCCTAAATTTTTTTGGCAGTTTTGGAATACATAATTTTTTTTTATAATATCACTTTTCATATAATTTATGAGCCATGACATTGCCATAATATTTTCCACCACCTATGTTCGAAACTTGTGATCTTTTTCATTTTTTGCATGAGTCACTTATGTTAGATTATCTTTGTTGCTTTCCCATAGGCATGCATCATCAATGATTGAGACCATTGAATGAAGTTTTTCCCATTAAGTTTGAAGCTAGTAATGGGGGGGGGTCTCAAAAATCTATGATGAGGCGGTTATGTTGATTATGATAGGCAGATTAAGATTGGATGTTACTGCAGAGTAAGTAAGTGCTTCCTTTGGTGCTAGCCAGGAGGGATTGACGAGATGGATGGGATAATTGGGTGGAGAAATGAGCTAGAAATATGTGGAAGACTTAGTGAATTCAATTCTTCAAGGATTCTAGAGCACATATTAGATATAAAATGAGATTCTTTATTATACTTAAAATTTTCAAAACGAATATAAGAATGAATTTTCTTCAAAATGAAAGCATATCCATATTTAAATTATGAGCTTAATAGTATATTTCTATATTCATTTCAGTTAATAGGCATGTACGGACACTTTTGGGTATGTAAATGTTATTTGAAGTTTAATATGCTCTGTATTTTATTTGATGTGTTTACATATGCTTCCAGTTATGAAATATTGATTCTAGTTCTAAGTTTTGAAATAAAAAAATAGATGTTAGGATAGTTTGGATTGATTATTTCTTACTCACTTAATCTTGATAGAAGTATTTCAGGATGAATGTTAGTAAGAGATAGGTATATTCAGATTCACCTTCTTTGTTACACACCAAGTTGACTGTAGAGGGGGTCAAAATAGGGTGTGACATTATTCATGATCACAAATTTCTTTTCTAAATAGAAATAACGAGAAAAGAAAAATAGTAAGACATGATTTGAATCTTTGAGTTCATATCATTATTATATTTATGATACATAAAGAATAAATGTGTAATGGCCTGGATCAATGAGGTGGACAAAACAATCTTCAAAACTCCTTGGATAGGTGCACATAGCTGAACAACATTCGATGGAAAGCAAGAAGATCTGTGGACTCTCCAATATCCAGCATTCAATACAAATGATAGATGTTACATACACGTTGACTTTTTAAGACCAAAATTCTTAACCTCCCCCTTTCTTTTTCCATGAAATTGATAATATTTCAAGAAAAGATTTAAAAAATGTTATGCGTATGATTTGGTTGAAAATGTAAGGTGCAGATTTACAAACTTGATTACAAGGAATTCTTTTTGAAATAAATATGAGGTTGTGTGATTAGTGTGATGATAATGCTTTTATCACTCAACTAAGGGTGAGTTTGGCATGACAGGTAGATCCCTACTACTGTGCCATTCTATAGCATGGACCATGAGCCACTGTTTATTTTGTATGGATTACTTGGCATGTGGGTGGCAGGAGTACCATGCTTCTGCATGAGGAAGGTAGGAATGTGATATTGATCATTGATCTAAATTTACCAGTTGATGTAGGCAAAATGGGCATTTAATAGTGGGTTGTTTTTTCTTCTATTGGGCTTGGCCCATATTTCTATGGATGTTTGGTGTTTGGAGGATGGGGGCTGATTGTGGTGCTGTCTTCTTGGTGGTTGTTCGGTTTCTATGGCTTTCCTAGCTTGACTGTTCGGGTCCTGTTGTTGTCCCTTGGCTTTCCCGATTTCTCCTGGCTGTTCGGGTCCTATTGTTGTCCGTTGGCTTTCCCGATTCTCTGGTTGTTCGGGTGGGCTTCAGCCGAGCCTTAATTGTTGCCTTTTCTTCCCCTTTTTTGGTTGGCTGTGGCTTGCTGTTGGCCTCCTTTTCTTTCCTATTTAATGAAGTGTTTTGTGGCTATTTTAGAGTGAGTGATTTGATGATTTTTGGAAAGTAAACCTACGGGTTTTCACTAGCTTGCGAGCTAGGCTCCTTCCCCGCCCCTTTTAAAACTTCGTCTCGGTCTTCTAACCTCTTCTTTTCTATGCACGGTTCCCGCCTCACTTGCTTCCTTATTCCCTAAATTAATATAAGTTATATGATTGTAAGTTTATTATATTTATGTTATAAGGAAGACGTTTAGTTTTTGCAATCTTAAAATTTTGGTTGCATCACCGGTTCACCCTAATTCTTTGAATATACTTGTTTGCAATATAATTTAATAATTTTTACATCTTTATAGTTTCACTCTGGTGTTTCTGCATTGTTTTATTATGAAAGTCACTTAGATTCTTCTTGTCTATTCATGAACTTACAGAAAGTTATTGCTTCTAGTAGAAGATCCATCTTGATGACAAACATTCAGGTTGGTGATGATACGAGACCATATTTTTTGGTGTATGCGTGGCATAAATATATAGGAACTATGATTGTTCCTGGAGATGTCATCTTATTACAAAGTAAGAACCCTTTATTTGCACAAGCTTTCTTGATTATTTGTATTTGTTTTCATCAGGTTTCCTTTGCAAGAGTTTTGCATGTTGAGGCACATTAGAAACCTACATTGTTCACATTCTTTCATGATAGCTAAATCATATTGTGTTTTGTCATGTTTTTAGATCCTTGATATTAACCCGTGGAAACATGTGATGTTGTTCCATTGCATGTTTTTCTGTGCTTTCTTTCTTTCAAGTGTTTGATTTGATTACATTTCATATCAAGCCAGCCAACAAAATGCATCATAAGTCTGTGTTATGCCATGGAAGCAAAAACATCAAACAATAATATAAAAACTGTAGTAAAATCAAAATGGTGGCTGATTTTTTATTAAAACTTCAATAAGAGAAAACAATATACATATGATCTACAATTTGAGAGATAGATAAGCTCTACCAATCAACCTAGACGTCACTAGAAAGCCCTCAAAGAAAAGAATTAGAACAAACACTCACAAAATTCATCATAGCATGAACCTAAAACCCTAGAAAACTCTTCCTTAAATAACCTTAGAACATAATAACACAAATAGAACATTCATACACAATTAAACATAATTTAGGAAGCCTTCCTAAACAATTAAACATAATTTAGAAAATATTCCTAAACAATTAAATACTTAATAATTAGTATAAACATAATTTAGGAAACCTTTCTAAACAATTAAACATAATTTAGAAAATTTTTCTAAACAATTAAACATAATTTAGAAAATCTTCCTAAACAATTAAATACTTCCTAAATGATATAAACATAATTTAGGAAACCTTCCTAAACAATTAAATACTTCATAAATAGTATAAACATAATTTAGGAAACCTTCTTAAACAATTAAATATGATTTAGGAACCTTCTAAATATCTTCCCTAGGCCCCACAAGGTGGGCCCCTTGGCGTATCAATACTCCCCTTCCAAAGAGTCACCTTGTCTTTAAGATGTAAGGAAGGAAACTGTCTCCTAATCATCTGTTTTATCAACAAAATCTACTTCATGTCGAGAACCATTTAGCACATGATCCAGATCTATATCCTTCATTATCTGCTCATGCTTCACTCTAGAGAATATACCATCTTTCAACAATTTAACATTTTTGCCAATGCCTTCACTTTTATCTAACTTGCTTCAGCTATCACAGTCATCAACTATTTTTTTCTACACAAAGCCAGAAGGTTAAAAAGAAATGATGCAAAAAATCAGGTGACAACAAGGAACCACATGGATGCAGTGAGAAGTATAAAGGTTGTTGAATTAGTAGTTGCAGATCAATAGATCTGATAGACAATTAGCGGCATCATAAGTTCCACACCCGTTGTAAAATGACTTCTAGAGTACATCATGTAGTTCTTTGTAAACTTTACATGTCACCCAACGAATCCTCATCAAGTGGCTCTATATTTTGGTCTGCCATGTAGGATTGTCCGTCTAAAGTAATGGGATTTTGTTCCAAGCAAGAATTTAAAGAATACTAAGTACAATTAAAGTTGCATGATGATTATGTCGCCCAATGCAGTTCTGAATCCCCTTTTCAGCCTAATCTCAATAACCATTTGTAAGGCCACAAATAGACCAAGTTGGACCGTTGATTGAGATGCCATAGTAGCTTTCAGAGGTTTATTTCCTCTCATCAGTGTCTGCTTCATAATGGCAAACTCAAGCCCACTTAATGACAGGTAAGGCTTGCCATAGAGGAAAATGTGGAAGAAGTCAAATCGATGGCCCAAGTGATAGATATCTCTGCTAAGTATTTGTTCTTCATTGCTACAGGCAACCTTTGCTTCAAATAGGGGAGATTTGGTTGATTCCAACATCACGACCCTTCCCAATTGGAACATACTCATGGTGGGTGATATTTCCTTGTCTTAATGTTGAGTTGAATCTTGCAAAGATATCCTCACTTAGGATGATTCCATGAGATGCCTTGCTTATGTCACCTCTAATAATGTGAAAAATTCTATCAAATACACATGGATGCTTGTATTGGAAGCAGACCATTAGTGGGGCAGCCATAACCCTTTGTCCAAGTGTCACAAAACTTGTTTCTTGTTTTGACATAAATCATTTTAGACAATTAAATGTAATTTAGGAAATCTTCCTAAACAATTAAATACTTCCTAAATAGTATAAACATAATTTAGGAAACATTTTTAAACAAATAAACATGATTTAGGAACCTTCTAAATATCTTTCCCTAGGCTCCACAAGGTGGGCCCCCCTGGCGTATCAGTCTGTGAATGGGTTGTGTTTCTCTTTTTAATTTGCTAAGAAGTTTTTTTGATTGGTTCAATTATTAACCTTTCTTCTAGTTGATGTAGATCATATAACATCATTGTGTCTTTTATAATTTTTTCATGTATTTTTAATGCCAAATATTTTGCATAGTTTAAATGATGTAGAACGAAAGCACCGGCCTTGCTACGGAGAGAATCTCCTCTCCGTAATCTGAAATTTTTCCAGCTCACAAAATCTGAAATTTTTGTTTTCAGGTTTTTGTTCCAAAACCTGAGAAAATTCTCAGGTTCCAAGTAGAAGGAATGCTTCACGGGAGGAGTTTGGGAAATAGATTAGGAAGTAATGCTTAGGCAAGATTTTGTTAGAAATGACGTACAGGAAATTAATTCCTTAAGGAAATTTGAAATAATACCAAGCCAAAGCAATTAAGGAGGAAGCGGAAGAATTGGCCAGATTTTGGAATTACTTCCAAATCAGGGGCTGAGAATAAATGGACAGAATTGACGTTAGCTTAAGCTTTGAAATTTCGGCTGGCAAAGAGAAAGAATGCTTCTAAAGAGGCTCAGTAATAACTTAGGAAATAAATCCTAATAACCCTCACAGTGGGGGCCGGTGGTTTTCAAAGCCAGCAAGGGAAATTAATGCTCTCAGATTTAAACTTAAAATAAGTTCAATTTTCCAATTCAGTGACTTGATTTGAGGAAATATAATTGGAAATAAAACTTCAGGGAACTTCGGCTAGAGCTAGGAATCTGACAGTATTTTTTTTTTAAATGTGGGAATAGGAAATAGGAAAGAAATTTCCAATCCCAAATTCAAGGGAGAAGGGGGATTTATGGGTGATTTCAAATTATTTCCTAACTAATAGATGAGATTAGGAAATAATTCAAAAGGATTGATTGGATAGGGAAAGAGGCCGGCAGCATGCATGGGTGAAACTTGGGTTTGGTGCCATGTGTGCAAGCTTGCCTAAAATAGTTTTAGACTTAGGAAATTAATTAAGTAACTCTATTTGAATTTGAATTCAAATATTGTTAACTTAAGAAACTTACCTAAAATAGATTCACTAATTTAGGAAAGATTTCAAAATTCAAAATGTTTTGAATTTGAAATGAGAGATTTTGTGGAGGGAAAATTTTGAGTTAATGAGTTAGGGAAGTTTCCTAATAAGAGGGTATTAATTAAGATCAATTTGAATTCAAATTCAAATTGAAATCTAATTAATTAGGAGACCTCAAATTAAGGAGCTAAATTAGGAAAGTATCAAAGCCTCATGAGAGCTTTGAATTTCAAATTCAAAGCTCCAAGAGGGGCCGGCGGGGTGGAGCGGTGGGGGAAGGTGGCCGGCGGCCAGGAGGGTGGGATCGGGTGAAGGTGGCGGCGGCTATGGGGGAATTTTGTGGAGTTTGGTATGGAGGTTTGGCTGAGGGGTTGAGAAGGGAGGATGAAGAAAATGAAGACAACGACAACGACGGAGAGAGGGAAGAATGAAGAAATCAAAACAAAGATAAAACGAAAGGTAGAAAATCAAAACCGCGAGCCTTGGACTCTTCTGAAGGCTGACGGGTGATGCGTTGCCCTTCTCCAAGGGACTTCAACTCATGAGCCCGGACCCATCCTGCGGCTGGTGACAACTTTGATTCCTTCCCATAGGAATCTCACTCTCATTCTCTCCCAAGAACAAAGTGTGCAACACAAAATTTTTCATATTAATCAATCATCTCTTACAATAGCTTAAGACCCTTATTTATAGGCCATAACATGAGAAAAAATAGAAAATTACAAAAATGCCCCTTGGACCAAAACACTCACATAAACTATCCTAGGGGTAAAATAGGAAATACATAAAACAAGAGCTAAAATTCAGAAAATAATACATAAATGAAATTTAAATAATGGCTGTCGATTTACGACGCCGCCTGTGATAGATGCGCCAAATCTTCGTATTGATGTCCGCATCATTAAAGGGTTTCTCCATTATGGTATTTAGGCCATTGGTTGAATCATGGGAACAAGCGCTTTGCGAAGCAGGTGTAAGACCATGTACATGAACTTTGATTAGATCATGCATGACAGCAGTCTCAACATTCAACATGTCTTGTTAAAAATTTTTAGTTAGCTTGCTTGTGTGGTACGGAGTCTCACTACAGTGTACAGGAAACTCGCCTCGTTACTGCATCACTGACTTTGCGGCCTTGCTCCAATTCTATGAAAGTCCTGCAGTCTGTTCGCGGAGCTGACGTGGTACAAACCTACAATCCTGAACACTGCAGAGAACTCATCCAGCGTGATCTACAGCATTTGTCTTCCCTGTGTGAATTTTCTCTCTCTTGCTGTCCGATTCCACCATCTCTCTGCCTCACTCTCCAACATGAATACTGACCAATGGTAATTTTTATTCCCCGGACACTGCATGCTATCAATAATCTTCTCCACCCTCATGATCCAATCCTCAGCAGCTGTGGTCCTCAGCCCCTTTGAACAACGGAGGCTTCAGCTTGTGAACATCATCATGTGTCTGTCTACCTCTTCTTCCTTACTTCCTCTCATCTGCTCTGAGCGTCCCCCATCACATGTGCAATCGCAGTAGACCAACTGCATCATACTCTCTGAGGCACTGGAGCTGGCTGTGTTGCTCGTTTGGTATACTGGATTCTACTGGAGGAGTCCATATCTTTTTCACCTGCCAATTCAAAACAATGATACACACATGCAACGATGTATGCCAAATGAACTCTTAAAGTACCAATCTACCCAATCTCTCAATCAACCCTACAACTCTCCGGTAACAATCCATTCTTCCAATACACTGCTCTGATTCCAACTTGTCACGACCCCAAGATCTAATATGGAAGAATGTCAATCAATTTTCGCAACAATTTACCAGAGTTATCTATAAACCTTCAGTAAGCAATCTATCAAACATCTATAAAATTTAACCATCAATATAACAAGTCGATTCACATCTCAAAACATCCTTCATATTAATACTCGGAACTAAACTATCAATAAGTAGAGAAAATCTATCCTGTCCTGAGTACAAAAGAATCATCAATCGATCAAAAGAACTAAAACCTGTCGATCATGGATCAAGTTCCTATCTCCTGCCCCGGCCCTGACCTGAAATATCAACACACATATAATGAGCTTTACAAAGCCCAGCAGGTCACCTTATACCTATACGGAGTATCAAAGCCGGCGATGCTATCGATATGCATGTCGGTCAATCACAGTCAATCATCTATATCAATCAATGGGTCAATGAGTCTATGCAGTGGAAATCAAATCAGAAATCGATACATCACGAAAATCATAGTCAATAAAAACAGTCGATGCAGCGGCAGGAAATCATATCATTTCAATTCCAAATCAATCAATCAATATCCGTCAATCAAATCATACAGTCAAATCAATAATATCAGTCGAGAAAAGCCAATACGGAACAATGATCTATACGACAGTCAATACGGTGCAGAACAGTAGCAACAGCGGTTATTAAAATCTATAGGCAGCAAAATCAATGAATCGGTAGGCAGTAGTACGAAGTCCTGTTCAAGCTTATCAATACAGTATCTATATCTATCAATGTCCATATCAATGATCAGTAATCAATGCTCGGTAATCAATCGATGAATCAATGATCCGATCAATCAATAAGGCAGAAATCGATAAAGCAATAAATCCGTTAAATCAAACAGTAAACATGCATTTCAAACTATATACTGACACGTACAACAACTAATGGCTTATGGTGCTGTATGTAGATTGTACATTGGTTCTATCAATAAGAGTCGGCACTCTTTTCGCCCCGTCGCATATCAATAAACTCCTTTGGTCTCCCTTCAATAATCATAATCAATGTTTAAGGAAAGCCCGTCGGCCCACCATCCTGAACAGGTATCAATATCAATCTATTCACCAATGTTCAACCAGGTCCACTGCGATCAGTATCATAGTCAATTCAATCAATAAGCAATCCAATAGTCATATTAAGCATCATATCATATAGTCATATTCATATCGATTCAATCTATCAAATTCCAGACAATTCAGAAATCATACGAAAAATCGGGCAGAATAACAGTAGTCTATCGTATTTACACAAAAATCCTGCAAAAGAACACAAATCCAAATCTTTCCAAATACAGACGAAGATCTACGGCATCAAACAAAACTATTATTCTTATAGAAACCAGTCAGAAAAAAATCCTGAAAATTTACTTTTCGAAAAAATCCGCGTAGAACAATTACCGACGTATAAAAACCAAAAAACTTCGTAGAATACGTCAAATCGTGTGTAATATATCATATCTATTAACATATCAGGAGTTGTGCGGTGAAGGTGAAAAGTTGTGTCAATCTCAAAATCGGGTCAATTATTCGACTACAAAAATATAAATCCGGACATATCTCGAAAAAATACAACTATCTTTGAAAACAGAAACAGGGTGTCGGAGTCTTACCACGAGATCTTCACTTTTCCCAACAGCAGCGTCGGACGAAAAGCGCTCCGCGGTCTCCGAAAACCAGCTTTCCTCCTTTTTCCTTTTCTCTTTTCTCTCTCCTCAGATATTTCTCTCTCTTCAAATATCTCATTTCTATATTTAGCAGACTGATCGTCCTGGACGACGAGCTTCGTCCGGACGATCCATGAAGAGAAGAATTCGTCCCGACGAAAAATCACACATATCGTCCACTGGCGAAGGGTTCACTGACTTATTTTCGTCCAGCGATCCTGATTTCGTCCAGACGAACCAGACAGCCAAACAGGATTTTTCTACACAACCTGTACCGATGTCCCGGACGATCCAACTTCGTCCTGGACGATTCTGGGAGGAAAATCCAATTCAGAGAGTGAACAGTAAGGGAACGAGATATTACACCTTAACTTTTGAAGTAACGTAAAACATAACATGTTATGCATGCTCAATCATTGATGTGCGAGAGATAAATAATTTGTTATGTAATTTGAAGAAGTAAAAGGTATAAAGCATTTGTAATAACAATTAATGCAATTAGAGAATAATATAATTATTATAATGTAGAATTATGAATACTCACCTCAAAGTTGGATGCCTTAAACAATTTATTTTAATAACCATCTCGTTTTGCAGATAGCTTGATACATATATAATTACATTATATTTTTTATTTATCTCCACTCATAATATTCTCTAATTTTTAACTATAACTACTCCAAAAATCTTAATGATTAAGTTTGTTTTATTTTTATTATATTTCTAAATAAATAATCTATTCGTTAAAATTTAAGTTATTAATTGCTCATAATTTTTAATTATACTTTCTCTCTCTTTTTCTAAACTTACTATGAATTTTTAATAAAACTATCAGAATATTTACTCTCAAAATATATTTTACAAAGTGTTAATTAAATTTTTTCATAATTTCATTATTATTTTCATGTTTAATTCCAAAGATATGTTCATAAATTTTAAATAAATATAAATAAAAATATCATATTGATCTTAGTTGATTAATATTCATTAAAATGACTTCTTATTTACAAACTATCCATTTTAATCTAATATTCTCAATTATAGTTTTTTTCATTCTCACTTATATGTATAAATTTTATATATTAAATCCTTCTTTTGTTTAAATTTTAATACAATTTTTTAAAAATTGTAATGAATAAATAACAAAACATACTTTTCTTCATCTTCTCTTTTGCTTATCCTGCATGCACTCGGCAAGCTTTGTCGTAGGGTCTCCTTTTTCTTCCGCTCCCTTCCTCTATATTTTCCTTCCCTCTTCTTTTCCTCTCGGCTGATACTTTTTAGTTCCTTCGTTTGTTTGGTTTAACTGGATGAAGCAAAAATGAAATTTATACTCGTGTGAGGGGTCGTTATTTTTCGCTCGTGTACACGTTTTTTTTCGTTCGTTCACGTGATTCGTTCATCCAGGGCATGCTTTCGCATGCGTGTGGCTTTGTCTGCTTGCGGTTCCCTTCCTTATCCACTCAGCTACTATAGCAGGTGGTTCTGTTGAACTGGTCGGTCCGGTTCAAACAATTATGTTGCTTCAAATTAGTCGTACCTAAAATGTTGATTTTTACTCACAACAGGAAATTCAGCTAATTATCAGCTGGTTTTTTTCGGCTTTCCGACGGTACCAAAACCACGGTAAAAATCGCCTTAGAAACGTTTACGGTGGCCTATTTCTGGCGGTTTTAGTCACCGGCGGCTTTCCCGCGGCGGTGACGGCCGGTTATTTCGGCGATGGTAACGCCGTGACGCTTGTTAGCTTGGTCGCAAGTGTCTCTCTTTTTCTCCTGCTCTTTTCCTTCTATTTCCTTCCCTTTTCTTCTTCCCTCGGTCGATTCTTTTTGTTCCTTTCGTTTGTTTGGTTTAACTGGATGAAGCAAATGAAGTTTATTCTCATGTGAGGAGTGGCTATTTTCTCTTTTGTACTCGTTTTTTCGTTCGTTCACGTGATTCGACCGTTCCAGGATGGCTTACGCATGGGTGTGGCTTTGCCTGCTCGCGGTTCCCTTCCGTATCCACTCAGCTACTATAGTAGGCTGTTTCTGTTGAACTGGTCAGGTTCGGTTCAAATAGTTATGTTGCTTCAAATTGCCGTACCTAAAAATTTATTGTTTTTACTACTAAAAGGATATGTTTCTTTTTTATTTGATGTTATACAGTAGTAACACATCATTGAACCTTTGGCGAATCATTTCTAAGTATATTTCATGCCTAGGATACATGTGCGACAATAACTGTGAAAGGTTATCCATTCTAGATATGTCAACACATCAAGGATACGAAAGTCACGATTGTCAATTTTAGCAATATGCTCGGAGAGCTTTTTTTGGTTAGTGAATTTGGTATTTCTTTGAAATTAAGGGCTATATATCATCAATGTTATTATTAAATTGTGGGTTTATTTTAATATTATTAGGATTTCAATTTTTTGGTTATCTTTTAAATTTTGTAATTGATGGATTTCTTTTTTAATATTTCTATAGGTTCTTACGTTATCGTAGACAATATTTTGTTCTAATAGTTTTTATATTTTAATTAACAATTCTATTACTATTATTAAGAAAAATACTTTCAATTATTTCAACATCATCGTTAGCCTCATCCAGATTATTTATGATTATAGCCAATTTAGTCACCAAAGGCTCAATCTGGGCATACACCAATTAGTAGAAGTTCAATACTACAAATAAGAATTGGGTCCATTTATGAGTCTTTCAGACCCTATTTTTATTTTTCCGGAATTTCTTCTTTTATCTTAGCCTGACATATTCTCTTTTTTTTTATTTGAAGTAGGTTTTATTAAAATAACAATTTATAACCGTAAAAAACAGATACAGCACTCATAAGCAATTATCAAAAAACCAAAAATAAGTCAAATGGTACACAAAACAAAAGATCTTCGATGATTAGTAGAATCCATGGACTTATAATGTCTTGCTTGAAGTTAAGAGTGGCGATACATAATTTTTTCTGTTTTTTCAATGTTTAGAAGAGATTTTGAACCTTTGTCCAATTGCTCTTCTATAATAGAAGCGTGCATAGAATGATCAAAATTGCGACGACTAATCACCACTATCTCTATAGCAGATAATAGGAGCATAAATAATGATAGTATCCAATCATCGATCTACATTAAGTGCACAGCTGTATATATGGCCCTACACTATACCCGATAACTAATCATGTTAGTATTTTAGGTTTATCTTTATTTGGTATAAGATTTGGTTTAAATTGAATGATGTTTCATGAATGTATAGGATTAGATTGTCATTTATAATGTTTGAGATTATAAATCTTAATTCTTTAAAGTGGTCCATGATATGTAATTTACATTGTTGTTGAATTGATTAATTTAATGAATGCCAAGCACTTGTGGCCAAATCGAGCATTCTGTATTATTTAAAGAATTCATCGCCTAGCTTCTCATTAGAGACCTAGTTTAGCTGTTGTTTCTCTCGTGACTCCATGGTGCTCATTTCTGTAATCAAACCCATGCGTATATCTAATAACATATCGAATCGCTTGATCCCACATGACGGCCTGCACTCGCTACTTAAACCCAACATCCAATGCTTTAGGAAAGTGATTTTTAATTAAATTTCTATGTACATATTCAGCATAATGTTTTCAACTTGTGTTTTAAAACCATATTTTTCAGAAATTTATGTTTCCTGGATTCTTAACATGTGCATATTTCTGTATGTGTCCATTTATCATTGTCATCATTTGATTATTACTTCTGCTATGATATTGGAATATAACTGATTTCTTTGGACAGGTTTATGATGCAACCTATTCACGGCTCAGAGGGAAATAAGTTGATCATTTGGGAATCATTTGGCGCAATAGTGCATGCCCATATTTCATAAAGTAGGGATGATAATTCATGGAAAAGTGAAATTTGTGCCAAATTCATGAAAATTGTAAAGGTAATTCAGCTTAAAGTGGCAAGACATTTGATCCTTCGATCTGTAGTGTCTGGAAATTCTTTTATTTGAAAAACTTTAATTTTTTCAAGTTATTAGTAACCCTCTGATGTGAACATTTAACATGTATACAACTATATCATATCCCTCTCTTAGAATATTTCCATTTCAACTAATATGTGTAAGCCTGTTCAGTAGATACTGGGCCGTCTTATTGAATGCTTTTCTAATTGGTTATCTTATGTTTTAGAACTTAGGCTTCAGTTGTGGACTGCTTTTTTTTACTGTTCTTGAAGCAGCTTTCTAGTACAAAAATTTAATTTTTATGCTAAAAGTTGCTTCAAGAAGCAGGAAAAAAGCTATCCCAAACGAAGTCTTAATATAAAATGTTGCTGTATTTTTTCCTGCTTTTAAACTAGTTTTTACTTTGTTTTGCAGCATGGCGGTGGCCAGGGTGTCAAGTCCTTGCAGCGATTAGTGCAGAGCTTGAAATATGGAACGAATACATTAGGGGTTATTATTGTTAAGAATGAAAGCGTGTTTCACGTCACTTGAAGCATTGTGCATTGGAACAAGATTTACAACAATGGTTAGTGTTGCTACCACGTATTACAAATTTGTCATGTGTAGTCATAACCCTGAGGGCTTAAATTTAGGGTTTATTATCGATTTGACTTGAAGCGATTTGATCTTGGCTCAAAGTCAGCTTGAAGTACTTCCATTCAATCTTGATTGAAGTTTTGTTTAGGTTGGTTTGATCTAAATTTGATTTTAGTAAAAATCAATCTGATTTTGATTGATTTGCAATTAATTCTTAGTCCAAGATGTATATACATACATGCATTAGATACATGTGTATATCCATTCATATATATAGTGAGGACGCATTTCAATCCAATCTTGGGCTCATTTGATTTTGGCTTTGTGGGACAACTTTCTTTTGCTTCTTAAAGCAATTTTCTAGTACAAAATTTTTGTACTAGAAAGCTGTTTTAAGAGCAGTAAGAAAGCCGTCTTAAACAAAACTTTTATCTTGTATTTGCTCAATTCAAGTTTTATTTGAGCCAATCCTGTCACGTGTTGGCTTGTTGACTTCTATCCTAATAAAATGTCATTCTAATTTTGAGCTATTTAAAATTCTCATAGACTTATGCTTCATTTGAGATAGCTTTCTTACTGCTTTCTAAAGTAGCTTTTTAGTTCAAAAATTTGTTGAAAGCAAAAAGAAAGCAGTGGCCTAAAAACTGTCTTATACGAACCTTAAAATGCCGCAAAATCATTTATTGAAAGTAAATATAATCACCGCTTTGGAGGCCATCTTGTTCATTATAATCTAATTAAATTTTCATTTCTGAATGTTTCCTTTCGACAGCCAGCCAGCTGGATCATAAATGTTTATTTTGTGGAAAATGTTGTCTACTAAGCGGATCGTTGTGCACCGCTACACAGGATTAAGATGCCATTCATTTCCTAAACCCACAGTTGAAGTTGATATGGGTCAAGATATAAATTTCATGACAGTTCAGATGATGACAAGTTCTGCAATTTTTTGACAGGTGAGATTTTTTTTTTGTATTTTCTTCTCTATGGTTGAAATTAATAGGTATGATACTGTTAGATATCTCTTACATTTGGTTTTCCATCAGATAGTAATTGTATGATGAATGTGCAGATCAGAAATAAAAACTGTAAAACTGGATCAATTAAGCAAGATAGTGTCATGCCAGATTTTAGAAGCTGTGAGCTGACAGATTTCTCTTTTGTTCATGAATGCTTGCTTCTTAGCATGAAGAAGGTTATTTTCTGAGTTTATCTTAAATTATTGGTCTTCTTGGTGGTTCCAGCCTTCCAACCATCTTGGACTAAACATAGAGATATGCTTAGTTTATATTCAGCTTCATTTCCAAAGATTCAGGTTTTGCTTGGGACGAATTTTTTTATGCTTTTTAAAGCTGCTTTTTAGTTATAAAATTTTTAATTTTTGTACTAAAGCTTATTTAAGAAGTAGTAAAGAAAATGATTCAAATGAGCCTCAATTCTTTTATCATTGGACTGCCCATCTTATCAATCTTCTCAGAGTTATTGTCTCTATGGCTCTTTAACACATCAATAGAGGGCACTGCATGCTGTGGATTGTTACCACTGTCAACGCAACCATCCTTTTTTTCTTCAACATAAAATGGAATACACACTTGTTAGGGGCTCAGGTTAGATTGCCTTCATACTGCTTTCTAAACAGCTTTTTTATATAAGAAATTTAAGTTCAAAATTTCTTATACTGAAAAGATGCTTTAAAAAACAATAAGAAAGCTGTTCCTAAGCTAAGCCTCAAGCTTCTGTGCACATTCTCTTTTTTATGATGTCCAATCCTTTACTTAAAGTTCTAGTTTTGGCTTTTGTGGTGCCAACAATCATTATTTTGCAGTGATGAGCTCGACACTTCTTTCACTTATTTTGTTCAACTGTTTTTTTTTTTATTAGTATGTAAAAATATAAAATTCTTTGATGTGTTTTTGTATTTGAGCAACCTTAATGTATGATTGTGAAATGTATAGAAAATAACCTTCAAAGTTTTGTTGTTGTTGTTGCTATTGTTGTAATTAGTCACTTTATTATTAATCATATCTATAAATTAGAAAATTGTATAATGTTGTAATAAATCATATCTATTAAAGTGGGATAGTTATAAAAAATTAGTATTCAAAATTTTTTCAAAAGGGAAAAATCTACAATATTTACAATGGTCTTAGAAAATTTTAATTTTCCATTGTAATTTTATGATATGATTTCACAAAGAACTATAATTACTTCAAATGGATACTAAATCTAAATTATGCTTTCATTCTAATTTAGGTTCATTTTATTAATTTTGTTTATATTACATAATAAAATAATTTCATTATAATTTAGTTCATTTTATTAATTGTGATATATTATTATAAGAAATAATTATGATATTTATTTATTTATAATTAAATAAATCTTAGCACAACTAATTAGAGTTTATTGAGGATTTTTTTTTATAATTTGCTTTCTAGGGGTGTTTTATTGTGTTTGGCTATAATTTTCCTTATTTAATTATTTTAAGAATTTTTTAAGTTGGGAAATCATTTTTTTTGAACAATTTTTTGAAAAATTACTAGAGTATGGTAGCTCTAAGAAAATTACTAGTTGTTTCTAAAGGATTTATTTGAGGTGGGTGCAATTGCATGTGAAAAAAGCTTTAAATTAATTGTGAGAAAAATAATTTTTTTTTCTAAGTTGTTGTAGATTATTTTTTTTTTTGAAAAAGCAGACAACAATTATTGTGTTCTTCTGAAGAAAAAAAATTATTTGCGTTCATCTGAGATAATTTTTTTATTGCTTTATTTTTTTAGGTTGTCACCACACTTTTATTTGATTGAATCTTTCTTATTACTTTTCAAATCAAATTTTTTATAATTAGATCATGAGCATATGATAGTTATAAAAAAATTTAGTATCCACTTTTTTAAATGTCATAATCCTTATAAAACTTCAAATAATCTATTTTTATCACAAAATTTATACAAATTTTTTATAAATAGTAGTAATTAACAAGCAACTACATCAAAATTACCACTCTAATTTAGTTAGTTTGTAGAACATTACCCCGATTTATAAAAATTTCAAAAATTCTATAAAATTATGGCAACATGTATTGTTATAATTTTCACAATATATTTATTTTTTTCAAAAAGCTATCACAATTCTATTTCACTATAATTTTTTTAATTTATATGATGAAAAATAAATTTTTAAACAAAAATTTGGTTAGAGGTTGATAATTTTTGAAAACTAACATTTAAATTTTTGTTTTTAAATAAATTAACTGAAGCTTTCAAAGACATCCTTTCTTTGCATTTTAATCAATTGTTTTTTGGATCAGCCTCGCAAAAGGTCTCTTAAACGGTCATTACAGGCCCATGATCGGCCATCCGTCCTGTAAAATCTTCTCGCCACCAAATCCCACCACCTTTTATTTTTCTTTGAAATGGATGCTCTTGTCTTCTTCAAATCTCATGCAAGCGCCGTGGCAATTGCTGCGGAACCTTCCATCACTCGCTGGACTTAGGGTTTCTGCTTACCCCCCATGGCGCGGCGATTGGGTGGTATGGTCCTCTAAATCGATTCTTTCTAGGGCGTCCCTCTCACGTGGCGGACTTGGTTCAGCTTCTCGTCTTCGTTCACCGTGTCGCAACCGACGAGGTCATGAATTAGTTTCCTTTCGTCTCATTGTACACACCAGACACATTTTCCTTACCATTTTATGATTCTCAGAGGGACTTAATCGTTCGAAAGTGTGGACGGTTGTTTATCATGGTTCAAAGTTTTGAGTTTCATGATTTTAAAATGGTTTTCTTCGTTTAAAATAGAAAAGTCGGAGCAACTGTACTGCATTTGAAGAAACTAACTATTCAATACTCGTTGTCCTTGGAATTTTCAACTCATTCTTTGATTGAAAGCTCTAGGCTCGAAAAATATTGCATTTTCGGTCATGAAATCGCATACAGAATTTGTAGGCTAGTTGATTTTTATTTATTTATTATTTTGTAGACTAGTTGATGTTTTTAGTCCTGAAGCACCTCTTCTGTTATGTGGTATGGTGGCTGAGGTTCGTCATTAGTTGCTGTAGAAACTTGTGTTGGTCATTGATGAATCAATGAAGCACCTCTACCTTCATTTATTGGACATGTGTTCTTAATTGATCTCATCCCAAAATTACGACTCTTTGTGACGTTTGACATTCAATGTTTGCGGGTACAATTTTTGTAGCCTAGCAAGTCGATTTGCATTTCCGTTGTTAACTATAGTGCATTATAGAGGGTTACCCTTCAGCAGCAAAAGCTAAATCACAAACACATCCAATGGTCTGAAGGTTTGTTGAGATTTTGGTGGCTATTGAAATAGTTTTTGTATGAATTTATTTGCTCTTAGTTGAAAGGACCTGAGTCAAGATGTTGTGGAGTCTCGGTGGGGCAGTGTTGTTGCATTGAATTTCAGCTTTATGTCGTCCTGATTTGTAGTCAATAGGTTTTCAATGTATCTTCCAACAATTAATCATGATTGTGCCTTGCCTTATGACAATAATCAACTCTATGTTTTGTTTGTCTCTTGTTGTATAGCACCCCCATTATTTAATGAGTTCCAAGTACTGCAGGGCGGAGATTTTTGTGAGTCTTGTTGAAATTGTGTCGGCTCGTAAGGCAATGAGTCGAGCCAGGTCAAGCTCGAGCTCCCTATTGTACAAGCTATAAATCTAAGTACAAGCTTTATCTAAGCCAAGCTCGTGACTTTATAGTATGATTTATGATATTATTAACAGTCGATTTTGAGCGGGCTCGCGAGTCAAGCCGACTCACTTACCCTTAGTTGGGCTTGCTGAATATTATATTTCTATTGCTTTTTTTTTCTCCTTCGAATCTCTGAGAATATTTTATGAATGCTGAGAAGATGCTTCATGCTTAAGATTTTCTCACAAATATCCTCAATTTTTTTTTTTGGTTGTGTACATTCATTCCTATTCCATTATCATCTACTTTGGCTACTATTCTTTTGTGAACCTTCATTTTATTTCTTCAATGATGCCAAATTGTTGACATTAATGAGTTAACTGGTTGAAAATTGAAATATGTTGAGATGGAGTGTCATCTTATCTAGTTAACATTGAAAATGCTCTCCATCTTGAATTTAGCCATGCTATTGTCAGCATTGGGTAGGATTTTTTTGTGCATCCTAATTTTTTTGGCAGTTTTGGAATACATAATTTTTTTTTATAAATCACTTTTCATATATTTTTTGAGCCATGACATTGCCATAATATTTTCCACCACCTATGTCGAAACTTGTGATCTTTTTCATTTTTTGCATGGTCACTTATGTTAGATTTCTTTGTTGCTTTCCACCATAGGCAGCATCATCAATGATTGAGACCATTGAATGTAAGTTTTTCCCATTAAGTTTGAAGCTAGTAATGGGGGGGGGTCTCAAAAATCTTATGATGAGGCGGTTATGTTGATTATGATAGGCAGATAAGATTGGATGTTACTGCAGAGTAGTAAGTGCTTCCTTTGGTGCTAGCCAGGAGGGATTGACGAGATGGATGGGATAATTGGGTGGAGAAATGTAGCTAGAAATATGTGGAAGACTTAGTGGATTCAATTCTTCAAGGATTCTAGAGCACTATTAGATATTAAAGAGGATTCTTTATTATACTTAAAATTTTCAAAACGAATTAAGAATGAATTTTCTTCAAAATTGAAAGCATATCCATATTTAATTATGAGCTTAATAGTATATTTCTTTATTCATTTCAGTTAATAGGCATGTCGGACACTTTTGGGTATGTAAATGTTATTTGAAGTTTAATATGCTCTGTATTTATTTGATGTGTTTACATATTCTTCCAGTGAAGAAATATTGATTCTAGTTCTAAGTTTTGAATAAAAAATAGATGTTAGATAGTTTGGATTGGATTATTTCTTACTCACTTAATCTGATTGAGTATTTCGGATGAATGTTAGTAAGAGATAGGTTATTCAGATTCACCTTCTTTGTTACACACCAAGTGACTGTAGAGGGGGTCAAAATAGGGTTGAGACATTATTCATGATCACAAATTTCCTTTTCTAAATAGAAAATAACGAAGAAAGAAAATTAGTTAAGACATGATTTGAATCTTTGAGTTTCATTTCATTATTATATTTATGATACATAAAGAATAAATGTGTAATGGCCTGGATCATGAGGTGGACAAAACAATCTTCAAAACTCCTTGGATAGGTGCACATAGATAGAACAACATTCGATGGAAAGCAAGAAGATCTGTGGACTCTCCATATCTTCAGCATTCATAATACAAATGATAGATGTTACATACACGTGACTTTTTAAGACCATTCTTAACCTCCCCTTTCTTTTTCCATGAAATTGAAATATTTCAAGAGAAAGATTTAAAAAATGTTATGCGTATGATTTGGTTGAAAATGTAAGGTGCAGAATTACAAACTTGATTACAAGGAATTCTTTTGAAATAAATATGAGGTTGTGGTGATTATGTGATGATAATGCTTAATCACTCAACTAAGGTGAGTTTGGCATGACAGGTTAGATCCACTACTATGGGCATTCTATAAGCATTGGACCATGAGCCACTGTTTAATTTTGTATGGATTACTTGGCTAGTGGGGGGCAGGAGTTCCATGCTTCTGCAGAGGAAGGTAGGAATGTGATATTGATCATTGATCTAAATTTACCAGTTGATGTAGGCAAAATGGGCATTTAATTGTGGGTTGTTTTTCTTCTATTGGGCTTGCCCATATTTCTATGGATGTTTGGTGTTTGGAGGATGGGGGCTGATGTGGTGCTGTCTTCTTGGTGGTTGTTCGGTTTCTATGGCTTTCTAGCTTGACTGTTCGGGTCCTGTTGTTGTCCTTGGCTTTCCCGATTTCTCCTGGCTGTTCGGGTCCTATTGTTGTCCGTTGGCTTTTTCCGATTCTCTGGTTGTTCGGGTGGGCTTCAGCCGAGCCTTAATTGTTGCCTTTTCTTCCCCTTTTTTGGTTGGCTGTGGCTTGCTGTTGGCCTCCTTTTCTTTCCTATTTAATGAAGTGTTTTGTGGCTTTTTAGAGTGAGTGATTTGATGATTTTGGAAAGTAAACCTACGGGTTTTCACTAGCTTGCGAGCTAGGCTCCTTCCCCGCCCCTTTTAAAACTTCGTCTCGGTTTCTAACTCTTTCTTTTCTATGCACGGTTCCCGCCTCACTTGCTCCTTATTCCCTAAATTAATATAAGTGATAGATTGTAAGTTTATTATATTTATGTTATAAGAATGACGTTAGTTTTTGCAATATTAAAATTTTGTTGCATCACCGGTTCACCCTAATCTTGAATATACTTGTTGCAATATATAATTTAATAATTTTTACATCTTTATAGTTTCACTCTGGTGTTTCTGCATTGTTTTATTTATGAAAGTCACTTTTGATTCTCTTGTCTATTCATGAAACTTACAGGAAAGTTATTGCTTCAGTAGAGATCCATCTTGATGACAAACATTCGGTTGGTGATGATACGACCATATTTTTTTGGTGTATGCGTGGCATAAATATATAGGAACTATGATTGTTCCGGAGATGTCATCTTATTACAAAGTAGAACCCTTTATTTGCACAAGCTTCTTGATTATTTGTATTTGTTTTCATCAGGTTTCCTTTGCAGGTTTTGCATGTTGAGGCACATTAGAAAACCTACATTGTTCACATTCTTTCATTGATAGCTAAATCATATTGTGTTTTGTCATGTTTTTAGATCCTGAATTAACCCGTGGAAACATGTGATGTTGTTTCCATTGCATGTTTTTCTGTGCTTTCTTTCTTTCAAGTGTTTGATTTGTTTACATTTCATATCAAGCCAGCCAACAAATATGCATCATAAGTCTGTGTTATGCCATGGAAGCAAAAACATCAAACAATAATATAAAAACTGTAGTTAAAATCTCAAAATGGTGGCTGATTTTTTATTAAAACTTCAATGAAAGAGAAAAACAATATACATATGAATCTACATAGAGAGATAGATAAGCTCTACCAATCAACCCTAGACGTCACTTGAAGCCCTAAAAGAAAGATTAGAACAAACACTCACAAAATTCATCTATTGCATGAACCTTAAACCCTAGAAAACTCTTCTTAAATAACCTTGAGACATAATAACACAAATAGAACATTCTACACAATTAAACATTAATTTAGGAAGCCTTCCTAAACAATTAAACATAATTTAGAAAATATTCCTAAACATTAAATACTTAATAATTAGTATAAACATAATTTAGGAAACCTTTCTAAACAATTAAACATTATTTAGAAAATTTTTCTAAACAATTAAACATAATTTAGAAAATTTCTAAACAATTAAATACTTCCTAAATGATATAAACATAATTTAGGAACCTTCCTAAACAATTAAATACTTATAAATTGTATATCATAATTTAGGAAACCTTCTTAAACAATTAAAATATGATTTAGGAACCTTCTAAATATCTTCCCCTAGGCCCCACAAGGGGTCCCCTTGCGTATCAATACTCCCCTTCCAAAGAGTCACCTTGTCTTTTAAGATGTAAGGAAGGAAACTGTCTCCTAATCATTGTTTTATCAACAAAATCTACTTCTGTCGAGAGAAACCATTTAGCACATGATCCAGATCTATATCCTTCATTATCTGCTCATGCTTCACTTAGAGAATATACCATCTTTCAACAATTTAACATTTTTGCCAATGCCTTCACTTTTATTAACTTGCTTCAGCTATCACAGTCATCAACTATTTTTTTCTACACCAAAGCCAGAAGGTTAAAAAGAAATGATGCAAAAAATCAGGTGACAACAAGGAACCACATGGAGGCAGTGAGAAGTATAAAGGTTGTTGATAGATAGTTGCAGATCAATAGATCTTGATAGGACAAATAGCGGGCATCATAAGTTCCACACCCGTTGTAAATATGACTTCTAGAGTACATCATGTAGATTCTTTGTAAACTTTACATGTCACCCAACGATATCCTCATCAAGTGGCTATATTTTTGGTGCTGCCATGTAGGATTGTACCCGTCTAAAGTAATGGGAATTATGTTCCAAGCAAGAATTTAAGAAATAAGTACAATTTAAAGTTGCCATATGATTATGTCGCCCAATTGCTAGTTCTGAATTCCCCTTTTACAGCCTAATCGCAATAACCCATTTGTAAGGCCCCCCACAAATAGACCAGTTGGACTTGATATGATTGAGATTGCCATTAGTAGCTTTCAGTGGTTATTTCCTCTCATCAGTGTCTTGCTTCATAATGGCAAACTCAAGCCACTTAATGAACAGGTAAGGGCTGCCCATAAGGAAAAGTGGAAGAAGTCAAGATCGATGGCCCAAGTGAAAAGATATCTTGCTAAAGTATTTGTTCTTCATTGCTTACAGGCAACTTGCTTCAAATAGGGGAGATTGGTTGATTTCCAACATCACGACCCTTCCCAATTGAACAACATCATGGTGGGTGATTTTTCCATGTTCCCTAATGTTGAGTTGAATCTTGCAAAGGTCTATGCAGTGGAAATCAAATCAGAAATCGATACAATCCGAAAATCAATAGTCAATAAAACCAGTCGATGCAGCGGCAGGCAAATCAATCATTTCAATTCATCAATCAATCAATATCCGTCAATCAAATCAATACAGTCAAATCAATAAAATCAGTCGAGAAAAGCAATACGGAACAATGAATCTATACGACAGTCAATACGGTGCAGAACAGTAGCAACAGCGAGTCTATAAAATCTATAGGCAGCAATATCAATGAATCGGTAGGCAGTAGTACGATGTCCATGTTCAAGCTATCAATACAGTATCTATATCTATCAATGTCCATATCAATGCTCAGTAATCAATGCTCGGTAATCAATCGATGAAATCAATGAATCCGATCAATCAATAAGGCAGAAATCGATAAAGCAATAAATCCGTAAATCAATACAGTAAACATGCATTTCAATACTATATACTGAACAAGTACAAACTACTGGCTATGTTGCTGTTGTAGATTCGTACATTGGTTCTATCAATAAGAGTCGTCACTCTTTTCGCCCGTCGGCATATCAATAAACTCCTTATGTCTCCCTTCAATAATCAATAATCAATGTTTAAAGGAAAGCCCGTCGGCCCACCATCCTGTACAGGTATCAATATCAATCTTCAACCAATGTTCAACCAGGTTCCACTTGCGATCAGTATCAATAGTCAATTCAATCAATAAGCAATCCAATAGTCAATATTAAAGCAATCATATCAATAATCATATTCATATCGATTCAATCTATCAATTCCAGACAATTCAGAAATCATACGAAAATCGGGCAGAATAACAGTAGTCTATCGAATTTACACAAAAATCCTGCAAAAGACACAAATTCCAAATCTTTCCAAATTACAGACGAAGATCTACGGCATCAATACAAAACTATTATTCTATAGAAACCAAGTCAGAAAACATCCTGAAAATTTTTCTATTCGATAAAAACCGCGTAGAACCAATTCCGACCGATAAAATCTTCGTAGAATACAGTCAAATCGTGTGTAATAATCATATCTATAACATATCAGAAGTTGTGCGGTGAAAGTTGTGTCAATCTCAAATCGGGTCAATTATTCGACTACAAAAATATAAATCCGGACATATCTCGATAAAAATACAACATCTTTGAAAACAGAAACAGGGTTCGGAGTCCTTACCACAGATCTTCACTTTCCCAACAGCAGCGTCGGACGAAAAGCGCTCCGCGCGTCTCCGAAAACCAGCTTTCCTCTTTTTCCTTTTCTCTTTCTCTCTCCTCAGATATTTCTCTCCTCTTCAAAATATCTCATTTCTATATATATCCAGACTGATCGTCCTGGACGATCGAGCTTCGTCCCGGACGATCCATGAAGAGAAGAATTTTCGTCCAGACGAAAAATCACATATCGTCCCTGGCGAAGGGTTCACTGACTTATTTTCGTCCAGACGATCCTGATTTCGTCCAGACGAACCAGACAGCCAAACAGGATTTTTCTACACAACCTGTACCGATCGTCCCGGACGATCCAACTTCGTCCTGGACGATTCTGGGAGGAAAATCCAATTCAGAGAGGAACAGTAAGGGAACGAGATATTACAATCTCCCCACCTTAGAGAAATGTCGTCCCGACATTTCCCTAAAGGTACGAAGCAAAACACGAAGCAAACCAAATCGATCAAAATCCAAATCCCAAAACAAAACTCGTCGAAATCCATACAAAACACACAATGCAATCAAAATGTCAAATGCAAATATGTCATTATGTCATATGTCAATATCAATCGGTTAGTCAAATCAATCTTACCAGTAGAACCTTCTGGTCGTTGCTGATCCTCACGATGCTGTAAACTCTGTAGACTGTAGATGCGTGGCACCACTGGAGGAAGTGTAGGAGGTCGTGGTGCAACTGTCTCCCTCTGATCTCTGACAGCTCTATCATCTATCCGGTTCCCTGATCTCTCACTGTAAGTCCTCGGGCCAACAGTCCTCTGCTGTCCTGAACCCGTGCCAGAATCAGTCCGTCCACCCAGTCCTTTCTGAGGACAAGCTGCTGCTCTGTGCCCTTGCTGTCCACAGTGAAAACACTGTCCCGTCAATAGGTAGCACTGACCTGCATGTCGTCTACCACAGTGAATGCACGTGCCAGAACCACCAGACGATACTATCGATGCTGATCGTGATGCAGATCCCGATGCAGATCCCTTCGAACCCTCATACCTGCTTCTCTTCTCTCTATCTCTGTCTCTATAAGAATCATCTCGTCGTACCTCATCTCTCCTCCTTCTGGTATCCTCGTACCTCAGTACCGGTGTCGCCAGATCAATCTCTATCAATCGAGCTCGCTCCACTAGCTCAGAAAACTCATGGATCCGGAAAGGTACTAGTGGTTGCCTCAGCTCTCTGTTCAATCCGTGCAGAAATCTATAACACTTATCTTCAGGAGTAGGAATCAAGTGAGCAGCGTACCTCGCAAGTGCAGTAAACTCGGCCTCGTACTGCATCACTGACTTGCGGCCTTGCTCCAATCTCATGAAAGCTTCCTGCATCTGTCGCTGAGCTGACGGTGGTACAAACCACATCCTGAACACTGCAGTGAACTCATCCCAGGTGATCTCAGCATTTGTCTTCCCCTGGAATTTCTCTCTCTGCTGTCCGATCCACCATCTCTCTGCCTCACTCTCCAACATGAATACTGCCAATGGTACTTTTCTATTCCCCGGACACTGCATGCTATCAAAAATCTTCTCCACCCTCATGATCCAATCCTCAGCAGCCTGTGGTCCTACAGCCCCTTTGAACAACGGAGGCTTCAGCTTGTGGAACATCTGCAAGTGTCTGTCTACCTCTTCTTCCTTACTTCCACTCATCTTGCTCTGAGCGTCCCCCATCACATGTGCAATCGCAGTAGCCAACTGCATCATACTCTCTGAAGGCACTGGAGCTGCGCTGTGTTGCTCGTTTGGTATACTGGATTCTACTGGAGGATCCATATCTTTTTCACCTGCACAATTCAAAACAAATGATACACACATGCAACGATGTATGCCAATGAAGCTCTTAAAGCTACCCAATCTACCCAATCTCTCAATCCAACCCTACAACTCTGGTAACAATCCATTCTTCCAATAACACTGCTCTGATACCAACTTGTCACGACCCCAAGATCTAACTTGGAAAGAATGTCAATCAATTTCGCAACAATTTACCAGAGTTATCTATAAACCTTCAGTAAGCAATCTATCAAACATCTATAAAATTTAACCATCAATATACAAGTCGATTCACATCTCAAAACATCATATATAATACTCAGGAACTAAACTATCAATACAAGTAGAGAAATCTATCCTGTCCTGAGTACAAAAGAATCATCAATCGATCAAAAGAACTAAAACCTGTCGATCTGGATCAATTCCTATCTCCTGCTCCCGAGCCCTGACCTGAAAATATCAACCACATATAATGAGCTTTACAAAGCCCAGCAGGTCACCTAATACCTATAACTGGAATCAAAGCACGGCGATGCTATCGATATGCATGTCGGTCAATCACAGTCAATCAATCTATATCAATCAATGGTCAATGAGTCTATGCAGTGGAAATCAAATCAGAAATCGATACAATCCGAAAATCAATAGTCAATAAAACCAGTCGATGCAGCGGCAGGCAAATCAATCATTTCAATTCAATCAATCAATCAATATCCGTCAATCAAATCAATACAGTCAAATCAATAAAATCAGTCGAGAAAAGCAATACGGAACAATGAATCTATACGACAGTCAATACGGTGCAGAACAGTAGCAACAGCGAGTCTATAAAATCTATAGGCAGCAATATCAATGAATCGGTAGGCAGTAGTACGATGTCCATGTTCAAGCTATCAATACAGTATCTATATCTATCAATGTCCATATCAATGCTCAGTAATCAATGCTCGGTAATCAATCGATGAAATCAATGAATCCGATCAATCAATAAGGCAGAAATCGATAAAGCAATAAATCCGTAAATCAATACAGTAAACATGCATTTCAATACTATATACTGAACAAGTACAAACTACTGGCTATGTTGCTGTTGTAGATTCGTACATTGGTTCTATCAATAAGAGTCGTCACTCTTTTCGCCCGTCGGCATATCAATAAACTCCTTATGTCTCCCTTCAATAATCAATAATCAATGTTTAAAGGAAAGCCCGTCGGCCCACCATCCTGTACAGGTATCAATATCAATCTTCAACCAATGTTCAACCAGGTTCCACTTGCGATCAGTATCAATAGTCAATTCAATCAATAAGCAATCCAATAGTCAATATTAAAGCAATCATATCAATAATCATATTCATATCGATTCAATCTATCAATTCCAGACAATTCAGAAATCATACGAAAATCGGGCAGAATAACAGTAGTCTATCGAATTTACACAAAAATCCTGCAAAAGACACAAATTCCAAATCTTTCCAAATTACAGACGAAGATCTACGGCATCAATACAAAACTATTATTCTATAGAAACCAAGTCAGAAAACATCCTGAAAATTTTCTATTCGATAAAAACCGCGTAGAACCAATTCCGACCGATAAAATCTTCGTAGAATACAGTCAAATCGTGTGTAATAATCATATCTATAACATATCAGAAGTTGTGCGGTGAAAGTTGTGTCAATCTCAAATCGGGTCAATTATTCGACTACAAAAATATAAATCCGGACATATCTCGATAAAAATACAACATCTTTGAAAACAGAAACAGGGTTCGGAGTCCTTACCACGAGATCTTCACTTTTCCCAACAGCAGCGTCGGACGAAAAGCGCTCCGCGGTCTCCGAAAACCAGCTTTCCTCTTTTTCCTTTTCTCTTTCTCTCTCCTCAGATATTTCTCTCTCTTCAAAATATCTCATTTCTATATATATCCAGACTGATCGTCCTGGACGATCGAGCTTCGTCCCGGACGATCCATGAAGAGAAGAATTTCGTCCAGACGAAAAATCACATATCGTCCCTGGCGAAGGGTTCACTGACTTATTTTCGTCCAGACGATCCTGATTTCGTCCAGACGAACCAGACAGCCAAACAGGATTTTTCTACACAACCTGTACCGATCGTCCCGGACGATCCAACTTCGTCCTGGACGATTCTGGGAGGAAAATCCAATTCAGAGAGGAACAGTAAGGGAACGAGATATTACACCTTAACTTTATGAAGTAACGTAAAACATAACATGTTATGCATGCTCAATCATTTGATGTGCGAGAGATAAATAATTTGTAATGTAATTTGAAGAAGTAATAAGGTAAAGCATTTGTAATAACAATTAAATGCAATTAGAAATAATATAATTATTATAATGTAGAATTATGAATACTCACCTCAAAGTTGGATGCCTTAACAATTTATTTTAATAACCACTCCGTTGCAGATAGCTTGATACATATATAATTACATTATATTTTTTAATTTATCTCCAACTCATAATATTCTCTAATTTTTAACATTAAAACTACTCCAAAAAATCTAATGATTAAGTATTGTTTTATTTTTATTATATTTCTAAAAATAAAATATCTATTCGTTAAATTTAAGTTATAAATTGCTCATATATTTTTAATTATACTTTCTCTCTCTTTTTCTAAACTTACTATGAATTTATAATAAAACTTATCAGAATATTTACTCTCAAAATATATTTTATCAAAGTGTTAATTAAATTTTTTTCATAATATCATTATTATTTTCAAGTTTAATTCCAAAAGATATGTTCATAAATTTTAAAATAAATCTAAAATAAAAATATCATATTATCTTAGTTGATTAATATCATTAAATGACTTCTTATTTATCAACACTATCCATTTTAATCTAATACTTCTCAATTATAGTTTTTCATCATCTCACTTATATGTATAAATATTAATATATTAATCCTCTTCTTTTGTTTAAATATTTAATACAATTTTCATAAAAATTGTAATGAATAAATAACAAAACATACTTTTCTTCCTCTTCTCTATGCTTATCCTGCATGCACTCGGCAAGCTTTGTCGTAGGTGTCTCCTTTTTCTTCCGCTCCCTTCCTTCTATATTTCCTTCCCTCTTCTTCTTCCTCTCGGCTGATACTTTTTAGTTCCTTTCGTTTGTTTGGTTTAACTGGATGAAGCAAAATGAAGTTATCTCGTGTGAGGGGTCGTTATTTTTCGCTCGTGTACACGTTTTTTTTCGTTCGTTCACGTGATTCGATCATCCAGGCATGCTTACGCATGCGTGTGGCTTTGTCTGCTTGCGGTTCCCTTCCTTATCCACTCAGCTACTATAGCAGGTTGGTTCTGTTGAACTGGTCAGGTCCGGTTCAAACAATTATGTTGCTTCAATTTAGTCGTACCTAAAATTTGTGATTTTTACTCACAACAGGAAATTCAGCTATTATCAGCTGGTTTTTTTCGGCTTTCCGACGGTACCAAAACCAACGGTAAAAATCGCCTAAGAAACGGTTTACGGTGGCCTATTTCTGGCGGTTTTAGTCACCGGCGGCTTTCCCGCGGCGGTGACGGCCGGTAATTTTCGGCGATGGTAACGCCAGTGACCGCTAGTTAGCTTGGTCGCAAGTGTCTCCTTTTTCTCCTGCTTCTTCCTTCTATATTTCCTTCCCTCTTCTTCTTCCTCTCGGTCGATTCTTTTAGTTCCTTTCGTTTGTTTGGTTTAACTGGATGAAGCAAAATGAAGTTATCTCATGTGAGGAGTGGCTATTTTTCTCTTTTGTACTCGTTTTTTCGTTCGTTCACGTGATTCGACCGTCCAGGCATGCTTACGCATGGGTGTGGCTTTGCCTGCTCGCGGTTCCCTTCCGTATCCACTCAGCTACTATAGTAGGCTGGTTCTGTTGAACTGGTCAGGTTCGGTTCAAATAGTTATGTTGCTTCAAATTTGCCGTACCTAAAATTTATTGTTTTTACTACTAAAAGGATATGTTTCTTTTTATTTTGATGTTATACAGTAGTAACACATCATTGAACCTTTGAGCGAAGCAATTCTAAGTTATATTTCATGCCTAGGATACATGTGCGATCCAAAACTGTGAAGGTATGCCATTCTGATATGTCAACACATCAAGGGATATCGAGTCACGATTGTCAATTTTAGCAATATCTCGGGAGCTTTTTTGGTTAGTGAATTTGGATTTCTTTGAAATTAAAGGGCAATATCACCAATGTTATTATTAATTGTGGGTTTTTTTAATATTATTAGGATTTCATTTTTTGAGTTTCTTTTTAAATTTTGTAATTGATGGATTTCTTTTTAATAATTTATAGGTTCTTACGTTATGAAGACAATTATTTTGTTCTAATAGTTTTTCATATTTTAATTACAATTCTATTACTATTATTAAGAAAAATACTTTCAATTATTTTCAACATCATCGTTAGCCTCATCCAGATTATTTATGATATAGCCAATTTAGTTCACAAAGGCTCATCTGGGCATACACCAATTAGTAGAAGTCAATACTACAAATAAGAATTGGGTCCATTTTGAAGTCTTTCAGACCCTTTTTATTTATGCCGGAATTTCTTCTTTTTATTTATGCCTGAATTTCTTCTTTTTTTTTTATTTGAAGTAGGTTTTATTTAAAAAATAAAATTTTATAACCGATCAATAAAAAGAGTACAGCATCAAGCAATTTCTAAAAAACCAAAATAAGTCATAAGGTAACAGCAAAACAAAAGATCATTCGATGAATAGTAGAATCACAGAAGACTTTTAAAATGTCTTGCTTGAAGTTAAGAGTGGCGATACATCTTTTTTCTGTTTTTTCAATGTTTAGAAAGAGAATTTTGAACCTTTTGTCCAATTGCTCTTCTATAATAGAAGTGCTAGCATTAGAATGATCAAATTGCGAGCTAATCACCACTATCTCAATAGCAGGATAATCAGGAGCATAAATAACAGATAGATCCAAATCAACGAACTTACCTGTACATGGTGCAAGCTTAATATGGACCCTCACTAAACCCGAAACTATCATGTAGTATTTTAGGTTTATCTTATCTTGGATAAGATTAGGTTTAAATATGAATGTTTTTCATGAATGTATAGGATTAGATTGTCATTTAAATGTTTGAATATATAACTCTAATTCTATAAATGTGGATCCATGATATGTAATTAAACATTGTTGTTGATTGATTATTTAATGAATGCCAACCACTTGTGGCCAATCGAGCATTCTGTATTATTTAAAGAATTCAAGCCTAGCTTCTCATTAGAAGACCTAGTTTAGCTTGTTGTTCACTCGTTACTCCATGTGCTCATATCCTGTAATCAAACCCATGCGCATATATCTAATAACATATCGAATCGCTTGATCCCACATGACGGCCCTGCACTCGCTACTTAAACCCAACATCCAATGCTTTAAGGAAAGTGATTTTTAATTAAAATTTCTATGTACATATTCAGGCATAATGTTTTCAACTTGTGTTTTAAAACCATATTTTTCAGAAATTTTTGTTTCCTGTATTCTTAACATGTGCATATTTCTGTATGTGTCCATTTATCATATTGTCATCATTTGATTTATTACTTCTGCAATGATATTGGAAATTAACTGATTTTCTTTGGACAGGTATATGATGCAACCTATTCACGGCTCAGAGGGAAATAAGTTGATCATTGGGGAATCATTTTGGCGCAATAGTGGCATGCCCATATTTCATAAAGTAGGGATGATAATTCATGGAAAAGTGAAATTTTGTGCCAAATTCATGAAAATTGTAAAGGTAATTCAGCATTAAAGTGGCAAGAACATTTGATCCTTCGATCTGTAGTGTCATGGAAATTCTTTTATTGAAAAAACTTTATATTTTTTCAAGTTATTTAGTAACCCTCTGAGTGAACATTTAACATGGTAACAACTATATCATATTCCTCTCTTAGAATATTTCCATTTCAACTAATATGTGTAAGCCTGTTCAGTAGACTTGGCCAGTCTTATTGAATGCTTTTCTAATTGGTTATCTTATGTTTTAAGACTTAGGCTTCAGTTGGGACTGCTTTTTTACTGCTTCTTGAAGCAGCTTTCTAGTACAAAAAATTTAATTTTTATGCTAAAAAGTTGCTTCAAGAAGCAGGAAAAAAGCTATCCCAAACGAAGTCTTAATATAAAATGTTTGCTGTTATTTTTTCCTGCTTTTAACTAGTTTTACTTTGAATTTGCAGCATGGCGGTGGCCAGGTGTTCAAGTCCTTGCAGCGATTAGTGCAGAGCTTGAAATATGGAACGAATACATTAGGGGTTATTCTTGTTAAGAATGAAAGCAGTGTTTCACGTCACTTGAAGCATTGTGCATTGGAACAAGATATACCAACAATGGTTAGTGTTGCTACCACGTATACAAAATTTGTCATGTGTAGTCATAACCCCTTGAGGGCCTTAAATTTAGGGTTTATTATCGATTTGACTTGAAGCCGATTTGATCTTGGCTCAAGTTCAGCTTGAAGTACTTCCATTCAATCTTGAATTGAAGTTTTGTTATAGGTTGGTTTGATCTAATTTTGATTTTAGTAAAAAATCAATCTGATTTTGATTGATTTGCAATTAAATTCTTAGTCCAAGATGTATATACATACATGCATAGATACATGTGTATATCCATTCATATATATGTGAGTACGCATTTCAATCCAATCTTGGGCTCATTTGATTTTGGCTTTGTTTGGGACAACTTTCTTATTGCTTCTTAAAGCAATTTTCTAGTACAAAATTTTTGTACTAGAAAGCTGTTTTAAGAAGCAGTAAGAAAGCCGTCTTAAACAAAACTTTTATCTTGTATTTGCTCAATTCAAGTTTAATTTGAGCCAATCCTGTCACGTGTTGGCTTGTTGACTTCTATCCTAATAAAAAGTCATTCTAATTTTGAGCTATCTTAAAATTCATAGACTTATGCTTCATTTGAGATAGCTTTCTTACTGCTTTCTAAAGTAGCTTTTTAGTTCAAAAATTTGTTGAAAGCAAAAAGAAAGCAGTGGCCTAAAACTGTCTTATACGAAACCTTAAAATGCCGCAACTCATTTATTGAAAAGTAAATAATCACCGCTTTTGGAGGCCATCTTTTCATTCATTAATCTAATTAAATTTTCATTTCTGAATGTTTCCTTTCGACAGCCAGCCAGCTGGATCATAAATAGTTTATTTTGTGGGAAGCTGTTGTCTCCTAAGCGGGATCGTTGTGCACCGCTACACAGGATTAAGATGCCATCATTTCCTAAACCACAAGTTGATGTTGATATGAGTCAAGAAATATAAATTTCATGACAGTTCAGATGATGACAAGTTCTGCAATTTTATGACAGGTGAGATTTTTTTTTTGTATTTTCTTCTCTATGGTTGAAATTAATAAGGTATGATACTGTTAGATATCTCTTACATTTGTTTTCCATCAGATAGTAATTGTATGAATTGAATGTGCAGATCAGAAATAAAACATGTAAAACTGGATCAATTAAGCAAGATAGTGTCATGCCAGATTTTAGAAGCTGTGAGCTGACAGATTTCTCTTTTGTTCATGAATGCTTGCCTTCTTAGCATGAAGAGGTTATATTCTGAGTTTATCTTAAATTATTGGTCTTATGGTGGTTCCAGCCTTCCAACCATCTTGGAACATAACATAGAGATATGCTTAGTTTATATTCAGCTTCATTTCCAAAGATTCAGGTTTTGCTTGGGACGACTTTTTTTACTGCTTTTTAAAGCTGCTTTTTAGTATAAAATTTTTAATTTTTGTACTATAAAGCTTATTTAAGAAGTAGTAAGAAAATGATTCCAAATGAAGCCTCAATTCTTTTAATCCTTGGACTGCCCATCTTATCAAATCTTCTCAGAGTTATTGTCTCTATGGCTCTTTCACACATCAATAGAGGAGCACTGCATGCTTGTGGATTGTTACCACTGTCAACGCAACCCATCCTTTTTTTCTTCAACATAAAATGGAATAGCACACTTTGTTAGGGGCTCAGGCTTAGCTTTCTTACTGCTTTCTAAACAGCTTTTTACTATAAGAAATTTTAAGTTCAAAAATTTCTTATACTGAAAAGATGCTTTAAAAAACAATAAGAAAGCTGTCCTAAGCTAAGCCTCAAGCTTCTGTGCACCATTCTCTTTTTTATGATGTCCAATCCTTTACTTAAAGTTCTAGTTTGGCTATTTGTGGTGCAAACAATCTATTATTTTGCATTGAGCTCGACACTTCTTTCACTTATTATGTTCAACTAGTTTTTTTTTTATTAGTATGTAAAAATATAAAATTCTTTGATTGGTTTATGTATTTGAGCAACCTTAATGTATGATTTGTGAAATGTAGAAAATAACCTTCAAAGTTTTGTTGTTGTTGTTGCTATTGTTGTAATTAGTCACTTTATTATTAATCATATCTATTAAATTAGAAAATTGTATAAATGTTGTAATAAATCATATCTATTAAAGTGTGATAGTTATAAAAAATTAGTATTCAAAATTTTTTCAAAAGGGAAAAATCTACAATATTTACAATGGTCTTAGAAAATTTTAATTTTCTCATTGTAATTTTATGATATGATTTCACAAAGAACTATAATTACTTCAAATGGATACTAAATCATAATATATGCTTTCATTCTAATTTAGTTCATTTTATTAATTTTGTTATTATTACCATAATAAATAATTTCATTATAATTTAGTTCATTTTATTAATTGTGATATTATTATAAGAAATAATTATGATTATTTATTTATTTATAATTAAAATAAATCTTAGCACAACTAATTAGAGTTTATTTGAGGCATTTTTTTTATAATTTGCTTTCTAGGTGGGTGTTATTATTGTGTTTGGCTATAATTTTCTTATTAATTATTTTAAGAAATTTTTAAGTTGGGAAATCATTTTTTTTGAACAATTTTTTGAAAATTACTAGAGTATGGTAGCTCTAAGAAAATTACTAGTTGTTCTAAAGGATTTATTTGAGGTGGGTGCAATTGCATGTGAAAAAAGCTTTAAAATAATTGTGAGAAAAATATTTTTTTTTCTAAGTTGTTGTAGATATTATTTTTTTTTTTGAAAAGGCAGACAACAATTATTTGTGTTCTTCTGAAGAAAAAAAATTATTTGCGTTCTTCTGAGATAATTTTTTTATTGCTTTATTTTTTTAGGTTGTCACCACACTTTTATTTGATTGAATCTTTCTTATTACTTTTCAAATCAAATTTTTATAATTAGATCATGAGAATATGATAGTTATAAAAAAATTTAGTATCCACTTTTTTAAATGATCATAATCCTTATAAACTTCAAAATAATCTATTTTTATCACAAAATTTATACAAATTTGTTTATAAATAGTAGTAATTCAACCAAGCACTACATCAAAATTACCACTCTAATTAATTTAGTTGTAGAACATTACCCCGATTATAAAAATTTCAAAAATTCTATAAAAAATTATGGCCAAATGTATTTGTATAAATTTTCACATATTTATTTTTTTCAAAAAGCTATCACAATTCTATTTCACTATAATTTTTTTAATTTATATGATGAAAAATAAATTTTATAACAAAATTTGGTAGAGGTTGATAATTTTTGAAAACTAACATTTAAATTTTTGTTTTTAAAAATTAACTTGAAGCTTTCAAAGACATCCATTTCTTTGGCATTTTAATCAATTGTTTTATGGATCAGCCTCAGCAAAAGGTCCTCTTAAACGGGTCATTACAGGCCCATGATCGGCCCATCCGTCCTGTAAAATCTTCTCGCCACCAAATCCCACCACCTTTTATTTTTCTTTGAAATGGATGCTCTTGCTTCTTCAAATCTCATGCAAGCGCCGTGGCAATTGCTGCGGAACCTCCAATCACTCGCTGGACTTTAGGGTTTCTGCTTACCCCCCAATGGCAGCGGCGATTGGGTGGTATGGTCCTCTAATCGATCTTTCTAGGGCGTCCTCTCACGTTGGCGACTTGGTTCAGCTTCTCGTCTTCGTCCACCGTTCGCAACCGACCGAGGTCATGAATTAGTTTCCTTCGTCTCATTGTACACACCAGACACATTTTCCTTACCATTTTACTGATTCTCAGAGGGACTTAAATCGTTCGAAAGTGTGGACGGTTGTTTATCATGGTTCAAAGTTTTGAGTTTCATGATTTTAAAATGGTTTTCTTCGTTTAAAATAGAAAAGTCGGAGCAACTGTACTGCATTTGAAGAACTAACAATATTCAACTCGTTGTCTTGGAATTTTCAACTTCATTCTTTGATGGAAAGCTCTAGGCTCGAAAAATATTGCATTTTCGGTCATGAAATCGCATACGAATTTGTAGGCTAGTTGATTTTTATTTATTTATTTATTTTGTAGACTAGTTGATGTTATTAGTCCTGAAGCACCTCTTCTGTTATGTGGTATGGTGGCTGAGGTTCGTCATTAGTTGCTTGTAGAAACTTGTGTTGGTCATTGATGAATCAATGAAGCACCTCTACCTTCATTTATTGGACATGTGTTCTTAATTGATCTCATCCCAAAATACGACTTTGTGGACGTTTGACATTCAATGTTTGCGGGTACAATTTTTGTAAGCCTAGCAAGTCGATTTGCTTTTCCAGTTGTAACCTATAGTGCATTAAGAGGGTTACCTTCAGCAGCAAAAGCTAAGCTCACAACACATCCAATGGTCTGAAGGGTTTGTTGAGATTTTGGTGGCTATTGAAATAGTTTTTGTATGAATTTAATTTGCTCTTAGTTGAATGGACCTGAGTCAAATGATGTTGGAGTCTCGGTGGTGGCAGTGTTGCATTGAATTTCAGCTTTATGTCGTCCTTGATTTGTAGTCAATAGGTTTTCAATGTATCTTCCAACAATTATCATGATTGTGCCTTGCCTTATGACAATAATCACTCTATGATTTGTTTGTCTTCTTGTGTATAGCACCCCCATTATTTAATTGAGTTCCAAGTACTGCAAGGGCGGAGATTTTTGAGTCTTGAGAATTGTGTCGGCTCGTAAGGCAATGAGTCGAGCCAGGTCAAGCTCGAGCTCCATATTGTACAAGCTATAATCTAAGTACAAGCTATAATCTAAGCCCAAGCTCGTGACTTAATAAGTATGATTTATGATATTATTAACAGTCGATTTTGAGCGGGCTCGCGAGTCAAGCCGACTCACTTACACCCTTAGTTGGGCTTGCTGAATATTATATTTCTATTGCTTTTTTTTTTCTCCTTCGAATCTCAGAGAATATTTTATGAATGCTGAGAAGATGCTTCATGCTTAAGATTTTCTCACAAATATCCTCAATTTTTTATTTTGGTAGTGTACATTCATTCCTATTCCATTATCATCCTACATTGGCTACTATCTTTTGTGAACCTTCATTTTATTTCATCAATGATGCCAAATTGTTGACATTAATGAGTTAACTGGTTGAAAATTTGAAATATGTTGAGATGGAGTTGTCATCTTATCTAAGATCATGAAAAATGCTCTCCATCTTGAATTTAGCCATGCTATTGTCAGCATTGGGGTAGGATTTTTTTGTGCATCCTAAATTTTTTTGGCAGTTTTGGAATACATAATTTTTTTTTATAATATCACTTTTCATATAATTTATGAGCCATGACATTGCCATAATATTTTCCACCACCTATGTTCGAAACTTGTGATCTTTTTCATTTTTTGCATGAGTCACTTATGTTAGATTATCTTTGTTGCTTTCCCATAGGCATGCATCATCAATGATTGAGACCATTGAATGAAGTTTTTCCCATTAAGTTTGAAGCTAGTAATGGGGGGGGGTCTCAAAAATCTATGATGAGGCGGTTATGTTGATTATGATAGGCAGATTAAGATTGGATGTTACTGCAGAGTAAGTAAGTGCTTCCTTTGGTGCTAGCCAGGAGGGATTGACGAGATGGATGGGATAATTGGGTGGAGAAATGAGCTAGAAATATGTGGAAGACTTAGTGAATTCAATTCTTCAAGGATTCTAGAGCACATATTAGATATAAAATGAGATTCTTTATTATACTTAAAATTTTCAAAACGAATATAAGAATGAATTTTCTTCAAAATGAAAGCATATCCATATTTAAATTATGAGCTTAATAGTATATTTCTATATTCATTTCAGTTAATAGGCATGTACGGACACTTTTGGGTATGTAAATGTTATTTGAAGTTTAATATGCTCTGTATTTTATTTGATGTGTTTACATATGCTTCCAGTTATGAAATATTGATTCTAGTTCTAAGTTTTGAAATAAAAAAATAGATGTTAGGATAGTTTGGATTGATTATTTCTTACTCACTTAATCTTGATAGAAGTATTTCAGGATGAATGTTAGTAAGAGATAGGTATATTCAGATTCACCTTCTTTGTTACACACCAAGTTGACTGTAGAGGGGGTCAAAATAGGGTGTGACATTATTCATGATCACAAATTTCTTTTCTAAATAGAAATAACGAGAAAAGAAAAATAGTAAGACATGATTTGAATCTTTGAGTTCATATCATTATTATATTTATGATACATAAAGAATAAATGTGTAATGGCCTGGATCAATGAGGTGGACAAAACAATCTTCAAAACTCCTTGGATAGGTGCACATAGCTGAACAACATTCGATGGAAAGCAAGAAGATCTGTGGACTCTCCAATATCCAGCATTCAATACAAATGATAGATGTTACATACACGTTGACTTTTTAAGACCAAAATTCTTAACCTCCCCCTTTCTTTTTCCATGAAATTGATAATATTTCAAGAAAAGATTTAAAAAATGTTATGCGTATGATTTGGTTGAAAATGTAAGGTGCAGATTTACAAACTTGATTACAAGGAATTCTTTTTGAAATAAATATGAGGTTGTGTGATTAGTGTGATGATAATGCTTTTATCACTCAACTAAGGGTGAGTTTGGCATGACAGGTAGATCCCTACTACTGTGCCATTCTATAGCATGGACCATGAGCCACTGTTTATTTTGTATGGATTACTTGGCATGTGGGTGGCAGGAGTACCATGCTTCTGCATGAGGAAGGTAGGAATGTGATATTGATCATTGATCTAAATTTACCAGTTGATGTAGGCAAAATGGGCATTTAATAGTGGGTTGTTTTTTCTTCTATTGGGCTTGGCCCATATTTCTATGGATGTTTGGTGTTTGGAGGATGGGGGCTGATTGTGGTGCTGTCTTCTTGGTGGTTGTTCGGTTTCTATGGCTTTCCTAGCTTGACTGTTCGGGTCCTGTTGTTGTCCCTTGGCTTTCCCGATTTCTCCTGGCTGTTCGGGTCCTATTGTTGTCCGTTGGCTTTCCCGATTCTCTGGTTGTTCGGGTGGGCTTCAGCCGAGCCTTAATTGTTGCCTTTTCTTCCCCTTTTTTGGTTGGCTGTGGCTTGCTGTTGGCCTCCTTTTCTTTCCTATTTAATGAAGTGTTTTGTGGCTATTTTAGAGTGAGTGATTTGATGATTTTTGGAAAGTAAACCTACGGGTTTTCACTAGCTTGCGAGCTAGGCTCCTTCCCCGCCCCTTTTAAAACTTCGTCTCGGTCTTCTAACCTCTTCTTTTCTATGCACGGTTCCCGCCTCACTTGCTTCCTTATTCCCTAAATTAATATAAGTTATATGATTGTAAGTTTATTATATTTATGTTATAAGGAAGACGTTTAGTTTTTGCAATCTTAAAATTTTGGTTGCATCACCGGTTCACCCTAATTCTTTGAATATACTTGTTTGCAATATAATTTAATAATTTTTACATCTTTATAGTTTCACTCTGGTGTTTCTGCATTGTTTTATTATGAAAGTCACTTAGATTCTTCTTGTCTATTCATGAACTTACAGAAAGTTATTGCTTCTAGTAGAAGATCCATCTTGATGACAAACATTCAGGTTGGTGATGATACGAGACCATATTTTTTGGTGTATGCGTGGCATAAATATATAGGAACTATGATTGTTCCTGGAGATGTCATCTTATTACAAAGTAAGAACCCTTTATTTGCACAAGCTTTCTTGATTATTTGTATTTGTTTTCATCAGGTTTCCTTTGCAAGAGTTTTGCATGTTGAGGCACATTAGAAACCTACATTGTTCACATTCTTTCATGATAGCTAAATCATATTGTGTTTTGTCATGTTTTTAGATCCTTGATATTAACCCGTGGAAACATGTGATGTTGTTCCATTGCATGTTTTTCTGTGCTTTCTTTCTTTCAAGTGTTTGATTTGATTACATTTCATATCAAGCCAGCCAACAAAATGCATCATAAGTCTGTGTTATGCCATGGAAGCAAAAACATCAAACAATAATATAAAAACTGTAGTAAAATCAAAATGGTGGCTGATTTTTTATTAAAACTTCAATAAGAGAAAACAATATACATATGATCTACAATTTGAGAGATAGATAAGCTCTACCAATCAACCTAGACGTCACTAGAAAGCCCTCAAAGAAAAGAATTAGAACAAACACTCACAAAATTCATCATAGCATGAACCTAAAACCCTAGAAAACTCTTCCTTAAATAACCTTAGAACATAATAACACAAATAGAACATTCATACACAATTAAACATAATTTAGGAAGCCTTCCTAAACAATTAAACATAATTTAGAAAATATTCCTAAACAATTAAATACTTAATAATTAGTATAAACATAATTTAGGAAACCTTTCTAAACAATTAAACATAATTTAGAAAATTTTTCTAAACAATTAAACATAATTTAGAAAATCTTCCTAAACAATTAAATACTTCCTAAATGATATAAACATAATTTAGGAAACCTTCCTAAACAATTAAATACTTCATAAATAGTATAAACATAATTTAGGAAACCTTCTTAAACAATTAAATATGATTTAGGAACCTTCTAAATATCTTCCCCTAGGCCCCACAAGGTGGGCCCCTTGGCGTATCAATACTCCCCTTCCAAAGAGTCACCTTGTCTTTAAGATGTAAGGAAGGAAACTGTCTCCTAATCATCTGTTTTATCAACAAAATCTACTTCATGTCGAGAACCATTTAGCACATGATCCAGATCTATATCCTTCATTATCTGCTCATGCTTCACTCTAGAGAATATACCATCTTTCAACAATTTAACATTTTTGCCAATGCCTTCACTTTTATCTAACTTGCTTCAGCTATCACAGTCATCAACTATTTTTTTCTACACAAAGCCAGAAGGTTAAAAAGAAATGATGCAAAAAATCAGGTGACAACAAGGAACCACATGGATGCAGTGAGAAGTATAAAGGTTGTTGAATTAGTAGTTGCAGATCAATAGATCTGATAGACAATTAGCGGCATCATAAGTTCCACACCCGTTGTAAAATGACTTCTAGAGTACATCATGTAGTTCTTTGTAAACTTTACATGTCACCCAACGAATCCTCATCAAGTGGCTCTATATTTTGGTCTGCCATGTAGGATTGTCCGTCTAAAGTAATGGGATTTTGTTCCAAGCAAGAATTTAAAGAATACTAAGTACAATTAAAGTTGCATGATGATTATGTCGCCCAATGCAGTTCTGAATCCCCTTTTCAGCCTAATCTCAATAACCATTTGTAAGGCCACAAATAGACCAAGTTGGACCGTTGATTGAGATGCCATAGTAGCTTTCAGAGGTTTATTTCCTCTCATCAGTGTCTGCTTCATAATGGCAAACTCAAGCCCACTTAATGACAGGTAAGGCTTGCCATAGAGGAAAATGTGGAAGAAGTCAAATCGATGGCCCAAGTGATAGATATCTCTGCTAAGTATTTGTTCTTCATTGCTACAGGCAACCTTTGCTTCAAATAGGGGAGATTTGGTTGATTCCAACATCACGACCCTTCCCAATTGGAACATACTCATGGTGGGTGATATTTCCTTGTCTTAATGTTGAGTTGAATCTTGCAAAGATATCCTCACTTAGGATGATTCCATGAGATGCCTTGCTTATGTCACCTCTAATAATGTGAAAAATTCTATCAAATACACATGGATGCTTGTATTGGAAGCAGACCATTAGTGGGGCAGCCATAACCCTTTGTCCAAGTGTCACAAAACTTGTTTCTTGTTTTGACATAAATCATTTTAGACAATTAAATGTAATTTAGGAAATCTTCCTAAACAATTAAATACTTCCTAAATAGTATAAACATAATTTAGGAAACATTTTTAAACAAATAAACATGATTTAGGAACCTTCTAAATATCTTTCCCTAGGCTCCACAAGGTGGGCCCCCCTGGCGTATCAGTCTGTGAATGGGTTGTGTTTCTCTTTTTAATTTGCTAAGAAGTTTTTTTGATTGGTTCAATTATTAACCTTTCTTCTAGTTGATGTAGATCATATAACATCATTGTGTCTTTTATAATTTTTTCATGTATTTTTAATGCCAAATATTTTGCATAGTTTAAATGATGTAGAACGAAAGCACCGGCCTTGCTACGGAGAGAATCTCCTCTCCGTAATCTGAAATTTTTCCAGCTCACAAAATCTGAAATTTTTGTTTTCAGGTTTTTGTTCCAAAACCTGAGAAAATTCTCAGGTTCCAAGTAGAAGGAATGCTTCACGGGAGGAGTTTGGGAAATAGATTAGGAAGTAATGCTTAGGCAAGATTTTGTTAGAAATGACGTACAGGAAATTAATTCCTTAAGGAAATTTGAAATAATACCAAGCCAAAGCAATTAAGGAGGAAGCGGAAGAATTGGCCAGATTTTGGAATTACTTCCAAATCAGGGGCTGAGAATAAATGGACAGAATTGACGTTAGCTTAAGCTTTGAAATTTCGGCTGGCAAAGAGAAAGAATGCTTCTAAAGAGGCTCAGTAATAACTTAGGAAATAAATCCTAATAACCCTCACAGTGGGGGCCGGTGGTTTTCAAAGCCAGCAAGGGAAATTAATGCTCTCAGATTTAAACTTAAAATAAGTTCAATTTTCCAATTCAGTGACTTGATTTGAGGAAATATAATTGGAAATAAAACTTCAGGGAACTTCGGCTAGAGCTAGGAATCTGACAGTATTTTTTTTTTCTTAAATGTGGGAATAGGAAATAGGAAAGAAATTTCCAATCCCAAATTCAAGGGAGAAGGGGGATTTATGGGTGATTTCAAATTATTTCCTAACTAATAGATGAGATTAGGAAATAATTCAAAAGGATTGATTGGATAGGGAAAGAGGCCGGCAGCATGCATGGGTGAAACTTGGGTTTGGTGCCATGTGTGCAAGCTTGCCTAAAATAGTTTTAGACTTAGGAAATTAATTAAGTAACTCTATTTGAATTTGAATTCAAATATTGTTAACTTAAGAAACTTACCTAAAATAGATTCACTAATTTAGGAAAGATTTCAAAATTCAAAATGTTTTGAATTTGAAATGAGAGATTTTGTGGAGGGAAAATTTTGAGTTAATGAGTTAGGGAAGTTTCCTAATAAGAGGGTATTAATTAAGATCAATTTGAATTCAAATTCAAATTGAAATCTAATTAATTAGGAGACCTCAAATTAAGGAGCTAAATTAGGAAAGTATCAAAGCCTCATGAGAGCTTTGAATTTCAAATTCAAAGCTCCAAGAGGGGCCGGCGGGTGGAGCGGTGGGGGAAGGTGGCCGGCGGCCAAGAGGGTGGGATCGGGTGAAGGTGGCCGGCGGCTATGGGGGAATTTTGTGGAGTTTGGTATGGAGGTTTGGCTGAGGGGTTGAGAAGGGAGGATGAAGAAAATGAAGACAACGACAACGACGGAGAGAGGGAAGAATGAAGAAATCAAAACAAAGATAAAACGAAAGGTAGAAAATCAAAACCGCGAGCCTTGGACTCTTCTGAAGGCTGACGGGTGATGCGTTGCCCTTCTCCAAGGGACTTCAACTCATGAGCCCGGACCCATCCTGCGGCTGGTGACAACTTTGATTCCTTCCCATAGGAATCTCACTCTCATTCTCTCCCAAGAACAAAGTGTGCAACACAAAATTTTTCATATTAATCAATCATCTCTTACAATAGCTTAAGACCCTTATTTATAGGCCATAACATGAGAAAAAATAGAAAATTACAAAAATGCCCCTTGGACCAAAACACTCACATAAACTATCCTAGGGGTAAAATAGGAAATACATAAAACAAGAGCTAAAATTCAGAAAATAATACATAAATGAAAATTTAAATAATGGCTGTCGATTTACGACGCCGCCTGTGATAGATGCGCCAAATCTTCGTATTGATGTCCGCATCATTAAAGGGTTTCTCCATTATGGTATTTAGGCCATTGGTTGAATCATGGGAACAAGCGCTTTGCGAAGCAGGTGTAAGACCATGTACATGAACTTTGATTAGATCATGCATGACAGCAGTCTCAACATTCAACATGTCTTGTTAAAAATTTTTAGTTAGCTTGCTTGTGTGGTACGGAGTCTCACTACAGTGTACCTAGTCAACTGCTCATGTTAGTTTGACTACTATATGTCATTCCGATTGATCTATTTTTCACCAGTCACATCATGGCAGTTTGATTATTTACTAAGCTATGAGGTGCACAAGTCATGTAATGATGTGTAATTCTCATATAATTGAGGGAGGGGGAATTCAGGTTTATAGGTACGGAACTATGCATGTTTGCATGTAACTATTCACAAGAGACAAATGATATGGGTTTGGTACACAATCGTATATAATTTAGGTACCTCTGCTCCTATTTGTAACTATACTTATATATGGGTTTGGGACATATCTATTTGCACGTCTGCTCCTACCCGCTCTATCTTGGAAACTTAGTTGATTGTCATTACCCTTGAATATGACGCCATTCAAATGGATTACCATCGACTTGACCTAGGTCTCATTCTAATGGATCTCAATTCATTTGGCCATCTCCTAGTTAGCCTAAGCTCTATCAAATCAGCAAAGCTAGCTAGTTGGCCTAATCAAGCCAGTTATGCTCCAATCAACCTCTCATTAGCCAACAATTTGCTCATCTCTATCCGATCTAAAACAGCTAGCCAACAATTTGATTGGTTTAATGCAAATTGAGTCAGCAATCATACTAAATAGAAGAAAATCTAGGCCAATAACTTGGCTTGTTATAGCTAAATCCCCTTTCAAAGTGGCCTTTAGGTGAGGGCACATGAAACAATGGTGTCTGCAGTGTGAGGGACAATAGTGCATATGTGAATCACTCATGACTAACTTAATGTGATTGCTCCTATGGGGCTTGATTTTGGGGTGAACACAGTCATAAAACATTAATGCGAAATATTTTGGTTCCATTTATTGTTTTAATTAATATCTTTTTATTGTGTTATGAATATTGTGCAATAGTCTTCTTGATTCCTAATTGTTTGTTCATAATATGAAAATATTATTCATATTAGTATTTTTTACTTTTGCGATAATGCAACATTTCGAGTAAGCTATCTTGAAGGTTGGTGGCTCTTAGTTGGCTCACCTATAGACTAGTCTTTGGACCTATTCTTCAGCGGGCCTCAATGACTTTCGTCTTCTTCCAACTAGCCTCTCTTGCCCTTATCTGTTTGTGCTTGTGTCAGGGCCCTATAAGGAGATATGAACTGAGGTTGATTGGGTGACAAAGTGGAGACGCAAATGTATATTGGGATGTGTGCAGGACTTTTTATCTTTTGTGCTTTTCTCCTGCAATTGTGGCTGTGATTCTGCTTGACTTTGATAGGTTTCGTGATGCCTTTTTGTGGTGTCCTTTGGGTGATGCTGTGGGAAATAGTTGTTCGCCTAAGTGCGAGGAACGAGGACTTCTACATGAGTTGCTGACTGTGGTCCATCCCACACTCCTTGATTTTGGGATTCCATATGTTACTTCAATTAGCATTTTTTATTGTGCAATGTTGTTTCGGTCATGGATTGCTTGATTCTTAGTTTTTTGTTCATAATATGAAAATGAAATTCATATCTTAGTTTCAAGCAAGAACGGTGCTTTAAGTCTTATCAAATTTTCATGCTGTCCAGCTCATCAGATATTTCCCATGTTGATTATGTTCATTCCCTTCTATTGTTTGTTTGGTGTGTTTCTGTGTATCACACACACACACACACACACACATATATATATATATATATATATATATATATATATATGTGTGTGTGTGTGTGTGTGAGAGAGAGAGAGAGAGAGAGACTTTGAAGTGTTGTAGTAATTGTTCCTACCTTGTTACTCATTAGATCTGAGCAACTTGAGTGGTCCTCATTTAAATTCTTGATTCATGTTTTCTTTTTCTTTTTCTTTTCCCTTTTTTGAACTATATATCATGGGGTTGTGGCTTCTTTATTTCTTCAGATGTCAAGATCGTGAAATTTAGAGAAGTTTTGGAGGCTACAACTCTTCAGATTTCTTTGATGACAGTTTTGGCTCGTGGTAGTGATTTAATTGCATCTAAAGGTACCTCCATTTTTTTTTTACTAATGCTTTTAGCTGGAGTTGTTTGAGTATAACCACTTCTTTTACTTTCTAGTCTTTATCACTCAGTTGGTTAACTATTATGCTGCCTTGTTCTTCTCTTCTTTTAAATCGACTTGCATTTCCGGTCTGTTGTTCTTTTCTTTACTGTATTCTTTCTTGTGATTTAGAGGTATGTCTTGACTATCTTATTGTAAGGTATAATTAATTTGCAAATTGATTTATCAATTAGCTAGTTAATTAGTTAAAATCTTTTAGTTAGCTGATTAAATGCATAAGCTGGGCTTTATTTAGATAGCTACAAGATAAAGAAAATATATAATATTGGAAATATATTATTTAAATAAAAAAGAGCTAAACGAAAGAACTATTTATGTGTTTCTAGTTTTCTTTATCAATTATCTCTCGTATCATTTATTTCTCTTTATTTATCAATTAACATTTCACTATTATTTATGGTTTACTTAACCTCATTTTCAATCAGGTTAGGTTTTGAATTTGTTAGATTTGTTTTAAGATGAGTGCAATACAAATTTTAATTCATTACTCATATATTATTCTCATCTCAATGCAAATCAAATGATTTTAAGACCTATCCTAAACTATACTTGGTTAAAATATCCTTATACATTTTTTTTTCTCATCTGTCACATCATGTTTCCATTCCACTTGCCTATCACATCATGTTCCCATTCTGTAAGACAAGATTTTCATCCTTAAAGTTGAAACCTATACAAATCATATTATGCGTTGATTATTTCTCATATGAACAACAAGCTTCACGCATGTGCCAATCTTATTATGCGTTGTTGAGTTTAGGAACACATATTTCTTCCAACAATTCGTCATCTTCGAATGCCTATGTGGCCACATTCTCTTCCGTAGCAACCAAGCACATCTTATCCACATAGTGTAACTTCGCTCCTAAATTCCTCTCTTCCTCATAGAAGATGAGCAATTATCAAGTGTGAATAACATATGTAACTTTATGCGCCGGTCCAATGGTTCAGTGATAACTATCACTAGGTGCAATTTTTGCTGGAAGACTCGCTGGTCCTAAGACTAATGGCGATTGAATGAAGAAACAAAAGTTGAATAGAAAGGAGACCTGAAACTAGGGGTGTAAGTGAGTCGAGTCGGCTCGACAACGTGCTCGCTGGCCAAACCTTATCGAGCCTTGAGCTCTGTATTAAACATGCTCTAATTTGAGCTTGACAAGGCTTGGCTCACGGGCTTGCGAGCCAGCTTATTATATATTTGTTCTTTTTTTTCTTATTAATATTTTTTTTAAACATTAGGTATTAATTAACTTCACCTATAAAGCTGTGAAGGAATGAAAGCTGCAAAATTTTCTTAAAAAAATAAAAAAAAACAGCATCACACATTTCAACAAAAAGACTAGCAATTCACATCTCTTTTAATACCCAAAAAATTGTCTTATCTTCTTCTTCTTCTTCTCTATGAGCGCAAGACTCATGTTTGCAACAACTCACGCATATTCTTCTTCTCTCACTGCAACATCTCATGCCTTCTTCCTCTATGGCGATTGTCAAGCCCCTACGGTTTTCTATGACCTCACGAGCTAGCTCGTTAGCCCACCTTTCTAACCAAGAGCCAAACTCGAGCTCAAGTTTGAGCTTGCGATTTGGCCGATGAGCCGAGCTCGAGTTAGGTATGAGTTCATCTCGGCTCGACTCATTTACACCCCTACTTGAAACACTACTTCATATCTTGAGGTAGAATACTAACCCTATGAAGGATTACATTATTTCTTGAATTTTCTTATTTTCATTTTTATTTTCTTGTAAATTTAAATAAAAAAAGAACAAAAAGAAGGTGACTCAACCCCTCGCGTGATTTTTCGTTCCTTGTACTTCTTGAATGAGTGGTCTTTCACATTTTGACTAATGCGACAACATAGGCAATATCAGTGTCATTTTTAGGTAATATCGACGTTTCGGACGCATTGGCACAACCCGTTTTGAGAACTATTGTGTTTGCACAACATTGCATTTATAGATCATCATTTTTGTGATTTCTCGATCTAGTTGAGCAAGCGTGTTTCTTCTTGAGTAAATTCGCTATCCTGAATGCGTCTGCGTGATGTGTTTCACAAACAAGAAATGTTCAAGCGGTTTTGATCGCGAATGAGGTTTTTCGAAGTCGCTATGTGGGACATCACATCGATCAATCGTCCTTCTTGTTACACTCACTCGAATCGATCACAAACCTTAAAAAGAGGTCAACTTTGGGTTGGTACTAGTGTTAAAAAAAAAAAAAGAGGGTCTCATATGCATCGAGTCTCAGCTGACATCACCCTTTTATTCCAAATTCCTTATTTTTGGTCTGAGTCCTGGTGTGTCTTTCAGTTTCAACCCCCTTTAGGTTCAAATGCATTGATGGGTTCTTAACTAGAAAATTTTTTGTATCCTTATTTTCTATAGAAAATCCTTATCAATCGTTGCTACTTTTTAATTTCAGAACAAAAAACTGATGACAAGGGCCTTTACTAGAAACATGTTCCTTAAACATATCTTTTTAAAGCTAAAGTTTCTGAGATTGCAAATATATGAAGGAAAAAAAATTTCATCACTTCCTTGCCGCTCACTTTGAATTTGCGTCTTTTTATATTGGTGTTTAAATGGTCACCATTAGTAATTAATGGCCAGCGACTTCATAGTTCTATGTATAATGTTTGCAATATGGCCACATAATGAAGAAAAAATATTTTCCATCAGTTGAAATCACCAATATACTTCGGATTTGCTTTGTCATTAAAATCTCTCACTTCTTTTTCTAGCCAGTTATTGATATTTCACGATGCTACATTTAACCATTGTAGACTTGTAGTGGCATGATCAAAAAATTTCTTTTGCATAGACAGTGATCAGTTAATTGCACATTTGCGATTGGGAAGTATGGTCAGAGAAAAATATAGTAGGGTCATGTACTGGATACAACATACAGAATCTGCATTGCTCCTTATTCGAAAAACAGATGGAGGGCAGGTACCTTTAACTAATTTGCAATTTTACTGTCATGAATTTTCTCTGCACGTTAGTTTTTATTTTTTAATATGGCTTTCTACGAAGCTTTAGTTGACCTCTGAAATTCTACCATTTATACATATGCTTCGTGGTATTTATAGAGAATTTGATTTTCATAATATGATAACAAATTGTCATCTGTGGAAAGAACTTGGGTTTCTGGTTTAGAATGTGCAATCATGTTATGAGTATAAAAATCATGCTTTCTTTCTGATACCATTGTTCAACTGTTCATGTCATATACCCCTAGAATGTGATTTTGATAATAAGTTTTCAGTAACAAAATTTTTACAGTTTCTTAGAAATTGATTTCTCCCTTTAGAAATATTTAAAAAAAAAAAAAGAGTTCTCCCTTCAGAAGTTCCAGAAATCTGTAGTTCTATCTAGTTATTGAGTATGGACCACTGATTTATGCTTTGTATGGTTTGATGATTCCAATAAGTCAATTATTAGTATTGCATTTACTAGTTCATTTCCTATTTCGATCAACTAGTTTATCAGTTTTAACTTTCTATATCAGTTATTATTAACTATTATTCATGATGGCATTTACTTTATACTAAGGTTACTTACTATTACACATTATCTAGGATTCCTTATGGTGGGAATGTAAATAGACATAATGATTTGCTATTTAGAGTGTTGCATAGGAAGAGTTTTTGATGTAGAACGGAAACGACGGCTTTGCTACGGAGAGGATCTCCTCTCCAAAATCTGAAATTGTTCCTTGCAAAAACTGAAATAAATCTGGATTTGGAGGAGAATAGCGTTGCCAGGGAGAGTATCTCTTCTCAAAAAATCTGTGAGCAATTTTCAGGTTCCTTTGTTCCAAAACTTGTGAGGAGAGGTGGGGAAAGAAACAATCAACAAGAGCCTTTGAAGTTCTCGGCCAGCAGCAGGGAGAAAATTTGTTGACTCTCAGATTTTTCTCACAGAGAAAAAAAAAACTGAGAGGAAATTTGGCCCGCCACAGCAATCAGAATTTGGAATTACACGTGAAAAAGGGAGAGAGGGAGAGAAGGGGGAGGCGGCGGGTAGCTGAGAGGGTGAGGCTAGGATTCCCAAAGCACTTAATTAAATTAAGTAAATTGATTGAAGGAATTACGAGAGAGACAAAGTTCGGTTGAAGTAGGATTTGAGGAGATTAGGATTTTGAATTATTTCCTAAAGCTTTGATGGAAGATTTGGGAATTAATTCAAATTAAAATCTCATGGGAGAGAGGAGGCCGGCTGGAGAAGTGAGGGAAAGGTTTACGGTGGAGCCTTGGGGAAAGTCCGGTCAACAGCAGGTTTCAACTTCCATTATCCCTCCAATATGAAAACTAAAATTTGGACAGATTTTGCTACAGGATCTGCCCAAGAGATTTAGTCTGGGGCAATTATGAGAGAGGAAGGATTTGCACGGGAGAGGGCCTCCTCTCCAAGAACCAAAGGAATTTGGAAATTCCTTAATTAATTCCTTAGATGAGGGAATTAATTGAGGAGTTACGGGAGATTTAATTTTCAGCCAAATAATTGAGGAAGGGATTTAAAACTGTTACTTTGAGTGGGGTGGGGAATTAAGAAACAAATAATTGACTCCTTAATGGGCCGGCAACAATAGGATCCAGAGAGGGAAATTAGGGAGGGGATTTGGGGAGATTTAATAGGCTAGGAATATTGGGTAATTGCTCAATTAAATTCAATTTGAATTTCAAATTCAAATAAAGTTAATTAAGAAGCTTTCCTAAAATAGACTGTTATATTAGGAAAGATTTCAAAATTTGAAATATGAAATCCACAATTGTCATGGATTTTTCTTCTCGATTTTGCCAACCCAAATTAGGAAGGGGAGGGTAAAGGGGAAGGGGAGATTCACGGGTGGATGGGGGGAGATCCGGCGGCAAGGGTGGAGGATGAAGACGATGGAAAAAAAAACAATTAAAGAAAAGATAAAAAACGAAAGAAAGAAAAAAAGAACCGCGAGCCTTGGACTCTTCTGAAGACTGACGGGTGATCTGTTGCCCTTCTCCAAGGGACTTCAAATCACGAGCCCGGACCCATCCTGCGGCTGGTGACAACTCCGATTCCTCTCATAGGAATCTCACTAACGCTCCCTCACAAGAAGAACACAAGTGTGGAAAACCTTTTTTTTTCATATCAATTCATCATCCTATTACAATGGCTAAAGGCCATATATATAGGCCACAACATGAGAAATTTTTTTTTACAAAATTGCCCCTTGGGCTACAACACTCAAATAAATTAACCTAGGGGTAAAACAGGAAATAACATAAAATAGAATCTAAAATGCAGAAAATAATTCATAAATGACAACTTAAATCAGAGCCGTCGATTTACGACGCCTCCTGTGATAGATGCGCCGGATTTTCGTGCCGATGTCCGCATCAGTTTTGGAAGCCTTGAATTATTGGATAACTTGAGAGGAATATATAAGAAGAGAGAGAGAATCATTCACACATTCTATAAGGTGGAAAGAAGCATTCCAAGCATCATTTCATTCATACCTCTTGAATAAATTAATGAAGGTATGATTATGAAATTTCAGTGCGGATTCATGTACTTTGTATGTGATCTTAGGTGTTGCAAAAAAAGAAATTTAGAAATCGTGGAAGTTTTGAAATGATTTTAACAAGAAAGCAGCGAAATGAGTGATTACATCTATTTTATAGCAATGTTAATTTTCTTCTATTTCATTGCAATTAGTGAACATTATATGACATGTTTATTGGTTATGGTTAATGTGTTTATTATGCACAAAACAGAGGAATATTATACAATTTAAGTTACAAAATGATATATATATATATATATATATATATATATATATATATCTCGATGTATGAAAAGTGCATATTATTGATTAATATATATGTAATGAAAAATGAAATGAATAAAATGAATCATAAAATATAAATAAAAGTATAAAAAGAAAGAAAAGATGCATGCATGAAAATATAGGAGTTTACCTCCTTATGATACATGGCTAGGGATGCAACGTACCAATGCATGTTAAATGGAAATGGAATTGCTTGTACCTTCATTGGTACATAATTTTGATGATGCTTTTGTATTAAATGAAAAAGGGAAAATGAATAAATGAAATAGAAAAAGGGAATAAGTTATTTGAATTGGAATTTATATTTATTTTAAATGTTTACACATATGTTAAATGAAAAGTTTGACAAAAAATGCGATTGTTTTTATGTTTGTTTAACTATTATATTATAAGCGATAATTATTCAATGAGTTTATTATAAAAACTCAAAATGTGAAATTGACATTTTGAGTAATTCCTTCAAGAAATAAATGGCTGAGAGAGAAGAATTTGTCTATAGAAGGAGATTAAATGAAAATAAGTAAGAATCAGTTTATTATATGTTTAAATTAAAAATTTATTTTTAGTGGCTCTTCAATTAGATGTTGAATGTTAGTCTGTTAAGTATTTTATATTATTGAAAGAAATGTATTAACCATTCGACCATTTGTTCTCATCTCGTTCATTTGAGTCTCCATGTTGGGTCGTGACACATAATCCGACTTGGAGACTCGAATTAATGAAACGAGAATAGATGATCGGACAGTTAGTACAGTTCATTCAATAATATAAAATATTTAATAAACTATATCTAACATATAACTAAGGAGCTACTAAAATATTTTTTTTTCAATTTGAACATATAATAAACAAGTTCTTATTCATTTTCATTTTGGTCTCTTTCTTTTGTAGACAAATTATTCTTTTTTTGCTATTTTTTTACCTAAAATTTTTAATTTAACATTTTAAGTTTTTTATAATAAATTCAATTGATAGTTATAGTTTATAATATAACAATTAAACATATATATAAAAGCATTCATGTTCCTTAATCGAGCTTTTCATTTAATATATACATAAATATTTAATTTAAATCTAGATTCTAATTATATTTCTTTCTCTTTTTCATTTATTATAGGAGTACTGTCAAAATTTTGTACAAATAAAGGTACAATTATTTCCATTTAATGTGCATGAGTACGTTACGTCCCCAGCCAGTATCATGATGAGATGAACTATATTTGCATGCATGTACCATTTCCTTTTTTTATACCTTCATTTATATATTATGATTCATTTTATTCATTCCATACATTAATTTCAGATTTTTTGAATATATATATATAGAGTTTTTAAGCTTTTGGTAGAATTTAAAGGTTAACCATTTCGGCACAGTCATCATCGGGGTGACTTTATTATCACTTTAAATGTTTATATTTTATGAGTGTAACTGTGTAAGAGGCATTTTAAAAGTTTAGGGTCCTCTCCGGTTGTAATTTTTTGTCAACACAGCCATCATCGAGAATATTTAAATAGGTCGTGTATCTATCATTTATACTGTGTCAACTCTAACTGCCCACTAATAGAGGATTGGGTTCAATTATTGATGTTGTGAGTTATCATATGGATATTGAGAATCAAGAATTTTATGCTTTTAGAAATGAGCCTTTCTTGTAATAGACCTTGTGATGAGAACATCGTCAGCGATTTCAACACGTGTACCATCGGAGACGCCGGAGATCGACGGCCACAATCAAGAGTTTTATTTTGAGTCATTTTATGTAGTAGTTTATTTTAGTTTTCAGTTTTTACTGTTTTACCCTTATGGGTGGTCATTTGATATTGTAGCCCCGAGGGCATTTATGTCTTTTAGTTTTTGTTTCATTTTGGCCTATTTATAGGAGGCCTCATGCATTGTATGGGATGATGAATATTGATATGAAATTTCAACTTTGCTTTTGGATCTCTTTGTGAGTTCTAGAGTTCTTTTTTGTGAGTTCTCAAGTGAGGAAGCCTAGGAGAGGCTTAATCGAAGTACCCAATAGCCCTCTTTGTGAGAGTTCTTGATTCCTATCATCTTCCACCACTTCTTCCCTTCTCCCCTTGCCGCCGGCTCCCACAAACCGGCCACCAACTGACCGGCCAGCTACCGGCCCCCATTCCCTTGCCACCACCGGTCTCCTCTTTTCCCCCCCAAGCCCTCCCTAGCTCCACCACCTCAAGCTCCCACCGACAGCCAAGCCCTTCCCCTTCCCCTTCCCCTCACCCGACGCCCTCTCCTCCTTCCTCTTGACCGCCGGCCCCATCTTCCCCCAAATTCATTATGATGATTTTAATCGTCATAATGACTCCCTAATTTAATTCTTGCAATAAAGGGAGGAGTTAGTAATTTTGAAATTCAAAATTTGAAATTAAAAAACTTTTCATATTTGCAAAATTCCAAATAAGGAAAGATTTCAAATTTGAATCCAATCCAAGTTTCATTTAGAGGGGAATTATTAATTTCCCTCCTATTTGATCTCAACTTATTTGGAAAGCAATTAGTCTCCACCTAACCCCTCTCACTCTCTGTCAATGTCGTCGGCCACTCATTGATGGCTTTGCCATTAATTCCAATTAAAGCTCCCAAACCCTCCTTAATTTGAATTCAAAATTCAAATTAAATTCCTCCAAAACCACTTACATCTGAATTAATTTCAGAATTTCAAAAACTTCCTCTTCCCTCTCTCTATGGCCGGCCACCCATTGCCTCCCTTCCTTAATTAGGAGCTTAAGTCAAGGCTCCAAATTAAGCCCCATTAATTCTCACTTTCCCTCATAACGTCTAAGTTTCAAATTTCAAAATTTGAAATTATGAGAGCTCAACTCAAATTAAGGAAATCTGAAATTAATTTCATATTTCCTCTCCTAGCCTAATCCAAGCTCCTCATTCAAGCCGCCCCTTCCCCGTCTCCCTACCTTGGCCGCTTCCTCTCCCTTGCATCCCCACTCTTGTGAAAACTTAGTTGCTCATGAAACTTGAAGCTAAGAGAAGAAAACGACCTCCTCTCCTAACCTCATCATCATCGGTGCATGGCCGATCCTGAGATCGACCACGGATTTTATTCTTCCCGGATGTTGGATGCTCACTAGTCATCCCGTGGATTACCCGCCTCAAGCTACTTCTCCAACAGACTATACTTTGGGCGACATTTGTCTCTTAGTGGTATCGCTCGGTTTGCTCTCAATCTTCCTCCGTTAAAGCTCCACCGTCAAGAGCGTGAGTGAGGGACCCAAGGTGAAGAGTTCTTTTTGTTAACCGTGGATTATTGTTTCTCGCTATAACATTACTCTCTATTTATATGTTGTCAATTTGATATTGTCTCGTTAATCTAATTGTAACAGCATGCCTTACATAATTTCGACTTGATAATTCTGAAAACCTAATTTGGGTAAGCATTAATTCTATAACTAGCAAAATTTTAATAATCTTATATTAAAATCCCCAAGCAGTTCTTGTTTCTATGCATATGTTTCACATCACCTTGAAGGCTTAATATGAACGTATAAAATCAAACTCCGGTTGGCGCTATGACTATATATTTGTTCAACGGTTCAAGTTGTGTCGACTCCTACCCATTCACGGAGACGGATCGGACTTGAACTTAAGTTTATTTCTTGATCCGCGTAGTATACTCAGGCGTCACGTGTGTGTATACATCACACGGCCGGGGCCCATGCAGGTATATACTTTTGAATCCATTTTGCATGATGTATTTGCATGTCGGTATAGCGCGCTACCGGTACGCAACATATTTTACATGTTTTATGGTGTACTTCCGCAATGCATTTAGTATATTGCAATGCATATATGCATGATGTAATGGCATGTTAATGTAATGTGCCACCCAACATGGCTTACTTTGTATTTTGAGTGATGTATTTGCATGATGCACCCTGCACCCTATATATTGCAAATATATGCATGTTATAAATATGTCAGTGTGTATTTTAATGCATGATGAGTATTTTTGTAATATTTAAATATGAATAATTGTGCAAATGATCGTCATTTAGAAAAGGCCGAATTTTAAAAAGGAGCATATTTACTGCATAATTAAACAAAAGAAGTGTGACCATTAAAAAATTAAAAAATGAGCAAAAATTTCAAATCATTTTGCATTTTCTATAGAAAATGCAAAATAATTAAGAAAACGTCATATTATTTGTTGTTTTTCATAGAAAGCGCCAATTAATTTGGCATTTTTCATAGAAAATGCTAATTAATGAAGAAAAAGTCCAATCATTTGACGTTTTCTTTATTTTGGCTTTTTTTTCATTGGAGAGAGAGAAAGATGGGAGAGGGGGAGAGAGAGAGAGGTGATGTGGGAGAGGAGGGATGAGAGAGAGCTGATGGCGAGAGTTTTAAAAAATAATTAAAATAATTATTATTTAAACAGTTAAAAATTATGAATTAAATATTTAAAATATATTTTTACTAATATTTGAAATATATTTTAACTTATTGTTAAATGTTTAAATATTGAATTATTATTTAAAATAATAGTTAAAATGATTATTATTTAATCGAAAAAATAATTGTTAACATAATTATTAGTTAAATATTTCAAATATATTTTTTATTAATATTTAAAATATACTTTAACTATTGTTATATTTTAAAATTATAGTTAAAATGATTATCATTTAACTATCAAAATAATTGTTAAAATAATTATTAATTAAATATTTAAAATAGATTTTTACTAATATTTAAATATTTTAATGAATTGTTAAATATTTAGACATTTAATTATTATTTAAAATTATAAGTTAAAATACATTTAAAATATTAATTAAAATATATTTTAAATATTTAATTAATAATTATTTTAACTATTATTTTGATTATTGAATAATAATAATTTTTACCATTATTTTAATTAAGAATTAAATATTTAAACATTTAACGGTAAGTTAAAATATATTTTGAATATTTGTAAAAATATATTTTAAATATTTAATTAATAAAAATTTTATCTATTTAAATAAGAATTATTTTAATTAAACAGTTACAATTATTATTGCTTAACAGGCAATTATAATAGTTAATTTTTAAATAATAATTATCACTTCAATCTATTATTTTAAATGTTTAATTAATAATTATTTTAACCACTCTTTTTCCCTTTCTCGTGTCTTTATCTCTCCCCTCTCTCTCTCTCCCGCCCCCCCTCTCTCTCTAATGAAGAAAACGTCAAATGATTTGGCTTTTTCTTCATTAATTAGTATTTTTATGAAAAACACGGAATTAATTGCCATTTCTATAGAAAACGTCAAATAATTTGATGCTTTCTTAATTATTTAGCATTTTCTATAAAAAATGTCAAATTATTTGACATTTCTGCTCCTTAAATTATTTAATATTGATGCTTCTTTTGCTTAATTACACATTAAACATGCTCCTTTTTAAAATTCGTTATTTAGAAAATGCATGAGTTTTCTTTAGGGGGCTTGTGAATGTTTTTTGTTCACTTGTACAAATATTGCGGATCCATTGGCGTTGTTTAGCAATGCGTTGAGTTTCACTTGCCGTGCATTGAAAGTGAAGTTTAACTCATTTCATCTTTTGCATATTGTCATTTTCTTAAGTATTCAGCATACAGGAGGGGTACTACTGGCAAATAAATTGTACAATACATCAGGAGCCCTCCACCAATGATCTATAGTTTTTACTACAAATTTTATGCTTTTGCTTGCAAGTTAATCATAGTGTTGCGTTACGAGTCATTTGCTTCTTTATGAATGTAAGATGTCGCTCAATGCAAATTTTGTTGAACTTATTCATAATCCAGCACTAGGCATTCAGGAGCCACTAGCTATTGCATGTAGATGGGTCGCAGCGATGCGGTACGGGTCGCTTGTTGCTTCTTGCTGGTGAGTTGTCATACAATGTTAAACTCTTTCTAGCAAGTAGTCATTCAAAAGCCAGTAGCTGTCACATGTAGATTTTGATTATTTGCAGGTAGGTTGTCGTGTCATGCAAGCTTTGTTAAATTTGTGTGTGGGTCATTAGAGGGCATTCAAAAATCACTAGCTATTGCATGTTGGTGAACTATTGTTGCTTGTTGTGTTGCTACAGATCGTTTGTCGCTTCCTACAGGCAGACTATTGTGCGATGCAAATCTTCTTGTGCTGCTCATAGAGATTTGCATTTACACTTGTTTGTACGTGCTTGCATTTGTTGCATATTGATTGCCTTTGCTTGTAGGGTTTCAATGCATTTACCTGACATTGAATGGTTGTTTACTGCAAGGGTGTCGTAACATCCATTGTCTGTTGTTGATTATCACACGTCGGCATACTATTATGCATGCGACAAATCTTTCATTATTGCCACCAGGTGTTTGCATTCATCGTATGTTGCATTATGTATGTTTGCAAGAAGCTTCATTGTTTGCAAGCAAGCTAATGTGTTCATTTGTATGTTGATGTAGGTTGTCGGGTGAGTTGCATTCATCGTTGATTTCCTTACACACATTGATTGGCATATTGCTGTATTCACTCGCATACTGGCTTTCTTGTGTTCATAGGAAATTTGTATGTTTGCTTGCATGTTGATTAGCATCACTTGTAGGAATGCCACTCTTCATGAACACATTATTGTGTTCATTATAAGTATCATGCCCCTTCCACAAGCATGAGTGTTATACATCAAGTAATATCATTCATAGGTAATTTTTTATGATTATTAAGAGTTTTGTGCATTCGTTTCCACGTCTTTCAGTGTTCGTGGGAGCTGTTGTATGTATTTGCAAGCTAGTAGACATCGATCGTAGGGGGGCTGCCTCGTTACAAGTTTGTTGTTTGTGTTATTCTTTTAGTGGGTCAGTGTATTCATCAAGAGTTTTCCACTAAGCTATCACATTCATTAGAGGCTTCATTCGTTAGTGCTTTCAAGCTTCTTTGCACAGACTTGCGGGTTGATTGATATGAACATTGCAGGTTTCATATTGTTCATATGTAAGTTCAGGGTTTTGCAGCAGTACTTGCAATTAAATTGCATGTTCATATTGATTGTTGTTTGAGGATGAGATGTAGGAATTTTTTTTGTCCACCACAAATCATTGCTCGTTCTTTTTTATTTAACTTTTCATTATTTTGTAATTGCAAATTTCGTTAAGTCTAGTTCCATGTGGTTCAATTTGCAAGTTTGGTTCCCTGTGAGCTGTTAAAGTTCTATTCCATGTGGTCTGAATTTTGGTATCTCCAAACGTCTCCCCTGTTTAAAAAAATTTTGGGAGTGTAGGCTTGCCCACCACATCAAGAAAGATTTATATGGTTGGTGTCAGGTGACACTGCAGCCATGGTTTTCAACCCCACCACGCTACGAAAAGCATGTATGGCTCTTCGAGGTACTTGTTTCCCATAGGTATAAAAGCACGTGCACGGGTACATAGGAGTATTCCCGCCCTGCTATGAAAAGCAGGTATAGGATTTACCCGCCTCGCCGCAAGAATCGCAACGAGCTCCCTCCCCCACGCTAAGAAAAGCATATATATGTGGTCGCTCGTTACGCCACAAGCGCAGAAAATGAGATTTTGGGGATTTTGAGCTTTTGAAGTCATTATACCTTCGCGAGAGATACTTGTGGCTATTTCGAGGCAACGGTGGCAACGACGGTGATGTTGGCGGCGGTATTCATTAGTCTTCTTATACATACTTGTAGGTGATTGTCACGTTCATTGCTTGTTCATAGGCAATTTGTCATTCACATTTCACATTCCTTTGCATCGTGGGTAGATTGGCATGTTTATTACAAGTCCTTGCAATTACTTGTAGGTAGCCTGCTATCATTATTATAGATTTCCCATTTTTGTTCAATCCGCCAAATTTCATTTTGCTCGTTTAATTAAGTTTAGTTCCATGTGGTTCATTCAGGTTCTGTTCCCTATTCATTGTTCAAGTCATGTTTGTTTTTCAGTTCGCATTTCGGCAACCTCCTAGCATCTCTCTCGTTTAGAAAAATTTTGTGGAGCTAGGCCTTCCCACCACGATACGAAAAGCGTGTATGATAGGTGTCAGATAACACTGTGGCTGTAGTTTTTCAATCCCACTTCACTACAAAATGCGTGTATGGGTCTTCGATGTACATGTGTTGAAGCTTATGAATTTCCCAGTAGGCATAGAAGCATGTACTCTGGTACTTATGAGTGTCCTCGACATGCTAAGAAAAACATGTACAAGACCTACCCGCTTCGTCACAAGCCTTGCACCGAGCTCCCTCCCACTACGCTAAGAAAAGCGTGTATAGTTGATCTGCTCATTGCGTCGCAAGTGTCGAAAACAGGATTTGGGGAGTTTTGTGTTTGGCGAACATTATACCTTAGTGATGAACGACGATGGCGGTGTCGAGGCGACGACGATAGCAGCATGAGGATCGAGGCGCATAAATTTCTCTTTTCTTTTTTCTTTTCCTTTCTTTTTTTTTTTTCTCTTTTTCTTAGATGATGATGATGATGATGATGATGATAATAATAATACGATTAATAACAATAATTAATAATAATAATTAATGATAATGATGACAAAGGGAAGGGGAAAATGGGTTGATCTGGGTAGATGTGGCTGTTGTAGGTTCGTGAGGACTTTGGCGAGGAGAATTAAGTGGATGAGGGTTGTCTGGCTATGAAGTGGAAGAAGCAGGAGAAGGATTTGCGACTTTCATACGGGATGAGCTTGTGTGGATTAGAGGCAGCAGGTAGGGTGAAACAAACCCTATTTGGCGTCTGGTATCAACACAGGGGATAGCTACGGTTGTGTGTGGGATCAGATCGGGGAGCTAAAGGAGGTCGATCAACTAGTTGTGGGCGTCGGATCGGACAACTGGTTCGATAGGGTTGGCATGTTCGTGTGAGATCAAGAGAAAGGTGATGGGCTGGGTCGGTTTGGTTGTCAAGCTAAATTTATGCACAATAATGACATACTTTTAGGGATGTGTGATGAGAGGAATCTAATTGTACTGTTAAAACAAAAAAATATATAATAATTTAAGTAAAAAATAAGATGTACTCTCTTGAAAATTTTAGTTAACAACAACTAGCGACATTAGATTACTTTTTTAGGATCGCAATATTTGTCGAACCCTGTCATAAATAAAGGCTGGCTAAGCGTGCAAAAGTGGGTCATCTGTTACAGATGACTATGTTCGATATCAAATACTAAAATATATTAAATTTAACAAATTTATATTTTAAAATTTACTTAACTTTTAATTAATTTACATTTAAAGCATAATAAAATTTAAATTATTTTACTAAAATAAATTTCAATGATATATATATATATATATATATATATATATATATATATATTGATATTATTTTATTTATTAAAACTTATGAAACTTTTAATTTTTTCTAATATAACTAAAAATTATAAATTTTAAAAATAAAAAATTAATAGAAAAATTATATGAACTTTTTTTATATTAGAAACAAATTATAAGCTTTTATAAGTTATTTTTTGTATTGCTTTAAAATTTTGTGTATGTTACTTTATTATTTAAATTGATTTTTTACTTATTAATCATATATTTTAGGCTAATTTTTAAAAAGGAGCGTACATAACATTTAGTCAAGCCTGTAGCAGCAGTTTTACTATTCATTAATTAGTGATTATGATGACAATTTAGATTTATTATGGATTAAAAAGGTTTTTATTTTATTAGAAATATTAGTGCTTGGATGGACTTACTATAGATTAAATAGACGTAACTAGGCTGTTAAATTATGACTCTTTTTTTTTTTTGTCGCCAAATATTTTCATTTCCTCTGTTTAGTCTATATATATATATATATATATATATATATATATATATATATATATATATATATATATATATATATATATAAATATAATTTTAAGTGAGAAAAATATAAGCAAAATGAAAAATAAATCAATTCTTGTGATCTAACTGAGATCAAAATTTAGCGTTGGTTTTTCATTATCCATTCTTGTGATCTAACTGAGATCAAAGTACAAGACTAAGCACATGAAAAATGAACAGGAGGGTGATGGACAAAACAAAGAACGGAAAGAACTGAATTGTTCAGGTGGATTCAGTTCCTTAAACTTCACAAATGGATTAGAAGGACTTTACATAGAAATTGTTATTCGTGAGAAGTGGGAGTTCAACATGTGTAACTTCGTGCGTTGTTTTATATATGTATATATGCATTAACATCCTGCGGTTGAAAGGATCCAGCATTTATATACAGGCAACCATCGATTATAGATGGACAAAACTACTGTTAATCCTTAATATGATATGGATGATCTTCATTTCCCAAGTTAGAAATAAACTTTTGATGACTTGATGCATTCCCTGAAACATCAATGTTAAATTTTTGGGAGATTTACATACATACCACTTTATACTACTCTATTTACATATTTAACACCTAAAACTTTAATATTACATACATACCACCCATAGTTCATTTTCATATCAAATATGGGTGGTAGAAATGAAATATATAAGTGGTAGGAAAGAAATATGAGTGGTATATTTGATATTAAAATAATATAGGGTGGTATGTATGTAATATTAAAATTTTGGGTGTTAGATATGTAAATAGGATGGTATAAAGTGGTATGTATGTAAATTTCCCTAAATTTTTTTATTTATATACAATTCATGTTAGATGTAGAATTGCGTAGCACTTAAAATTGAAATTCCCCTACGAAGTTTTTTTGCTTCTTAGGCTTGACGGCTTCTTTCTGCTTCTTAAAGCAGTTTTTTAGTACAAAATTGTTTTAAGAAGCAGAAAGAAAGCCGTCCCAAACGAAGCCTTAGTCAGTTTTTGATGAACTTCATTTTTTTACACTGGATATTTAACTTGAGGCGACCTATTTATTGGTAGATGATCAATCGTTTATTGATTTTATTTCTATCAAATTGATGGAGGAAGCGGAATACCTTACAAGTACTTAAAAATTGGAAGTCAGCTGAAGGTCAAACGCCAAACTTTTTATCCATCAGAGAAGTGCTATCCCTTGGGAACACATGTAAAGTAGTTTTCCATGCCTTCATCGGTGAAATTTTTTTGTCATCATGTTGGAGATACGATGAGGCTAAAGAACATTTATCTTTGAGAAAGTCTTTACTCGAGATGGATAAGACCAGGATCACGGAAAATCTTATCTGTGTGGGTTGTACGAAATGTGGCTTTCCGCTGGATTCTAGGTGTGTTGTAGAATTTAAATTTTTAGCTTCTTATTTTATTAAGAAAAATTTTCTCTTGTTTGATTAATCTTCTCTTCGAAAAAAAAAACAGGTTTCCACTTTATTGCAGCAATAATTCCAATTATGTTCATGATATTGGTCAGATATACAGACCATTCCTGGTGAGCAACTTTGAAACCTAAATTATAATTAGTGCATGATTCAGTTACTGGTGGGAGTAAATTTCTCATTCGTTCCTTCCATTGCTTAAATGCTATGGACTTTCTGCATTATCATTTTTTTCCTGCTAAGTTTTTATATAAATTTTTGATAGGCATGTATGGACAGATAACTTCTTGAACCAAAATAATGTAGATCATGTAAATATAAGTTGTGATAAATTAGCATATTGATGTTTCTTTTAAATTATTGGTCTTAAAAAATTATCTGAATGATTGATGTTTCCTAGATATCTCCATCAGAATTTTTTTTATGAATTTGTATGACCATCCATCTTAGGAAAAATATCAATAGACAAGTCATCAAAAGATGCATTTTTCACATTGTCCATTTATTTCATTAACTACATTAGGTATGATTGGTTTATCTTTACATTCAACCATATACTCAATTCTTATAAAAGTTCATATTTAAATTTGATCCTAAGCCCAATTTAATTTTAGTTTCAAAATTTTGACTCTTTCTCAAGTATGGATAATATTATCTATTATAGGTGCATGTTTCGATTTAACATCATCAGGTATAAATTCATATTTATATTGCAAATTATCTCTTGCATCTAAAATATCCTCAAAAGAATCATAAACTATTATGTTATCAATTGAATCTTCAATCATGTATAATTCTTGGGTTGGTGTGTATATACCAGACTTGTGAGGAGAGTCATTTTTTCTTTAGAATATCGGTTACAAGTGTGGTAGTCCAATTAGAATGATTCTAATGCTCTTTAATATCCAAAGACATATATATAATATAATGAAATATTTTTGCTGAATTGTAAATTTTTTCATGTTTTATTTCTCAGGTTGGATTTATAGTGAAGCAAATTATAGTAACAAGATGATTTAAAAACATAATGTTTATATCCAAAACCTATTAACCCTGTTTAATACTTAGACATAATATATTTATCATGTTTTCAAATTCTTAATTTGATCATTTTATATTCGCCAATAAAAAATAATTATAGAGTATAAGGTTAATGATGAAAATTGGTAGGGTATCGCTGCAACGGACGACTCATGTTAGCTCTGAGAAGTTGGGGAGGGAGGAAGCACGAAAGGAAAGGAGGAATTTGGCGCACAACTTAGGAGGAGAGTGAAGCCATGAAAAATATATCTTCATTCTAAATCATTCTGATAACTATTGTAATGCTCTTGAATATTTATTTATAATCAAAGATCCTAGAACATTAGACAAAAATAATCTAGGTTATTCTAAAGCGTCACATGACAGTTATTTACCTTGATAATAGCAAATTGAAATAATAAACTGAACCACTAAAAAAATAAGATATAAGATACACAATGTTAAAAAGAATGTACCCAATGCTTGTAGCTCCTGTCAGCTCAATGTATGGGGAAGGGTTGACATACACATCCTACCCCCATTTACAGAGAGGTTGTTTCTATGATTAAACCAGCGATATTCTAAGTACAATAAGGCAATTTAACAGCTGCTCTAGGTTCGTATACAATGATAATGAAGCCCAAATGTTATGTTAGATATCCATCGAGAATGATCCTCATTATGAGTAATTACATCAATACTGGATTAAATTTGAATTTGGTTGATGAATTAATATCTAGTATGTGATTGATAAAGCATGCTAATATTGAATATTAATCTATTTGTCTGCAATTAGCAACCTATTTCACACTCTTCTATCTTTACAGCATCTTATTTCTTCTTTAATTATGAGAAGATTCCATAATATTTAGGTAATCCCTTAGATATAAAAAATTATCAGGTGAGCTAAACGTAAATAGGAGTAGGTATGTATGAGTGTATTTTCTTAAGCCTGCAGAACATTTATAAATGTTCAGTACAAAACAATACATAGCAAACTACGCATCTCTTAATAATTGCTTCTTCAGTTCATTGATTTCAAACATTTTGTGACCAACAATTTCATCTTATGATTTGGACCTAATGCTATGTCATTTTGCAGTTGCATGTGTGGGACTATACTGGCTTCATACCTCTGCTAGTTAAGAACAGAGCTGCAACAATCTTATTTGGAAATATTACAGCAGAAATGGTGTACAAATGCTACAATCAGAAAAGCATGAATCATACCTCTAATACTTCGGCCTTAACCGGTTTCGCCGGTGATGAAAGCCAAAGATCTGGAAGCAATTCAAAAGCTGGGAATGGTGGCAGAAATAAACCAAATTTCTATCATATCTGGTTTGTTTTATTAGAAGTTTTACTGAAGCAGCAAGAGAGCCCATTTCAGTTTGAAGTTATTGTTGACAAGGAGAAGGACATTGAGAATGGAAGATTTGAATTGACTTTGCTAAGAATGCCTTGTTATGCAAGTGAGAGACCTTTCATCAAGTAAAAATATTAGTAAATGAGGGACCTCTTCAAGATTTTGCTACTGGGGATATCTTTGTGTTGCAGTTAAAAACATGGGAAGAGCATCTTTCAAGATTGATAATGTTTGTCAACCTGTGAAATAAAATCCTGAGTGAGTGATTCTTGAATTTGATTTATATTTATTGATTTATGGTTTCTTCTAGTTAATTGGTATAATCTAGTGAATGTTATGGCTCTGTAGATTTTTATTTTTAATTAAAACCAATTGTACGAGACCTTAGAGGACATGGATAAACAGAACCAATCTAGCCAGTACACTGTATGGGATGAGTGCGAGGGGTTATTGAGCAGGTGAGTCGAGCTCATGCAATAGCAAGGGGTTTGACGCTTCCAAGTCTTGAATTGAGGGGTGAGGAAGACACAATTAGGGTTTTCTATGACTTTTTTTTTTTTAAATTTTGGGTAAGATCCGCCGAAGCGGGTTGCCTTAACCGCATGTGATTGGTAACAAAAAAAGCCCGAAAGCCGTTCCCGTCCCTGTCTGGGGAGATGCCAACCGTCTCTCCTTTCAACGAACACAACTTTTTTTTCTTTATTGTATAAGGTGAAACTCCTGTTTTTCTTAATCCTTAAAGAGTCAACATATAGTTGAGATTGAGTTATGTTGTTAAAAAGAAACTTTCATCATGTTTATCCGAAAAATTTATACATGTTTCTTATTGATTGAAAGGTATAAATATAGATCGTTGGAGGCTTAGATCTTAAGCTAGAGACTCAAGAGAACTCTATGACTTGGAGAATCTCGGAGCTCAACCTCGAACCTATCGCCAGTGAAGTCGTGCAACCAAGCAGTAATTGCTGAATCTTTGTCTGACCATTGTCGTCGGGCTTCTTTTTGGAAGCCATCATTGGACCTCCGTCCGACTTCTGTTGTCGATCAACTATGGTCCATCCGATCTTAGTCACCTATCGATTACGGTTCCACCAACCACCGTCGTCCGTCGACTATAGTCCCTCCAACCCTAGTTGCTCGCCGACTACGGTCCCTCTGAAATCCATTGCATGATGATTACAGTCTCTCATACCATGGTCTCCTGCCGATTATGGTCCATCTGATCACCGTCATCTGCCGACTACGATCCTTCTGACCACCGTCTTTTGCTAACTATCTTCCCGCAAACCTCTGTCTCCTGCCGACTAGGATCCCTAGAACCAATGTAGCCCGCTGACTACAGTCGCTCCGACCTCCATCACCCGCCAACTTTGGTCCTTTTCGATCACCGTCGCCTGTTGATTATGGTCCCTTTGACCTATGTCACATATCGACTACGGTCTCTCCAACCTCCGTTGCTCGACTACGATCCCTCCGACCTCTGTAATAGACAACAGCCCCTTCGATCTCAGACGCTCGACTAAGGACCCTTCAACCTTCATCATCTGACTACAACCCCTTTGGCCATCGTTGCCTACCTATTATGATTTCTCTAACTACCATCGCTCGACTATAGTCCTATTGATAAAACGAATATGCCAACATCCTCTTGAGAATAACTCTCATGCCATCAAATTCCTCCAACTCCAAACAAGTCAAGCGCAACTATGGTCCTTACAACCTCTGTACGACTATGTAATGTGCTCCATATGATGTATATTGAGCCAACCGCTTCTCCTGAGAAAGAGCATCATTTGTAATCAACAACAAATAATAATGGATTCATTTCAACAGGGCAAGGATCCATAGTTTTTTCTTATTTAAGGGGTTTTCACGTAAAAATTATAACATCTCTAATGACTCTTGCACTCATCTCTTTTATCTGTCTGTGTGCTAGATCTTCGTACAGAGCTTGGACGCTAAACTCTTATCTACAACCACGAATTTTCTGGCACACAACAAACATCATGATTGATATATTTTATTACTTGATTTTATGTAACGAATCTATCTAATTATGATATATGATAGACACACCCATCATGGGATGAGATGTTTGAATCTTTTTTATTTGAAGTTGAAACTTGATTTAAGCTGTAAATTCCTCCAATTATGATGTGTGCTAGCTATGTCCATCACAAGGGTGAGATATTTGAATTACTTATATTTGAAGTGGAGACTTGATCATGGCGGTAAACCAATTGTAATCGTCATGCACCTCATAGGGTGAGATATTTAAATATTTTATATTTGAGGTTGTGGCATGATCTTGCCAGGGAAACCTCCGATTAAAATATGCAATAACCATGCCCATCATAGGGTGATTAAATGATTAATATTTCTTGTGTTAAACTTGCTTTCTTTACTTTTTTAGAATTTGTTATGCCATTTTTAAGAATTTTTTCATGTTTTTAATTTTTCTATTGGTCTTTTTAAGTTCAATAGCCAAAAGTGTTCTATTTGGTGTTTATTACTATGCATACAATAGTAAGCAACATAATAAAAAATATATAAAATATTGAACAATAACAATTAACAATAAGGCAACATGAAGTGGGTAAAATTAAAAAATAAAACTAGATTAAACTAGCAATTTATTCAGAAATATAAAATGAAAAACATGATAATTAATTTCAAATGATGATCCCAAGCAATGGCGCCCAAAATTTGATAGGAACATATTTGTATTTGCTTTAGATTACACACACTATTAGGTTCTGTAAAAGATTGTTTAATTTGCTAAGGTGTAAGTCTCATTTTATGCAAGTGCACATGTCGTGTCAAGTAATAAAGTGATGAGAAGAGTATAATTCCTTAGAGGAACCATGAAATTTCCAATATTCACTTTAATACTGCTTAATTAAATACTATATTTATCTAGCACAATAATTTAGATAGGTTGTGCAAATTAAAATAAAAAGTTATGATTATAGAAGGTTAGTTCACTGTTTATAAAAAGTTCTAGACCTTTGGTATTTATAAAAATATGATTGCATAAGAGTGATTTTTTTCATATTATTGTTGTGAATCAGAGCATAAGTACTTCTCATATCTGTCAATCACATTGCAGCATTAGCTAGGTTTCATCCTAACTACAATTTTACTATCTCCTTAAGATCCCATAACTAACCATCTTATATTTATGTTATGGAAGGAATATATTTTAAAACCTTTAATTATTTCTCTACTCCTCCGTTGAGGTTCTAGATCACATTAGATTTTAAGTTTATAGTAGTTCTATACATAAACTAAATAAAGCTTAGAGGATTTAAAAATAACTTAAATACATTAAAAAGATCAAACCTACTTTATGCAGTACATGACTAATATAATCATAGATTAGGAATAAAAAAGTATCTACACATAGAGATAAATTTACATGACACAAATACTTTTGTTTCACTAATAAAACAACATAATACAAACTATAAAGTAAAAGGTAAATAATAAAAAAAAGGTTAGAAGTGAACCGGATCTAAGGTACAGACTTTGTACTTCTCCACTTTAATCTACACTAATACAAGATATAAAACAAACATACAAGAGTCACTCCCTCTTAAGAATAGTCTCTCACAAACACTCGCATACACACTCACGGCTCCATAACGTGCTAGCCCTTTACATGAAAATTGAGGCCAATATATACATTTTTAAAAATAATTGAACGTGTGCCATGATTCAAGATTGGTGGCGCTGTGGCGGTGCTAGACTGCTGTCTTGGTTCACCATTGATACCATTCATTCATCAGTCTAACTATCTCCCATCATGAAATTGGATGATTTGGCATTACGATGCTCAATATGGTGCTACAACTCTTCATAGATAGCGCTTGGTGCTAAGCTCTCCAAAAGATTTTTTGCGGGCTCTTCGCTGCAACACTATGATGCTAGGGTAAGCTATGGTGTTGCAACACTGATTCTATAGTGTTGTGAAGTTGGTTCAATTTTTATGATTTTTTAACATATTTCCTACACAAAAGTAAAAGTATCAAAAGGATAAATATTATAAAATATACAATATGGAGTTAGCAATTTTTCTCTTATCTCATATCATGAAAATGGTTAAAGAGGTTCCTAAGCCCCTTTGGTTTAGTCTAGGTTGAAAACTCTATACCTCTTTCTAAAGTCTGTATAGGTTAGGTTTACACCAAAGTTAAAACATCTAAGAACTAAAAGGTGTTGATAAAGAGAGTTTAGACCTCATTAAAAAAAATGAGAACAACAGTGTTGCCTCCTAATAGGCTTGAGGATGATAAAATCAATGTGTGAGCTCTCTTTTGTTTAGCCTCAATTGTGGTGAGTAGGCTTCAAATGATTCTACTAGTTAGCCCTGGCAACTGGCATGGAAATACTAATGACTTGTGTAGAAGATCTAAAGCTGCCTTAAGGAAAATACGAGTGAGATGTTGCTTGGTAGGGACTCTACTTTATATATGAGAGACTTAATACCTTACATGTGGATAAATTATATATGATAATAAAACGGCTTGCCACTACAAATTCTTAGGCTAAATGCTCTGAACTAATGTAAGTGCATGTGTCGAACCCATGAGAAAATAAGTGAATCACAATTTTCTCTAGTACTACCTACTTAAACTACGAAATTTATCCTACCTTATGAACCAAGGGTTAATTGCTAGAACTACTTAAAAATGCATAAAATAGTGAAGAGAACAAATAATAAAGATAATTTAGATTAATGATGGTGAATGAATCTATGTTCTCCTAAGCAGACTCATCTATAATAGTTGAGAATTAAAGCTTATGCACCCTAAGATCTCTGTCAAACTTATAAAGGTGTAAAGAAAAATTTATGACGTCTCTACAATTATTATATTTCCATAGATCATAGAATCTTACTCGTCATATATCTAGGTATGAAATCATTCTATTTCAATATTCCTAATTGTTACAATATTCCTCCATCGAAGCAATGTATCACACTAAATTTTTAATTTATACATGGGCATAAATTAAATTAAGCACGTGAGAATTAAAAATAATTCACATTCATCTTTAAGAGTTTGCATTAGGATATACATTGATTATCATAACATCAATCCAAAACTAGAGTTTAGCTATCATAAAAATAAAATTGAACAAAATAGTTTCCATTACTTGCTCAAGAAAAGAGTATAAATAGAAAAGACAAAGAAAATAGTACCCATATGAAGAATCCTAAATAGATTATGCAAATGGACGCTTCCCAAAGTGATTATCCACTTATGCCTTCAGTCTCCATAATCCTTTTCACTCATATGTGTAGTTTGCTCTCTATAAGGATAAACAGCCACTCCACTGCATTTAACTCACTATCCTTTGATTCCTCTCTCATAAAAGAAAAAAATATATTTATACTTAACATAAACATACTCAGCCGCCGCAGCTCTCGACAGGGTGGCGTTGTAGCATTACAATATAAACTAGCGCCTTAGTGCTGATAAATATGCTCTACTATGGCATTCGGCAGATTTGACGTGATTGTTGACTTATCTGGCATGACTCTTCTTTTCTCTAAATACTTTGTCGCGATGTTAAAAATGATGATTGTTGTGGTGCTTTGCTTATGTCATCTTCATTGTGGCGTTTTTGAGGTTGGCACTCCATAGTTGAATTATTTGCAATTTTTTCCAAGGCTTTGGCATTGCAATGCTCATTTGCAACACTGTGGCACTGAGTAGCACTGCAACACTATCCTTTGTTTCGCCGGGGTACTGAATTAAATGAAAACTTCTCCAATCTCCGTCGCTGCAATATCCTATTTTGACGTCGGGGCATTGAAGACACTACGGTGTTGATAGTTCTGGCACTAGGCTCTGGTTCTCAACTTTGCAATTTTTGCTCTTTTTCCTGAGACAATTCTAAATGAGTGCATGGCACTCCTTAGCAGGCTCAAGCGAGTAGAGTTTTGACGTGGTATCTCTAATTTTCCTCGTGCATGGCAAACTCCTTAGTAGGCTCAAGCGAGTAGAGTTTGCTATCTCCTTATATGAGTTCCTTTGACAATTCTAAATGAGTACTTCAAAGAAACCCCACTTGAGGACGACTAGGGCATTTTTTTAAAGCAAGTATCGTATTAATTATAATTAAGCAATTAACCAGCGTTTTAAAAAAATTTTAAAACTCGTCAAAGTCGCCCGTTTGACAGGCGACTTACTTGAAAGGGTTAAGTCATAGTTGATGGACGTGGTAAGGCAGATACTGATTGGGCATTGTATCATCAGGCAAGTATTGCACTATGGGAGAGCAGGAGAGCATCCATTATTACTGGAGAGATTCCTGGGTTGGACTATGATTATAAGGTGAAGCAGTACTTAGCATGGTTTCATTCTTGGGCTACACTAACATGCTAAAGCCCCCAGTGGATCATCCGAGTACATACTATCCAAGATCACCAGTTGAACGTCACATGATAAGTTTAAGTTATTTAAATTTAATTATATGATAAACTTCAACTGAATTACTTATCCTTGCAGTGAGATTTCTTTGTGAGCATGGAGAGGAGATTGCAACCATACTTCAGAGGTACTGAGGGGACACCTTTACAGGTGGATGTGAATATTGTTGGAGATATGTGCCAAAGATTGCGACAACAGATATACATTGACGATGCTCATTATTTTGACGAGGCAGATACTCAGGTGTTTAGTCCACCCGTTCCGACTGCAGATCCATATGATGCTGGGCCGTCCTCCTATCCTTATCTTGGTCCCTCTCAGAGCCACTTCACAATTGAGTTTGACGTCACCTCCACACCTCAGTTCGTACCTTTCTCCTTGGGAGAGCCCCCAGTTACTCAGCAAGATGTTAGTGATCAGGAGCAGCGCCATCTACGTACCAGACCACTATGAGTACCTCAGCATTTTACTCCAGGCACTGATGCGATTCCACATCGATATAAAAGGAGGCATTAGTTTTTTGTATCATGTATCTTTTAGTTGCTTTAGTTAGATTTTGATGTTTATGTTTCTTATTATGCTACTATGGAACTACTGTTTTGTATCATGGAATTAAATTTATTATGCTCTTGCATTTACTTTTACATGCAGTTTGATCTAAAAAGCATAATGTTGGATGATCCAAGAACATTTGATTTTTTAAAAAATTGGTAATATTTGATATACATATATATACATATTCTAATTTATTGTCATGAATTAGAGCATATATAACTTCTCATCTATGACAAGCTTATTAGAGTAATTAGCAAATATACACTTCACTATAATTATTTTATCTCCATAATATTCCCAGAGTTTTATCCATTATATATATGCTTAATAGAACTCCGTTCTAACCCCCCTATTTGATTCCACTATCCCTTTGTCGAGGACTTATATCACACAAGGTTTTAACTTTGTGTAAGGTCTATTTGCATATTAAATTAAGAATGAGGGTATCAAAAACAACATTATACCATTCAAGGATCTGAAATTTAGTCTTTGTAAACATGGATTCTAAATATATCAAAAACTTGAAAAATGGATTAAGCCTCATATTATAAATATATATATATATAGCAAATGCATCTTTTCTTCATAAAACATATTATATAATAATTAATCATAATCCTTTTTAGTTGCTTTTTTTTTAATTCACAAAAGTAAGTCGCCCGTTTAACGGGCAACTTACTAGTATTACATTATCCCGTTATTCATACACATAACGGGTAGTTGTTAGCAGGGTAAGTCGCCCGTTTAACGGGCGACTTTGGCGAGTTTTAAATTTTTTTAAAACGTTGGTTAATCATTTAATTATAATTAATACTATATTTAGTTTAAAAAATTTCCCGGACGAGTATCTTTTTTATGACCTGATTACTACATATGAAATATATGTGAAGATCTTGATGATTATACACTATAAGAATAACTTTCATTTATTACAATTCTTGCCCACTTCTTAATTTTTTTATCATTTAAATGAAATTCATATTTACATTCGAAACCATAAAACCCTAAATTTATAACTTCTCATTGGAGTCCTAATCACAACACCCCAACGGGAGCTTCGAAGAAGTCTTCCCTTTGGTCCGTCTACGGGAAATTCCACGCGGCGAATATGCTCATTAATTAAAAAATAAATAAAAACACGGCACGCGTGGCCGTTCACTGACGCGTGTCCTACACGGCGTACGCAATTCCCATACTACCCTTGTGTCGTTATTAAGTAAAGCAGTTAAATAAAGCGTATTAACGTCTCTTCACATTGATTAAGGATAACCCAATGCTGGCATGGCCCACTTCAGTCCACCACCCGGTCAACCGGTCAAGTAACGCAGCGACCCGTATCCCTAACCATCTCGTTAGCTTATAAAGTGCAGTGTTACCAGAGGCTGATAGAACAGAGCGGGGAAGAAATTGAGAAACTTACGGAGAAATGGATCCTCCCTCTAATGACGGAAAATCGCTTCGGAGCTACGTGCTCAGCGGCAAGATCATGCTCTGTGCTATTGTGGTGCTCTTCGCCGTCGTGCTCCTCATCCTCTTTCTACACCTCTACGTCCGCTGGCATGTCATACGCAGAGCCTCACGTCGGGCTCGTCGCCGCCGGGGACTCGTCTTTGCTGGAGAGGGGAGGATCCCGCCTCCTTGCGCAGTTAATCGAGGCCTCGACCCCTCGATTCTCGCATCCTTCCCCGTTCTGCTGTTTTCGGACTACGCGGGGGAAGGCCGAGATGATGAATTGGCGGAATGTGCCGTGTGCTTGAACGAGTTCAAAGATGGAGAGAAGATCCGATGCCTTCCTCGGTGTGCTCACCTCTTCCACGTCGACTGTATCGATATGTGGTTCTCCTCACACTCCACCTGCCCGCTTTGCCGCGCAGGTGTCGAGGTGGTGAAGGATGCCGCGACGATCACTTCCGGTGCCGGGCCGGCGGTTGATGCCATTGATGCAGCGGTGGATTCGAACGGGAACGAGCTGTGCTCGTCCTGCGAGCGGGTGGAGGAGATGGGTTCTTCCTCATCGGATTCCGGCTTCCGAGATGTTAGGATTGAGATTCCAGCGAGTGGAGCTGAAAGTTCGAGCGGTCAAGAAGAGCAGCAGATAAGTTCGGGGCTCGAATCGCCGGATGTGCAGCCATTGAAATCGGCGGGAAGCCGGATGGTGCTAATCCGGTGGCTTCTGATGCGCGATCCGCGGCTCTATTGGGGAGGTGGTTCAGGATCGGAGCCGGATCTAGAGCGCGGCGATGGGGAATCGCCATCGCCGCCGATGACAACGGCAGCTGATCCGACTCGTTAGCGCCGATTTTGGCCTAAACGGAACCGGAAAGGGCCGAAACAGCAGCGGTAACGCGGCACTCTCATAAAGTGCTCCTGTAAAGATTCTCTTCAATTTTATTTGGATTTTAATAAGTTTCTTCCTTCTTTATCTTATCTTTTTTAGCGAATCGCATTTTGTGAATGTAGTTTTCTGAATGGGATTCAGCCGAAAGTGGCAGACTTGGAAAAGTTGAAGTTATTCGGACCGTTTTAATAAAGTTAAAAAAGAATATTTGGGCCTCTTTTGAATATTTTGTGCGTCTAATGTGAAAAAATTGAAACTAGCCAACAAGGCATTGGCTTTTGCAGTTTTCGTAGGTTTTGTTTGGAATAGTTTTTTTTTATTATTTTTTAAAATATTTATTTAATGAAAGAAAATTAAATTTTTATTAAAAAATTATTTTTAAAAGCACTAAAAAATTTATTTCAACCGGAGCTATAATCTGCTCGCATTTTATTTAATAGAAAAATGTGGGTATTAATTGGAGCAAAATTATTGAAAGCAGAAATGTCACCAAATTTCTGAATGGCGCTTATTGTGAAATGATGAAAGTATTTCAAGGAAATCGTCAGTACGCGATTGTTGTGGTTTGCGGGGGAGTGTGAACGAGTTTAGTCGAATAGTGGCCTTATTGAGCTCATCTCGTCAGACAGAAAGTTGGCTCAAACTCGAGCTTGTCCCACTGTAAATGAGCTCGAGCCAGCTCGAGCCAGCTCGAGAGCCTCGGCGAAATTTTTTAAAATTTAGTCTGGATTTAAAAATATTTAAAGTTAATAAATATGCTTATCATTTATTATTAATTTTTTTAAATATTTAAATTTAATAAATAAAATAAAAAATATTTATAAAATATTAATAATTATTTAAGCCGGCTCGCAAACTCATGAGCCGAGCTTCATCAAGCTCAAACTCAAACTCGTTTACTAAACGAGCTCGACTCTTGAGCTCGATAAGTTCGGCTCACATAAACCCCTAGGTTTGTAGATTTCGTTATCCGCTCATTTTTAAATTAATGAGAAGATTTTAACTTTTGAAAAAATGAGTATTACTTCAAGCGAAATTATTGAAATTATCATTTTTCTTAAATTGAAGCAAAATTATCTAATTTCTCACTCGCTCCTATGGTACAATGGCAATTTTTTCACCATAATCATTTGTACTCCGCGAATTTCATAAATTATTGTTATTTTAATTTAATATCATTATGAATTAAAAAAAAAACATGAATTTACATATATAATTCAAAATTTTGCAACATATCTATATAATATCTAAAATTTTATTTTTTTACTATTTTAATACGTAAATATTTAAATATCAACAAAAAAATAACTTACGCGTAAATACCATTCAAATCTTATCTTTTGCTGGGATTGCTATTTGCTATGTAAGTGCACATGTCGATCAAGTAATAAAGTTTACATAAGAGCTACGAACTCCCCGGATGTTTTCTATCTCAAATAGTAAAGTTTATCTAACTTTTTTTTTGGGACGTTAGGGGCTCGAACGTGAGTCTCGCGGGAGGAAGTCCTTCACGTCAACCACCAGGCTGCACGCGCGAGCTCAAGTTTATCTAACTGAATCATATTGAAATTGAATTTTAATAGAATTATTGCAATTGCAAAAATTATAACTTATATAGTTAAAGAAAAAAATTTCTGAACTTATGATGATGAATGATGCAATAATTTTTTAAGTAGACTCTTCTAAGATATATTGCATCACTACCACTCCACAAAGTGCAAGTGCTCCATAGAAAATATTTCTAACAGTTGAGCAGTGCAGGAATTTTTACTTAAATGTAAATTGAACTAAAAAAATCACTAACTATACTAAAATAACATATACAATTATCAAGGACATGAATAAATATTGCAAATAAACTAAGTATATATATACTCAACATCGCATAACACGATTTGGTTTCCTCCCATCAGTGCTAAGTTTATAGTTTTCAGTCAGACTTCTCTAGATATATCATTTTGGCTGAGTTGCATCACTATCACTCCACAAGTGGTCCACACTAAAATCCTTCCCTTTCTCCTTTAAATTAACTTCAGTATTACTGAGCAATATTCCATGTGGTCTACTACTAAAAGAGATTGCAAGCAATCCTAGTTGATTTCCGAAGTTCTTAATCGAAGCATTTTGACTTTGAAATCAAGTTCCCAATTGAATCACTACAGTCTTTTCGAATTCTCTAATTTCTGTTAGGGTCCTCTCAATCTGCTATGCATACACCAACAATGCAAGAATTTTACTGCATAAAATTATATGATAACAGACACTAACACAGTTTTTTCTTTATTATCAATTTTTAGCTAAAAATAATAAAAAGCAACAAACAACAAGATACAATAAATATAGGATTAATTATATTTCTCCCATAACTAACTAGAATCCAAGGTCCATAAGGCCCTACCTCAAAGTATCTAAATGGAAGAATGGTGAAATTTTTTTTGGAACTGCTGTAAAGCGGAAGCTAGTTGGATGTTAATATGTTATCTCTTGTTTGATTTGTTGCCTTCTTATTTGTTGAAATTTCGAGCAAGTCAGTTATGGCCAGGTGGGAATTTTCGCATCTCCAAGACTAATGATTTTCCCTATTCAAAGGCCAATCCTCTTGGAAGGTCTTCGGCCAACCAGGGGAATTCATGGGCGAGCACATACATTTTGATTGAATTCTAACTTTAATCTTAGTCATGGCTTCATTTTTGCTACTATTTTTTTGCTCTTTTGATTAACTTTCATTATAATGGTCTGGCTTCGTTAGGTATTTTTGTGTCTTCTATTTTCCTTTAGGAGACATTTTTATTGGCTCTTCATGAACTTGCTCCTTTTATGCTGGAGTTTTTAGCTTCTTTTTTAACATGTTACTTCTCTTTTACCTCTAAAATTCTTTTCTATAAAGCAATGAAAGGTCTTTGCCAATAGCTCTTTTTGCGTGAAAATTTTTTTATCTATCAATGATATAACATTACTAAATATAACTGTTGGTGTTCTGTGTTCGGCGAAGACTGATCGAATATATTTATTCCACAGGCCGAGTATAGCCAAATGTAAGGGTCTCACCGTTGATTTAGGCTTCGTTTGGGACTGCTTTCTTACTGTTTCTTAAAGCGGCTTTCTAGTACAAAAATTTTAACTTTTTAACTAGAAAACCGTTTTAAGAAGCATGAAAAAAGCCGTCCCAAACGAAGCCTTAGATTCATCTAATTCCATAGTGAAAGACTCGGATACCTCCAAATTTGGACACCATTTGATTTTTATGGTGGGGAAGATCATCAAGGCAGAGGTCGGAGCACCGCCGCGTGCGGAACTCACTCCAAACACGAAGGGATCCGATTTCTTGATTACCTAACACGATTCCATCTGCCATAGGGCCACCCGTATGAGTTACCTTTGCTTGCAAACAATGGTAGGTTGATTAATACTACATAATAACATGAGATTATTAAAATATTTTTATATTTTAAGTGCCATCAAATTATTATTATTATTATTATTATTATTATTATTTAAGAAAAATTGTCGGTGGAACAACCTAATACCATTTCTCTTTCATGAACACGTGTCGTTCTCTGTGTATTTTTTGTTTCTATTTTAGTGCATGAATAAGATCGATCGACTTTTGCCTTGTGCTGCTGCGGAGAGCTTCAGCGATTTGATACCAATTGAACAATATATGAATGCACATTGTGAAGATATTATACACGCAACTAATACCGTCCATAACGGGCGGGGCGGGCCGGGCCCATGCCGGCCGGTTAAGTTGTTTGATACCCGTTATAATGTGCTGCAGTCCACTTTAACGTAGTGCGTTCTCCATCCCTTTTTTGTTTTTTCATTTTTTTTTTATTTTGAAGTGCTTTCGGTGGGGAGGCTTCTCAGACGTCCACGTCATAAACTTTGAGAATATAATTATAGGTTTTAAATAAAAATAATGTTGAGTGTTTATGATCATGTGATATGTCTAATTATAATTAGGTATTATAAGAGAATAATAGAATGTGATAGTGCACCAAAAAATGTTTAAATAAAATATTTATGATATAAATAATTGGTAAGATATCTAAGCTTAAATGTATCATAATTGAATACTTGCAAGCATAACTGAAAGTTTTTGAAAACTATTTGGAGGGGAAAATATTCCATATAATTTTCATGCTTATAATCTAAGTGAGTATTTCGGCAAAATTAACTTAGTGAGTCTGAGATTGCTCAACTTTAATCTCATCAAGTTAATAAAATGTTTAGCAAAAATATTAGGTGAACAATAGGGCCAATTCAAAACATTTAGTTTTGTTATTTTTTTATAGAATTAATTAGAATGCTCGTAATAGACATTGCGTATAGATGCTTTTATCATCACTACTATTTATTGTCCATCAATGCCCATAACAAGCACCAATTATTGATCAATATCAACATTCCTTGAATGAAGAATGCTGGAGTTAATTGCTCTACATGACCTAGTCTTTAAAGTTCATCAATAATCAGTTGATGCCCAGAGGGGCGGAATCAGCTTTACTTTTGATGGTGGGCAAAGCTAGTGGCAAACATCCAAAGAAGGGCAAGTGGTGGGGGCTTTTCATAGGTCGGAGGGGAGGCCGAGTCCAAGCAACAATCCGACAAGCATGGATGAGATAGTAGAAATAGTGCACATCATGATAAACAAAGAGTGGTTGGGCTTTTCATGGGTGTCGGGTGCGTGTCACGCAGCAATCCTAAACCCTAAACTAATGATGTTTATATCGCAGCGTGACACATTCATGTAATATATTTCTTTTGTCATTGGTTGATAAATTAGTTATATGGGTGGCAAGTTAAGATTGGGGGCAAACTAACTACAACCATAGACAAAAAATTATTGATTCCGATGTTAGAAAAGTTGACTTAAAAATCTTATTTACACAAATGGCTCATGTAGATGATTAAGTTGATGTCTACGGAGGGATAATCTTCGAAAAGGATTTTACTCAAATAACTACTTTTCCGTAATGTTCGGTGAAGACTGATCGAAGATATTTATTCTGCACGCATAGTGATGAAAAGTAAGGGTCTCATTGTTGATTTAGATTCGTCTAATCCCAGTGTGAGAGACTCGTGATACTAGTGAATTTGGATACCATTTGATTTTTATATTAGGGAAGATGATCAAGGTGGAGGTCGGAGCACTGTGGAGTGAGGAATTCACACAAAATGTGGAGGGGCCCAATTTCTTGATTATATAACGTGACTCCATCAGCCATAGGCCCACCCTTATGAGTTGTCTTTGCTTGCAAACAATGGTAGGTTAAGTTAGCGTTTGCTCTTTTGGTGCTTGTTTTGGATTCTCATATAATTTTTTTATTTTTTCAGTTGCTTTTCAGCTTTGCATCTCTAATTAAGTATAGTGACAGACCTCTCATAAAGAGATTTATAATTCATTTTATTGGAGTTAATTTGTGTTATCTTAATTTTATTGGAGTTAATTTGTGTTAGCCAAATGGAGTATTAATTTGTGTTATCCCTATTACATTATAATTTTAATTTAAAGACTAATTAGAATCACTTTCTATTTTTTTTTAATAAAATAAATTATATTTTGATCTTAAATATATATTACACTATATTAAATATTACATAACTTGATTTTTGTAATTGTGGCTAAGTCTAGGTGGTGCTTGAGAGTCGATGATAGTGGTAGGACGATAAAAATGAGAGATGGTTGTTTACGAGCTTGACATTGGTTGTGGTGGTTTAAGGAGACAGTGGTGGCAACGTTGTATTAACGATACGATGGAAGTAAGGCTGTCAAAATTGGATCACGGGTCAGGTTCGGGTCAAATTTGGAAGTTAGAACTGACATGACACAAAATGACCTGATTCAAACCCTACCCGGTATTGCAAACGGGATACTTTTTTCTAAACCGAACCCGACTCATTTCTGACCCAGGTTAACCCAACACGACTCGCCAGCTCGGGTCACGGGGGATTGTCTTCAACCTCTACCGATAATGGGCTGGAGCGGATGGCGGAGGTGGCGGTGGGCTGGAGCGGATGGCGACGACAGTGATGGCAGAGGCTATAGATGGCGACGATGGCGGAGGCGGTGGTATAGACGGTGGATGGCGAACGGCTCGGTTGTGGAAACCTCTGGATACCGAATGTCGGTTCGGCAAACGACTAGGTAGAGATGGCGGCGAATGGCAGGTCAACTTCTAGATATCTGCAAGTTGCGGCAACTTACGGCTCATTTCGCGGACAGCGGACGGCTCACTGACAGTGGACGGCTCACGGACGGCCGAGCTGACACGACATGAGACTTGATGCAACACGGGAGTTGAAGCAAGTGTTAACGCCAGACTTAATGCGAGTTGATGCGGACGGCTCGCAGACTTGATGCAAGGCAGGTTTCCGGGTCAGCCCGAGTCAATTTCAGGTTAGCGGGTTGACCAAGAGCCAACCTGTTTTTCAAACGGGTCGAATCCTAGAACTCGAACCCAACCCATTTACGAAACAGGTTGATCCTAACCCGAAATTTTTGGGTCAGGTTTGAGTCAGGTTTTCACGTCATGTCAAATATTGATACCCCTAAATGAAAGTGATGCATAACGAGCAATGACTATGTGGCAATTATAAAGATTGCCACTTTGATTTATTTTAACCAGCCTCAATAATATTCTAAATTTTTAGCATTCTCAGAAGTCTAACTCCATTAAAAGTTAAAATAAACAACATTTAAGATGAAAATACTCATTCCAACTTCAACACAATTTCATAAAAATAAAAAATGTATAACTTTCTAACTTTTAATGAATGAATACGGCATACACTTTTCGAAAAAAAGGTGAGAACTTCTGCCCATTGATTTTCTTTTGTCATAGATGCCGCAGAAACAAATAAGATATTTTTGAACAACTTTATCTGTATCTCGTTGAAATCATATGAGTCGTTGAACTTCTTAACGCAGTGCGTTCTCCACCTTTTTTATTATTTTAAAGTGCTTTCGGTGGGGGGATTTCTCAGACGCCCACGTCATAAACTTTGAGAATATAATTATGGGTTTTAAATAAAAATAATGTTGAGTGTTTATGATCATGTGACATGTCTATAGTTAGGTGTTATAAGAGAATAATAGAATCTGATAGTGCACCCAAAAAATATTTAAATAAATATATATATGATATAAATAATTGGAAAGATATCTAAGCTTAAATGTATCATAATTAAATACTTGCAAACATAGCTGAAAGTTTTTCAAATAGATTTGGTGTAGAGTTTTTTTTTTAACTTAAAAATTCCATTTTTTTTAAACCTCTCAACTCAACCTAGATCATTGCCTATAGACATTATTATCATCACTACTATTTATTGTCCATCAATGTCAATAACAGATACCAATTATTGATCAATATCAACATTTCTAGAATGAAGAATGCTAGAGTTAATTGCTCTACATGATCTAGTCTTTAAAGTACATCAATAATCAGTTGATGCCCATAGGGGCGGAATCAGCTTTATTTTTTATGGTGGGCAAAGCTAGTTGCAGACGTCTAGAGAAGCGCAAGTGGTGGGGAATTTTAGTAGGTTGAAGGGGAGGCCGAGTCCAAGCAGCAATCCAACAAGCATGGATGAGATAGGAGAAATAGTATACATGATAAACAAAAAGTGATTGGGCCTGCATGAATTGGATCGGGTCTGGCTGAGGGAAAAACACATTAGGTGAGGGCAAAAAAAAAATTAATAGGGGGGTGGATTTTCAAAATTACCATTCATTATAAACAAAACTCAATATGAGGATAGTCGATTTCCCACCCTTAGTTCAATGTGGTTCCACCCCTGGATGCCCACTAGTATTCTATTTTAATGTTTGACATTAATAATCATTGCCACTGAGTCGCTACTCGAATAAGGATAGTGACTAAGATGATCAATTTACGTCACCCATGGTTTGGCATTCCTCATTATTGATCTGATAAGGCATATAAAGGACTGATGTTCATTGCCCATCCTAGAAATCACTCAATCCTCTTAGTATTCCGAGAAAAACTAAAATGAATGCCCATCATCATAGGAGATTTCTCATGCATTTTATGACTCTTTCAATGACCATCATAGGAGATATCATTCGTACTACAAATCTACCATGCTATGATAATGCCTTCTCAAGTAGTAGAGAAAAGCATTATTTATAATTATTACTTTACAGTAATAAAACTATCTTAATTATATTATGCTTAAAGATTTTTCTATTTCATAGATTTTCTATATAAGAAATAATCTTTTTCTTAGAAGCTACTCTTAACTTTTTTATGAGTGTATATGATTGTCATTATATTCCAAGAAAGAAAATCCCCCTATCATCATAAATTTTTGAACATGCAATTGGTTGATGCTATCTATAAAATATTTTGACCTTTGTAATTATAGCTTTGAAAGTAAATTCATGTAAACATCTTGAGTGCAGTTGTTATTAGGTTATATATTTCTGTTGTCACAGGTATATAAATTAGTTATATGGGTAGCAAGTTAAGATTGGGGACAAACTAAACGCAACCATAGACAAACATTCATAAGAGATTGTTGTCGGACAACTTCTCCCTTTTACCATCTATAAATGAATCAAAGAAACCCCTTCAATGAAAGTATTGCATAAATATCAAAATTATTGATCCTGGTGTTGGAGAATTTGACTTACAAATCTTATTTACACAAAAGGCTCATGGAGACGACCAAGTTGATGTCTACGGAGTGATAATCATCAAAAAAGATTTTACTCAAATTACTACTTTTCCCGGATGTCCGGCCAAGGCTGATCGAAGATATTTATTCTGCAAGCCGAGTGATGAAAAGTAAGGTTCTCATCATTGATTTAGATTCATCTAATTCCAGAGTGAGAAACTCGTGATACTCATGGATTATGATGCCAATTGATTTTTATGTTAGGGAAGATCATCAAGGTGGAGGGTGGAGCACTATCGAGTGAGGAATTCTCACCAAATGTGAAGGGGCCCAATTTCTTGATTATATAACGCGACTCCATCAGCCATAGGCCCGCCCATATGAGTTGTCTTTGCTTGCAAACAATGGTAGGTTAAGTTGCATTTTGCTCTTTTAGTACTTGTTTTGGATTCTCATATAACTTTTTTATTTTTTCAGTTGCTTTTCATCTATGTCTCTATAATTGAGTATAGTGACAGCCCTCTCATTAAGAAATTTATAATTCGTTTAATTGCAGTTAATTTGTGTTATCTTAGCTATGCCAAATAAAGTATCAAAATTTTTGACCTGTTGCATTGTAATTTTAATTCAAAGGCTAATTAGAATCACTTTCTTTTTGTTTTTTTTTTTTTGTTTTTTAATTTCAAAATAAAATAAAGTCATAATTTGATCTTAAATATATATTTCTTTTTAGTTAAGTATAGCGGTGCTTGTGAGTCGATGATAGTGGTAGTGGTAGGACGATATCAATGAGCAATGGTTGCTTACAAGTATGATATTGATTGCGGTGGTTTAAGGAGACAGTGGTGGCAACGTTGTATTAACGACAAGGTGAAGTGATACAATGGAAATGATGCATAACGAGCAATGACCATGTGGCGGTGGTTGGCGGGTGATATAGATTGCCACTTTGATCTCTCTCTCTCAATAGACTTGGATTTTAAAATCAAAATATGTTTTAAAGCTAACCAAGTCATTAGGCTCAATTAGTAGACATTAGCTATAGTCCAATTGAGTTGAATTTGACTCCAATTTGATATATGTATTTGTTGAAGTACTCCACGTTGAATATTATTATTGATTAAATATTATTTAAGTGTAGATTCTTCTTATTAATAATTTATAAACACATTATATTTTAGAATTTAAAATATTTTTTACATAATTAATTTTTTTAAGATACAACATTAATATTGTGTTCTAATGTAATTTTCATGTGTTTTAATATAATTTTCATTTTATTTAATAAATATTTATTTATTTAGGATATTTATATTCCAAATTAATTTATCAAGTTTCTAATTTTTAATGATTGAATACGGCATATTTTTCTTTTAAAGTTATAGCCAAAAAGGTGAGAACTTCTTCCCGTTGATTTTCTTTTCTCATGGACGCCACAGAAACAAATAAGATATTTTTGAATTACTTTATCGTATGTATATCTCTTTGAAATCATATGACTCGTTGAACTTCTTACGTAGTGCTTATGATCATGTGACATGTCTATAGTTAGTAGAGGTGTCAATTTTTGACACAACCCAAAACCCGACCTGAATCCGACCCGGAAAAATTCGGATTCGGGTCAACTCGGACCCGAAACGGGTCGGGTTCGGGTTCAAAAAGTTAACCCGTTTTAAAAATTGGGTCGGATTCGACCCAACAACCCGAAATTAACACGAAAACTCGTATTTGACTCGAAAACTCAAGATTGACCTGTTTTGACCCAAAAATCGAAGATTGACCTGATTTTTGACCCGAAAACTAGTAATTTTGGGTTAACCCCGGGTCATTTGTGTCGGGTCGGGTTGATCCGGACACGAATCGGGTCGGGTTCGGGTTTGAAAACCTGACCCGTTTTTAAAATCGGGTCGGGTTCGGGTTGACACGAATAGTGGCGGATCAGTTTCAAATTGGACCTGAACCCGACCCGTTGACCCGAATTGACACCCCTAATAATTAGGTATTATAAGAGAATAATAAAATGTGATAGTGCACCAAAAAAATATTTAAATAAATATATATGATATAAATAATTGGTAAGATATCTAAGCTTAAATGTATCATAATTAAATACTTGCAAACATAACTGAAAGTTTTTTAAATCTATTTGGAGGGGCAAATATTTCATATAATTTTCATGCTTATAATCTAAATGAGTACTTAGGCAAAATGAATTCAGTGAACTGAGAATTGCTCAGCTTTAATTCCATCGAGATACTAAAATGTTCAACAAAAATATTAGATGAATAATAGGGACAATTCAAAATATCTAGTAATGTTTTTTTTTTTTTGATAGAATTAATTAGAATGCTCAAATCAAACATTTTGAATAATTCCAAGGGGAAATTTTGTTGTTGAGTTTTTTTAAACTTAAAAATTCTACATTTTTAAACCTCTCAACCCAACCTAGGTCATTGCTATAGACATTATTATCATCACTATTATTTATTGTCTATCAATGCTCATAACATACACCAATTGTTGATAAATATCAGCATTCCTTAAATGAAGAATGCTAGAATCAATTGCTCTACATGTCATAGTCCTTAAAGTTCATCAATAATCAGGGGTAGAACTGTGTAATTTGTTAGTGTTATTTCCAGGAACTACGTCATCAAATAATTAAAAATCTTAGTTTAGTAAGGGTTATTTGTAATATGCCCCCCCCCCCCAAATTATTTTTTGCTCCCAGTTGACATTTTTTTTTTCACGCAATTTGCCCCACCAAAAATCGGAAAGCCTCTTAGCCTCCCGTTATTTTCATCCAATTATGTTGAACTTTTCTAACACTAACAAATAAGTTTGTGAAAACGATTGTATGCAAAATAAATTATTTTTGCACCCTTATATATTTGCAAAATAAATTAGTAGGTTGTAGGGGAGGCCAAGTCCAAGAAGCAACTCGATAAGAATGGATGAGAAAAGAGAAAAAGTGCACATGATAAACAAAGAGTGGATGGCGGGCGTCACGTGGATGGAGGAGCTGACGCGACGCAGGAGTTGACGGAAGAGCTGACGCCGGACTTGATGTGAGTTGATGTGGACGGCTCGCGGACTTGATGTTAGGCTGGTTTCGGGGTCAATTTCGAGTTAGCAAGTTGACCCGGACCCGACCTATTTGAAAAATAAAGCAGGTCGAATCCTAGAATCCAAATCCGACATGTTTGTGAAACGGGTTGACTCTAACCTAAAATTTTCGGGTCGGGTTCGAGTTGGGTTTCCGTGTTGTTTCAAATATTGACACTCTTAAATTGAAGTGATGCATAACGAGCAATGAACATGTGACAGTCATTGGCAGGTGATAAAGATTGCCACTTTTATCTCTCTCTCTCTCTCTCTCTCTCTCTCTCTCTCTCTCTCTCTCTCTCTCTCTCTCTCTCTCTCTCTCTCTCTACAAGAAAACATGTTTTTATCCGTCGGTAACATAAAAAAATCGACGGAAAAAGGATGTGTCCATCGAACTTCCATAAGACCGTGATTCGCGCGTCGGGAAAAAACTTCCGACGTAAATATTACGTAAAAAATGTTTCTGGCCACCTTTCCGGCGCAAAACCGGCTAAAAAAGATTGCGGTTGCGTCGTTTCCTTCTGTCTCATTTCGGCGTTATATTCGCCGGAATTTCTTGGGTAAATTTACGTTAGTATTACCGGCGGATAAATCGTTGCTATGTATGCCAAAAAACATATAACGAAGATAACTGACGTATTGTACGCCGGAAATTTTGGCCTGCAAATGCGCTGGAAATCAATACATAAAATATACCGGCGTAATATCCATCGATGAGTACGCCAGAAATTACCGACGAAAAATACGCCACATTATCATAAGGGTTTCACAACTTAACTCATAAGATGAAAATACTCGGTACAACTTAACTCATTCCAACTACAACACTATTCCCTAAATAAAAAGTTTATAACTTTCTAACTTTTAATGAGTGAATACGGCATAAACTTTTCAAAAAACGGTGAGAACCTCCATCATATCCCTTGATTTTCTTTTGTCATAGACGCCACAGAAACAAATAAGATATTTTTGAACAACTTTATCTGTATCTCTTTGAAATCATATGATTCGTTGAACTTCTAAACGCAGTGCGTTCTCCACCCTTTTTTTATTTTAATTTAATTTTAAAGTGCTTTCGGTGGCGGGACTTCACAGACGCCCACGTGACACGTCATAAACTTTGAGAATATAATTATGGGTCTTAAATAAAAATAATGTTGTGTGTTTATGATCATGTGACAGGTCTATAGTTAGGTATTATAAGAGAATAATAGAATCTGATAGTGTACCAAAAAATAAATATTCTTGGCCGTCAAGTGAACCGGAATACAAATTCTTTATCTTGTACGTAGTCATTAATTTGTAGCATATAAGATTAATGAACAATCACAATATAAATATTAAGAGTTTTAATGTGCCTTTTACATAAGGAAATGTAAGAGAAATAATTTAAAAGGATTAATATTTAAATAAATATATAGGCAAAATTATAAAAAGGAGCTCATTTTATATGATAATATGTAGAAGGAGTGTAGGAACGAAAAAAATTAAAAAGGAGCGAAAACGGACTGCCAAATAACACATTAGAAACCGGAAAGAAATCGGAGCAGAATTATCCGGTTTCTATATAGAAACTGGGTTTTAATGATCCGATTTCTATATAAACCAGATAATTCTTATTTTAGTAATATAAATTTTATATTTAAATATAATTAAACTGGTTAATTATAATTTTTCAAAAAAATAATTCGTTTTAATTTTATAATTTAAATATTAAAATTTGGTTTACATAAATTTTGTAATTTAAATTGTATAATAATTTTTTATATGTAAATCATTTAATTTTTTTTAAAAAAATATTAATTATAAATTTTTTATAATTTATTTCTTTAATTATATATGAATTTTATTTATAATTTTAAAATATAAATCATAGCTTGATTCGACTATAAGATTGTCACGTTTAGAAACCGTTTGGTAATCCAAATTATGGTTTGAACCTTACAAATGTGCTTCGGGTCTTTGATTTGGACACATTTGGGCTAGGATTGAGTTGAATTTGGTGTCGTTTTTTGTATTTTTGAGACATTCAGTTCGATTATAAATTTGCTAAAATCAGAGTTCAATATTTATACAAAATAACAAATATAAAAAATGTAATAATAAATTAAAATTAATATTATTTCTTAAATTAAAATAATTATTATAGTAATTTCATAATTTTTATAATTAATATTTTTTAAAAATTATATGATTTACATATAACAAATACTATTCAATTTAAATTATAAAATTTATATTATTAAAAAAAACAATTTATTTCTTAAAAAAATAATTAACAGGTTTAATTATATTTAAATAGAAAGTTTATATTATTAAAATAATAATTTATAGAAACCAGATTTTAAAAATCGGGTTTCTATAGAAACACGAAACCGGATTTTGATGTTCCGGTTTTTATAGAAACCGGATTTTCGAGGTCCGATTTCGCTCCTTTTTAAATTTTTTCTACTCCACAATCCTTATGCATATTTAGGTATTAAACTTGCTCCTTTAGTCCTTTTTATAAATTGGCCAGATATATATGATATAAATAATTGGTAACAATAGACATCAGCTGTTGATCATAGCTTATAGACATTATTATCATCACTACTATTTCTTGTCTATCAATGCCCATAATAGACACCAATTATTGAACAATATTAACATTCTTTAAATGAAGAGTGCTTGAGCCAATTGCTCTACATGTGATAAGGTTTCTTATAGGCTTGTTCTTTCAATTGACATGTCAGACATTTACAATATTTTTCATGTGTCACTACTAAGTAAATAGGTTACAGATGCCAGAGAATTTCACATGATGAAATTAATCTAATAGAAGAATTTGACTTATACTAAAGAACCAGAAAAAATAATATCGTCAAATCCCGTATGTTAAAGTGAAATTGAAATACAAACCAGAAAAAAAAAAGAGGCAACCTAGGGGAAGGAAGAAGATATTTGACATAAATTCTCTAATTTATTTGATGGTCGCTAAGATAATGAATTTCAAGGATGATATTTCAAGCTAAGATAATGAATTTCAAGGATGAAATTTCAATAAGGAGGAGTGGATTATAATACACAAAAAATTTCAAATGGTAAACGTAAATTATACCTCATTTTCTCACTCATACGAAAAAATCTCAAACTTTTTTTTTTTTTTTCATTTTGCTCATTTTGATATATAAAGTATACTTAATTACTCTCTCTCTCTCTCTCTCTCTCTCTCTCTCTCTCTCTATATATATATATATATATATATATATATATATATATATATTCAATTAATAGTATTTTTATTAATAAAACAACTAATTAAATGTTTATCAATTAAAGGTTATTGTAGCCTATTGCTATTTATTTAAATGCAAAATTCCGACTTCCACTAATATGGGCATGCAAGAGGCAGATCTTTGGAGAGCTAGAATCACGACTGGGAACAATTCTGATGTAATCGTAGATTTAGTTTTATATATTAAATTAATAGTAGAGTGTTAGTGTATTAAATAATCAATATATTAAGCACTAGCCTTAAGCATTTCTCCATTCCATTTCCTCTCCACCCGTTGTAGCTCTCTGGCATTCAATGAAGCAGCAGATCTAAGTAAAGGTGAAGACCTGACAAGGTAAGCCTTAAAGAAGTCCTACAGAAGGTACCCTATTCTGTCTCTCTCTCTTTTAAAAGTTATAAATTTATACACAAACTTGAATAAGCGAACTGCTCTTAATTCTAGAAGTTAGAAATACGGACCCAACTTTGAGTTAGAGAATTGTAATTGTGTAAAAGTCTATAGTCATCATATGACTTGCCTAAAGTATTTGAAAGTAACAGAACAAAAAATGTGAAAAGTAAAGAACAAATAGAGTATTTAGCATTGTTATGCATTAATTCATCACAATACATAATTCTTATAGAAATATTAAGATTTTTACAAATTAATTGTAAATGCTATGTTTCTTATTTCTTATACTATGCTTGTGTATTTCATTGAGCTTTAGTTCATTAATAGTCAGTGGCGGAACCACCTCATTGTTAGGGGGGGCAATTGCACCCCCTCAAAAAAAAATTGTTTTTTATAGGAGAGAAAAAAAAATTTTATAAAGAAATTTTTTTTTTGCCCCTCCTAAAAAATTGCTTTTGCCCCCTAAAAAATTATTTTATCCTAACTTGTCCTAAAATGTCTATATATTTCTTCAAATTTAGTTTTAATATTTTCTTTCGTGTTTTTCATGACAATTTAATTACACTTTTTTTTTCTTGCTTATTTTTTTAAATAACTCATATATATATATTATTTTTAATATTTAATTCTTTTTATATTGTACTTGCCCCCCTCAAAATTGAAGCTGGTTCCGCCCCTATTAATAGTGGTTATATTTCAAGCAAGGGGAATGAGCCAATGGGGCTCTAAATAGAAGGTTGATTGTATTTTTGTGTGCATATGTTTTGCATGTACATAAAGGTCAAAGTAGAAAGTTGTACAAATAAATTTTTGGGTAAGATACGGTTATCAAAACTAGACTGGACCGGTCATCTCAACCTGTTGAACTGTGAACCGGTTAGCCAGCATTTTTTTTTTTTTGTATAAAATCGGATTTGCATTGATCCATCCAAGAACTGCTCGGACTGACAGTCAAATAGGCAAACTAGAGAACCGGCATTGACTTTCTAAAACCATCTGGTTTAAACGTAGGGAAATCTGATCCGTTAGATTATGATCATGTGGTCTGGATTCATCAAAAAACCCTAAATTCCTTTGCAGTCATATAATCCCTCATTTCATTCAAACTCCGAACGAAGCTCCTATGGCTTGCTCCCATTCCTTCCTCTCCACCTGACATTCCTACTTTATTAGCGAGCTCGTGCGAGCGGCTACAAGCCTCAGACTGATGAAGCTCCTCCCAATAATGTTCATGACTTCTTTTGTTGTTTCTTCCACCCATTCTTCTACTAAAGAGCTGAATAGGTATGTGTGCCCTCATTGCTTCATCTTATCTTCCTCCTCCTGTCATCTACTCGACCTCTTCTACCAAAAAGAAGAGCCGCATCAATCCTCCCCTGTGTGCACTTGTTCATTCATCGCATTTTCCTCATATGCGCCTCTACTCGACCTCAATCTGCCTGAGAAAGACTGCTCCTTGCTATTTGTTGCTGCTGGGTCTTCCATTTTACATATTTGATAAACTTCAAATGTTTCATTTTTCTCAAATCTACCAATATAATGATGTCTAGGTTGTGAAGGTTCGGTTCAGTTTAGTTCTGCTCAGTCATTATCAGTGTCATATGTCTTAGAGGTATGTCTTAAAACAAATTGTGTTTAAGTTTATTGTAAGCATCACTTTGGTGATTTTAAATCGTGTGTTTAAGTTTATTTGTGTAAGCAAATTTATTTTAATATTCTTAGATTTATATGTCGTGCTTGCTTAGAGAATATTTCGGAAAATATTGTGTAATGCTAATATTTCATTTGTGTTTTGCTAAAATTAATTTTCATGGTTGCTGAAATTAGATTTTAGTTCACAAAAAACATATTTCTTAATGGCTGAAATTGATATTTAGATTTACTTCATTTAGGTTTTGTATGCGCTGAAGTTGCATTTATGTTTTGTTAAAATCAATCAAATGCGCTGAAATTAATTCTAATATTCATTAAACTCAATGTTAGATTATCATATTATTATATTAATTTTATTATTTTTTAATAATATTATTATTTATTACATCATCCGGTTCGACCGATCGAATGGGTCGAACTGTGAACCTCTCCTTGCGGTTCATTGTCTGGTTCGGTTTTCACAATCTTGTTTTGGGTATGTAAATATTATTTGAAAGTTCAGTAAGCTCTGTGTTTCATTCCATATGTTTAAATATGCTTCCAAGGTTGAAATATTTAGATAGAATCTTAAGACTTGAAAAACTTGATGGGTTGGTATAGTCTGGATAGGCTATTCTCTACTCACTTGATCCTAATAGAAGTATTTCAGGGTGGGTGTTAGTGAAAGATATGTTTATTTATGTTCTCCTTCTTTGTTGCGCTTCAAGTTAACTGTAGGGGAGGCCCGGGGGGGTCAAAATGGGGTTTGACAAGTTAGATCTCCTTGCCACTTCTTTTCCTTGCACTAGAGATAGATAAGGGTTTCCAAAGTGAGGGTGATGCCAAGGGAAGGAGGGGTGTCATCAAGGGAACGAGAGGTTGCTAAATTTACAGCCGATGCCATTATAGTTGGAGTTATATGAATCAAAGGAGGCGATGGAAGTAGCGCAATGTAGATCCCATTCATCATCTTCGCAATGGAGTGTTATATTATGTAAATAATAATATTTAAGTATTAAATATATAAATAAAATAATTTATATTGTTATATAAATAGAACCTCTAAATTTTTTTTATGGAGAATATTGAGCATACATTAAATTTAATGTGAGTGAAATATATAAAGAGGATATTGGCTCTGAATCACATTTTTTTTTTAAATCTTATTAGATTGGTTGGTCTAAACAGTTCAATTGTGAATTGATCCTCAACCAATTTGTTCGAGCCCAAAAATCATTTCTGCATAAAACCAACTATAATCAGTTGTTGAATAATCGGCGACGCGGTTCCATTTTTGATGTGTCGACTAGTTGAATTATACATCAATTTTTAACCTTTTGATTTTGATCAAATGATAGTAAATAAAAGCTTTAGATGCTTTAGCAAGTTCAACCCCTCTCTGATTTATATTTTTGAACTTTTAAAGTAGATATTATTATTATTTGAAAAGTAATATCTTATAAATGATTAAATATTGTATCTCAGAAAGTTGATTTAGAATCATATTCAAAATATTTAGTGATGAAATATTATGATTTTAAATGTTATGTATTATTTTAATGAAAATGTCATTATTTCATATTTTTACATACATAACATCTAATATTATGATAATTGCATGCCTAACATCCAAAGTAGACTATCTACATACCTATCACCTAAATACGGCTCTCTTGATCAAAAATAGCATTGCGTCAATTTCATGAAGACACCTACCCAGACTCTGTCTTTTGCACGTGAAAATCATATCTTCTTTTGGCTCGAGTGTCTTCCTTTTGTGTTTGAACCCCACGCCGCTCTCCTTCTTCATCCTACGTGAAAAACTAAATCGAGCCGAATATTTGTCCTTCGACATCTCATGTGAACAACCAAACCGAGGAGGCCTCCCCTAGGCTCTTCCTCAATCGAGCGGGTACTCACGCCGAACCCCTCTCCTATTTATTTTAGCAATTTATCTCTACCTTCTTAGGGGTTTTTTGTTTCATCTTCACCATTTCTTAGTTGTTGCTGCTTTGATCTTCTCTTTATTTGAGTTTTCAATTGAACCTTCCAACCTCATTTTTTTCCCTGCCTGAGTCCATGAAAGCCTTAATGCACTAAATCAAATTAGCTGCCTTTGTACTTCCTGCTGTAGTTTTTATTATTTTGGAAGGCCAAGTTCCTTCATATTCCCTAATCTATTATTGTTATAAAAGCTTTTGAAATGTATTCAAACTGTAATCCGGAACTTCATGGTTGAGAGAAAGGCTTCGTTTGGGACGACTTTCTTACTGCTTCTTAAAGCAGCTTTTTAATACAAAAATCTGCTTTAAGAATCAAGAAAAGAGCTGTCCCAAACGAAACTATAATCCACTAAAGTTTTGATTTACAATTATGATTTACAATCTGAATTGGTGCACAAAGTTCTGACTTACAATTTGAATTCCAGCTACTGAGTTGAAATAAAATTCAAAGGATTTAAAAGTTTTGATTTACAATTCACTAATATTTGTGAGATTGTAGTGGTGGGAGTTAAGTGACTAAACCCTAAACAAAAATAAGAAGTGAGAGCTGAATAGTGAAATCCATGAAATTAAATCCATAGATATAATGCCATTCGCTATGTAAGCACTTAATGCAAATTGAATGAAAACTGTTACGTTAATTGAATGCAGGTTGAGTTCTGCTATACAAATTGAGTTCTGTAATGCATATGGTGGCTGATGTTAATGCAAGTTAAATGACCTTAAAGCTATTGGAGTTACAGAAATCGGCCAAATAAATGGAATATCATGCTATTACAGAAGAGTGTTGAATATCTTGCTGTTGCAGAAATTGGCTGAGCACACTATTGTACATACTGCTATTAAATTTAGCTGTTCACAAATTTGGGTGTATTGCTTTCTACAAATTGTTTGGATGGAAATAATATTCTCTTTATAACTGAATATGCCATAGCTGAATCTATATCCAAAAAAAACTTAGGAGTGGTTCATGAGGAATTTGTCAGAAGCTTTTAATTGTGATATAGAGCACCTGGACTTCATATTGGGTATGGAGAAGGGGTTAGGTGAGGCTATCAATCTTATCTTTGCTAACACTAAACATAGAGTTTGCATGAGACACCTTTTGAAGAATATTAAGAAGCGCTTCTGCTGTGATGATAGCCACAAGCTGAAGAATTTGGTATGGACAGCTGCAAATTCTTATAATTTGTATGAATTTAATATTAAAATGCAAGAGATCTTTAGTATTACTCCAGAAGTTTATTCATATATAAATTCGTTGACATACAAGTGGTCCAAGCAACTTTCTCAAATTATATTAAGAATCACTATAACATAAACAACATGTCAGAGTCTTTCAATGCATGGGTAGAACAAGCTAGAAGTAAGCCTATGGTTAATTTAATCGACATGATTAATAGAGGGATGCTTATGGAGTTGCGTCCATAGAGGAAGATAAATTCTAGTTCTTGGAAAGGGGCACTCATTCTTCATGTAATGGAATACATCATAGATATTATAATAAGAAAAAAATATTTTATTATTCGACAATCAAAAACTACCGAAGCTAAGTTTGAAGGCAATCATGAATGTCACAAGGTGGACACAGAGGAGTGTAGATGTGGATTCTGGCAACTAACTGGCCTCCCCTGTGTACATAGTGCTGCTTTCATTGTAACAAAATAACATAACTTATGACACACCTATGTCGATGAACACTACTACATGTATAGGTTTGTGTTATTATTTTATTAGTTGCAACTTGTTCTTATGTTGTTTGCCTTAACTATTCTGTTTTATGGCTAGATACAAAATGACTTATGATGGTGCAATTTCAACACATTCAGAGAATGAGTTGTGGACCATTATTAGTGATTGTGAGCTAGTAGGTACACCAAATTCACTTTGGCCATATGGTAAAACAAAAAAAAGGCGAATAAAAAAGTTCTTAGAAGTTGCAAAGAAAACAAAACTAAGCCATAAATATATTTGCTCCAATTTATGGGGGCATCATAGAAGTACTTGCAAAAACCCTTTAATTTTGGAAGGTGAAAATGTTGATAAATGGATTCACCGTGGGCCCAGTGGCGAAACCAAAAAATATATCTAGGTGGGGGCTAAATTTTTTTTTTTAATTTCTCTTCAACTTTTTACATTCAGGCTTAGGACCAATATAATCAGTATTAAAAAATGATAAAACTTTGGTAGTAAATTAGTTTATTTTCTTCCTTCACAAAATGACTTCAATCATCAAATCACTTGATTTCTGCTAGAACATGTTTAATATATTAACTAAATATATGATATTAAAAATCTCATTGTATAAAAAAAAAATCATAAAATCTCTTTAAGAACGAATCAATATAGGATTAAGATAATATCAATCAAGAAAAAATGTAAATAAATAGGAAATTAAATTGGGACTGATTTGAATGGATGATCAATCTTGATCATGGACCGTTTATTGGGTATTTAAATGTCTTAGTGATATCAGAATTCAACGATCTTGGGCTCGTTGGATACTTCTTGTCTAGCCGCTCGATTCGACTATAAGAATGTCATGTTTGGAAATCGTTTGGTAATACAAATTATGGTTTGAACCTTCCAAATATGCTTCGGGTCTTTGATTTGGAGTCATTTGGGTTCGGATTGAGTTGAATTTGGTGTTGTTGGGTTCGTATTTTCGAGACGTTCAATTCGACTCTAAGTTTACTGAAATTGGAGTTCATATGGTCTCCGATTTAACCTTGAAGTTTCCAACTTGATTTTGTCTTGAGATTAAAAAAAAAATTTGCCATAACATGAATAAGAAAACTTAGTTAAAAGCTGATAATAAACTTATTGTTTCAAATACAATAAGGAATATTCAACAGTTTAACCAAAATTACATTCACTTGTGAAGAGCATTTCCCAATCGGCACAAGCACTTATACATCAAAATTACATTTATTTAAAGTAAACAGGTTAAAATCTCATACCTGATAAAAAAAATACATTTATTAAAGTAGAATTAATAATTACAGTTATAACTCTTTGGCAGAGAATTCACAATAACTGTAATAAGCAAAATTAGAATCACTAGCAATTTTAATTTAAAGAAACTTGAATGTAATTGATACAACATGGCTTGGACTTGTTTCGAATGCATTTGTATATCTTACATGATTCATAGTTGTCACAACACAATCCGACCAGGATATGTCCTATCGTGTTGAGTTGTAACATGTTAATTAATCGCAAGTACTAGTTTTGGAATGTTTCATATTCTCTTTCAATATTCATTTTAAATAAACTACATAATAACAAAGATACTAAAACATTTAAATACTGAAAATAAAATCATCAACAATATCTCTTTCATTTCATTAAAATATATCTACATTATAATATATGGTTATATATAGAAGCTATAAAACCGAATAATAAACTAGCCGTGACTATACAAAAATTAAAATAGGGAAATACCTATAAATACAAATTGAATCATGAACTACTAATTAACAATCCCCTTTCCCTTCGTAGATCCTGAAAAACTAAAAGCAAAATTACAATGAGCTACAACAGCGTAGCAAGCCATACAATCTAATCTAAATTTCTAAGTTCTTTTATTAAATTTTGTTAAATATTTAAAAGAAGTTAAATGCAATATAATAAATCACTGCATTAAGAAATGTAATAGGAGCATAACAGCTATCTAATTATTTAAATAATGATACTGAGCACATAAATAAATTGCAATGCATATCATAGAACAATTTATATCACGTTTCCCAGACCCAGACAAAATTTCAAAGGATTCTGACCTCTTATTACTCTTTTTTTATGCTTATAGCATCACAACATATCATATATCCCTATCATATATAGAATATTAAAGGATTCTAACTCCTTATAACTCTCAGTTATTCCCTGACACAGACATTATCTCAAAATTTTTTGACCCATTATAGCTCTCAACATATATAATTTAATCACATATGCACATATATCATCATAATATGATAATTAAAGAGTAATTGAACAATTGTTAAAATTTCATAATTTTTTATAACGGCAGGCAACATATAAAATCCTACTATAAAAAATGCACATATTCGAAAAATAACCAAATTGTAAAAGATTGTGTAAAATAATATTTTAAGACTTTTATAGTACTACATCACAATTGTTAAAATTTCATAATTTTTTATAACGGCAGGCAACATATAAAATCCTACTATAAAAAATGCACATATTCGAAAAATAACCAAATTGTAAAAGATTGTGTAAAATAATATTTTAAGACTTTTATAGTACTACATCACTATTTTTTAGAGTATAAATTTTTTTTTTCAATAAAAAACTCCACAAATTTCAAAACCCTTATTGCAAAATTTTCAAAAAATATTCAAAATGTGCATAATCATAATATCTATAACATATAAAAAGTTATGCTGTGAAAAATTTACCAATGCAAAGTTATCCCTATTTTTTGCTAACAAAAATAAATTTTTAATAAACAATTTTGATAAAAATTATTTATATATATATATATATATATATTTAATTGAGATGGGATAATGTGACTTACTTCAATATGAACAAGTTTTACAACTAACCCGATGAACAAAAATGACTTGGAATTGCCCAAAATTAAAATTTTCTCTCTCTCTCTCTCTCTCTCCTATCTTTTTTCCTAATTTTCCCCAAATCCTCTCTATTAGGTCATAATGGACTTTTTGGAAAAAAAAAATGACATTAAAGAACAAGGTTGTGAAAATCGGACTGGACAACGAACCGGAAGAAAGAGAGGTTCATGGTTCGACAAGTTCAACTGGTCAAATATCAGGGTCGAACTGGATGACGTAATAAATAATAATAATATTATAAGTAATCAAATTAACATAATAATAATGACAATTTAATATTAAAAATTTTATAATTCTAAGAGTTTTGAAATTAAAAAATAAATAAAATTCATACATATATAATATATTACATAATTTTAAAATTAAATATAAATAATTATTATATTAATGTTATTATTTATATATTTAAAGATAAATAATTACTATTTTTAAATTTAAATGTAAACATCTTCAATCTTCAATTTTAATTTATATTTAATAAAAATTTAGTTTCTATACAAATACATAAATTTAATATAAATAATTATTTTTTATATATTTAAGCATAATTTACATATATAAATTATATATAAATTTTACATTATAAAACTATATTTATAAAATCATACAATATTATTTTTAAAGATTTTTTATTTGAATAATCATAAATATATAATTAATTATAAATTTAAGAAGTTTAAAAATTATTATGATGATTTTTTATTTGAATATTCAACAAAAAATTTTTCAATAAATTCTCATTCAAACAAGCTCATGCACACATTGTTGAAAATTGAAACAAAAAATTATTAGTTGTTTAGTCTTACATCACTTAGGAGTTTTATGTTGTGTTATTTACATACCTTTCATTATACCTGTTGCGGGCTAGAATATACGCGACGATAGAGTTATAATTCTACGTCTTAGCGTTGCACGGATATCCAGCTCACACACAGAGAACACAATATTTTTTACGTGGAAAACCCGGGAAAGGGGAAAAACCACGGGGCCTAGCCCAGTTGAAAATGATTCCACTAGAATTTGAGAAAAGTACAATGGTCTGACTCGTCCTTGAAGGCAACCAGATTACAAGTATCAATTATGAGTTTTGCAAGAGTCCAACGTCACTCCAATGTTAGGTGGCGATCCGATAGAACTTCGGTGTCAGGCGGAAGACCGGTAGTGGTACGTACTTCAGTGTTAGGGGGTACTTCAGCTTCGCATGACACTTCAGCATCCCTTGGTGGTCTGTCGGTGGTACGGCAGAACTACGGCGGTGTTGCGATAATACTCCGGCGTCCCTTGGTGGTCCGACGGTGGTGCGGCAAGACTACGGCGGTGGTGCGACAGCACTCCAGCGGTGGTCTAGGAGGAGCTAGGCGGCTAGAGCTTTCTTCCTTCTCTTCCTTCTTCTCTCTTGGCTTCCTCCTCCTTTCATGAGGAAATGAGGTTCTATTTATAGAATTCTTGAGTGGCATGGCTTGTAAATAAGTGGAAGATCATGGGTAAATTTGGAGTGGTTCAAATGGACGGCCGATCTTGAATCCTACGATCATGCATCGTTCAATGGATATTTGATTGTCTTAATGATATCAGAATTTGATGATATTGGGCTCGTTGGATTCGTCTCTTCGAGCCGCTCGATTCAATTATAAGCATGTCATGATTGGTGATCCTTTGGTAACCCAAATTGTGGTTCAATCCTTCAAAAAATGCGTCGAGGCTTTGATTTGGGCTCATTTGGGCTCGGATTGAGTCAATTTTGGTGTCTTTGGGTTTGTGTTTCCGAGACGCTCAGTTTGACTGTAAGTTTGCTGAAATCGGAATTCAGATGGTCTCTGATCTAATTTTTGAAGTTTTCAACTTGATTTTGCCTCGAGATTCGTGCTTGATCAAGACTATTTCTGGTGACGTATCAATACCTATGGGTTAGAAGCTAACATGGCATTATGACATCTTGTGAGCAAAATTATTTATATTTAATTTAATATATAATATATAATATTTAATACAATTAAAATTTTGAAATTATATTATTAAATAAAATATATGATATTTAAATTAATATAATATTTAATTAAACATTTTATATTAAATTAAAATATTTAAATATATTATTAATTGAACCAGTCGGTTCTTAAGAAACAGACCGGTTTAACGGTCAGATGGTTGAACAGGTAGTTCAAACTGGTTTTGACCGGTTCATTGCTAGACCGGTTCTTCAAGATGACCGAATAGACCATAAGACCGATTCACGGTTGAACCAGTCGAACCGGCCGGTCCGGTTTTCAAAACAATGTTAAAGAAATCCATTATGGTTTTAGATATTTGTTTTTTAAATAAAATAATAATATAATAATATTATTATAATTAATTTTTGGTATAAAATTCATAGAAATTCGTTTAGGTATCCCAAAAATTAAAGAAAAATATTCATGACATATCTCATTTTATTTAAAAAATTTTGGTGAAGTCAATTTGTAAAACAAATACCCAATGGTCCTAAAAATCACATTTGTGCCGACAGGTTTTGATTTCTTAAGGAATTTCATATGTGCCCAAAAATTATGAAAAATTAAGGTGATTAAAACATTACATTATATATGTTATGGAGAGACGGATTATTATTTTGACTAGTAATGACTCCTAAAATAATTATTAACTAGTCAAGGTCAAAAAAAATTCTTAAGAAAATGAAGGGTTTTAAAATCTACCCACCTTAAAAAAAATATCATCCTCGGCATTTCCAAACCAGAACGAGTCAGAATAAACTAGGATACAATTATCTCATCTTAGTTTCCTTCTCCCAAGTAGCTTCTCTAGTTGCCTTGTGCTTCCACTGCACCTCAATCATTATAATTTGTTTGCACTATATACTGCATATTTGGACAAACCTCAACATCTTTAATATCATCTCTTCCCATAATTAGATACCCACTTTCTCATATAATACACATGGAATACTTTATGTATATCAGACATATGATCATGTAACAATAACCTATAAGAAGAACTGTTAATCCTTTAACTAATCTAAAAAGGTCCAATGTACCTTAAGCTAAGCTTGCTAATTCTCCCAAATCTACTGACACCTTTTATAGGGCTGACTTTAACATAAACAAAGTCTCCAATCTAAAATTCTACCAACTTGTATTGCCGATCGTAATACTTTTTATGCCTATCATGTGAAAGATTTCAATCTTTCTCTGATCAAATATGTCTTTATTATAGTGTCATCCACAAAGGCTGGCCCTATCACTATCTATCTCCCACCTCTAATAAAGTCAAAAGAGGCATGCACTTCCTATCGTACAGAACTTCATAAGAAGTCATACTTATGTTGGATTGATAACTATTTGTGAAACCTCTTAAATAAAAGAAGCTAAAATATTAAACATTGATGTACCCTTTTTGTGTAATTGTTGAAATTTTATTGAGAAACTCTATAGTTAAGCGTGTGCATCTCAAAGCAATTCTGGGATAGGTGACCTACCGGGAAGTTACACCACAGTGTGAGGCTCTTAGGCCAAAGCGGATAATATATCGATAGTTAAGAGTGTGGGCTGCTACACTATTATTATAAGCAAACTCTATCAGTGAGATGTGATCATCCCAACTGATACAGCATCACAAAAATTATCTTGATCGAGCACGAATCTCGAGGCAAAGCTAGTTGGAAACTTTAAAAATTAATTCGGAGACCATCTGAACTCTGATTTCAGCTAGCTTACAGTCAAACTGAGCGTCTCGGAAATACGAACCCGACGACACCAAGTTCAACCCAATCCGAGCCCAAATGAGTCCAAATCAAGGGCTCAAAGTGCTTTTGAAAGGTTCAAACAGCAATTTGAGTTACCAAACGGTCTCTGATTTTGACGAGCTTATACTCGAATCGAAGGGCTCGACGAGACGAATCCAATGAGCCCAAGATCGCTGAATTCCGACATCATTAAGGTCTCCAAATGTCCAACGAACGGTGTACGATCGTAGGATTCAATATCGGCCGTCCATTTGACCACTCCCTATTCGCCCCTGATCTCACGCCTATTTACGGGCCATGCCACTCCAGAAAATCTATAAATAGAGCCCTCATTTCTCATAAAGGGGAGGCCGAAGCAAGAAGGGAAGGAGGAAGAGAAGGAGGAAGCTCCTCCTCGACGGCCGCCGGACCACCGCCGGACAACCGCAGAAGCACCGCCGGACCTCCACCGGACCGCTGCAGGAACCTCGCTGGACCACCACCGAAGCCTCGCCGGACCACTGCCGGAGTTTCATTGCACCACTGCCTTAAGGTCCGACGCTCAGTCCCGACGTCCTGCTGAAGACCCGACGTCCTGCTGAAGACCTGACGTCCTGCTTAAGACCCGACGTCCTACTCAAGGCCAGACCATCAACATCCGATCTTTCAAGTGACACTGGGACTAACACCTGGCTCCTTGTCTCCTACCACCTACAGTCCTTCTGACCTCTGTCGCCTACTACGGTCCGTCCGACCTCCATCACCAGACAACGGTCTTTCAGACCCCAGTCTCCTACCGCTTACGGTCCTTCAGGCCTTCATCACCTACTACGGTCTGTTCAACCTACATCACCAGACAACGGTCTTTCAGACCCTAGTCTCCTACCGATTACGGTCCTTCAGGTCTTCGTCGCCTACTATGGTCCTTCCAACCTCCATCAACAGACAATGGTCTTTCTGACCCCGGTCTCCTGCCGATTACGGTCTCCTGCCGACTACGGTCCTTCAGGCCAAACAAACCTGTATATGTAACTCCTACCATGTAATGCAATCTATATGATGTACATTTGCTACATCAATCCAAGGCCTTCTCCTAAGGAAGGGCCTCATTTGTAATCAACTACAAATACTAGTGGATTCATTCAAACTGGGCCAGGCCCCGTGGTTTTTCCCCCTTTTCAGGGGTTTTCCACGTAAAAACTTTGGTGTCTCTTATGAACATTTCACCCCCTCTCTTATCTGCTTGTGTGCTGGATCTTCGTACAATGCTAAGACGTTAAACTAAATATTTCTCTACCGCCGCGAATATTCCAGGACGCAACACCAACTATCCTAAAAATATAGAACACATAGTCTCAAAAAAAAAAAAAAAAAGTCTCAGAAGATCCTCTAGTACTTGAATAGTCATTTTTGACTGTTTATCTGTGTGCGAATAAAAAGCCTTACTAAAATGCAACTTAGTATCCAATCCCTACTAAATGCCTCTCATGTAGACCTAGCTAGTATCCAGTCCCTACTTTGTATCCAGACGGATTGTGATTTTAACTTGTAATAACTCCCGAAATAATTATTGATTGTTCAAGGTCAAAAAAATTTCTTATAAAAAATTAAGGGTTTCACAATAGCAGTTGGCAAATCATTTATTTCTTCATACCACCTAAAATAATCACAATCATCTTCAGATATGTTCTGGGGACATCTATAAAATTTTCTTTCATGACTACTAGCTTTGCAGGTGGTATAATTATACATTACAAATTATAATGACAATACATGTCACGCCCCAAGATCTAACTTGGAAGAATTATCAGTCAATCCTTTAAATCAATCTTCTACCAAAGATATCTATAATCATCAATCAGTAACAAACAATCTAACAAGAAGTTAAAACATCAAATAAACGCTTCTATTCATTCTCAAAAGTCATTTACAATACTCAGGATCCACACATCAATCACAAGTAATCTATCTTGTCCTGAGTACAAAAAGAATCATTATAACAAAAGGATAAAAATCTGAAGATTCCTGATCAACCTCAATCTCCTGCTCTCTTGCCCTGACCTGAAATATTAACCACATATAATGAGCTTCAAAAAGCCCAGCAGGTCACCTAATTCCTACAACTAAAATCAAAGCACGGTACTGAAACAATATGTATGTCAATCAGTCAATTCATAACAGTCACTTGCACATGATCATTGAATCTATGCATATACGAAAATCAGTAATTAATGCATGATTGGTGGAATTCCAAAATCATCAGTAAAAGGATCAATAAATAATAGAGAAATCCATATTGCTCAATAAATCAATACATACGTCAATTCCATCATATCTGAAAATATCTGTCAAATCCATAGAGAAAAATATCGTATCAATAACCTCAATCAATCGTATCAATAGGATCAATCAAATCAATGAAAAAAGAAATCATATCCAGTCAGTACTATCAATCGGTATGGAATCATATAAAACAATCAATCAATGCATCGTAAGAATAATTGAAATCAAATCAATACAGTAAAAACATATTCTATATCACATGGTCAATGTATCACATGTAGCAGATCAATATTCGATGTATCAATGAATTAATGGTATCAATAAATCTATAGTATCAATGAATCAATCATAACTGTGTTCGCAGTATCAATGAATCAATGCAATAATAATATCCATATCAGTATCAGTATTCAGTGACATGAGTATGCAATATCAATGAAATCGTACAGTAACAGTAAACCCATAAATCCATTAGAAAATCCATTCAATAGCAATAAATCAATTCCATATCAAAAAATCAGTTAATCGATAAATCCATAAAGAAAGTATAAGAACAATACTTTACAGTAAACACATGCATTCAATACAGTAGTCTTACTGAACAAGTACAATTACTGGCTATTAAGGTGTTTTTCGTTATCGATGTATCGTTGTGTCGTTATATCCGTTGGCTCAATGATAGAGTCGTCACTCTTTGCCCGTCGGCCGCCCGTCAGCATAATAATCTCCTTATGACTCCCAATCGTTGTATCAATGATCAATAGAGGATAACACCAAACACTTTTTAAAGGAAAGCCCGTCGGCCCACCATCCTGTACATGTCAAATCAATCTCCAACCAACGGTTCAACCAGTCTTTACTTGTCTTTCAGTAATAATAACAATAATTCAATTATATATTCACATTTATATACATGTCATAAATGCCTTGCGATCAATAAACATGATTTGACCCAATTTAGAAAACTCCTTAAAATATCGTTTAGTAGACAGAAGTCGTAAAATGCACAGTTTCAAAAAATTACCAATTTACTAGAAATCGTGTAAAATAATGTTTCAAAACTTTACTTGTACTGAAGCAATATTTTTTGACATCCAGATAAATTCCTATTCGATAAAAATCTCACAGAAATAAAAATACCCAGTAGAAACTTTTCAGAAAATTCTCAAATAGTGTAAAAACAGCATCTCAGAAACATACCCAAAGTTACACGGTAAAAATTTCTTCTACACAAAGTTATGCGTGTTTTTTGGTAATGAAAATACAAACTGAGCAGAAAAATACCAAAACTCGAAATCTTCGAAATCAGAAATAGGATTTGGATTCCTTACTTTGAGACAAACAAATATTCTAACTGCGTCGACGGACGAAAAGCGCTCCGCGGTCTCCGAAATCAAGCTTTCTCTTCTCTTTCCTTCTCTTTCTCTCTCCTGCTTTTTCTCTCTCTTCAAAATATCTCAAATCCTCTATTTAAATCAAGCAGGATCATCCTGGACGGTTCCCATTCGTCCCGGGACGAGTTGCTCTCGGGACAAATTTCATCCCGACGGATCGTCCCGGCTCGTACAGGTTCGTGCGGACGAACCATACAGATTCTTCACAATTTTCTTCAGTTCGTCCCGTACTAAAGTCAGTTCGTACGGACTAACTGCACTAAAAAAAATCAGCTTCGGAGGGGTTTTACAATACAATTGGTTATTTAGGTCTCTCATTAATACTGTCGAGGAGCTCAAACTCATTGCACGTTAACTTTAGAACTTGAGAAGCAATAGATAGACACATTCAAAAATAAGAATGCAAATTTTTGTGTGTGTGTGTATATATATATATATATATATATATATATATATATATATATATATATATATATATATATATATATATATATATATATATGATAACCAAAACAATCATTTAAAGCAATAAAAAAGATATAGATCTTTAGAACTATTATACTAATCTTAAAAAGTTCACTCATGTAAGAACCTCTAATGAAACATCAAATCAATCCAAACATAAATTAGAAGTAAAAAAAAAAAAAAACTTAAATTAGAAGTAACAACAAACATATGTTTACTTATCTATTTAGAAATTTAATAAGTAAAACAGTCATCCATAGATATACCATAAACTACAGAGCAAGCATTCTCCTTGTTGGAAAGATTGGAAGAGAGTTGAGAGACAAGATAGACACAATGAGAATTAGGACATTCACGAGATTACAGATCAGGTATAGGGCATTTGTGAGATTATGTTGTAGGTTGGCTAAGCATTTGATGGATTTAACTAAATAAGCACGATAAAGAAGAGATATATTGTTACCTTTGCGGCGAGCTCTAGTCGAGACTTTCGATCTGATAACAACGAAGAAATGAAAAAGACGAAAAGAAAAACACGATAAAAGGGGAGATTTATCTTTACCTTTGCGACAAGCTCCGGTCTGATAACAACGAAGAAATGTAGGAGAAGAAAAGCAAACTTGCTTGATCGATAACAACAGTGCTAATTAAGTTGAAATGAATTATATTTGGGTAATAGATAATTAAATACTTATATTTAAATGTTATGTATATAAATAGAATAATTTTAGGTGTTATGTTTGTAAGATTTTAATAATTATTATATTACTTAAATCATATTTAAATAGTTTTAACATTTTTTTATATCATTTAACCCGAATCAATCCTAATAAAAACTTTTAAGCTTGAACTTGAACCTCTCCTCCCGATTTTAGAACATTGCGATTTAAAGTGGAAATCTCGTTTGGCTTCTTCGTTGATTTGACTCAGCGTCTCGCTCTAGTTCAGAACCCTCTTCACGCACGGACGCCGGAAGAACACTGCTCCGAGATCCTAACTGCCGTTAGTTCGTCGGAAACGATGGATTTTCAGGTCGTCGTCATGGCCGGAGGCTATTCGAAGAACCTCGCTCCTCTCGTTTCCCAGGCACACTTTCTTCATCCCCTCTTTTTCGTTTCTCATTCATTTCGATTTCGATTTCCATCATCTCTTAATCGTACTCGCCTTTCACTCGCGATGCAGGAGATGCCAAAGCCATTGCTACCCGTGGCCAACCGCCCCGTCCTCTCTTACGTCCTTGAGCTCCTTGAAGCTAGCAACCTCAAGGATCTAATTGTAGTACGTTTATGTCTCTAAAGCTTGGAAAGCTAGGTTTGGAAAGCTAGGTTTTTGGTTAATTTATTATTTTTCCAAGATGCTCAGGTTGTTGAGGGAGAAGATGTTGCTCTTCGTGTTGGTGGATGGATCTCCGGTGCCTATGTTGACCGTCTTCACGTGGAGGTATGTTTTCGGGTGACATTTTATAAATTCTTTTCGTGAATGGGTTGGTTGGGTTATTATACCGTGATCCATCTTCTTTGCTGGAGTTCTAGAGTGTGATTCTTGTGCATGGAGTAGTTAACTGAATTTGGCTGATAGTTTTGGACTGATGGAGCTGCATTCATTTAAATATAAAATTAACATAATTCTTCTTTTAGTGTTGTAGCGGTGGTTTGTACTGGTATTTAAAGGGCGTTAAAGATTTGTATATTTGTGTATTTTTGGAAGTTAAGGAAGTTTGTGGTAAAGCCTGTGAAATATGACATTGGTGTTAGTTACAAGTTCACAATTTTGAAGGTACAATGATTAGGAAAAAGAGGTTGCATCCAAGATGTCAATACCAAATTCAATAACACATTTTTAGTTAGGGTTTGCTTGTATTTTACACCGAGTAAGCTGGCAGGTTTGACATACGTCGAGAAAAACAGTTTAACAATTGCTTTGTCCTCTATTTTATATCCATGATTATTAAATAATTAGATTTAGGTTAATAGTGACAACCATTTAATATTTGCAGCATATAGTTGACTTATGAGTTAGCTTGTTGTGCTAAGTAACTAATTTATTTCATAGTTCGATTTTAATCTCTTATGTTTAATTTTTGCAAACCTATTTTCCTCTTCAATTCTAATAAATTCTTCTTCTACCTTTTGAAAAAGTATATTTATTTTTTCGTGAAATACATCAATAAAACCTAGGTAGTGATGCAATATTATTTTTTAATAATTTTCTCTCAATCTTTTTTTTTTTAATTCTTATAGTCATAAGTTGGTACCTGGCTTGAACGCTTGTGTTGTGATGTCCTCCCCTCCCTTCTTCTCTCTATCCATTCCCTGTCTCTATGTTTATATGCATATGTGAGTCATTTGATCTTGCATATGTGCGTAGGAACATTTGTGCAAGTGCATTCATGCATGCACATGTTCTAATAGTCACTATTTATATTAAATACGCAAAAATATGTTTCCCTCTTACTTGGTGTCCTCTTATTTTAACATGTTTTCTACAAGTTGTGGATTTTGTTTCAAGTTCCTTTTTGTAACTTGCATTGCAAGTTAAAAGAAGATTTAAATGGTATATCTCTATTTAATTTCACTGAGAAAAGTATAGTTTTGGCCTTTTCACTGTGATTCATAAATTCTTGACTTCATTGTCACTTTTCACATTTAGATTTGTTAAAAGATAGCATCATCATCACAATTATCATTCCTCTTATATGATCTTCTTAATTTATCTTTACTAATTTTTTTATCCCCCATCTTGACATACTTATTTATACTGCACTAAACTTAGATATTAATATTGACTGACACTTGTATTCAGATAACGTTGCATGCCGAATTCTGATTTTATCATGTTTATGTTTTATACTTTTTGAAAGCCTCTTATCTAATAAACTGAGGTACTTATCCATTTTAATCAACCAACCTTTATTTTAGATGTTATATCCTCATATGCATCTCTATTCTTCTATTTAATAGATCCAATATGAAAACATGTTACACCTAGGGTAGCTTTATCTTATAATAATTTTAATTGGTAATTGTTAATATTTCATCCACTAAAAATACATATCCTAAATATTTTCTCAATGATTCTAATTTTTCATTGATTTGGTGAATGTCTCACTTATTAGAATTATCATTTGCTAAAAAGAAAACCATGTGCTTTACTTCGTTAATAGTTATTAGAACTTATTGCATGATATGTTTGACTTCTGATTTATTTTCAGTCTGCTTTGATATGGAAGAGTGGAACAAGTTTAGTATATACCAGTTAGCAATAGAACTATGCTGAATATGAGTGAATGGTGCTTTTTATTTTACGCTCAGAATGTATCTATAAATTGGGATTGAGGAACATTATATACTCTTATATTATGCCTATATACGCCATTTTTGCTTTGATGGAATTCTGTAGCATTGGTTATGATTATCAGGTAAGATTATCTTTCTAAGCCTATAAGAACAATGTTTTTTTAATTGTCTTATGCTGAATTCAGATGGTTATTTTGTTATAGCTATCAGATTTATTTGATATTTATATAAATTCTATGGGCTATATCATTAATGATTGTTTATTATTATTTCAGCTTTTCTTTATAAAGCACTAGTAATCTTGCCGCCAATAAAGTTGACTGTGATTATAATTCATTGCCTTCATTGAAATCAAGTGGAACCATGTAGTCTGGTTATCTAATAACCAATTGCCTCATGCTTAAAGTTAGGATCAATCTCGCTAAAATTTATAAAGCTTTGATTGTTACTCTTTTCCATTTTTAATAGTTTTCTTATGAAAATAGGCACTGTGCATGACGATTACCTGTAGAGTATTCAATTTAGCTAATTTCATTTAGTAAATGGGGGTTTTACAGAAAATTTTTATGTTATTATTTAAGTTATATTATTTGAAAACATCTTTAAGCATCCTTAAAGTTTTCACAACTATGTATACGAATTCTTTTTATTTGCTTTTCCACTGCTTTCACAACCTTTTGATATTCCATTGTAATATTTTTAGGTAGCCGCAGTTCCTGAGGAAGTTGGTACTGCTGGTGCATTGCGTGCTGTTGCTCACCATCTCACTGCAAAGGATATTTTGGTATTTCTTCATCCTCCAAAGAACCTAAGGTTTATTTTATTTTTGTTATGAACCGTTCTGCACCTTGTAGATTGTCAGCGGGGATCTCGTTTCTGATGTGCCTCCTGGGGCTGTGGCAGCAACACACAGACGGCTTGATGCTGCAGTGACCGCACTGCTTTGTATTACTCCTGTTAGTGGACCCTCTGAAAGTGTATCATCTGTAGGAAAGGACAAGGGAAGGAAGCTTCCCCGCGCCAATATTGTCGGGCTGGACCATACACGACAATACTTATTGCATGTGGCAGCAGGTTTGCGCATTCAAAATGTTGTTCCATTGTGTTTAAAGGGATACCATGCTTATCAAATTTCTCAAAAATCTAAAGGTGCTGAGGTTGGCAAAGATATTAAAATTCAGAAGAGTATACTTCAGGCTAATGGTCAGGTAAGTACAAGGATTAAATCCTTTAGCAAGGCATCTCTACTAATTTTTCTTTCCCCCTTCTCAAATTAAGATGTTACCATTCTATATACCTAATTTGGCCGCTAAATACCTGTTTGGTGTCATATTTTCGATGTGCAGTATTCTAAGCTATTTAGTTCTTCATTTAGTTGGTATAAAATTGTAATACGATAAGTTACGGAGATTGTTAATAACATATACTTAACATGTCTAATATATTTAGTTTGCTCCAATCACTAGGACTCTCCTTTATTTGTTAATTTATCTGAGCAATTTTTGGTTATTATCTGTTTTTTTTTTGTTTAGTATCTGTTTGCGATCAAATGGTAAAGCAATATTGAACATATATTTATAAAGATTATGATTAAGAGTTCCAATTCTATGGTCGTCATAAGAATTCAAAGTGCTTTTATGGAGCATTTGAATGGTCTCTTTTTGGAGTGTCTGATGTAGGATGATTTAGGCTAAGGTTCCTAATGAAAGAATGATGCAATACATGTATATCAAACTAGGGAACTTAGGATTCACAAATCAAAAATCAGTAATTGATGTAGTATTGGATTTAAGTATTCCAAGAGCTAATCTTGCTGTAGAAAGAGGCATTTATGTCTTAGGAATCTTAGAGGTGAAACTGGTAGTGATGAGGTCATCGATAGCAGATTTCGGCGCGTCTATCAGAGACGACCACGGAGATCGACGGCCATGATCGCTAGCCTTTATTTTTGATTGTACTTGTACTTTCAGTTTTTCATGTCGTGCTTTTATTTTCGTAGTTTCCCATTTTACCCCTGAGGGTAGTAGTTGCTTTTGTAGCCCCAAGGGGCATTTTAGACTTTTGCACTTTATTTTCTTTGGGGCCTATTTATATGGCCATTGTATCTTGTATGAAATTTTACTGAATTGATGAATGAAAATTTTATTTGGTTGTTCTCTTTGTGAGTTCAAGGATCTCTTAGTGAGTTCTTATCATGAGATCTCTTTGTGAGTTCTCCGGGCATTAGTTTTCCTCGATCTACTCCTCATCCTCGAGCACGCCGCTCACACCTTCCGTTGGAAAGAAGTCGGACCACTAGCCCTGCAGTTGCCGCCGCCCAGCAAGCTTGCTCAGAGCCGCCGGCCATTTTGGCTGGACTCACCCGCCAGCCAGCCTTCCCAGGTGTTGGCCACGGCTCCCCCCCCTCTCGTGCAGCCTTCTCCCTCCCTTCACCACTCCTCAATTCCAACACACAGCCACCCTTGCTGCCGTGATTTGCTGTGTTGCCCCAGCCGTGGAAAATCAAGCCATTAATGCTTGATTAGCTATTCTTTCAATCAGCCTTTACAGCCAATTAATCTAGCGTTTGAATTTGAAATTTTACTGTTATCTTTGAGGCTTGATTACTTACCTAAAGTAAACCCTTAATTTAAGCAATTGTCATGATGGAATTTCAAAACTAATTTGAAATTCAAATTGCTTAATCTGTTTGCTTATAAAAGGAAACTTTCCTTTTATTTGAAGGCTAAATTCCTACAGTTTTTTTTTTTTTTTATAAAATCTGTTTCCAAAATCTGTGGGGCCCACTTAATTAACCCATCTACTTAATTCCCTCATTATGCTTGGCCGGCCCCCCCTTCCTTGGTCTTCTCTCTCCCCAAATTAATTTAAATGCTCCACAAAATCAGCCCCATAATCTCTCCCTAATTGAAATTTTCAATTAATGCATTAATTACATTAATTGGAATTTCAAAATCCCTAATCTTTCCCTCCTAACTTCACAAAACTGAAAGTAAATTTCAGTTTGCTCTCCACCAACCCGCCCCTCCCTTGCTCTACCGCCGGCTCCCTGCTCCCTCTCCAAGCCGCCGCCCCACCCTCCCTCCTTGGGGAGATCTTGCTTGCGGCAACCGTCCGGATCCACTCCAAGGATGCATGGACGAACCCGAGTGGAATTACGGGTTTGAGTACGACGACAACGGAAGGGTCGACATCCTCCGGTCTCCTTTCTTCGACGTAGGATTCGACTTCGACGATACCGTTGTGGAGTATTTATCACGGATCGTACCCACCTTGATAGAGACCGTCGACGATCACTTTTCCGACTACACTTGGCTTATCGAAGGTCGATCTACCGTGCCTCCTCCGCCTCCGAGATCTTCTTCCATGGCGACGTTCCTTGGCGCTTCCGTCTTAGTGGCAACCTCCATGCTAGTTTGGTCGATCTTCCGCCGTTCAACTTAGTCTTCGTAGGAAGAGAGTGCCAAAGACCTCAAAGTGTGAACAACTTGGTATTAATCGCGGGATTTTATTTACTAGCTATTGTGTTATGTTTTCGTTTGCGATTGCTTAAAGACTTGGCTTTCTTGTTGTAGTTCTTTGCCTAGCTTATCGAACCCTGCGAATGATTTATAATTGACTTAACTTTGATGCATGCTTATATAATTGGTTGAGCTAGAATTTAATTCTCTTTTAACTCTTGTGTAACTCCATCCATGCATCACATCAGGTAGGGTGTTGGAATGTTGGTGAAGAGGTTAAATCTTAACATAAATTTAAGTTAAGTGTTGCAGAGATGAGGACACTCAAGTGGATGAGTGGCTTTACTCTTAGAGATAAAATGTGAAATGAGTATATACATGAAAAGGTTAGAGTAGCTTTAGTGGCAGATAATATTGCAGAAGATAGTCTTAGATGGTTTAGTCACATAAAACATCCACCTTCCGATGACTTTGTTAGGAGAGTAGATGTATTAGATTTGACCTATGTTAAGAAAAGTATAGGTATATTTGAATAGACTTGAATAGAAAGTATTAAAATTTACTTTAAAAAAAATAGATTTAAATGAGAATTTAACTCTTAATAGAACACAATGGAGGAAAAAAAATTCATATAATTGACCCCGTGCGGTGGGATAAAGGCTTGTTGTTGTTGTTATCATCATCTCAACTTTTGTCTACTTTTCTTGCTTTATTTCTTCTTAGTTTGCTATTCACTGCAATCAGCAGCTCTTCAACAATTGGTGATCTAGATCGAGCAATGGTGTCATGGGATTGCAAGGAGCAAATAGTCTCATCTCCTGTAGTTCTAGTTATTGAGCTTCATTCTTTGAATTCCATCATTTGCACCTTTATTAGATTGTCAGTTGTCTTTGCTGATGATTGCCGTTTGTTGTCTGCATGTTAAATTAATGAATTTGAATGCATCACATGGACAATTTCTGGAGTTTCAATTGATATTTTTTATTATTTGTTACTTTTTAATCTCGGTATTCTCTAGGGTGTATTTTGTATCATGCATTTGATCTCAATGTGCCATGCATTATATTGCTAACTATGACATCACAATGTAAACTTTAACTGATTTCATCTTGGTGAAGAGGAGTTACATGATTTGGCTAAATTACATTTAACACAATAGGTAGCTCTAATAAATAAACATATCAAACCACCATGTAAATTTTAACTTCATTGTCTCGGGGAGCCAAGAGAATAGTGAGAAGACCATGGACTTTCGTAATGATGCAAAATGCCATTCTTGTAATGGGTATTTTTTTGGGAAGTAAGTTTCCTTGCTCTTCTTAAGATTGTAATTATATTACCTTGAAAGAATGACAAGTGAGAGAGAGCGTAAGGTGTCAGAACTTGGCCTGAGAGCTTAGAGTACCATATTGAGAACAAATGGTGGGATGAGAATTTTTTTCTTGAACATTCTCACATCATTATAGAACAAAATATTTCAATTAGAGAAGAGCCAACTAAACTCATAAATTTCATTTATGAACTTTTCAGATATTATACACTTTCAGTTCATAATACATTTTTACATAAATACTGGCGCAAAATTATTACATTTAAAATTTTAGATTAACTAAGATCGAAGGCTATCCTTCTACTATGCACGAAACTCTCTTTATGAATTTAGGTTAACAGGGATTTTTCTGAAAAATAGTTATCAACTAAATGATAGGTTAAAGAACTCGTTAGGGTAGTCACTCTTTAAATTATATTCTATTAAAAGCACACTATCTTATAACCTTTTTCAAACCTAAGTCTGGAGAGTAGGTAAGTTTTTCTATTTTTATTTATGTGTACGTTGCATCTCTAGTCAATATCATAAGGGAGTGAACTTTATTGTTGAAAATGGACATGCAATTACTCATATATAATATACTCATTTTTATTATTCTTGTCATGTACTTATTTTAATTATATAATTTGCCTAACATATCATGAAGTAGTTTTTTTAGATTCAACTATGAAAAGTACTTTGTGACGGTTCAATATGAGGATTTCATAAATGAAAGAGTGATAAGATTTCATAAATGAAAGAGTGATAATCACTTAAGGCATTTTGTAATAATAGTCTAGTATAGATGAAAATATTCTTAATACATATTAGAAATTATAAAATCAATGCGTTTGATTTAGATGAAGCAAAACTAATTACTACAAAATAGAAAATATAATTACCCACCTTTACTTAGAAAATTAGTTTCTCCCTTTAATGTTCTCCCATAGTGGCACCTATATCAATAAATAAATTTTTAATTAAGCCCTTTTTAAAATGTACGAAGCTCTTTCCTTGTTATAATTCCCACCATGTTACTTCTGTGTTGCATTTATTTGCAATTGTTCTTTATTTTTCTCAAGTTTAATGCTTAAATTTAATGCAATAAAATATAATGTTGTCAATAAATTAAACATAAATTATTAGCTTTAGTTATTTTGAAATATATTTATTTGGCCCTGTTCTTTTTTGTATATTTTTTTAATAGAATTCTGGTTTCTTCTCCGCCCTCCCTTTTTTTTTCTTTTCAGCCTTTGCTTCACTTGCACTTTTGTAAGGAAGTTAGGCATTTCTTTTTAAAATGGATTATAATCTCAAGACATCTTAATTAGCTCGAGAACTTTGGTCCGAGTCTATGAACTCTGAATATAAGTTGCTATAGTTTGCCTTTGATATGTATTAGTTATTTAATTTTCATTAAGTGTCAACATCATTAGTCTTATCAAAGCTAACTTTGGGGCAATTTTATGAATTATCATTTTTCTTTCATTTATGTTGAGTATTGTATGAAATGTTTTGCATTTTTTTTTTTTTTGCTTAACTTATATTCAGGTCACTTTGAGTCTATCCCTTTTTGTTCCTAGGCCTTCAACATTGATTTTATCTACCCATCTAAGAAGTTTATTGTGTAAATGCTGTACTTATCCTAACCAACCATGGCAAATTTCCACCACATTGTCTTTAATAGATGTTATTATGGTTTCTCTTATATAATCATTTCTCAATCTATCCTTTCTAATTTTGTCATCCATTTCTCTTTATAAAATCTATCCTTCCTGGAACTTGCTTGTCGATGTCTTTTTATACTCACACACCAATCCATATAACATAAGTCAACCTAATTAGAATCTTATAAAATTTATTGTTGAATCTAAGATATTATCTTCTATCATCGTTCAATCTGCCCATTCTTTTGTGTAATTGATTTAAGATATTTATGCCTATCAGACTTGAATATCATTTTCGCTATGATATTGATGGGGACATCAGATCATCATGGAAAGTTTACCAGCGACGTGGCCGCCAATCTACGGCCACGATCGATTCGTTATATTTTTGAGTCGATATATTTTATTTTCATGCATTTTATTATTTGCTTATGTGTGTTTATTTATTTTCCCTTTGTACCCTTTTGTATGGGAGTGGTCATGTGTAAGCCTAAGGGCATTTGTGTCATTTTTATTTGGAGTCTTTTGTATGAGGCTATTTAAAGCCCCTTTGTATTATTTTGAGGTTAATGAATGATTATTATGATAATTTCCTTCTCTTGTGTTTTAAGAGCGTGTGAGAGTTCTTGGAGAGAACTTTGGAGGATCCCTAGGAGAGGGAGATTGAATCACCCACCAACCTTGGAGACGGCCGGGTTCGTGGTTCGTTATTTTATTTGTATTCCTCTTGGTTTTCCCCCTTCATCCCTTCAGCTAACATATTCCCCTAACCAAGCTCTACAATTTCATTCCATCCCATCAAGCCGCCGGCCACCATACAACCTCCTCACCACCCCCCGAAATTCCCCATTCCCATCTATCAAGCCGCCGGCCTCACCTCTCTCCTCCACCCTTTGAAATTCAGATCTCTATTTGAAAACTTTCCATAAATGTTTAATCTTGATTTGGGGAGACCTAATTTCAAAATCTAAACAATTTTAATTTGAAATTGTCTTTCCTAATTTGATAAACCTATTTTAGGAAAGTTTCTAAATTTAGGCCTATTTGAATTTCAAATTTACTTGGACTCATTTAAAACTTTTCCTGATGCATAAAACCAAAACAAGAAACCTCCAATCCCTTCCCCTTAATTCCCTCCCAGGCATTTAATGCCGCCGGCCACCATATGATTGAAATTAGGAGTTATTTCCTAATTGCTCGTTGAGTGCATTTAGAAATAATTCAAATTATCTCTGCATCCTATTGGCTGAATTTTCTCAGGTTAATAACCTATTTATTTCTTTCCTAAACCACTCCTTAGTTTTGGAAAGAACCACCCTCCCGCTCTTCTCTGTTTTACCGCCCAGCACATGCCCCCCTCTCTAATCGGAATTCCACCATCTCTCATTAGAGCTTGTTCCCTTTGTGAGAGGACTTGGACCCGTTACCTGCTGCTGGCCGAAGTTACCAAGGAGCCATCTTGGATCATTCCTACCACTTCCATTAATCTACCTACAGGAATCTGAACCAATTTCAGATTTCAGTTTTGGATCCCCTACCTTCTCCACAAGGCAAAAGAAGTCTCTTCCTTTCAAGATATCTGATCACATCTTCAAGGAGAAAGAGGTTGACAATACTTGAAGAGTATGTGGATGACATCTTGTGCCTTCTAACGGAAACCACCAACGATCATGTCGAAGGCCGTGAATGGAAAATACCCACATCTTTTTGGCAAAGGTTTCTTTTCTTACTTGTATTCAATTTCTTCTAAATCTAAATTCTCCATGGGTTGATTGTAGTCATGAAAGCTCATTCCATTGCTCTAGTCAAGCTTAGTCATTGGTAGGATTTGAGTGTAATCTTCTATGCATCCTACGTCTCATTGTTAGACTAGGGATTAACTTGAAACTACTATTTTTGCATAGCTTTATTTTTCTTGATTATCTTGAATGTTCAAACTTAGCGCATGTGATCTAGCCTATACAAGATTAACTCTTTCATTGTTTGACTCGCCGTGGATAATTGCTAGTAATTTTAATCCGAACTTATTCTAATCAACGAGTTGTGCAAAGTCTAAGTGAAATTCATAACATTGCATCTAAGTAGTCCTGCATCAGATATACAGTCTTTTTCACATATTTATCTGGGAATAAATTTTTCGATTCATGTATGAAAAGAAGATCCAAATAAACTATGAAGTTAGGATTAAATTGTTAGTTCAATTTTTGGTTTGAGAGGCCTGTTGGATATGCCTTGTAATTTATTCGACATGCTGACCTTGCTCAGCCGTGTATTTTAAAATGTTTTTGGTTGTGTTAGCTTTATTCCCAAGTTTTGTTTTTACTATGGTCTGATTCTTTATTTTTCTAAGTACTCGGTCTTTTCCGATTAAGTAATAAGATGATGCACTTCTTTTATGGATATTTGAGGACTATTTAGTTATATTTTGGCAATGCAGATGGAAATTCGAGCTGATCTCATGGATGCACATATGTACGCATTCCAAAGGTTCAAAACCTTTCCATATTAAGAGGATCTAACTTATTATTTCTAATTTGCCATTATTTGGTAGTGACACTTTGGTATATGCAGGAAAATTCTTCAGGAGGTTTTGGATCAAAAGGAAATGTTCCATAGCATTAAACATGATGTTTTCCCCTATCTTGTTAGGACACAACTGGTATTCTAAACATATCAAATTTGCATTATACTTTATTTTGTATATTTTTAACTTATTCTCAATTCAGAGGTCAGAAATTTCGGATAAAGGGGCGCCAAAAAATGGATTGAATGGTGTAGATTATACCCTGAATGGTTCGGAACCTGCATCTGAAATTTTGACCAACAGAACGCATAAGTGCTGTGCTTATATTGCCAACAAAAGCAAGTATTGTTCCCGCTTGAATTCTGTTCAAGCTTTCTGTGATATTAATCGTGATGTAAGAACTACATCTATTTCATGTTTTTTTTAGGAACTTTGAAGTAGAGAATTAGTGTACTTGCATTTATGTGTTTACAAGTTTGTGAATGCATGTTATAATGGATCTACTAACTTGTGGAATGGTGGGCCGGAGTGTTTTACACCCCTAAGATTACTTCAAATTTTGTTGCCATTTACTTTTCCCATTAGGTATTCAAGTTTCTTTTACTGATGTGTTTTTGTACTGGGGGATATTGCGCCTTGTTAAACAAGAAGATATGTTCTCATATACTAAATTGCTGTGCTTATAGATGGCATTTCGCATTACCAGTTAATTGGATCATATTGAATTGAATATGCTTGTTTGTGTCATTGGCGCGTGGCGTGCATATTTTGTACTTGTTTATATCATTATCCAATTCTTCCTTAGACCCTTAACATTTACCGATCATTTTCTGAATGCAGGTGGTAGGGGAGGCGGGTCACCTTTCTGGGTATTCTTTCTCTGCACAGAACAACATTGTTCATCCTTCAGCAGAACTCGGATCCAAAACTACTGTAAGCATTCTCTAGCTTTTTTTCTCTTGTAGTTGCTATGTCAACTGCTTATTCTTTCTTTTTTTAAACCTATAAGATCCCAAGTTTGGGCCATGCCATTACTACACTTCCATCATTATGCCATTTTTAAAAGTAAATCTCTCATCTTTATCAGATACTATTACCTTTGGAATGCCATGTAAGCGAATGATTTCTTTTACATACATTCTTGCTAGTTTCTTGACTAAATCTGTTTGCTTGGTAGGAAAAAAGTGAGCAGTTTTAGTCAATCGGTCGATTATTACCCATATGCAATTATGACTTTTTAGATATGGGTAATCCCATGACAAGGCACATTGTAATTTCTTCTCATTTTCATTTTGGGATGGGTAATGACTGTAATAGTCCACTTGGCCTTTGTTCAACTTTTACGATTTGACAAGCTTGACATTTGGCCACATATTTCTTTTACTTCTTTCATGCCTGACCACCAAAATGCTTTCTGTATATCTTTATATATTTTCATACTTCATAGTTGAAAGGAATATCTTGAGTGATGTACTTCATGAAAAACCTCTCACCTCAAATCCATACCACTGGGTACCCATAGACGTAGCTTATTCCTAATTGTACCTTCTTTATCCATAGTGATTTCTTGCCTCTTTCCTGAATGTACTTGCTCCACTAGTTTTTGGTATTCATTGCTAGCCTTTTGAGCTTTCTTGATCCTATTTAATAGGGGGTTTCCAGCGCAACTTGATTAATTACGCTAGGATTTTCTAATTGCAAGGCGTCAAATTTTTAATCAATTCAAACTCTTAGAGTAATCATCCAATTTACCATACTTGGGATTTCCAACTTAATGTATCAGCTATTACATTTGCTTTTTCGGGGCAATATTAAATATTAAGGTTATAATCTTTAATAAGTTAAGTCATTTTTTGCCTCAAATTTAGCTCTTTTTGTATAAAGATGTACTTTAAACTATGATGATTAGTAAATAATTCACATTTTACCTTATATAAATAATGTCTTCAAAATTTTAAAGCAAAAAGCATAGCTGCCAAATCCAGATCATGGGTTGGGTAGTTTCTCTCATACGACTTAGTTGCCTTGTCACCTTTCCATTTTGCATTATGACACATCCCAAGCCTCTGATGATGCATTACTATAAATTTGAAATTCTTCTATTCTGGAAGGGTATAGTTAACACTTATGCAGTTAGACACTTCTATAATTCTTGGAAACTGTTATCACATTCCTCTGTTCATTCAAACTTAACCTCCTTTCAGTGGACTTATCAATGGCTTAGCAATTTGTGAACATCCTTTAACAAATCTCAGATAATACCCAACCAAACCGATAATTTATATTTTGAGAATAATTGAAAACTAAACAAACACAATCTTATGTGTTTTCACGTTTCTTTTAGCCAAGTGGAGACAATCCATGCTTACTAATTTGGCTTTCTAGATGTCACGACTTAAAGCGTTTTGGCATTGGCAAATTGGGTTCACTGGTAGATTTGAGATAACAAAATCCTAGGATCTTGATCGGATTTATCTTTGTTGCCACAATCATTCCCTATATAAACTAAATATAAGCCTAACAATGAGCTTATGTGACCTTAATTGAGAGTACTATCTCTTGATCAAAATACGTGATTAATTATGAAAATTTATGCCTATAAATGGTCTCAACGTCAGATATAAATCAACCTTGGGGAACCTTGGTCAATCAAATCATTTCGTCTTGAAAAAATTACTTGAGAATCTCTTGCACGCATGAGGCTGCTCGAGAGGGTTGCTTTTTACATACATTCATAAGTAATGATTCTTTATGGTGGATTCATCATGAAGCATTTCAAGTGTTTACTAAAACATTATTTTATTTTTATTTTTTAAAAATTCTTATTTGAAAACATTATTTACCTTGACATATATCATATTTTCGTATTTGCTTTTTTTTTGCAGTATATCTCTTCAGAAATCTTATTTTATTTTATTATTTCATCTTTATTATCTTTTATTTTATTTTATTTTATTTTTATTATCAATGGTTTTGGAATTGTTTATGATGAGTAAGGTTGGACCACAATGCATGCTTGATGAAGGTTCAAAGCTGGGTGACAAATGTAGTGTTAAACGATCTGTTATTGGCAGACACTGCAGAATTGGTTCTAATGTGAAGGTAGAGTAAGATTGAAAATTACTCATTCTGAAACAAATTTTACCTTTGCTAAACTTTGATCATAATATATATCTGCTGTCTATCTTGTCAAATCGGGTTGACTTTGTGACATGAAATGCGATTTGCAGATCTTCAACTCTGTTGTAATGAATCATGTCACCATTGAAGATGGTTGTTTTATTCAAGGTTCTGTTATTTGCAATAATGCACAACTGCAAGAGCGTGTTGTTTTAAAGGATTGTCAGGTAACCTTTCCTTGTTACATTTAGATTCACAATGTATTGTTTGCGTGTTGGCTGATTGGTTAAACTTTATTTCCACTTAGTTTACTAGTATTCAAATTTAACTAGCATTTTACAGTTGCCCCTTTTCACCAGGATGATTAAGAAATATAACTTAAAAATTGTAATACTAGTAGATCATTGTACCAATGTTAATCATATACTCGGCGATAATATAACTATAGTGAATTGTACATATGTAGAGTCAACCTTAGATGTGGTATGGTGGATTAAGATTAAGTTGTGCTTTGCCTTGGGTTAGAACATTCTCTGGATGACAATCCACCTATTGGTTATAGCTCATCCACCTATTGGTTATAGCTTTAGCGAGCCCATGTTTTTCTAACAGTTTTAGCTAATATTTGCTTTAAATGTCCATAATTGAAAGTTTAATTTCATAGAACTGTCTCATAGAAGTATATGGTGCTATTTATAATAATGTGTCAATTTGAAACTTCATAGTTGTGAACCAACCTATCTACATATATTTAAAATATACTCTCACTATAAGCTTTAACCATATCTACTTCTTATCAACTCTATGAATGTTTTTATAGTGGATGAAAAAAAGTGGAGGGTTGCATGTAACAACCCAACCTCTTAATGAAATTCCTACTATTACACCAAAAGGCGCCCCAATGTTTAAGTTTAGCTTATTTTTACTTAAGGGATTTTACAATCTCCTCACTTAAGTAATTGATGTCCTCGTTATTATTTTTATTCCAAAATCATCAACCAAGTAAATAGGATTATAGAGGTGACATCTAAAAGTTCAAGTAGTGAGTCCATGGTGGGGAAGATTGTATGTAAAAAGGCTGAACTTATAGGTGGGCCACCACGTAGCACTTTATCCTATACAGGATTCAAGAGGGTACTCCCATGGCGTAGCACTTTATCTTGTATGACACTTAGTTCCCATATTCCGGCTGGTGTATTCTTGGATACCTTTTGTAACTATGCAAACTCTTAATGAAATTTCCACCATCATACCAAAAGGCGCCTCGATGTTTAAGAGTTTTATTTCTTTTTACTTAAGGGGTTCACATTGCATTAGGTAGTCGACAACCAATTTAAAATTTGTCAAATAATTATGACATGAATTCTTTATTAAGAGTTTTTGATTTATAAAGAAGTTAGTCTAAGAAATTAGAATTAGGATAAGAACTTGGAGTATGTTCTCTTGCATGCAAATTAATGAAATTAATATTGTTTTGTCCAAGAATATTCGCGGCGGTGAAGAAATATAAAGTTTAACGTCTTAGCTTTGTACAAAAATCCAGCATACATACAGATAAAATAGAGATGGTACATCATTTACAAGAGATATTAAAACTCATGAAAAGGGAAAAAACCAAGGGGCCTGGCTCAGTTTGAATGAATCTACTAGTATTTGCAGTTGATTACAAATGAGGCCCTTCCTTGAGGGGAAGGCCTTGGATTGATGTAACAAATATACATCATTACATGGTGGGAATAGGAAGAATTATGTTGACGCGTTCATTTGGTCGGAAGGATCATAGTCGGTGGGCAACTGAGGTCGGAAAGACCATGTAAAATTATAATAATTATTAAAAAATAGGATTTAAATTAATAGATGATATATCATCAAAATTTGATCCTTTTGGAGTTATTTGAAACCTCAAAGCCCAAGAACAAGTTATTCTGCAATTTCAAATCGTGTCAAAAATTCCCCAAAAGCCATAGCATATATTTTCGAACTCTATAAGCTTCGTCATCCAAAAATAGGGGGGTAATTGATATATCATCAAAAAAAGTATCTTAATTGAGCACGAATCTTAAGGCAAAATCAAGTTAGAAACTTCAAAAATTAAATCAGAGATCATCTGAACTCCGATTTCAGCACTTATAGTCGAACTGAACGTCTCGAAAGTATGAACCTAACGACACCAAATTTGACTCAATCCGAGCCCAAATGAGTCCAAATCAAGGACCCAAAGCACATTTGGAAGGTGCAATCTACAATTTGGATTACGAAACGGTTTCCAAACATGACATGCTTATAGCCGAATCGAGCGGCTCGACGTGACGAATCCAACAAGCCCAAGATCATCAAATTTTGATATCATTAAGACATTCAAATGTCCAGTAAATGTTCCATGATCAAGGGATTCAACATCGGTTGTCCATTCAAACCACTCCTAATTTACCCTTGATCTTCTTTCCATTTACTGGTCATGCCACTCTAAGAAAATTATCAATAGACCCCTCATTTCTCATGGAAGGGAGAGAGGAAGAAGGGGCCCAAGGAAGAAGGGGCCCAAGGAAGGGTTCTCTTATCACCAGACTCCTCCTCGACCTCCTCCCGGTGACCGATCGATGCCAGATTTCTGTCATTCGTCACATTTCTACCCAACGCTAGATTTCCGCCCATCGTCGGATTTCTACCCAATACCGAACCTCCTCCCCTCGTCGGATTTCTACCCGACGCCAGACATTTGCCCGTCACCGGACTACTCCCCATACCGGACTTTCGTCGAACTTCTACCCGACGTCGAACTTCAGCCCGTCACCGGACCTTCATATGGTTCGACTTGTATGTTCAATTGCATGAAATTGTTCATACTATGTTTCTTATTGTCCCATATGTGATTTCAATTGATTATCATCTTGATTTAGGTTCAAACTTGGTTCTTGTTCAATAACATTTTGTCAAACTTGATTTGAGTTCAATCTTATATTCATGTCATGTTCAATTAGTGTCCAAATTAAGTTCAAGTTATTTGAATTTAGTTCGAGTTCGATGTGCAAGTTCACTTGAGTTCAAATCAGATTCCTTGCATCGTTCTTTTGAGTCCAAAATATATTCCATATGTTCGATTAAGTCCCCTTTTTTTCAAGTCTTGCCTCGATTCACTGAAAATTTCGGCAGCCTCCCGGCGTCTCCCTCGTCTAGGGGAAACTACAATAGTCATAGCCTGGCCGCCACATCAAGAAAGACGTGTACGGTCGGTGTCGGGGGACACCGTAGCCATAGAATTCAATCCTAGCACGTCAAGAAAGGTGTGTATAGGTCTTCAGGGGTACCTGTTTGAAAACACAATTGTTTCCTCGACAGCACTGAGACACGTACAGTTACTTATGCTTTTGCCCCATCATGCTAAGAAAAGTGCGCACATGGCTCGATTGCCTTGTCGTAAGCATCACACCGAGTTTCCTCCTACCACGCTAAGAAAAGCGTGCATAGGTGTCTCTCAATGTGCCGGAAATGCTGAAAACAAGACTTTAGGAGATTACCCGCCTTGTCCTAAATAGAGAATGGAGACGGGAGCTCGCTCACTGTGAAGGTAACTCCCTCCCTTTCACATGCTTATTCGACCAAATCCTACAAATCTATTGGGCTAAAATGCTATGGCTTGGGCTAGGGGTCGGCTAGGGCTTGGTCGGAGCATGGAATGGAGATCTGGACAGAGGGAAGAGGGGTTTCACGGGGTTTGGTAATCAGTCAGTATAGGCGGAGAGGTCGGTCTCTCTCTCCCTCTCTCTTTAGGTCGGAGAAATCAGGAGGCCAGGCGAAGCTAGGGCAGAGGGGTCTACCACGGGAGATGGAGGAATGAGCCAGGAAAGGTCAACAATGAGGAGGAGAGATTGGGTGTAGGCAATTAGAGAGGAGGAAGAGTGGGGATCGAGATAGGTGTTGTAGGCGGAAGGCAGTGATGGAAAGAGATGTTGTGTGGAAGATTTTCTTCTTCGTCTGGGTTGTTCGTGGATCGAAGGGAAGAGGCGGAGTTTAGGTGTGGAAGTTTCTGCTGTGGAGGGACGATCGTTTGAGCGTGGGGAAGGAGGAACCGAACGAACTGAGCTTCGTTTGTGTGTGAGACAAATATCTTGTCCAAGCACGCGTGAGAAGGCAATAGTCAATGTCATTTGCAGAGGAATGGGTTATGTAGACATGGTAGATTCGGCAGGATTTGCGCATGATTTCAGGCGGGTATTATATATATATATATATGATGCACCGACACGCGCCCGACACTCTGACACGTGTCAGACACGTCGAAAATGTGTCCAATTAAAAAAATATTAAAAATAAATTGGACACGCGTGTCCGACATGTATTTTAAATATTTTATGAATTTTTTTAAATATAATTTCTTGTATTTAAATTTTTTACTTATTTAAAATATAAAAACTAAATATCTTATTTCATATCCACAACATCAAATCAATCGACCACACTTAATACCCCTTTCATCGAATATTCTAATTTTCAGTTCTCTTTAGCAGTGAAGGTATTTTCGTCTTCTCTCGATTACTGATAAACAACATTGACGTACGATACTCAACATCCTAATGTTAATCATTTTAAGCACAAATTCTAGTTAAATGACTTATTTTTTTTAAAATTATTTTTAAAATTATACTTATTTAATTTTTATACACTATTTTTAAAATATTAAAACTATAATACCGTGTCCAACCCGTGTCCGTGTCCTATATTTTCAATAATTGACGTGTCGCGTGTCCGTGTTGTTGTATCCGTGTCTGTGCATCATATATATATATATATATATATATATATATATATATATATATATATATATATATATATATATAGGCTGTATAACAGAGGTCAACACCCGCGAGGGGAGGGGACGTCGGTAGGCTGTTGAAATCCCTTGGAATATTGCAAGAAATATCTTTTGTAGCCATTGGAGAGAAATTTTGAGATATTCAAATCTATTTTTTTAATATAATTAATTCATTTTAAAATACTCATTTAATTAATTGATTAACTTCATGCCAAAATTACATAATTTAAATTGGAGGAAGAAGACTAGGGCATGCTACAAAGATTTTTACGAAAATTCTGGAGAGGAAGTGCTGTGTGGTTTTGTTTTTTTGTTTTTTTTCCCTATTATATAAGTGACAAGACGCATGATGTGGCGATGAGGTAGGGAATAGGATGCTAGATGGGCATAATGGGACATGGGTAGTGGAACCATGAGTGATAGATATCAAGCAACAGGATTATGGATGAGAGAAATTATATATGCACACACATATTAGAGCAAATTCTTCTTCATCTTTTTTATTATGTATTAACTCCTCTGTCTCATATTTTTCATGTGCGCACATCGGCAATTTACTTGTGAGACCGCGCCTTATGTGTCCCGATTTTTGCTTAGTGCTACATGCGCTCTGGTGAATTTTCGTGATCTTTCTCATGCGGTTATTTTGATAATGTGGGGGGTCATTTCTAGGCAATGCCGACATTGGACTGCTTCGACACGGTCCATTTCACAAAACAAGTGACAAATTATTAATTTTGGTTGCGGCCAAAGTATCTTGGACTAGATTTGCTCAAAGTCATATACGGTGTCTATCATTTTCAGTATGCTCTATTGAATCAGTTACATCGGTGATTTCGATGTCCCAAATACATGGGCACACTATATTCTACTAAATAAATAATGTTTCAAGTGGTTCTAATTATGATTTAAGCATCTTGAATTCTTCTGATGTGAAGCTGCATTTGTTGTCCATTTTTGCTGTCGTGTTCAACCGTTTTTTGTGCTGTGTAGTTTATATTGATGTCAACACAAACAACCCATTTCTTTATCTGGTTTGATCATATTCCTTTATATAGCTATTATTTAACGTTCTACTTGAATATAAATTTTTTCGATCTTACATTTTAAGTTTTACTACCAAAATTTTAGCTTGCTAAATGTCGCATCAAGTATGGCTTAAAAGGTCAAACTTGATTTGTTTTATTCTTAATTCTTATGAAAGTTTTATCTTATCTTATTCTTAATTCTTATCTTATTTTTTCTACCAGGTTGGAGCAGGATACGTTTTGACGGTTGGAAGTGAATATAAATCTGAACCTTTGTCAAAGAAATAAAACTTCAGCCTTTGTGAGTATGTATTAGTTTTTACTTTTATTTTTATTTTGCATTGTTACTGAAATTAGAAATGTTTAGCGCATGCTGCATAGGATTGAAATTGATTGAGGAAAGCAAAAGTGAGGTATATTTAAGCATGAATTCTTTAATCATTTAAGTAAACTTTCCAAAGTTATTGTGCTTAAGCCTCCCTAGTCATACTTCTTACAAATGTGCCGATTTTTTCTTACTTTTAATCCTATAAGCGTTGATAACTTTAGTTTTCTTATTAGTAAATCTTGTTATTATCGAATTTTTTGGCTTCTATATTACTTATTTCATTCATCTTCTTCTCTTGGTGATGTGTGTGGTTGACTCTTTACGGGCATCTGGATTTGCTTCATAAAGCTTGTCTTTCCAAATGAATTGTTTTCTACTCCTTCGATCACATTTTTTTTAGGAATTGGCTGCTCCGTTAGGAGATTTCACTTTTTAGGAAACAAAAATTCTTGCGGTCCGGTATAATATTTTTAGAACAGGTCGTAGCATACTGGTTTCTTCTTCAATGCCATTAACAAGAGGATCTAACACAGTAATGGAACAATAAAAAAAGATATGCATGTATCTATAAAGAGGATGAACTGTTAACAAGGTGTATATTTCTGGGTTTTCACTCTGAATTTTCCGGACTGGGAATATCTATTTAATTACTTTTAGCTATGAAGGCTTCGCTCTTCCGAAGTATTTTCATATCTGAATCAGTTTTCTCTTAGCCTTTATCTTTAATATCTTATATAAATGCCCTATCTACTAGACCGGGGAGGGATATTTTATGAAGTGGAGCATATGAGAACAAGAACAAACACAAAGGGTTTCTTCAGTAACATGGAAAAAGGTTGTAGAAAGTGGCGGGTACCCATAAAATTGCAAATCTGGAAGAAATGAATATGATTTTGATTGTCATGTTAAGCTTGAAAATCTTTAAAAACGTTGGAGATATTCCCTTTGGAAATTCTAATGTCTTCCGATTTGGAACATCTGTGGAAATGTCAGGAATGGTAGATTTGGCTAAATAATGCACCCCTTAGCTCTCTTTTACCTCACCTTTGGAGTATTAATGGCTATTGGAAGATGAGCTGTCTTTTAAAATAGAATTCCTTCTAGAACAGTAGGAGTTGTTGGTAACTGGAACATCCCAGAAGTCTTCTACACTCTGATAATGAAGCATAATTGGATCAAGTTATCATGAGTGAACGCTTAACTACGAAGAATAATTTACCATAGATTGCTTCGTTAGTGCTCTAATTGCCCCTTTTACTGTCTTTTTGTGAAAGATTTTTAATCCATTATAAGGAAAACTTAATTTATTTTTTCTTATATAGGGGCAAAACAACAGTCTTTCTGTTAAGCATATTTTATTATCATGTCACTGTTACTTATGATTCACTTGGTTGCTTGTAGATGGAAACTATATTTCAGAATTTGATAATTTAAGTTTTTTCTTTTCTGAGTATCACATTGAAATCCTTATTTCTAAATTCAAGCAAGCAAATGAGTTATTCCAGTTCATTTGATTGCTTGCAGTTAGCAAATTTGTTTTGATTTTTTTTTAAGTTAGAAATCAACGCCACAAATCCATCAAAATTTCTTTATAAGTTTATTCTATCAAAAGAATAAAATCTCAAATCATTATTTCGAAAACATTTTTTTTTATCTACATGCAACAAATGAACCCTTCATATAGATATTTTGATATCTTACTTACTGAGGCTTCGTTTGTGACAGCTTTCTTATTACTGCTTAAAGCGGTTTTCTAGTTCAAAAATTAAATTTTTTTACAAGAAAGTCGTTTTAAGAAGCAGTAAGAAAGCCTTCCCAAACGAAGCCTGAATCTCAGCAAAAATTCTTGGAGATCAGTTCTGATGAAATTAATTCCATGTGCCAAATTATGCACAGGTGTACATACTATGAAATGAACAGAAGATATGCCAGGTTCCTATTCAGAGCATGAAACAAGCAAAAGGAAGCAGTAGTTATGCAGCCATTGGTAGTCATCCGAAGCTTTGTCGCATCTGTGCGTCTTCTGCTGCAAAAAAAATTGTTCCTTTCAGTTCGTAATTGATCTGTAGGTGTTGATTACGATAGAAAAATAATACCAAAAGCCTTGATTTGGTTCTACGGCCTCAAGTTTTGATCGTTTCTGCAGGGAACTATCCTTGCCCAGAAAAAGAGTGAACAATAACTTGGTAAAAATTCTCTTTTTTAATGGTATTTTTCAGATTGTTTTCAATGATCGTGAACTAATAGCGACAATAAATCTTTTGCATCTATTCAATCTTTAGTTCCAACTATTTTGCACATCTTATCTTGCTTTTATAATTATATTTTAAATATTCTCCTTGTTTGATCCATAATATTTATGAAACCATATTCACTTTAGTTTGTAGAGCATTAGTAATACTTGCGCCTAAGTTATGGGAATATCTTTATTTATAATATCACCATCATAGTTTAAAATACGACCAAGGTTTCATTTGGGACGACTTTTTTAATGTTTTTTTATAAAAAATTTTGAATTTGAAATTTGTGTATTAAAAAGCTATTTTAAAAAATATTAAGAAAGTTGTCCCAAACGAAGCCCAAATTACCTGCTTCAACGTTACTTTTGTAAGATTGTTGAGAATGTAGATGTGTGATGATATGGAAATATATTATGTTTAATGATTTATTGTAAAGATTTTTTGTTGGTTTTTTAGTTAAGATTCAGATGCTGCATGTAAAATTTTCTTTTATTTTTTAAATAATGAAATTAAATGTTACACGAGCTTTTTGAAGGAAGAAATTGCAAACATGCAACAAAAGCTAAATAATCATGGTCTCTTTCTTGCTAACAGAAAGAAAAAAATAATAATTCAAATCTGGTAATTCAGGTCACTAAATTAAGCATCAATATGCATGGAAGAGGCTATTGAAAAATGAAAAAAAATTCAAATTAATGAAGAAGTTTGATGATATTTTTGAAAAAAAAAATGTAAATTTAAATTATTCGCAGAAAGTTTTTCAACAAGAATGGATCAGCCAATTTATTTTCACCTATATGTAAATGGATCTATTTTGGTTGTGAACTTGTGATATCAAATGAAGTGGCATAATCAGGAAAAATTATTAGGTGCGGAGTGCGCACCGTTCGCACAAATATTGAGTACCTAACGGTATCCAGTAGTACTGAGTGCGGCTACCGCTAGCTATCTAATGTTTCTGTCGACGGTTCTCTCCGTCCGCACTCCGCACCTAATAATCTCTCCATAATCAGATGGCAAGTTGATTTGATTTTGACTTGTAGATTACAAGTCTTCGTAGACATTTAATATTTGGACAATTATATTATATAATAATAATGTATAATTTTTTCTACTATAACTCTTATAATTAAAAAAATTCATAAATACATTTGTTGTTTCATAATATAAGCAAGTCTGTGTTAAAATATAGCAAATTTCATAAAATAAGCAATCACATAATGAATAGTGATACCAATGTATGACACCCTCAACTTGCCTCATATTGCCTTGAAGGCATCATTTTGAAATATATAAATTTAATTGGGCCTAATGACATTCCTCTCCTAGGCAAGATATATGAATATGGTGGCCAAGCTTCTAAACTATCTAGTTAAGTTTAACCCCACCATCGGCCGCTCATTATCATCATCGATCACCACCGTCCTGCCATCAACCACTGACGATCACTATTTTTGGAGTTATACTACCTTCATCATTTGCACTTATTTAACCTTCATCCAAATAACTTTAAAGCTTTTTTTTTTTTTCGGCCAACCAAATAGCCCCTAAGTGTCTTGATGACTTGGAACTCATTCAATCTTTTATAATTTTTTGCTCATTGCTCTACACAATTTATTATGAGGATGATTGATCTCTTATCGCTACAAGGAAAGAGTGGTTGTCATTTTTTGCTAACTTAACACAACACTCAAATAATTGATATTTTAATATCACTACTTTGACTATATTTACTCTCTTATGTTAATCTTTGACATAAAAGTGCATTACCTCAATAAACTTTGTATTCACACTATCTAAAATAGTGCCCATATCTTCATCTAAATGCTACTATAAAACTTGAAAGAAAGAAGCATATTAGTCTAGAATAATTTTCAATAAAATGAGAAGGAAGAAGGCTTACTAGCCCAATCATCTATTGGTGTTTGATGCAAATATAATTAAGGATCTCCTCAAACACATGTATCTTTGTGGAATAATGGTCTTCTATGATGCTTAATATAATGCAATTATTATCCTCCTTCCCCTTTTTCTTATTTGAGGGTTAAAGCTTTCCTCCTCAAGGTCTTGTTAGGGTTGCTTAGGTATAACTCTAAGTTTAGAAAACACAACTCTCGATCCTAGGTCAAACTTTTTAACGGAAGAGCATTAAATCTCCATATATGAAAAAAGATGCATACTTTAAATAGATTGGGTCCCACAAAATATTTTGACGATTGACAACAAAAGAGTAAGTAAAAAAATAATTTAAAATTCTAAATAAGATTTCATATTAGATAAAACTTTGGTTTGAGCAATTTTTTCTAAACCAAACAATATTTTCACATAAAAAATTTCATGGATGAAGATAATGATATGTAAAATAACAAAAAAAAAATGTCTTCAAATTTGGTCATAAAAATTGGTTGAAGGCAGAAGCATTAAGAATTTGGCCACCAAAATTAGAAAAAAAAAAACTCCCAAAAATCGAATAGGCATAAATTTGCGGCGAAAAAGATACTAATAAAGAACATTTGGGGAGAATAGGAAATGCAAAAGTCTAAAGGAAACATCAAATTAAAATTAGAAAAAGCTTTCCAAAATCGATCAAGATCTACGAAAATAGATTGTCATTTGGGTTGTTGACATTTGTTATTAATCTTCCTTTCCTCAATCTCTCTACCATACTTGACATTGACACAATGCCATATTTTACAACAACCAACCTCTTTTCAAAAGAAAATAAAAACTTCAAAGTATATGACCTCCTAAACTCATTTCATAGCTATATTATAATAAGACAATCAACTTATTTTTAGAAAAAGCATGGAGTTTCTAATTAGGGATGGCAAATCTTAATCAATTGGTTTTAGTTGAGTTTTTTACATTATGATTTTTAATCTCTTTTATAAAATTTTGGAGCCTTAAAAATAGATTATTATTATTATTATTTTTCAAAAGCCATTCATAGCATATATATATATATATATATATAACATCGGAAACCAAAGTAATTTTTGGAAAAAAAAAATTATGATATTCATTTTAAGATTTTTTTTTTAAATTTTTGACATATAAAGCCTTTTTTTAAATACCTTTCTAATGTAAATTCAAAGGTGCCAAAATGCTTTGCTGGCAAACAAATAATGTTGGGCTATGGGCCATTTGGGCTGCAGGCCCATTTATGCTTATTCATATTTTGTTTTCAAACCCCGGTGTGCAATTATGGACTTTTTGGTTGACCTTTGGAATCATTTTTTTATTGTATTAGAAATGTTGTTCACACTTTTGAGCCCCAACAAGCCCTTTGCTAGGCTAATTTGATGAAAAAACTTTCCTTAGCCCACCTTTCAAAGGATTTTTTTACTCAAAAAAACATCAACGACACCTAGTATTTTCAAACACATGCAATTATATCAAAGAGAAATAACTTGTTTTGCAATTTCGATAGAAGACCCTTATTGATGTTTACGGGGTAAATGCGCCTTAAAATTTCTCTTATGCCACTTTTAACTATGATGTTTTAAGGACCTGAGATGTCTTTACTCTTACAAATCTATATGCTTAACATAAGAAAAATTAATGGGATTGCAAATTTTTTTATCTAATTAACATGAATTTTGATGTAAGTTTTAGATCTTGAAGCACTTATGAATTGAACTAATTTTTGCAAATTATTTCAAGAACCAAATAGACTTTGAATTCTACAAATCTATTTAAAATGGTTGTATTGTTAACCATGTTTGATCCAATTGCATATCAAATTACCCCCTAATGGTTCTCTTGTGCTAGCCCAACCCAACTAGGCCCATCAAGGTAGTTGAAGTGCAAGATCTTCAATCACCTTCTCAATCAACCACTTATGAGATGGAACAACCTATGTTATTTGATGTTAATACAAAATTGATAGATTCTCATAAAAATTTATTGAAATTTTGATTTTTGTATTAGAAAGCTACTTTAAGAAACAGTAAAAAACAACCTCAAACGAAGCCTAAGACAATAAATTCCTCTTGTTCTATCACCATAATATTCTAACGCGCATATATGTATATAAGAAAACACGAGTATATATCATATGTTGAATCAAAAGTCCAGCGAGTTTCAAATTTTAAATATAATTATGAGCTCTACAGGCTACCAGCTTTGCATGAACCTGCTCAGCAAACTTTTTCATCTACGAATTTCAATAATGCTTAGAACACTTCATTTCAACATACATGTTTAAGGTTTCATTTCCAGTGCTGAGAAGCCACAAATATCCCTTTTAGACTTCTATAGTAATTTAATTGACCACTGTACACATAACAGGTTGTATCTCATTTGCCTATAAATTATTATGTTACTTCACAATAAATGTGTGTATCTAAAGTTCTTCAAATGGACTTCTAAAATTTCTTGTTAAATCAGTCATTCAATAACAACTTCTCAATCTACTTTACAGAAAGCAGCAGTTTTTCATGCATTGTAAGAGGAAATTCCAAAAGAAAACTCATTCAGAAGTTGCAAGAATGGAACTCTTATTTATTCATTAGAGCAGAAACAACTTTTAAAAAATAGCCTATCAGACCAAAAAGATATTCAAGTAGAACAACATATGCAATTTTTTTAAAAAATGTAGACTAAAAAGATAGTTGAAGCTACTGCATGGGAAGTCACGGTGTAGCGGTACGGTGCGATCACCCCTAAGCCGTTGTGAGCATTCAAGCGCTCACATTCAATTACATTATATGCAGCTCATCTTAGCCTGTTGATTGAGAGCTTAGGCTGTCAACCAAGAGACCTCGAGTTCATGGCTTCTCGAGTTCATGGCTTCTACATATAGTATATCTAAGTTTCGATTTAATTCCCTCAAACTACAAGAAAAATATTTCTGGAAACCAGCTCATTGCATTCATAAAGGATTTGATGAGCAGCACAGTTCACAAAGGACGATTTGTTAATATTGTGTTATTTCCTAAACTAAAACTGCACAAATATTAGAGAGATGGATAGATAAATCCACAAGTCATGAAAAAACTATATAAATATTGTATTTTTCATGTTTCTGCAAAAGTCAAATTATCAAAGCACTTTAAAAATATTAGAAACGGAGGCCTTTAAACATACAAATGTTGGGTGCCTTATTGTGTATATAATTATGCCTGTTTGTCCTCATTCTCTATTTCTTCTCATCGACTGTTATATGAGACGTTAAATCTTTGTTTCACAAATCTTTTTTGTACAATTTGTGCTTCTGTTCATGTTAAGATTAAATTTGAAGTCAAATAAGAGAGAGAAAGAGATAACAACATACGACAAAAATAATAATAATGGTATCTCATTAATGCTGGCTACTGAAACAATTTTGATATGAAGAAGCAAATCCTTATTTCTAGCAAGAAATTTTGGCAATTCATTCAGTCAATTACATAAAATTGAGCACAACAAAAATAGTATTTATAAAACAACAAGCCTAACCATTACAGTAAATGCAAAACCAAAGATCCAAGGAGCCAAACCTGCAGAGTGAACCAGAGAACCAGCTACACATTTTTATTCTTCTTCATCTTTGATGGAGGCCATCTACCCTTCTTTCTCATTCTTCGCTTTCGAACTAGACGTTTCCTTCGTAATCTGATCTTCTTTGCAAGCTTCATCCTCAACTTCTGCTCAAGCAACATTTGTTGTTTTGATTCCAAGGGAAGGCTTTCAACTGATACAGGCTTGTCTGATCCTTCCAAGGGTGGCAATTCTGATCCACTTGCATCACTTGCATTAGTCTCCAGAGAAGCATGAACTACTATAAATGTTCTTTTAGGAACTCCATAAAAACCAGGAACTTCAATTCCATGACAGGACACTTTTTGCAAGGTGGAGTATTTCCTCAATAATTTCATTTCTGGGAATAAAAAAACATGAAAGTCAAATTATCAAATGAAACTCCAAATTTATTTATAAGGAAAATTCATTGGAACAATGAAGTTAGGGAACTGGCAAAAGGACCATAAAGGACAAGTTGGCTGGGACGTTGAAAGCTGACCAGTATGAAATCAAACTGATTCATTCCTAACTATTTTCAATCTTATTATGAAAGAAATTCTAAAAAAGTGACATTAGAAATGAATGATAAAAATCAGATGATGTTTCCATTGCTGGAATGCAAGACGGAAAGCAGTAGTAAAAAACAACCAGCAAAAAATCAAGGCAGCATGCAGCAGTCAGCAATTAGAAGCTTAAGCAAATTGAACAACAAAAGACAAAAGAAGTTAAATTTACAGAAGCAACAAGGGCATTAGCAACAAGCGGCAGCCAATGGCAGCAATGCAGTGGTGAAGCATAACACGGGTTAGCAGCGGCAGGGAGAATTACAAACCTTCAGCTTGCTGCTATAGTGGACACACCGAAGCCTGCAACTTGCTGCAGGACAGGGAAAACAAAGTCGGTTCATGGGATTATAGAGAGAAAAGGGGAAGGAAAAGAAATTAGAGCAAGAATTCTCTGATTAATTTCTTATGAATTTCAAGACTATAAATAAGAAATTACAGCAGATCTTTAATATAATCAACTTATCCAAACAAAATAAAAAATTAAATTTATGCTTATCCTGCTATAATCTGAGATTTGAACCAATATTCTGTTATGAAGGCTTGATCTCCCTCATTTGAAGTTTGACTAATGATCTGATTTAGCCTATGGATTTTTGTAACATCCTATACATTCTTAATGATGTAAAATATGGGAATTACCATCCTTGGCAACTATGGAGAAATCAGATATTTAAATTTCAATGAAAACGATTGATTTAATACTTTTACAATCTGATGGCAAAATCATGATTATAAGTAAACTGATGGATCACCTACTAGGTCTTATGGCCAAATCATGGGTCCTCACTTAGGAGAATTTCATATATATGAAATCAAAACTTCATGTGCAGTAAGGCTTACTTCTAGCTTATTATACCACGACCTTGTCTTTAACAACTGACCTTATAGAATGTTTCTACGATATTTCAGAAACTTCTTTTGAGAACTTCTTAATTCATGGAGCTTGGATGGCATTTCGCCTTTAGGTCCCTCCAACAAATGTCCAAAGTCATACCTCAAGTGTGCTACTTGGTTTGACATATTTCTATGGTAATATTTTGTCTTTCAAGCATGTCAAATTTGATGAAGCATTAATTTCTTCTCATCATGCTTGCATTGGCACGATGGCAACTCTTCATGCTCCTTTTACAGTAATGAAGTCTTCTCCACTTTTGCTATTTCTTTGTCCATTGTTCTTTTAGAAGACAGGATTTTCTTCCTTTTGGATGTCTTCGGATGGCTAAAGGTGCATCATTTTGTATTTGCATGAGGTTGTACGTGACCTTAGCCACTCCTAGAATGCCTTCCCTAGCTAATGTTGATGACTAACTTAATGTACATTGGCAGATTTGGCAATGATTTGTTGGTGATAGTCCATTGTGATGCTCCTCAATCAGCTTATACATCTGAATGTCACCTTCTTTGTCCAGTGTAGAGACAGCATGACTTCACTTTACCTCTTCAACAGGGCGGGCCAACATCAACAGGAATTTCTGACCTGCATAGATGAGTCCACTAGCTTACATTGTTATTACTGCATCTGCATTGGCGTGCAATGGTCTTTTCTCAGTAAAATGGTATTTCCGTTGTAAATTGTCACTGATAAGGTTGTCAATGTTGAATCAAATTTGAAAAGGCCCATAGAACTTACTAGAGCAATTGATTTTGTAATTGGGAGAGCCATCACAAATCTTCCTTACTTTTTTTTTTTGGGAGAAAAAGAACTTTCTTCGGATGGATATTGAGCCTTCTCCTTCTATCTTCATTCTTGTGCTTTATGGCCATGGATCATGCTTTTCTGCTTGAAATCGATGATTTGGAACAAGTGAAATTCATTTGCAATTAAAAAAATAAGTTATGAGGTGTATTTTGCCACAGCTTGTACCGCCTCATAATTTATTTGTTAAGTGATTGCCTAATGTTAAAAACTTGTGATGTATTCCTACATGGATTCCCCTTGCTACTGCCTCAAACTATGCTACTTCCACCAATCTTCTACATTACTCCATTGGGAAGAATTCTCAATATATAAGCTACTTGAACAACCCCAAAGTCACCACTTAACAGTCATTCATCTTTAGATGAGCATTCCACAACACAAAGGCATAATGGCTTAACTTAATCAGACAAAGATAGTATCATCATGACTGTTATACATACAAAAGATGAAGTAAATCTCCAATTGATCAATTCATAAATCCAATTTCTTGGCATCAATTGTCCTATCATTTAGAAAAAATATCCACTTGGACTGTAAATGTTTGCATCCTTCCTTCATTAGTAATAGTCATATCCTCATCTTCATCATCTCCAATGACGTTTGCAATTGGCATAGAAGGAGGAGAATACAATTTGGCCCGCCAGTCATAGAGACGGTTATTTGCTTTGTCATCCACTCCACGATGGTCATTTGCTTTATTAATACAACCACTTGATCATCTAGAATAATTGTTAACCATTAATTGGCTTTCTTTAACTTCTTTTTCTTCTTATCTCTTTCTCAACTTTCGACGTTTGTCTTTGTATCTGCCCTTTTTTTGTATCATGCATAAAGGAATGATGCTCTGATGCAAACTTGACCTGCAGTCAACCTCTTAACAATGTGATGCAATTTCACAATAAGAGGCTAGAATGGATAGAAGAAGGTTTTAGGAAATTTTCTAAATTTTTTTGTTTATCTATCGATAAGAAAAAGATACCTTGAGCATTATTTCACATTGTAAATTGATTTCCCCTCTCAAATCTTTTTCATTCTTGATGAAAACAGCAAGAATACTCTCTGTATTGAACTCCTGGTTGGATTACAGCAACTACCCTTCATCTTAACTCAAATATACAAAATCATGTTGTGAGAATTTTATATATGTTCATCAGTTTTATGTTTAGAGCTTTCAATTATGTGATTATGTCTACTGATGCATCCAAAAGATTAATAAATATTTAGCTATCATAGTTGTTTGTATGATATGTTCGGACATGAATGTCTCTTGAGTTTTAAGATTGAATGCAAGGGACATGCCCTAAATATCACATGGTTTTTCCAACTCAAAATAGGAATTCGACTTGATCAAAATCAACAAAACTCATTAGCATAGCTTTTGTCGGTAATTTCTCTTTCTTTCTTTCAAATAGAACCACCTCGAATTCAAAATTTGGCTTATCGCAATTTAAACAAGTAGAAGAAAAAAAAAGTTCGTAACAGCCGCCATGCCCATAGAATAAGTTCGCAACAGGTAAATCACATAAAACACAAAAAGCGAAAAAAAAAATCTTCAATCAATGTGCTTCACAACAGAAACATGCCAAAACAAGCAGATCATCTGCTATCATCGAGAATCACAGAAAGAATGGAGCTCAAAACGGATAAAGTGAGTGACTACCGAAGAAAGAAGGCGCCATTGGGAGAATGGGAGGACTTCTTAACCCCGTAGTTGTGTTGGCTTGAGTGAGAACAAAGAGGGAGGAGATTGGAGCCAGCGAAACCGCCATGGTTGCGGCAGCTGCTTCTAATTCTTCCTTTTTAGAATTGATAGATCGAGAGGGCGCGCAGGGACATTATCCGATATCGACTTGCATGGTTAAGAGATGGTCATTTGGACCGGGTTCAAACCGGTGCCGTCCAATAATCATTTAAAAATATGGGGATTTACCTATATATTAATATCTAAAATTTTAACATAATATGTCTATCACTCATAAAATAATTATGAGTGCATAAAATAAAATATTCAAATTTAGAGTCATTTATATATATACCATTTTATTTCATCTTTATTTACATATCTAATACATTAAACTTTAATATTATATTATTATCATTTATATAAAATTTTAATATCAAATATATCTCAAATATTTTATTCTTACGACTTATATTATCCTATAAAATTTAATATTTTATTTCATGCATTTATATTTATTATATAAATGATATGTATGTAATATTAAAATTTTAGATATTATATATATAAATAATATAAAATAAAATGGTATATATATGTAAATCCCCAATTAAAAAAAAAATCATTACATATAAAACTGTTGTGATATCAATGTAAATGCACAAATGCACAATCTAAAGCTGCGCATAATGGCTTCAACAATTCGGCGTATTTGCAAAGCATAAATGGATCACCAAGCAGGCCTTCTTCGCTCAGAATGATTGCATTCACGTTTTTGAACCCTAGAACCGCCATTAGCACCATTGTCTTCAGAAAGGTCTCACCTTTATCTCTTCTCCGTGTTGTGAGCCATTACTCGTGCCTCGCAGCAACAGCCACCAGAGAAGAACAACAAGACATTGTCGCGCTCCCGAGCTTCGACTTGCGAGAACAAGTCCTCGTCTCCCTGTTCCATCCATGCTCCACTATGCGCGAGCTCTCCCAAATCCACGCTCTCATCATAAGATCCGGCTTTGCTCAGCATGTCTTCGTCGTCGGCCGCCTTATCTCCTTCTGCGCCGTCTCCGAATTGGGCTCAATGAAGTACGGCAATGGTGTCTTTGAAGAACTAAACTTGCCAGATGCATTTATTTACAACACCATGATCCGAGGCTTCGTAAGAACGGGAAGCAACGAAGAGGCTTTGACCTGCTTCAGGAGGATGAGAAAGGATGGGAAAGCAGCGGATAACTTCACCTTCTCCTTCCTCCTGAAGCTATGCGGAAGGTTATCCATGGTCGAGCTAGGGAAACAGGTGCATTGCTCTCTTCTTAAGGATGGATACGAGGTTCATACCTTCGTGCGGAACACCCTTATTCATATGTACGCAATGTTCAGACATTTGGCAGCTGCACGCCACCTATTTGATGAAATGCCTGTTAAGGATTTGGTCTCCTGGAACGCTCTTATTGATGGACTAGTCCATTGTATGCAGTATAAAGAAGCATTAAGAGTGTTTGTGAAAATGCAGGAAAGTGGCATTGTTCCGGATGCAGCCACATTTGTGGTGGTTCTTTCTGCCTGTGCAGAGTTTGGTGAGCTGAGTTTTGGTCAGCGAATTCATTCCAAAATCAGTACCTGTGTGCTGGATGAGTTCATCTCTGTATCAAATTCCTTGATTGATATGTATTCAAAGTGTGGGGCTATTGACATGGCGATCCTGGTTTTCCAAGGGATGAAAGAGAGGAACACTGTGTCATGGAATTCGATGATTCTAGGACTAGCAATGCATGGCCGTGCACGTGAAGCTTTGCATCTATTTGAAGAAATGCGGTTGAGAGAGGTTGATGAGCCCAATGGCATTACCTTTCTTGGTGTTCTTTGTGCTTGCAGCCATGGAGGTTTGGTTGAAGAAGGGAAAAGATACTTCCATTGCATGAAAAGGGATTATGGAATTGACCCTGCTGTGCAGCACTATGGATGCATGGTAGATCTTCTTGGGAGAACTGGGCTGTTAGAAGAGGCCTATGAACTCATAAGAAGCATGCCCACTGGGGGTAATGCTGTGATGTGGAGAACATTGTTGGGGGCTTGCCGAGTTCATGGGGACCTTGAGATGGGGGAGAGTGTAAGGAAGCATCTTATTGAATTGGAGCCTGACCATAGCAGTGATTTTGTACTACTTTCACATATGTATGCAATGGTTGGAAGATGGAATGATGTGCTTAATGTTAGAGAGGATATGTTAGGGGTGGGAGTTCAGAAGCCACAACCAGGAAACAGCTTTATTGATTCCTTTCCTTGTGCCGAGATGTTGACCCCTACACATGGTATACCATAGAAATAAAGGCACAGATTTTATTTCCAGCGATTTGGAAACATACTGAAGAAGTAAGGGCATCTCCAACCGAAAATCTAATTTTTCACTCCAAAATACATTAAAACTAATGTTCGGAGATTGAAACTAATGTAAGGGCATCTTTTTTGTGAGGTAACGGTTTTTCTCTTCTTTCGTGCTTTTCTTCGACAAATTCGGTAGAGACAGAAAAATAGCGGAGATGAACAGTGCAACGCCAATATTGGCGTCGCATTATTCACCTGCAACCAAATAGCGGAAATTTAACCGTTCGGCTGAAGCTCGCGAGCAACGCTATTCATACGTTTGGAGTTCGGTTGGAGAAGGCCTAAGTGCTTTATTTCACACCACGTTTTGATTTGCATTATCATGTTTATAAATTCGGACATAATTTATTTTAGCAATTTGTATATTCTGAAGGTTCATGTAATGCTGTGACCACTGCACCCTACTAAAGGTCAGGGTTAAATTGCTGGATTATTTCTAGAATAGGGAGAGATCATTAGATGAATAGCGGGTTTAGGGTTCACCAACCAGATTGCTATATCAACTTGAATATGCATATTAATAGGGGGAAAAAAGAATTTTATAGGATGATTTTGGATGATTCTATTTCGGAATTGTCTTAAGAGTAATTAATTAGATTACTTAAAAGAAAGAGGTGGTAATTTGGCATTTGCATGAGATGGTCAACAATGGATTGAGAAATTAGTTTGGGAGTAGTATCATGTTGATGGGAACAAAGAGCAAAAGTTGGGTTTCGCGCAGATGCAAGGTCTTCTGGATCTGTGAAATAGTAATTATTGCTTTAAAGGAGATGGAGTGGCAACACCAAAGGTATAGAGTGTTGAGAAAAGCATGATTAGGAAAAATCTTTTCGTTGAAATGTAGAAATGTGGATGAAGTAAATGGCTCATATTTTTGTTTAATCCCGCTTGCAGAGGAAGAAAATCAAACCCTAAAATGGGATCTCATTAGAAACTAGAAATGACCAAAATACTCTTAGGGGTTGTTTGGTTGAAGAAAAGTGAATGCATTGCATTCCTAATGCATGGGTTTTGAACTTTTGGGTATTTGGTTGGATGAAAAGCAAATCCAAATTAAAGTAAATGCAGTGTATTTAATTCTTATTCATTTTTTTAGGTAAAGCTTTCTCACCAAATTTGGACGAGAATGCTTTACACTGTCGCTCCTTACTTGACCACCGCCTACGACCACCGTCTCCATCGTCCATCACCCGCGATTGGCCACCCACCTCTGCCCAACGTTGCCGTCCACCTCCCACCACCCCAGGCATCGGCCGCCGACAGCCGCCACCTTGCACTTTACATTGTATTCACTTTCCTTCAAACGAAAAAAAAAGTTAAATCATGTGTTTCTTTTACACTCATCCAAACAGTTCTAAAGTATCTTTTTACACTGCATTTCTTTTACATTGCATTCTCTTTACACTGTATTCCTTTTTCAGGCAACCAAATAGACCTTACTAAATCTTAAAAACTACATATATATTGTATTAAACGTCTAGCTAAATGAATTATATTTGAACAAGTTTTAATTGATAGACAGATGAACATCCTAATAAGCTACTAATTGAACTATGAACAAACCTATGACCGAACATATATAAAAAATCTTAAATCATATACTTAAACTTCATGCTCTTAAAAATTATTCAAATTTGTTTAATTTTAAATTGAATGAGTTTGAATATGTATCAATCAAGCAGAATTTCAAGTTTTTCACGAAGCCATTGGTTTGTTTGACCTACGACTAATGTTTTTTTGACTTTATGTTGAAATGATTTAATCTTTCATACTTCGATATGTACATATATGTTATATGTCCATTTTCTAAGATGTTAATTTCTATTGCCGTTCTTTTGTAGGAATGAACGGTGATGAAGTAATAATGAAGCTGGTTTTGTAGCTGGGATATGGCTGGTGATCTTATTCACTGTTCCTTATATGCTTGGGCATGGACATTCAAAGAAATCCCCTGATTTCTCAGCCAGTTGGCTTGGCCAAATGCGTCGGAGGAGCTGTTTCAATTGAACCTGGTGTGGCGTTGTTACTGTTCTGTTCTACCTGATGTGTACCTTTAATCTGTAAACATAATAAGGCCATCCTCATCACCTAATAGATGTGTTTTTACTCATTAATGAAGACATTCCTTCAGCACATTGGCTAGCTAGTAATGTTCTATATTTATTATGCAGTGTTACTCGAGAATTTCCATCACTACGAAAGTGTCAATCTAGTATATGGTGCAATGGAAATTAAGCCCTCGTTGGAGGATTCATTCTTGCTCTTGGATTCATTGTTTCACCGGGCAATGCTTGAAGAACACACAACAGGCGCTTTCGAGTTTCGTTTGTGGAATTCTGGGTAATTCTTAAGCCTGAGAATTATGATTATTTTATATGTTTTGAATGTTTGAGGTGTGATTTTCTTTATAAAGCACCTGTTGTCTTTCTTATTTTATTTTATTTATTATATTTTCAGTCATTTAATTAAATTTGCATGATATTATTTAAAAAAAAAACTTCATGATTTCTTGCAGCAAGTGGAAGCAGTCTTGGATGTAATGGTTCTTACTCATACTAGGCAATTCTAGTGGTGGAAATTGGTACCAGAAAAAAAAAAAAAGAAATGGATGGGCAGAGAAAATCAGGGACTGCTTTAAATAAATTTGCGGGAGTGGTGCAGTTTAATTTACCCTAAGGGCTCATTTGGTTGTAGTTAGAGAACTTGTTTTAGAAATTTATTTCATTCATTCATTTATGTGACAATAAAATCATTATATTTGGGGTAGTTTTTAGGATATTTTTAGAATTTGAAATTAATGTAGATTTCTAATTACATACAATTAAATGATGTATTTCATAAGTTTCACCATTTTCAATACAGGTTTTCTAACTTAAAGCATTCAAACAAGCCTTAATAGAGATAATGCTGGTACTTGGTACAAGTGAAGGCTGATACTAGGGGTGTCAAAATGGGTCGACGGGTCGGGTTTGACTCCAATCCGAATTGACTTGGATTCGAACGAGTTGACACTAATCTGACCTGGTTTTGCAAACGGGTCAGGATTGTCAACCCTGACTCGACCCGTGCAGGTTGTCGGGTTGATCAGACTCGACCCGCGAGGGTAGCAATCATGCGCTCGCGGCATAGACGCACAGTGGGTCTGGCCATTTGCGGCTTTGCATTACAGGATGAGGCAGCGCGGGCAAAACGACGACAGTGGCAGCACAGGCAGGACGACGGCACCGCGGCAGGCTGGCAGTGGCAGCTCGAACTCAACGCGAGTGACACGATGACGCAGCGACCGAGTGACGAGACATGTCGCATGGGATGTTACAAATGGGCCAATACGGTTGGTTTCGAGTTTTCGGTCAACCCGAACCCGACCCGGTTTTATAAATGAGTCGGAATTACAAATCCGAACTCAACCCATATGACAAACTGGTTAACCTGAACCCAAACTTTTTCGGGTCTAATTCAGGTGAAGTTTCGGGTCGTGACACATTTTGACACCCCTAGCTGATACAATTAATGGACAATGCTCCTGCACTAGGAAAGGTTATTACAGCTTTAATTGCTTAGGCATGGAGAACTCCTGATGCATGGAAATGTGTTTTTATGCGACAAGCTATTGAATCATACACCGAGCCGTTGGTCGGTCGACTCTACTACCAGAGATTCAAGCTTCATGATAGGTGATTTGGATACTTTCCTGTTACAAATTTCCTACTAATCAACTCATGCAGTAAATTCATGCTTCTAATCAGGTTTTTGTTGCCCTATGCTTGTTATTGTTCTGGAGTCTGGCTGTGCTGTTCAGTGTCTAATATGCTTTGCATTTTCTCCTGAGGCCTTGTTGAGTTACTGTGACCAATCTGCAACATATTGCATTCTTTCAACATTTAGCTTTCTGACTGCAAATCCCTCTTGAATTATGTTTTTGTTAGGGGCATAAATGAGTCGAGTCGAGTTAAGTATTTGCCTAATTGAGTTAAACTCGTTTAATTCTTACTGAGCTTGAATTCAAGCTCGAGCTCGATGCTATCTTTTTGCTTATTTAACAAAAAAATATTATTTGGTGTAGATTATAAATTATGAGTGTGTAATTATATGCTCTAATCAAATAGAATATATATAGTGACTATATATCGGTGTACAATTTTGAGTTTTAAAGAAAAATAAATCACTCAATGAGTACATAATTGTATATTTTGGTACTTTGCTTGTGGCACTATAGCTCACATCAATTAATTTTAATTGAACACAGGGAGCTTGTTGTTGGCTCATTTGCTAGGAGTAGATGAATTGTCATTTTAATTTGAATTGATTTGATTTATTGATTTTTTTTTGTTGAAAAAAGAATATGGAGTAAATTGTAATATATAGTAAAATGAATGTAAACGGAATGCGATATATTTGAAGGTGCTTGAATAAATGTAATAATCATGTGATTTTTTTTTCTTGTTTGAAATAAAATGAATGAAAATTAAAGTTTTACAACGGTGGTGGGTAGTGGTAGTGGGTAGAGGTGTAAACGAGTTGAGTTAAGTATTGACATTATTGAGCTGAGCTTGCTTAACTTATACTAAGCGTGAACTCGAGCTTCAGCTCGTTTAACAAGCTAGAACTTAACTCTCTGTATAAAAACTAAGCTCGAGCTCGATTCCATTATTCGAACTCGTTTAAAAAGTTTAAGCTAGATTTTTTTTGTTGTCTTAAAAAATTCTTAAGAAAATGGTATATTAAAATTTTTTAAAATATATTTTAAAATCGAGTAGCTCGATGAGCTAACAAGTTAAGTCGGGCTGAGACAAAACTTGAGCTCATTTAGTAAACAAGCTCGACTATAATTCGAGCTCAAACTCAAAATTCGATAAGTTCAACTCGTGAGCTCGTTAGTGAGTTGAGTTTGAGTCAGCTAGGCTCACTTACACCTCTAGCAACAGGCAATCGATAATGGGTGTCATTATGGGAAGAGGGCTATAGTGGAGTTAACTTGCAGTGTATTTTAAAATTCAATAAAAAAATGAACGAGTTTTAAATTCATAAAAATTGAAATACAAAGTGAATTTCAAATTCATTAAAATTTTATTCTGCATTCTTTTTTCATTAAATCAAACATACATAATTTTGAAAACCCTTATATTTGAAATATTTTATACTCATATTTTATCAAATCAAACAGTCTCTTTTAAGTATTTTGATTTTTTTTTTAATTTTTTTAATATTTTGATTGATTTAAATCTAGATCTAGGCATATCATACATTTTTATAAGCCTAAATTTTGAGGATAGGTAGATTAAAAATCAAAGATGTAGACATCAGCCCTTCCACAAATATTTTTTTTCTTGGGATATCTCAAAGTAGCGCTTATTTTAATATAAAAATAAAATTTTAGGTCACTCATTTTATCATTCAACACGTTTAGAAAGGGATAATAAGACTAATTCTAACTTAAGTAGAATATGCTTAGGTATTGGAGTTAGTGCCCCATCACACTCTTATTATTCACGATAACGGTATTAAAATAAAATATTTGCAAAATCAATCTGATGACAAATGAAATAATTATGAAAAATTTTCGTAGTTGAGAGTTGGAACTTTTCTTCAGCCGCACAGCCACTTGTTAGATTTGAATTTTTGACCGTTTCTGTTTTTCTTAGGTTGTCCGGTAGCTGATTACTTTTCTTCTTCGTGTTATATTCGGAAATTCTGTGCGTATTTAGAAATATTTAGTATTATTATTTTTCTTCTATGGAAAAATTTCCTACCTAACAAAATTGGCACAATAATTTTTTTTTTTTTTTTTTGGATTTTAAATGAGAAGAATAGTAAACTCACGCATACACTCCTATGTGGAATGTCAATAATACAAGATCCTATGCAGAATTTTTATTAGGTCCGGTGTCCTGACTTAGCTCTACGTTCGGACACCAGTAAACTGGTGCCACGTGCTCTTACCCTTTACTGCGCGGCCCAACGACCCAACCCGACCGGACCCCTGATTGCTATGTATTGGCTGATTTGTGCAGACCGGGGTATTGTTAGGTATTGCTCTATATTGCTCGATAATAATGAGAAATATCATTTTGTCAAGACCAATACAAAGCAATACCGAGCAATACCCCGGTTTTGCAAGTCATTTCTCGGTATTGCTAGGTATTGGTCTTGACAGAGTGGTATTTCTCGTTATTATCAAACAATACCTAGCAATACCGGGCAATACCTAGCAATACGCGAACATAGCAATGCCGGGTCAGATCGTCGGGCCGCGAGATAAAGAGTAAGAGCATGTGGCGACATGTTATTGGCCTCCGGATGTAGAGCTACGCCTAGTGTCTAGACCTAATAATTGTTCGTCAATTATAGGGCTCATGTGAGTTGTGCATATTTATTTATTCTCTCTTAAATATTTTCTGTATGATATTATTTTATCTATTTATAACTTGTAAAGTGTTGATGTGTGTTAAGCGAAAATCATGTTAATTTTTATTATCATAAATTATTGTAAAAATATTTGTTTTAGTTGATGTTACACAGCAATGTCTTATATAAAAAAGGTGAAAATTTTGGCCTATTCATAGAATTTTGTATGTTATGAAATAGTGATTTAAATGAAATGGCATTGTGATAAAGCATAATTATTAAACATGCCATGATTAATTTAGTAAGCATGCCAATCATATGATAATGCTTTACAAGATTGAATACATGGTGATAATCAAGCTAAAGTCTCATTTAATGTCTATGTTATTATCATTAAAATAAAATCTTCATAATAGTCAATTTGATAATCTAATAATGACTTAGGCTTCGTTTGGGACGGCTTTTTTACTACTTTCTAAAATGGAGTTTTAGTACAAAATTTTTTATTTTTGTACTAAAACTCCGTTTTAGAAAACAATAAAAAAGCCGTCCCAAACGAAGCCTTAGTGTTCATTTGGGATAGCTTTTCTGTTTTTTGAACTATAATTTTTTATACTAAAAAAACTGCAGTAAAAAAGCTATCCCAAATGAAGTCTAAATAAATATTGAACTATGAGAAACAATTAAATTTATTTATTTGTATACTAAATAAGAAATATTATTTTGAGTACTAGAATATCACTATATTTTGTGATCTTGGTGGTATAAATGGTACAATAAATTTATGATTTTGATATTATAGGACACCCTAAGTCGTAAACTCCCAACTTATTGTTATAAATGATAAACTATCATTATGTGTATTCTTAAGAATTGAATTGAACATGCTACATGTAATTGTGTGATATTAATGATATTACTAAGAATATACGAAAAAAATATTGTATAGATTAAAAAATATTTTTGAAAATTTATTGAACATGATACTTTTAGAATTGAATTGCAAGCTTAGTTATTACATGATGAATTAAGGAAAAGAATGAAATGATGCAATAACCCTATCTTTTATGATATATCATATGTTTTAAATGAATACTTTGTTAGCATGTTTTACTACATTATCGCATCACTAGATAATTATATTTATTTATATTTCATGAAGTTTTCATAAGCAAGATGATGCTTGCTTCACTCACATTGATATCTAATCATGCTATTATTAATCATGTTTTTACAACTAACCTCATGATTAATTAACCATGTTTGAATAGAACTATAAAGAAACATATGGCTCGTCAATCATGAAAATGGTAGTAAACTCATCATTAATTATCCTCTTTTGAAATTATCCCTTGAGAGATTTGAGGCCGACCGAATGAGTCTATAACATCATTATAAATAGCGAATGATGAAGGTTTGTGAATCATATGATATCACGAAGATGACATCTCCATTAGTGGGTGGCAAGTTTACATGTAACTTATTAAATTGGGTGATCATAGAGAACTTAAGTTAATAAATTTGGTTATACAAAAATATACTTATGCGACACATTACCTTAAGAGATAGAACAATAATGATGTCTAATTTATTCAACTATTGCTTTTAAAGATTTCAATTCCATTGATTGCTACTCAATATGATCACAAAGCTTTGAGTCTTAGCCTGATACGAGAGGTCAAGTTGATTCCAGTTAAGTTAACAACCCTAAATGACCTTGATAGCAATCTCTAGCCCTTGTCTTGAAAGGATGACCATAGTGAAGCATGACATATCGCCTATTAGGGACGACTCTTAACACCATTTGACCTCTCGTCAGAGGAAGTTGGCAACTATGCCAATAAAAAAATAGTTGTGTACATCTACATGATATTGTTATTAGTGTCTTTTATTTAATTTTGATTAATTTTTTTTATTCTAATATCACTTCTAATAATGATAGACATTAAAATTTAAATATTATTGGTAGTAAAAGTAAATTGAATACTACTTTTTATTAAATGGTTAAGCACAATATTTAATTATACATAACCTATGCTATGAAATGGATATATATATATATATATATAATCAAAATTAATTTAATAGCAAATTAGACTTATTATATATTTTATCTTGATTAAATTTAAATTAAATCTTCTAATTAAAATTTTAATAAATAAAAAGAAAGAATTATGAAGAATTAAAAACAATTTGATAAGATATATATTGAATTAAAAATAATATCTACCTCATAAGGCTCCATATATGAAAATTTGTGATAAAATATGCCGAACTTTTTCTAATTTTTTTTAAGACTCCATGTCACAATCGAGCGCTCCATACGCTCTCTCTCTTAAATCCTAGTGTGAGAAACTCCGCTAGGGTTTTTCTTTCTTTTTCGCCCTCGCGCTTTTTTTCCCCGCCACCGCCGGAGGGATCCTATGGATCCCTCCTTTCATCCTTCATCCTTCCCTCCTCTTCCAAACTCCTCTCCTCCTTCTATTGCTGGTACCTCTTCAGCCTTGCCGTGGGATCGTGTCTTCGCCTACCCTCCAGCGACTGGAGAGTTCACCATCTCCACCCTGCCAACTCCTGAAGAAATCATCGACTTCCCTACTTTGGATATTGTCGATGCAGTTGAAGAATGGAATCTTGCCCTGGTTGGATACTCTCTGGGTAAACGGCCTTTTTATGAATCCCTTCTTAATGCCATTAAAAAGCTTTGGGATCTCAAAGGTAATATCAAACTTATCTCTCTTAGTGATGGGTTTTTTCTGTTCAAGTTTTCATGCCGGGAAGATTTTGAAATGGTCTGGAATAAGGGTGCTTGGTTTATCTTCGGTAAACCTTTCATCTTTCGTAAATGGACTTCGCACTTTAGTCCCAAAAGAGAAGAGTTTACCAGTGTGCCTATCTGGTTCAAAATACATGATTTGCCTTTGTGCTGTTGGACGCCAGTTGGGATTTCTAAGATTGCAACTAAAATTGGAGCTCCGGTAGCCGTTGACTCCCTTACTGCCTCGAAATCCAGACTTACTTATGCTAGAGTCTGTGTCCTAGTTGATGCTTCCGCCACTTACCCTGCTTTTGTTTCGATTACGGTTGAAGGGAAACTCTTCAATCTAGTCATACAATATGAATGGCGTCCCTCTATATGTGATTTCTGCAAATCCTTGAACCACACTTCCGAACTCTGCCCAACAAACCAAAACCCAAATCCCACTGTTGTTCTTCCGCCAAAACCTCCTCGCGGCAGGAGCACGAGCCGCAGACCCAGACCTCCTTCGAACAATCCTACTGGTATACTTCCTACTCCGTCTCCTCGTACTTTCTCCTCCCCTGGGAAATCCATGCCCGTGTCGCAGAATGCTATTTATCCTCCAAAACAACCTGTCATCCCTTCTCCGAATCCCACTAACCATCTGCATACTGTTACACTGCCACCCTCACCTGTTTTTCCGGATATTCAAACCGTTGAAACCTCTTTACCCAATCAACCTCCTAAAAATCTCGTCACAATCCCCACTCCTCCAAGCACCACAATTATCCCAAACCTCAATTCACCCAACCTTCCTTCCTCTTCCACCTCTGACCCACCACCAGAACAATCTACTTCCCCACCACCTAAATGCTCAAATCAATTGCCAACAGCCCAATCTCCTCTGAAATCTTCTTCTCCTAACAAATTTAATCTCCTAAATCTCTTGTCAGATTCTGAAGCTACCTCAAGTAATAATTTGGAAGCTTGTATCAATGACCACTCCTTGGCCGACTTGGCTAGCTCTCCTTCTGGGAAAAAAACCTCCTCCTCCTCTTCAAAGCCTAATGACCAGCCACACAAGAACACTAGAGGGAAGGGCTCCAAGAAAGGCCCTAAATCCAACAGTAAATCATGATCCTTCCAAACATTGCGGTTTGGAATGTCAGGGGTTTCAATAACCCTGACAAAGTATTATGCTGCAAGAAGATGACTTCTGATCATGATTTAGACATGTTCTGCATTCTTGAGAATAGAATTTTGGCTTCAAATTTGCAAGACCCTTGGTTTTGTAAGACTCACTCAATTTTTGAGAATGAACTGAGCTCTAACAACTTCCATTTGGCTAATCCTGGTCGCATATGGATTAAATGGAATGCTGACAAGATCTTCTTTGTTGTTACAAAAATCTCAAAGCAAGATATCACCGGCATTGTTACTTTTGGATCTAATTCTTCCTTTCTCATTTCTGTGGTTTATGCTTCAAACTCTTTTGATGAAAGAAATACTCTTTGGGACGAGCTTAGGATTTGCTGTCCTAATAATGGTATGCCTTGGGCTGTTTTTGGTGACTTCAACTGTTGCCGGTATAATTATGAAAAGTCTGGTGGTGTGGACATAAATGTCTCTAGGATGGCTCCATTCAACTCTTTTATTTTTTATTGTAACCTAGTGGACCTTCCTTCCTCGGGAAATTCTTTCACTTGGTTCAATCAAAGGGCGGACAATCCCATCCACCTAAAGTTGGATCGTATTCTTATCAATGACACTTGGCTATCATCTTTCCCCAATTCTCACTACTTTGTTGGAAACAGCTTGGTATCCGATCACACTCCCTTATTTCTGAAGTCTAATAATAAGAAGGCTAGCAAGAAGAGGTTCATGTTTAAAAATTATTGGTGCAAAATTCCAGAGTTTTGGGATTTACTTATTGACATTTTTGCTTCACCATCTATTGGGAATCCCATTCACAGCTTGTATCATAAGCTCAAGGCTCTGAAAGAGGGGATTAAGACAAAAAATTGGGAATCTTCTTCTTTCCTTGAGGCAAAGTGTACGGAATTATCATTTCTCCAAGAGCATTATCAACACCTTGTTGATCTGGATCCTCTCAATTCGCAACTTTGTGGCAATCTTAAAAAAGTTAATCTTGACCTTGCTCTTTATAACTCTTTAAGAGCCAAGTGGATCATTCAAAGAGCCAAGGTTAAATGGCTAAAGCATGGTGAAGAGGATCTTAAATTCTTATACTCCAAGATTAACTGGAGGAAATCACATAATAGATGTATCCTCAATTCTGCTATCTGTGGTGAAGCTCCAAATGTTGATTTTAGTGGTATTATCCAACATTTTCAAAACCTGTATAACTCCCCTCCTCCTTTGAATAACAATGTGGAGATTATTCCGGTTGGAAATCGGATGTCTGAAAATGCAAAGCTTATGTTGATTCAACCTGTGACTAATGATGAAATTCGAGAGGCTGTTAACTCTGGCTGCTCTTCCTCTTCTCCTGGGCCAGACGGGTTTAATGCTGAATTTTTCAAAAAAACTTGGCCAATCACTGGATTTTCGGTCTGCCATGCGGTTAAGTCTTTCTTTAATAAATGATATCTTCCTCACAGGGCTAAAGCCACTGCAGTAGCATTAATTCCCAAGAAAACTCATGCCGATTCCATACACGATTTCAGGCCTATATCCCTTTGTAACGTATTTCACAAAATTATTGCCAAGATCCTAGCCTCTAGGCTCAAGCCTTTCATGTCTGAGATAATTCACAATAGCCAGGCTGCTTTCATTACCAACAGGATCTCCACTGAAAACACTCTTCTTGCAGCTGAGATTCTTAGTTTCATTTCAAAGACTCAAAAGGACAGATTTTTTTGTGCAAAATTTGACATCATGAAAGCTTTCGACACTGTGTCTAGGGATTTCCTTTTTGCTAGGATGGCGCAAAAGGGGATTCCTCCTCTTTTCATTCAGTGGATTAAAGCATGTATTAGTGATATCAAATTTTCGATTTCTATTGATGGTGGGCTTGAAGGGTTTTTTACTTCTTCCTCTGGACTCCGGCAAGGCTGCCCCTTGAGCCTATTTCTCTTCTGCTTCATTATGGATGCTCTCTCTTGCCTCATTGAAGATAATACACTCATGAATTATTTTGAAGGGTTTCATCATGAAGATTTCCATTTGACGCATCTTACTTATGCAGACGATCTGCTTGTTTTTGGTAAAGCTGACATTCACAACTGTGAAAATCTTATGAGCATTCTACATCAATTTTCTGGCCTCTCCAGCCTCAACCTTAACCTCAACAAAAGTTCTCTTCTTTTTTCCACCACTGCCACCATCTCTTCCTCCATATCTCAAGCCCTTCACATTCATACTTGCTCTACTACAATTCCTTACTTGGATATTCCCATTTCTCTAGGAAGAACCAAGCTTGCCGATTTTTCCCCTCTCATCGACAAAATTACTAACCATCTTTCCGGCTGGAAAGCTAAGTTTCTCTCTTTTGCAGGTAGACTTCAATTCGTCAAATACACTATCACCAATCTAGTGGCTTATTGGATTAGGGGATCTATTATCCCCAAAACGATTTTGAAGGCAATTGACAAGGCTTGTTCCAAATTTCTTTATCACAGTGGAGACCATTCTAAGCGACTGCATCTCATTTCTTGGAAAAATTCTACTATGCCTTTCTCTAAAGGAGGCCTTGGCATTGCCTCTTTACAGGCTCTCAGATCTGCTTACAATTGTGATACTATCATCAGGATCTATAATATAGACTCTCAACTTTCTAGATGGATCAAAACTAATACTCTTCGCCCTGGAAGCCACCTCCTCGACACAGCACAGCTTTCTGGAAAAGTTTACACAATTCTGCTATTTTGTTTAAAAGCAATTTTAAATTTAATGTCCTGGCTAAAAGTTCCATTAATATCCTTTGGGATCCTTGGAGTTCCAACGGCTCACTCATGGAATCTTTTCCTGACTTTGACTACGGCTCTATCATTCAGGAAAATGCTTGTCTTGTTAATTGGATGGCTGGATCCTCTTGGTCTCTTCCAACCTCTATTAACTCCCAGATTTCAGAGTTCTTTACATCCATCCTTATATCTAATGGCAGTAACAAACATCTAACATGGGATAACAATGAAAATGCTTCTTTCAAGGACTTTTATAAAGAATTTTTCTCCTCTGAGAATGATGTTGATTGGGCAAATCTGGTGTGGCACAAAAAGCACTCTCTTAGACACTCAGTTTACTCCTGGATGGCCCTTTCTAATGGTCTCAAAACTTCGGTTGCCTTGAGTGCGAGAAATATCGATGTTGGAAATATTACCTGCCCCTTTTGTCAAATTCACCCTGAAACAACGGCACATCTATTGTTTGAATGTGATTATTCATTTCAAGTCATCTGTAGGCTTATTCCTCAATTTTCCTGCTTTCTCTTTAGACCCAACCTAGCTCAAGCCTTTCAGTTTATTTCTGGGTTGGATTTTACTAGGGAGGTTAAGCTTGGACTGTTGCTGATTTTAAATATTGTTGTATACTTCTTGTGGGCTGAGCGGAACTCTAGGAAACATAATGGGAGGTTGGCTTATTCCGTTACGATTGCAAAGAGAATTCTTAGAACTGTTTACCTGAAACTGGATAGTTGGAAATGTGGAAAATTGATAAAAGAAAAGCTTATGGTCTCCTACCATTAATCTGCATTCTCATGGGGCATATTTTTTACAATTTCGTTTTTGGAAGGTTGGATGTTGGCTGCTATCGTTTGGATGTTGGCTGCTCGGTAAGGGCCATATGCTATTTTTGCTGGAAGGGATATTCGATGGTTTTTTTTGTGCAGGCGTTCGTTCATTCTGGAAATTATTTGGATTTTGCTGATGTGCTGGGCATATATTGGAAATCTACTCTTTTTGATTTGGGGTGGTTGCTGGACGGTATTAATTGGCAGGCTATATTTTTCATTTGGATTTACTGGTAGCATTCTCTATTGCTGCCCAAATTCATCTGATGTCGCTGTTACGTCGGACTCGAGCATTTTGGGCAGGTTTTTTTGGGTCGTGGACGATGATGAATCCTGCCACTCCTTTAGGACGGTCTACGGGCAACCAAAGGAGACCGATCGCCTTCATGATTGGAATATCATATTCTGAGTCCAGGCCAGACAGGTTTTCTGTCTGTTTTTTTTTTGTTCTTCTTTTTGGGGTTTATAGTTGATTATATTGTTAGTTTTGCTGGTTGCCTTCTTTTTGTCTTGGCAACTCTTTTTTGGTTTTTATCATTGTAATCTTCTTGGTTTTTTTAATAGAATGGGCTAAGCCCTCATTTCACCCAAAAAAAAAAAACTCAAACTTTACTCATAAAAGAAAATAGACATGGATATGTATGCAATTTAAGTAAAATGAAGGGTCTAAATCAGCAATTTCTAGCATCTAATAATGCTTAGATCCGGTTTTTACGGTACCACCGAACAAAGCCAGACTTTCTGCAAATGAAATTTGTTAGTGGTTGAAAGCTGAAATTTGTCCAATTTTTAATTCAGGCGTTGAACTTTGGAAAGCTAAACTTTGTGGAATTTCGCATACACGCTTGCATGTCACTATCAATTCGGTGAGACAAATCAACTTTTTTTTTCAGAAAAATAACTTTTTTTTTTCACAACTTATGCTGTTAATTATAAATTTATGTTATTGATAATATAAATTTACATATTTTAAATTATTTTGAGATTTATTGATGAATTATGAAATATATAAAAAATCTCTTTCTAAGAAAATAGTAGACTTAAATCATAATTTTATAATTCAATTTTATTATTAGCCACGAAGTTTAAACATGGTTCTATTATAAGCCGCTCACCTTAGCCAGACTTCCGCCCCGCCGCCGGTCAACGCCGGGCTTTTACCCAACAATCATCGTACCACTGCCCAGCCTCCCACTACCATCGAACTTCCGTCCTACTATCTTCATATCATTCCCTATCAGTCAAACTTCTGCTCGAAGGCCATCGGACTTTCACCTGATCGTTGCTAGACCTTTGCCCAACAGAGCCCTGCATTGGGCACCCATACCCAAACCCACCCAACTACCCACCCATACCCAATGGGTATGGGTGGGTATGGGTATGCTCATAGACTTATCGGTGGGTATGGGTGGGTACTCAATATGATGGATAAACCCTCAAGGAGATCATCTAGCCCATCTTCGAGAAGTTCATGCTCTAACCCATCCATGTCATTACGATGATGCTCGACCCGATCATGAAGATGCGTTTGCGTGGGTTGGGCATCAATGCTGATCAGATTGACGATGCCAAGGAGAAGTTGAAGGCATACATGATCAAGTACGGCCATGGCCTTAACTCAGTCGTCGATGAAGATGATGATGGCATAAGGCCACTGCCAGCTAAGAAGGCATGGATAGACACCACTGCCTCCTACCCAGTTTATGATGACTTGCCTAGAGATGATGATGAGCCTGAGATGGCCACCACCATTTCCCCTAACAACTTGTAAGTTAGAGTCGGCCTTGAGTTCATGGCCTACATGGCGCATAGGGTCAACCCACAGGAACATAAGATGTGCGGCGACGAGGACAGGGAGTTCGACGTCCTCAAGTGGTGGGGGCTTGTGGGCGTTAAGATGTTCTCGATCATGGCACTCGTCATGCGCTCTATTTTATGCATTTCGGCCGCCAGCATCATGTCTGAGAACAACTTTTTCAGACATTGGCAACACACTGACTAAGAAGCTTAGCAGTCTAAAGCCCGCTCACGTGAATGATCTATTGTTCTATTGATAGAATGATGACTTATGCGGCTTATTAACACATTAGTCCAATGCACCACAAGCTTCATATAACATATTGTGCTGCACTTTAACAACTTGTCCCCTACATCATTATATAAAACCATTTATTTTGTATTACAGGCATTTGGGGAATATAAAAATACGTTTATTCTGTTATTGCTTCTACCTTTCAATTCTATACAGGATTTCTTTTACATCTAAGGTCGAGCAATTCATGGGTATGGGTGGGTACGTCATTCTGAAAAATATTATGAGTGGGGGTGGGTGGGCGAAGCCAGCTCGCACAAAGCATGGGTACCCAATGGGTACTCAACCAGGACCCTGTGTAGGGCTCTGTTGCCCAACTCTCCAAACTATTGTAAATCGATCGCCTCTAAGTCAAGGGAAGAACCAACCTTTGTAATTCACTCAAATTTAGTTGAATCTTTTCACATGTGCGAGGCCTCATGGTTTTTACTTTTTAGGTTTTCAATGTAAAAAAGATGGGGTGTTTTACCTCTCTCTTTTTCTGTTTGTATGCAAGATTTTCATGCATCACTAAGAAGAAAAATTTACTCATTCTACCATAATGAATGTTCTAGCCCGCAACAATATATAACTTTTTAAGTAAATATTATATAAAAATATTGATAGAATGATATAGAATAAATTATCAAATAAATAATTATTATATAATTAATTGAGTATTTTATCAAGCTGTAAATAAGGTGTTTTAATTAAATAATAAATGAGCATGTTCACGAATAAAATTGAAGGATCAAAATAATAATTAAGCTTATTCATTTATATTTTGAGTACTAAATACTTAATTTTATCTTATTTAATTTTCAAAATAGCAAAATTAAAAAAAAAACATTATATGAATAAATATCAAACTGTTCATCAAAGATTTATGATTTGATTGTAACTCTATTTGTAAGGCACATAGACCTTTCACCTTTTACTTAAGATGATCTTAAGAGGTTAGGAGAAGATATTAATTTAAAATATATTTAATTAAAGTTGAAATTTAAAATATTTTTAAATTTTTAAGTCATCTAATAGAGTAGAATACTCTTAACATATTAAAAATAATTGTAAAGTAAAGGAAGTGGTTTTGAAAATGCAAGTGTTTGGCTATGTTTCAAACGTTTTGAAAATCACTTCTAATTCGTTTTTTTAGTGTATTTAAAATCCATCAATTCTAAGCAATTTTCAAATATATATGGCTTAAGCAAAAGTGATATCAGTAGTCTGCTGTCGCCTACTACCACTGCTACAATTATCCACACTACCACGACCATCAGCAGTACGTCAATGTCTCTTATCATCGCCACCACCTATCATTTCTAGCCGCAACTATCCGTCATAGTCGTCGTACGTAGGAGGTCACTTCCACTTGCTACCCACTTCATGATCGATTATCATCAGCCAATTTCGACCAACTATTATTTCAAATATAATACTATTTTTACAATCTCTTCAAATCAAATAAAGAATTTCTATAAGTACAGTAAATTTCCACCTCCCACAATTATCAGCCTCAGCCCTCAGCCCTCAGCTCTCAGCCATATGAGTTCATAATTTTTTTTTTTAAAGTACTTAATGGATTTGGAATCTTTTCACAAACAAACAATATATTGCTTCTTTATTTGGAAGCTTTATCTTATAACTAACACTATGAAATCATAACCTTTTGGAATCTATCAATTTTTAAACCCAAAAAATAGTTTGGATCTCACTCAACATAAATTTTTAAATGAACAGTTTATGACATAAGATAAGCTATATAAAAGGATGCTTCAACCTAGTTTTGAGCATTAAAATTATATCAAAATATTATAATAAAATTTAAATTATGATGAGCATAAAAATTATTAGAATTATTTTGATTTTAGTGTAATGTAACTTTTTTACATGCAACACTAAACTTTAAGCAATTTTGATAATTTTTGAGCTCATTCTATCACAAATTATATTAAGATATCATAATATAAATTTTTTCATAATTCAATCAGTCCCACTGAGTTGATGCAGCCCACCTTAGGATATTAGGAGCTTATCTTTCAACCAAATTTTATTGAGTTCAAAAAGTTTTATTTAACGTCTGTTTGGGTTGGCTATAGCTTTTTATAAAACTGATTATAAAGTTGCTATTGCGGTTTGGAAAACAAAGTAATAAGAAAGTTGTCTTCAACAGATTCTTATATACGTGGAAGTTTATGATTGCATTCGCTCGAAGTCTAAAAAAACTTTAATGAATTATTGAAATTAAAATAAACATTTCAGTTCTAAAAAAATCATTTAAAATTTGGTTGATCAGCACCTAATATTTTTACATAAATTTTCAATATAAGAGAAAGAAATTTAGCATAAAAAAATATAAAGAAAGTTGAAATTATTAAAAAATAAATGCTAGAAGTATTGTTCTAATATGTTGACTTGGCTCTTGATGTGGAGGAATTATTCTGTGCGGAGTTTGGACGTAGCTTGCATCCCGACTCCAATCAAAATTTATCATGTCGCATGTACACGTGATGTGTATAATACACATCACGTGTACATGCGAAGTGCCCAATTTTGATTGGAGTCCGGATGCATCTGGACTCCGCACATAATAATTTCTTCTTGATGTGATAATGTGGTAGCCATTAAAGTAAACAACCATAGAGATTGCATCATAAGCTAAATAGAAAATTGCATTTCACAATACTTTCACTATACAAAAATCAGATTTTTGCAGCACAAATTTAGACTTTTCCGGGCAGTTTTACCTGCCACTAATATTTTTGCAGTGGTTTTATGACCGCTAGATGTCTGGCGTGATTACAATGCGGTGCAACGACATTCAGTGGCGGTTTCAGGACCGGCGGGTTAGAAGTGACAAATGCTAAATTTAGCAACGATTTAAACAACCATATTTCTGCAATCTTGTGGCGGTTAAAACTGCCACAACCTCCCATAATTTTTTTTTTTTAACGAATTTGACTTCATTATGAGATACAAACTCATTCAATAAGCTTTACAAAAGCCCACATATTATGGTCATGAATAATTGAACTTAACATCTCAAGATAAATAGCACAAGAACTAACAAAACATCACAAAGAAAATTAATAACAATCAAGCTTAACGATTTTCAATAAGATTAACATTTTGAAATCATGTAGGATCTCATACAAAGAATGTCATTTCTTAACTTATAAATCACTTTGACATCGAGCATAAATTAAATATCCAAAAAAAATAGAAAGAATCAAAATATTATCTTCCAAGTCACCTATTAGCTTAAGTTCATGCTATATCACTACCAAAAAGAAGCTTTTGACAAACAAGAAGAAGTAAAGCTTTTTACAAACAAGTAGTTGAATAAATTGTCAATCGATCATCAAACCCTACATAACATTCAATTGTCAAAATCATCTCTCTTTTATGATACAACTACATAATATTCAACTAGCTTCTTCCCTTAAATGTACATTCAACTCAATTTTTTTCTCTCTCTCTTTCTCCAAAAGTTCATTGTATAAGATGATTTTTCCTTCACATTGAAAATAGAATTTGAGAGACCAATAATAGGCATAGAGATCAGATGATAGCAAAATCATATATGATGAATTATAAATAGATAAGTGCAAGTATTACAAATTTAAATATTACAAGAACCACTACAATTCAAACTCAAAACAACATAAGTTCAAAAATACATAAAATATCAACTATAGTCCATACAACTTGAAACATTAGAACAAATACTACAGCTTATCAACAGAACAAACATAAGTTTCTAGAAGACTGTCAAGCATCGGATGAATTGTGCGTCAAAACTGAGAAAAATATTTTACAAATAGTTTGTAAGAAAAAAAATATTACCCAATTAGCTCATCATCTTGTACATCAAAATAAAGAAATAATTATGGGTAATGAACGATTCGTTATAGCTTTCTTTTTCTGCTTCTTATTTTGTAAGAAGTTTGGGATCAATTACTCACTTGATTTTCTTTTACTTTTTATATTTTTTTAGGAATTTTTAAATCATTTGGTTATATATCATAAGTTTAAGAATAGTTTTAAATTCAATTGGCGCAAAATTCAATTTTCTTTTCCTTTTTAATTAAGTTTGGTGTCGCGGTGGGTGAAACACAAATTGTGTAATTGATCAAGAATGATTTGAAGAACAAAGGATAACAGAGAACTAATTGATGCAAGGTTTTAATTTTTGTAAAAAAACCATAAACACCTTCTACATTAAAACAATGAACTTTAATCAAATGTTCACTCAAACATTAAACTTTAATCAATTATCTATATTCAATCATTGAATTATAATCATTCAATATCTTAAAAACTATTCAATCATTCAATGAAGATTCAATCATGCTGCAATCCTTAAATCCTTAAATAAAAATTTAGTGTGAAATCTAAACCTTAAAATCCAATTTAAATTCAAATCCTAAAGCACTTTTGATTTTTTTCCTTTTTTTAGAGAAATTTTAAATTGAATCAAAACCCTATATGAAGCCATTGGAATTGTATTTGATCATTCACATCTTTTATTATGCATGTTCCTAGAGCTTATCTACTAATTTTGGAGGCATCCATATCATTGTAAACTCTAAAACCCAAAGCATATTTTATGCATAAAAAAACTTTAAATGTTTACAACTCGTACCACTGAACCAATATTTTTGTTCAAACAACATTGTAAACTCATCAAAATCATATAAACAAATTCACAATAATGAGCTCATTCCGTTAATCATCTTCTTCTTCAACCTAATGTGCAAGCATTTGAAAAAAAAAAATCTAGGTTAGGATTTATATCGAGCAGGGAGATCAGAGGAATTGGACACAAGCAAACGACCGGACTTCGGTCTTTGACGCCGACAACAACTCCAATCGAAACAAGCCCGCGAGATCGAGAACGATCGAGCACACGGGTAGAAGGTTTCGGGACCAACCAATGTCTCATGAATAAAATTTTCAAAAACCTTATAAAGAACTCATGGAAGTATATGTTGATAATATATTTGTAGAAGGCTTGAGAAAATCCTAATATATCGCTAACTTGGAACCATTTTTTCTCCTCATTATACATCACAATATAGGACTCAACACATCCAAGTGCATTTTGAGGTCATATTAGAAATTTTTTCCAAGATTCATAGTCACTCATTACGAGATTGAAGCTAATCCCAAGCAGATCAAGTCACCCTTAAGAAATATTAAAGAAGTGTAGCTCTTGAATGGGGAACTGTAGTTTTATCTCAGTTCTTGGCCCTTTTTAGAGATAGATACTAAGGGTCAGCCACAACGCAAGTTCTCAATGGATAGACAAGTTCCTTTTATGGGGGAGAATTAGAACCCAAGGTTTGGAACCAAGCCTTGATCTCCCCTAATGATTTTTAAACACTTGTGAAACAACTTTTGGAGAACTAGATCCTATATAAGCAGGGGCGGATCCAGCTTCTTTTTTCAGGGTGGGCAAAAATAATTTTTTTTGTAGGGATGAGCAAAGATGCTTAGGATTTATAAAATGAGGGCAAAAAATTTTTTTGAGAGGGGGCAAAATGCCAAAAATACCCAAAATATTCCAAACAATCCCTCTAAAAAAAAAATTTTTTTTTTTTGAGGGGGGGCATTTCCCCTCAAGTCAATGGGGGTCCGCCCATGTATATAAGAAAGCCAAACCTTGATCATCTTTGATGATTTTTAAATTGTTGCTAAACACTTTTTCTCTTATCTTATCGGGGAGAATTGGAGCTTAAGAATAACTATGCCTCTCTCTTACATTCAAAGAGGGTACTTATAAATCTAAGAGGGAGATTTTTTTTTTTTTTTAAAGAAATTTTTTTAATTTATACTTCATCGTTTATATATATATATATATATATATATATATATATATATAATATATATATATATATATATATATATATATATATATATATATATATATATATATATATATATATATATATATATATATATTTTCTTAAGGGGGTTTGTTGCCCCTCATTAAGCAGTTAGGGCTGTACCCCCTAGCCCAACCTCTTTAAAATAAAAGTATTAGAAAAAAGTGAAAAAAAATAAAACAAAAAAACAAAGCAAGCTTTTTGTTTGTGCCTAAGTGCATGCTTTGACTACCAAATCACATATGGGGCTATTTTTTGTCCCAGACAAACCATTTCTGATGTTTTTAATGTCCTAGGGGCTCAATTTTGACACACTGTCGTCCATCACACCACCTCCTGACCACAATCGTTGAACCAATGCACAACCTTCAAAGTCAAATATTTGTTGACTAACAACCACAGTTGAGTCACTGCTTCCCGATCACAATTATTGGACCACCGCCGCCCAATCATCGTTGTTAATCAATCATCGTCTAAACCTAATCGTCGAACCAAATTTTGGCTATCACAATCGAATCATCGCTCAACCACGGTCGTACCACTTCCTTCATACCACCACACTATCACCCTCATCAGACTTTCATTGCTTGACTTCCAACGGTACATTGTCATCAATCAACCCCAATCGTTAGACCACTGTCATCACTAGACCATCAATGTCAATTTGCCACCCCACAATCACAATTGTCTGATTGCTCACACTTAACCAACGCCATCAAACCATTCTGCAACCGTCTGAACATCTTTCACCTCATATAGGCTCAACAATATTTTATATTAGCTATGTATACTTTTGGCAATTTTGTCACCTCTAAATTAAGCAATGTTATATAGTGAAATTATCCGACGTTATATAGTGAAATCATTTCAACTAGATAAGTTTAATAATTTTTTTAATGTAAAAACTATGATATTATTTGTACTTTTTTTATTTATATATTTATATGCTAGCCTTGTCATAAAATTTCTAGCCCTCAACACATGTAAAACCCAAGAAGAATCAATAAAATCAAAAAATTCGAGGGGATGCCAAGCGCTGAAGCCCAAGGCAATCGCTAGACCCGTGCTCAAAGGAGAGGGTCTTTGTTACAAATAATTAGGGCTATTTTTGGAATTTCTTACTCCAACCCAAAGTCCGTCAGCAGTCACCACTCCCTTTATAATTCCCGTTCAGCCCCCTCCGTTCACCAGATCTCACATCCTGTACATCCCTCTCCCTCTACCTTCTTCGCAGATAAACTAGGGTTAGGTTTAGGGTTTGGTTGCACTGACACCGCTCTATAGCGGTGTATCCTTCTCAATCGGAGCAAGAGAGGGATTTACAGATCTATTGATCTACGATTCTGAATCTGCCGGAAGAAGATCGATGGGTCGCGAGGGGTCATCGGGCTCCATCGCAAGCGAGAGCGTGGTGAAGAAGGTACTTCTCTCATACTTCTATGTCGGAATATGGATCTTCCTCAGTTTTACCGTCATCGTCTACAACAAATACATTCTCGATCCTAAGATGTATAACTGGCCCTACCCTATCTCTCTCACCATGATTCACATGGCCTTTTGCTCCTCTCTTGCTGTAATACTTGTCCGAGTTCTTCGTCTGGTTGACCTTCCATCTTCCCCTACCATGACACGGGAACTCTATGTTTCCAGCGTTGTGCCGATAGGGGCACTCTACGCTTTTTCACTCTGGTTCTCGAATTCGGCATATATATATCTATCCGTCTCCTTTATTCAGATGCTCAAAGCCCTGATGCCTGTGGCTGTGTATTCCATCTCGATTCTGTTTAACAAGGAGAATTTCCGCAGCTCGACGATGGCTAATATGCTCTCTATTTCGTTTGGTGTTGCGATCGCTGCCTATGGTGAGGCTAGATTTGATGCATGGGGGGTTTTGCTCCAGCTTGGCGCTGTTGCCTTTGAGGCGACCCGTCTTGTGCTGATTCAGATCCTCCTCACGTCCAAGGGAATTACCCTGAACCCCATCACCACTCTTTACTATGTATCTCCCTGTTGCCTTGTCTTCCTTACCCTTCCATGGGCCATCGTTGAGTTCCCCATACTCCGCAACACCTCTTCGTTCCACCTTGACTTTCTTGTCTTTGGAACCAACTCCTTATGTGCTTTTGCGCTCAATCTCGCCGTCTTCCTGCTAGTTGGGAAGACTTCTGCTCTGACAATGAACGTTGCCGGTGTTGTCAAGGACTGGCTTCTCATCGCCTTCTCATGGTCTGTGATCCGTGACACCGTCACATTTATTAACCTCATCGGCTATGGCATCGCTTTCCTCGGAGTGGCTTACTATAACCACATCAAGCTGCAGGGGCTTAAGGCCAAGGAAGCTCAGAAGAAAACAGCACCCAATGATGAGGAGGCACGAAATCTTATTGAAGAGAAGGAAAGTGAGGACTCGGGGCGCAAGAATGAGTCCCAGGTTTGATCTCCATGATCAAGTTTGTAATTTTGACGAGCTGTGTTGTTAACGATCCATCCATTGGTTCGGTTTGTGCCCCCTTCAATCGATCTATATCTTTATTTATGCCAACTTAGATGATTACTTACTAGAAAAAAACAGGAAAAGGGAGTGAAGAGGGGAGGATCTATGTTAGGATTTTTTTTTTTTTTTTTTTTCAGAGGCCAATTTGTTTCTTTTTCTATGCGATATAGGGACTTCGATTATTATTATTAATCTCTGCCCATTACTTATTATTCCATATGTATGTAGTTTTCAACTTGAGCGAAATCATAAATCTTTTCTTCTTGTTTAAACGACTTGCTATATCTATGGCTACTGGACTTTAGGGCAGGCAAAATTAATGTGAAACTAGAAATTTTGTATCCAACTTGCTCTGTCAGATCAGAAATAAATTTGATGAAATAAAGGGCTTTTTGGATTAGTGAAAAGTTGCAGTTTGTTGAAGAAGAAAATTAGCGTTGAACTTGAAGTTTTGATTTTGATCACATAAGATCTGAAGAAAGTTTAGGGATAAAACAAAATTCAGAGTCTTCTGATTACTCATAGAATTTCGATTCATTCGAAGCAAAAATCTTCATTTGTTCTGATGCTAATGGATTTTATCTCTTTGAGATATTTAGCTAATTAATGCTCATTTATTTACGATCTAATTTTGTTTCTCACTGTAACTTCTGCTGTCCTATATGTCAAATAGCATCTATCAAAAAATCTATCTTCATGAGCGAAGTTCAGATATCAAAAGATTTTTTTTATTTGATAAACTACTTTTTGTAATTTTTTTTTTTTTTGGCTTGGCTTGGCTTTATTTGGGTGTTATTTATCTGAACATACAAATTTAAGGAAAAGGATTGATTTTATTTATATTATATAAAAATATCAATTTTGTCATTTGAAATAGAATAAATTTGTCGAATTAATTATTTTATATTTAATTTTATTTGTTTTGATATATCATCAAAAATTTATCTTGATTAAGCACGGATCTTGAGGCTAAATCAAGTTGGAAACTTCCAAAAGTTAAATTTGGGACCATATGAACTCCAATTTCAGTAAACTTATACTCGAACTAAATGTCTCGAAAAGGCAAACCCAATGGCACCATATACGACTCAATCTGAGCCCAAATGGGACCAAATCGAAGACTCGAAGCGCATTTGGTAGGTTCAAACTATAAATTGGATGACCAAATAATTTTCAGACGTTACATTCTTATGGTTGAATCGAGCGGCTCAATGAGATAAAACCAATGAGCTCATGATCGTTGAATTTTGACATCATTAAGGCACTCAAATATTTGATATATGCTTCATGATCAAAAGAGTTGATTTCGGTCGTCCATTCAAAACACTTTCAACATGCCTTTGATCTCCTCTATATTTATTGGTCATGACTCTCATAAAATTATAAATAGACCCCTCATTTCTCATGGAAAGAGATGGGAAGAATAAAGGAACCAAGGAGGAAGTGAGGAGGAAGCAGGGGAAGCAAGGAAGAGAAGAAAGAAAGAGAGTTCTATTGCCATCAGGCGCCTCTTCGGCCACCAACCATCGATGAACTTTTGCTCGGCCACCAACTAACGTCGAAACTCTGCCCGGTCACCCACTGATGTTGGACGTCTGCTCAGTCACTGACTAACTCCGGACATCCACATAGCTACTAACTGATGTCAGACTTTCACCTGGATATCGACTAACGCCGAACTTCCACACAACCACCGTTTGACGCCGAACTTTTGCCCAGCCACCGATTGACACTGGACTTCCGCCCCGCCTCTAATTAACGTCGGACTTCCGTCTTCAACCCCCCCCGGTAGGACAACTATTGCTCACTTATTACGATCCTTCCGATCTATGTTGCCAAACAACAATTTTTGTGACCACTGTTACCCGCCGACTATGGTCCTCCGGGCCTACGTTGCCAAACAACGATATTTTTAACCATTGTCACGCGCCAACTAAGTCCCTTCTGACCTCAATTGCCAAATAACAATCTTTTTGGCCACTATCCTCAGTCGACTACGGTCCATCCGACCTAAGTTGTCAGACAACGGTTTTTATGACCCCTATAACCTACCGATTACAGTCCTTCTAACCTTCGTCGATTGACAATGGTCTTTCTGACCATTGTCGTCTGCCGACTATGGTCCTTCCTACCTCTATCACCAGACAACGATCTTTCTGACCAATGCCCCCCTCCAACTACGGTCCATCCGACCTCCGTTGTCAAACAATGGTCTTTCCTGCCGACTATGGTCCTTCCAACCTTCTTCGCCAAATAATGTTATTTCGGACCACTTTCTTTCACTGACTACGGTCCTTCAGACCTCCATCGCTAAACAACGGTCTTTCTGATCACTTTCTTTCACTGACTATGGTATTTCCGACATCCATCACTAGACAACAATCTTTCTAACCACTATCACTTGTTGATTATAGTTCTTCTAACTTCTATCACCAGACTATGGTCCTTTCGTTCTTCGCCGTCATACTACAGTCTTTCTTACCACTATTGTCCGCCAACTACGGTCTTTTCGACCTCCATCATCATCAACGTTCTTTTTAACCACTGTTGCCCACGACTACTATCATTTCAACCTCTGTCACCAAACAACGGTCTTTCTGACCACTGTTGTCCGCCAACTACAGTCTTTCCGATCCCCGTCGTCAGACTATGGTCCTTCTGATCTTCTTCGCCATACAATGGTATTTCTGATCTCTCTCACCCGCGGACTATGATCCTTTTAGCCACTGTCACCCTACTATAGTCTTTCCGACCTCTATCGCCTGCCGATTATGACCCTGCCGACCAAACAAGCATGTCAATAATGATTATTTTAATTCTCACCATTTAATGCACTCTATATGATGTATATTTGTTACATCATGCCAAAGCCTTCCCCCCAAGGAAGGACTTCATTTTTAATTGACGGCAAACACTAGTGGATTCATTTAAACCGGATCAAGCCTAACAATTTTTCCCCTTTTTGAGAGGGTTTTCACATAAAAATTATGATCTCTCTTATGAACATTATACCTATTTTTTATCTTATTGTGTTCTGGATCTTTCTATAAAGCTAAGATCATAAATTTTATATTTCTCTCCCGCCACGAATACTCCAGGACGCAACATGCTTAATCTAATTTGAAGCAATTATTAAAATAAAATGAAATGAAATTTGGATTTTATGGAGATGATGATTATCTATCCTGATAGTGGTGGTTGTTGCCCCCCATTGTCAAAACGGGGGCGATTATTTGGCGGCTTCTTTCTAGCTGTTTCGTCCATCCACTTGTATTTATTTGATCCACATTGTGTCAACTCTACGCCTTCATAGGTTTAACATTGCATGTATGAAAATGATTTCGTGCCATCTTTGATTCTCAAGTTATAGCAAAGTTCTTCAAATTGAACCGGAAAAAAAAAAAGAAGTTTCAAAAGTTTAATCGGAATTTGACCGGATTCAATTGGATTATATATATAAGAATTCTATCTCTCGGCGACTTCTTGATGTACTTTTAACCTTGATGTTGGTTTAAAACCAGCAAGTTATTGAGTTTGGTTTATGCAATATGACAATTGCACATGGAGCCTTAGCCCTACAATTAATACTAGCCATCTCGGCCTCTACTATGATGGCCTGCATTCGAAGGTGCATCTAATCATTATAATAGTTAGTTAAGAGTCTGTCTGGGATGGTTGTAATCTTTTTATGAAGATGGATTAAAAGCTGGTGTAGGAAAAGTAAATTTTTTTAAGTACAAAAAATTTGATAAAGTAACGAAAAAGCTGTAGCCAAACAAAATTTTAGTTGCGGTTTGAAAAAGTAAAGCAGGAAGAAAGTTGTCTCAAACAAAATCTTAGTTGTGACTAACACAACAGCACTAACAACCTATTTTTGAATGATTTATGTTTCATTTGGGACAGGTTTCTTATTCTCTCTTAAAGTAGTTTTTTTAATCGGTTTCTTATTGCCTCTTAAAGCAGATTTTTAGTACTAAAAATTGATTTAAGAAGAAGTAAAAAAATCGTCTCAAACGAACATTGGATAACTGCAACATTGCGAAATATTAAGGTTTTGTTTGGGATGGATGGCTTTCTCTTGTATTTTAAAATAGCTTTCAGTACAAAAAATTTTTGAATTTGAAATTGTTGTATTAAAAAATCGTTTTAAAAAGCTGTCCCAAATGAAGCCTATGTTTGCCTAATACTAGTGAGTTATTGAATCTGATTCATAGTATATAATAATTTGATTAAACTGACACATGTGAATATGATATACACAGCAACTTAAAAATCTATTTCTTATATCCAGATTGCATCACCCAAAATATACAACAAAATTGTAGTCAGGAGCTTACTTTGTTTTATTGAAGAGCCTTCTTTCCATATAAATTTAATTAACAAATCATCATTAGACCAGGCTTTTTTAGCAGGGGAAAATTGTCACATTCGATGCTGATTAGTACCATTTGGCATTCACAGAGATGACAGGCCGACTATGGCCTCGCAGAGCACCAATCCATTTGCAAATAATATTCTCCTGGTCTTACCTACCATCTTGATAATTCTAAAAATCAATTGTAGAGTTTTAACTTGAAATTAGCCTCACAATAGCTCCCTTTTTAACAAAATTTTGAGCAAATTCAATCATAAACTTGCATAGAGAATCATATATACAAAATTTGAATCCACTGTTTTCACGATTAGAGCCTAAACGCTCAACAATTATACTAAGGCTTTGTTTTGATCAGCTTTCTTATTATTTTATTAAGTAGTTTTTTAATAATAAAAAATTTTGAACTTGAAATTTTTGTGATAGAAAACAACTTTAGAAAGTTGTTCCAAACAAAGTATGAGGTTTCTTCGGGAATAACTTTTGATCAATATTTTATCATTTTTAAAAAAATTGTTTTAAAAAATAGTAAAAAAGTTATGCCAAACGGAGCCTAAGGTTTTTAGCAAGCCTGGTGTTTATCCAGCATTGCACGCTATATATCTAGATAAAATTAACTCTACCTTCCTCATCAATAAAATCCCCTAAAAATTATAACAAAAAATATTAAAAAATTTATATATAATAATAATAAAATAATATAGAAGATGAAGTATTTAATAATGTTGAATTTAGGAATATAAATAGTAATTCTATTTCATCATGTCTTTATTCAGAATATTACTTAATATATTTTCAGATCAATTAAATTTCTTTAGAATTTTAGAATAATTTATATCAATGAATACTATTTGTATTTTTATTATAATGTTTTAAATTGCATGAATATCAAAATTAAATTTATAAAAAATATGAACTTGGATTTCTAAAGAACATTAAGAATATATGTATTTTTACATTAATATATAATTTGATTTTTTTTATATGCTTCATTTTCTTAATAAAAATAGTTATAACTTTAGTGTGCAGTAATATTAGCAAGTTTAGGAACTCAAAACAATACAACATGAGAGGAACTAAATTAACTCCCAATTTAATCCCAAAGGAATCATTACAGATCAATTTTATATATTCGAGGTACTAAGACTTCGTTTAGGGCAACTTTCTTATTGTTTCTTCAAACAATTTTCTAATTCAAAAATTAAATAATTTTTATTAAAAAGTTGCTTCATGAAACAGTAATAAAATCATCCTAAACGAAGCCTAAATTGAAACAACTTAAATACCATGGGGCTCAATTAATCATATATGAAGATTATTTCGAATATATTTATAATATTATCCAATAATTTTTAAATATATTTATATCATGATATATTTTTTGAAAAAAAAATTTAACTAATTAAAGGCAAACTCATACAAAACATATATTCCAGTTTTGAACCCAAAACCTTTTAGTTGATAACAAAAATTCTCAACAAACAAATCAAGATGAGCTGTGCTATTATCAGGATATATTAACATTTTCTTCTTCTTCCCTCTCACCTTTGTTTATTATCAAATGCTCCATGTGAAATCAATTTTTGCTCTTCTTACTTAGTAGCTTGTAATCAGTAAGCATTTCTTTTAACTTTTTTCTGAAAAGAAAACCATCAAATATATGGAATCAATACTTGTAATTCTTTAACCTTCAACTAAAAATAAAAAAAATATTACACACAAATACAAAATTTACAAAGACCTGTGTGAATGGTGTGATGGAATGGAGGCATTATCTCCCATTGGACAAAAATTTTGCAGAGGTTGAAGTGAGGGAAGACATCATCTGACCCCATAAGGAAACCTTCGATCCAAAATATTGAACTTGAACCGATTTCCGAGTTCCTTCTTCTCTGATGTATTCCACTTCTCTGGAGAATATCTTCTCGGTAAGTTCAGGCTGTTCAAGGAGAGGCAATGAGAGAGATCCTTCAGACTCCAGGCTCTTTATCCACCCACGCAGCAGATAGTTCACGACCTGATGAGAAGAATTGAACAACTTGTCAAATTTTATCACTGTAACTTCCTTAAAACGTATTTTGAGGTGAAAGAGGACATTAAGGTAGGGGTTGTCAATTTCGGGTCCCGGGTATGGTTCGGGTCAAACCCAGAATTGACCCGGCGCAATTCGGGTCAACCCGAATCCGACCGTTTTTTTTTTTCAAACTGATCGGTTTTTCGGACCCAACACGATCCACTTCGGGTCCAGGTCAACCCGACATGACCTGAATGACGCACAATCAACCAAAAATTACTAATTTTCGGGTCAAAAAAGGTCAATCTCGGATTTTCAGTTCAAACTCGGGTCAAAACAGGTAACTCTTGTGTTTTCGTGTCGAAAATCGGTTCAACTTTGGATTACTAGGTCAACCCAACTCAATTTTTAAAACAGGTCGATCTGTTGAACCCGACCCGTTTTAGGTCTGGGTTGACCCTAACCCGTAATTTTCGGATAATGTCAAATATTTAATATTACTTCGTTTGGGACGGTTTTTTTACTAAAAATAAATTTTTAGCACAAATAAATTAATTTTTATTTTAAAAAGTTGTTTTAAGCAGCAATAAAAAAAGTTGTCCAATGCTTAAGATCAAAAGACATCATGATAAAAACTGATTGCCAACTTTTAGCTTCAACGAAGGCATAAATCCAAGGAACTGGTCAAAACTGCGAGACTATGGCAAAAAAATAAAGAAGACTTGAATACCTCAGGAACCTCATCATGAGGACAGTGACCTGCAGGACTAATCTGATAGTATGGTGCTTGTGGTATCTGACGCTTAACTTTAAGGCCCCAAATTGGCCTAACCCAGGGATCATCTTTGCCATACATAAGGCAGATTGGTACATTTTGCAGATCACATCTGAACAATCATTGAAATGAGAAGCCTCCAGTTAAAATGTAAATTGCAATGTTTCATGTTTTAAATAAGTAAACATTAACGGCTACTTCCTTCAAAGAAGAACTCAACAGTAAAAGTGAACCCAAAAAAAATAAAAAATTAATAGTTAGTAATAGAGGAAAGACAGCTTTATTGGAAAGGAGAGGCAACCAGTTAAAACATAAATTGCAATAATTTCATAGATCAAATCAGTAACATTATAAGGCTAATTCCTTTAAAAAAGTACCCAGTGAAAAAAAATCAACAATGTAATGGAGGAAAGATAGCCGAGTATTTTCCATACCTAGTCAATGCCTCCTGGAAAGATAGTTGACCCCTGGGAGCAAACATAATGGAAGCAAAAGAAGCCGCAGCTGCTGGATGTTGTACTATTTCAAGAATACGAGAAAAGACTTTGTCAACCTTAGTTGAATGGTCAGCATAGACTTGCTTCAATATTTCCTTTATATTACTGGGTTCACTAATCTTTTGCCATCTGGAGCAAACAAAATTGCAAATCAAATCAAGTCCAAAACTGTGAATAGAAGCCAAGTTAAAAAAATTAGAAAATTGACTATTGCAGCACTAAGAATATTTGTTGAGCAAAACTAAGGCTTCGTTTGGGATGACTTTTTTGATTCTTCATAAAATAATTTTTTAGTACAAAAATTAAAATTTTTGGACAAAAAAAACTGCTTTAAAAAACAGTAAGAAAGTCATCCCAAACGAAGCCTAAGTAGTACGTCCATTGAAAAGTAAAAGCCTAAGGTGGAGTGGTCCAAAACCTCCAAAGAGAAGGCAAGGATATGAATCCATCAAAAAGAAAACCATAGTAATTGAATAAATTCGAGGTAAAACTGGAGTTATATGGAAAGCAAAAATATTTCATTCTTTTGCGTTTAAAAATTTAAAAGGCTGTTAAGGCTTATTTGGTTGCTTGTAAATGAAAAACATGTTACAATGATGATTTTATTGATCTCATTTTGATTTTGAAAATGAATTCTCACTTTTAAAGGATTTCAAGGGGCTCATAAAGTTTAAAATCCTTATTAAGTTATGACTATATCAACCAAGATGATGAAATCTAGCAAATTCATTATTTTTTAAGGCCTGTTTTCCAACTTCGAGCAAACAAAACTGCCCATAGATGCAATAAATACACAAATAGAATCAACACATTTTCTGGTTCCTATCACATATTTGCAGAGCCCATTTGGTACATGCATAGCAGAACCATATATGAAATAGAGACAGCACTGTCCAAATTGAAATCAACTTCCTAATCTAAACATATATGATATTGAAAAATCACTCTATATCCCTACTTCCAAAGGTTTTTCAAGTCTAATGTTCACATTATCATTTCAACTGCTACTATGCAAGGCTCAGATTCATGAAAAGATGTCAGCTAATAAAAGAAACAACGCTAAGTTCATAAGTAAACAATAAGCAGCAGAATAGGTTACTAAAAGTTAATTGAGGCACAAAACCAAATACCTACACGAGCTCAGTTAGCTTTCTCACGCTCGAAGGTAAAGGGAAAGTCCCAGCCCATGGGAAGATTCTGGACCATCTAGGTGACCTAATGGGGTTGGGTAGAAATCCCCAAAATGGGGTCGCATTAAGTAATGTAACCCCCTTAGCTAGCTGTGGATTGCAAGCTGCAAAGTACATAGCAACAAAACCACCAAGGGAATTGCCCACCACATAAACTGGTTCACCAATGACCTACAACATAAAATAAACAAAATAAGCTTTTATTAATCAAGCTAATCGAAGGCAATCCAAAAAAACGTTTATATTAACATGCTTCTACAATGCATGAATCATCACAAGCAACAGATAATTTCTGTAATTATTGGGGTCCTGCTACGATTTGCATGCAAATGAAGTGGTAGGTGGCACAAACGAAAAAATGTGCATTTTTCTTAGAGCAGAAATTGCTAGAAATTAAAGAGAAGTAAGTGATTAAAGTAGTCCTAAGGGTAAAATTCAACCCAGGGCAACTCAGGGTTAGGCTTCATAATGCCTCTAATATGAATTGGCATATGCTTTCATGAAAAAGAAATAGAGAATTCACAGGTCACTAGTTACCAACTATATCAAATTTATTTAAAGAAAGCATAGAAGAGTAGAGTTGAAGCCCAATTAGTAATGTAATGATAGTAAATTTCCAAGAATCTCGATAAAAATTTAAAAACAAATGAAATCAACAAACCAAATGAACAACAAAATGACTTATTTTTTAACCAAAATTAAAAATTATATAAGAAAAGAGAAACAAATGAAATTACAAAATTAAATAAAAATTAGACCTCATGTCAGTACAAGTAGATGACTTACCCTATAATAAAGTAGTCAGGCTTATACCAATTTCAAGAAGAATCATACATTCAACTAGCACTCGCAATAATGAATTAGAAGATAGAAATTTGACTCAAGCCAAAATTATTTATATCATATGCCTCAAACCTACTTTCAAATAAAGTTCGCATGTGATCAGCCTCAATTGAAGTTTAAACTGGTTTTTGATGTATTTATAAACTTTCAAATTAACCCAACTATAGCCGTACGCTAAACCTCATTTCAAAAAAATAAAACCCTCAAATAGGCATAGGTACCATTATCACTGTCATGCCCTCTAATACAGATCTGACAAAATAAAAAGAACAAATATAAAAAAATAAATAAATTCAAAAAATTTAAAGCTTAATGTGTGCTTCTGATGAGTATAAAGTTCAATATTTTCATCAAAGGGATTGTTGTCTGTTTCCAAAGAGTTAAGAAGTTCTGCTAACAATCCAAGTCATCCTTCGAAGCATGACTGAAGCCTTGAAGTCAAATGTCTCTTTTTTTTTTCTTTTTAAGTTTGAAATGCAACTCGCAAAAGAAGGATTGATATAAAGAAAAGATATTAGTTTAACTGATAAACTTTAATACTTTCTTTTCAGGTTGAAGTATTACAAATTTTCTATCTTTAACATAAATGAAAAATTAATTTTAAATTTTAATTTATTTGTGGTAATGAGATCAAGTTAAATCTTAATTATCGTAGTAACTTATTTTGGTTATTTGACCTTGTTTACGTGAAACTTGACCTTCAGAAGGAAGTTCACTATCATGAAGTTAGACATTCTCTTTGAAGTTGTTCCTTTTATGTTAAATCGAACCTTCAGATGTGAAGTCATCTCTTTACCATTGCGACAGTAGATTTGACCAAGTAAATGGAGGTTCTCGATGCTCATCACTTAGCATACTGAGAAAATACATAATAATAACAAAAAATTTTCAGAGATTCAACTAAAATGATTAAGATTCAGTGAACCAACTGTTTTTATGTGATATAGCAATTTAGGGTTATTCCCTTGTCTATTAATAAGGCATTTCTTTCATATTTAGGTTTTTCACTCATTATAAATCTTCCTGCTTCCCTTGCATCTTCTTATCCATTACTATTCAAAGATAGTAGCTTCAATCATTAAATATCTAAGGAATTTTGTGAAGACACGGTGGCACCTAAAGTCTTCAATAAAGGAAAGGAGTATATGTCTTCTTTTAGTGGAGCTAAAGCATGGAGAAGGGCTCTCATTGAGGCCTATCATGAGCGAGTTCCATAATAACTATTAAGACAATGAACAGTGCTTCTAAATTTCTAGAGATATTTCTGCTCAGATGATGCCAAATTCATTTATGAGAATCGTCTTCCTCCACAAGCAGAGGGAAAAGTAGAACAAGAGCATCTTTAGGGCCCTATTGAGGTGAAGGGCTTCAATGAGGGTTCAATTCATTTATCATCAAAGAGTATCAAAATAGAAGGGCTCAAGCAAAAATGAAAAATCAGAAAATTGATAACTCTTTCATGAAGTCCAACAAGACCTAATAAGAGACTAGAACAAGATTTTGGAGGGCATGCAATAGTTCATAAGCTTTAAAGATTGTCCTTAAGAGCAAGATGTACTCGTCAAATGACACAACTAAGGCGAATTCACCCTCCCACCCCAGTTGAAGACAAAAACTTAAACTTTGAATTTAAATTCAAATTTTGTATGTAGGAGTGAGCAAGTAGCTACTACTTGCAGGTTTTGATATTCCTGGTTATAGACCAACTAATGTTGATATAGTATTAGAGTCAAATCTTGATTTGAGCACCTTCCTCAATCATGTGGATGAAAAAGAAAATCTTATTTTTGAAGGATCCTATGAAGAGGCAAAGACTTGAGCGACACAAAGCCTAATTAGGCTGGTGCCCGATAAGACCATAGTTGATCCATTCAACATCACATAAACATCGTCAAATTGGAAAATTCAAATGCAATAACACATGTTAAATATACAAATACACTTATAGAAGATTACAGGGGAACAGGAAAACAGTGGGGGAGAGATGGAGAAAGATATGCAATAAATAAGGACAAGGAAAAGAGTAACAAGGTAACAGCTTAGCAGAAAAGCAAGCAGATGGGTGGCTGGAGGTAAACATTATCTTAAAATCAACAAACCTATCTAAAAGTTCTTTAAAAAATTATAAATTTACATGAATCTCACTTTTTTTGCATTCAAGAAAATGGAATAAGTGGATAATATACTGCATCTTAGTCAGGCGTGTTAAAGAGCAGAAAATGAATGATTTTGGGTTTGCTTTTGCTTGGTTCTAGCACAAGATTATTAAAAAGCTGGAAAATATTTTTCCTTTTATTATTGTTTATAATCAAGCCCGTCATGAACAACAAGCGGAGTTTGACCATCAAATGCATCAACAATTTTTGAATTGATGGCTTAGATTTTATAAAAAAAGTTGTGAGGTTTAATGGCTCAAGGCTTTAAAAGCGTCTTAGAACTTAAAAAATGTGTTGTAAATTACATTTAGAACACATTCAATAATTTTGACTACCAAAATACATGAGTTAAAAATGAAATTTACACAAGCGCATGTGCATATATATATATATATATATATAATATATATATATATATATATATATATATATATATATATATATATATATATATATATATATATATATATATAAGCATAACCGTGTTGGTTCTTAATTGTGTTTGGCTCACCGCCCGGTTACTTAACAAATGAGCTTGACAGGGGTAGTTCGTAAACATTGAGCTTTTTAACACCCCAAGTCTTAGCATCAAATCATATTGGTCTTTTAACAAGTATATCTCAAGCATATAATATTTCAATTCATTCCAACTGCTTTCAATAAATGGTCAACCGAGTCACTGCTTGATAATTGGGACACTTCGCAAAGCTTAGAAGGCAAGTACTATATCTAATTCTACGTATAAGTGGATCGGTTTAGTGAACAAGAAATTAGATAGGTCAACAATAAGGTGATCCATGGAAGCTAGTAGAGCTCAATAATAAGGGTATCAATGATGGTAACAGGACCAGTAAGATGATTAATACCCAAGTAAAGCACTGGCTAGAAATTCAAATGTTGCACGATAAAATTGCATAATATTGCACAGTAGTTGTCAATCCGTTTCCATCACACTATGGAATAATTCACAAGTAGACAAACATAAAATGCACACCAGAAAAAAAAAAAGGAAAGAAAGGAGCGGGATAACATGAATATTATCCAAAACTATAAATATGTTTTGGAAGGACAATACTAGTTTACCTTCTTCAAGAACTCTTTCCAGAGGATTCCAGAACTAGCTTATTTTTAAGAACTATCAAAACATATAAACAAAAACAAGATATCCAAGAGGAAAATCCCAAATAATCTAATTTGGCACCCAAAATACATACCTGTTCTACAAAATGCTGAACTTGGTCTCTCCACAGATCTATAGAATATACCAACTCAGTAGCCCAAGGTTCTGATTCATTTCCAAATCCCCATTTTGCATGTGGCTCCTCAGAATTGGTGTCATGAGAACAAGGAGCAGGGTCTTCAGAAGGCAATGACATGCCTTGTCCTAAGAAATCCAATGCCCATACTCTATAATCACGACCTAGGTCTTTCAATTGCTTTTCATAATGGAAAGCCCCTACTCCAAAACCAGGGAGAAATAACACTCCTGGAGCACCAATATTTTCAGTTCCAGATTTCTCATAGTGCACTGACAATTTTGGCTTCCATTCCCAATAACAACTACTGATTTGAGAACCATGATTGCCATTTGAATCATTGGGCAAGCTTGGAATTACAATTTTTTCGGTTTGATCAACTTTCGGGACATTTTTTAATCTCACATTTCCATCAACTACATGGTAGTTGCAAGTTCCATCCCTGGCCGTGGCAATATCTTGACTATGAAGCCCCTCAAGATAACTTAGCAGCCTGATCCCCTCTTTCTCATCTAAATTATTGATCTCATAAGATTCTTGATCTGATCTCCTCAGACTAAAAGAGCATTTCAAAACAGAGGATGAAAATTTTCTTTGCCCACTAGGGAAGAATTTGGATTGCTTTGAACTGAGCCTATTCTCTATAAATTTCACATCAGAACTATTAAACTTATATGGCAAAGGATGACTGAGAGGAAGCAATTCCATGTCTTGCAAAATATCAGTCCTGGAATGAATAAACATCAGCAAACAAGAAAGAAAGACAGTGATTCAGAACAGGTAAGACTAAGTAATATCTGAAGAAAAAAAAAACGAGGGCGGTGAAGGGTCATTGGTCTTATCTTAATAAGAATTCCCAGCATAAAATCATTTAAAAAAAAAAAAAAGCTTTCACAACAAGGTAACATAAATAGAAATTTTCAATGTAGACTGCATTAGATGAACTATAGGCATGCACTCATGACACCAATTTCAATTAATTTATAATCATAACACATGCATTTCATGGCCCAAAAAAACAAAGAGGAGATAGGATGAAAAAACTAAAATGATCATAGCATATGCATGTTCATGGCCTTTAAATGTAAAAATAAAGAGATACTGTTGAGGCACACAGTAGACAAACAATAAATCTAAGATGTCTACTAGACTCGTAAGTGAAGAATTATTTATTTGAATTTTTCCCACGAGCCTGTATAAAGTTATGATTTTTATAACAACATTTATATGTTTTAAAGTAAAAGTTTACTTAGGTTTTCTACTATTGCCTGAAAATTTACACAATAACCTACTTCTTGAATAGAATGAAAACAATTTGAAGAGCTTGACCTAAAAATTCATAGTCTTCGTTATATTAGGAAAAGAAGACTTCACTTAACTAATCAAGAACTCCAGAAAGATGAAAACTCCAGAAAGATGAAGAATAATGGTATTGAAACTAATTATTTCCCATAATCAAACAGCAGGAAATAGGTTATTTCCCAGAAAAATTAAGGAAATCTATAAACTGAAAGAACTAGGAACGCCTAGATTAATAATTTCATTTCATGTTTTCCTCTTCCTCAATCTGGACAGAAAAAGAAACCAACTAGTTTGATCTTCATTTAGGATCAAATCTGTCATAAAAACATCAAAACAAAACAAATATACATGTTCCATCATTTTCTCCCAGAAACAAAAAAGAAATTCGAACAATTTCCACATACACATATCCTTTCTAGGAATTTCTAAGATCCTACTCCACATTCAGCTGAAAAAAAATAAAAAATAAAAAACAAACTTGAACTTTTCTACTTCAAACTGAAAACAAGCATCAAGTAAGATCAGTTTCCTGGGAAAAATAAATACCTAAATTTACTTTCAGAATACTATCAACTTGTTATGCAAATTCAATAAAAAAATGTAAACTTTTTTTGATAGAATAGATAAACAACTGATCAAAATACAAAAAAGTTCAATTGTACTTCCTTTTACCTAAGAATCGGAACCCGAAATATAACTAAATCGCCCTTTCGTCTCTCTTCCTTCCCTTTGGAAGCAATAAAGAGGCATTATAAAGGGTTAGGCGGAGAGATATTACAGGCAAAGTGGTCCCATCTCAAGCTCGAACTTTTGAGGTTATTGGTTGGCTGAAATGACTGTTGTCTGTTTTGTAGATGTTCCGGATGATAAGTCTTGACTTGCACGGCTCTTTCTGCAGGGAAAGAATCGCTGCGGTCGGCCATGTGTGCACGGGTCTTCCAGGTGGCGCGGGAGTCCTGTATGAAATCCCATGCAGTGCACGTTGAAAAAGAGAAAGATGATTTACAGCCCTTGGATCCGGACTAATGCGTCAGATTTGTGTAATGGGGTGTGTTAATTCAATATTGCCTTCGCCATTCATATATTATTTTTAATATTAACATCAAAATATTTTTCTTTTCAAAAAAAAAAACATCTAAATATTTATATTTATTTATTCATATTCCTTAACTAAACATGAAAACCTTGTAAGCGTACATATGGAGATCTAGTTATATATAGGCTCTTCCAATGAATTAATTATTATATGTGGATGTTGCACGACGTCCAGAAATCAATTAAAATATGTCTGTCATCCCTACGCTTGGTATTGCGGCTCAGTATTACATCTTCTACACCTTTATAATACTAATAATTATATAATTAGCCCTAGCTTGAGAGGATCAGAATCCAGGTCATGCATATGTTAAATTCCACTTAAAATTAAAAAATATATATTTTTTAATTGTAATTAAAAGATGTATCACTTGTGACAGATTCATTTTACAGAGTTATATATATATTTTTTAACAAGGCAAGCACTCTAATCCAATACATCAGAGTCCCTTTAAATCCATAGTTACATGAGGTTGACTTGAAACCCAATAGGCTTTCCTAGGTGGGTCTCTTGCTGCTCCTCACTTTTCCAAACCAATCGGTTTCTATTTATCAGATTCTGAAAAGGAGAATCAAAGCTTTTTTAGCCTTAAAGGAAGAAGAAAAGGAGCCATAAAGAAAGAAAAATGCTCAGCTTCATCTTTATGGTGATTTCTGATCTTCATCGACAGAACTTTTGACGCCAATTCCTTCTTTTGATGCTCGCTTTCCACTCTTAAGAGCGATAACCATCAGAGATCGCACCGTTTGGTTAAATCGTTCTCCTTTGCTCAACTATAGTCTATAAGTAAAGAGTGACTAGGGTTCTTATCCTGCTTGCACCGCTTGGATTTCTACACAACTCTTCAGTTTAGTTGCAGATCCTACGCCAAGTTTCTTTTTTGAACCTTGATTTTCACTCAGGCGAAGTAATTTCCTACTTTGTCTTGCTCTAATTTCCCATACTAGCCTAATCTTTTATGCAGCTCTCTTGAACTCCCAAATTTTATACTTCCTGACGCTTTACCTCTTAGCTTCACCCTCTTAATCTGATGGACTAATTGTTTTTTAGAAGTGCAACAAATTGCTTGGTTCCTTTTGATTTCAATAGTAAACTTCTACATAAAGTTCAAGCTATTCTTCTATGATATGTTGAGCTTGTTGAAATAGAAAATTGTATTCTGTTCAATCTTATTAAAATAGTATTAATTCTACCAGAATAATCAACAATTGATTATTTTTTTATTGTTGCTGTCATTTATTTTCTATATTAAATAGCCTGCACTCAAACCTGTAGATTTGGTCAAGGCTCTTTTTTTTATACATCAAGGTCTGGCGGGAAGGATCAGTTGCATTCTGATTCACATTGAATTGGAATGGAATGACCAGCTTAAACAGGTGAGATGGATGATGGAGAAATAGACCATTCAAGCTACCCTTTGTTAGCCAATCCTCATAGATCAAGCTGTGGAAACTATGAGGAGTTGAAGAACAACAAGAAATGTACTCATACCCACACTTGCAATCCCCCAGGACCAGCCATTCCAACACACTCCCACACTTGCTACCACACTCATACGCAAGTGTTCTCTCCTGATGAAGATGATCTAGGTGGAGAAAATGAGTTGAAGAAGCCAACAAAGAAACTTTCAGGGAATAGAGAAGCTGTTAAGAAATACAGAGAGAAGAAGAAGGCGCATGAAGCTTACTTGGAGGAGGAAGTCAAGAAATTGCGCTATGTGAACCAGCAGCTCTTGAGGAGATTGGAGGGCCAGGCCGCGCTCGAAGCTGAGATTCTTAGGCTGAAGAGCCTTTTGGTGGATCTACGAGCTAAGATTGATGCTGAGCTTGGTGTTTACCCTTTCAAGAACTTGTGCAGTAGTAATATCTTGCAGTGTGGTGAGTCGGAGTGTTTCATGGGGGTTGTAGAAGGGGTTGGTAGGGAAGGAAGCTGTTTTCCTGCTGTTGAGGATTGCCAGATCAACCAAATTGCTGATTAGTCTCTAAATTTGGAGAGTGTCAATGGCGTGAAGGTTGGAGGGAACATGCTATCATCTGCCTCTCAAGCCAATTTACTTGCATGAGGTTAGGAAAATTTGAAGACTTGGGCTTCATTTGGGACGGCTTTCTTATTGCTTCTTAAAACAGCTTTTAAGAAGCAATAAGAAAGCCGTCCCAAACGAAACCTTGGAAGCTATTTTATTGTCTGAGTTGTTTTCTCATAGCTGTATAAAGTATGTTGAGAAATATTAGGCTTTGTATAGAAATGACAGATGGCTCATAAGAAGCATCATTTATATATATAATACAAATATTGAGGTTTTGTTTTTGTATTGCAAGTTATGTAAATATTGAGGCTTGTTCATACTGCTATTGGTTTTGAAGATTTGTGCCTAATCTTTTTGGCGGACAATAAGAATAGTGAATTGCTGTTTTGGCTGACAATAAAAGAACTATTTATGATACTGATATCTAGTTTTAGGGCTTGGTAAATATAATTAAGCTTGTTCCAGCATGATAGATATTATTATCTCCTAGAAACAGTTTGAGCGAGTTACAGGTTCAATTTTCATTATGACATGACAGTTCTATTGTTTATTAAAATAGAGATAATGTTGGTTTTATTTGTTTTAAAAATAGTTTGAAAATGTAAAACAAATAAAATTATGGAGCTTTAGCAAACTTGGAACTGGTAAAAAAACTAACCATGCTGGAATATTGATCGTGTATTAAAAGATGCAACTGTGCAATAAAACTTTGCGCTAATTCTTTCATTCTATGATATTTTCAAGTATGTTTATATGTTGTTTTTCCATCTGTTTCTATGCGGCAGTTCAAGAATCATTGTGGCATCAGCAAGTCCTGTGATGTTTGAGCGCACAAGAAAAGATTTTCTCTAGCTAAGAGCAGAAATTCAATCTCAACTTCTCAGACTTGTTTTTATATCCTATTTAATTTTGCTAATTTTAACTCACTAGATCTTATTTGCATGTTAAAAAAAACTTCTGTCAAATGCTTCTAACAAGGAGATATTATTCTGTGCAGACACCGGATGGTCCGGAGACCAATCAAAATGCGCCACGTCACATAGTATGCAGCGGTACCAAGCAAAAAAGTGATGTGGCGCGTTCTGATTGGTCTCCGAACACCGCCCGGAATCCGCACAAAATAATTTTTCTCTAACAAAAGCACTCTCAGATTGCCCTCTCCCCCATCACACCCTTTTTCAAAAAATACAAAGAAGCTCGAGTAGATTAACTTCTTTTTTGAAGTTCTCAACTATTGTCATGCAACCACAAATGCTTTTTCAACCTTTGTTTAAAGAACACTGATTTTGGATATGCAATGTCATAAAGGGGTGAACTCAATGAGCTAACATGCACATAAAAACATTCCTATATGGCTATATAAATCATTTCATTTGCATTCTTCAAATTATTTCATATCTTTTTTATATAATAAACATTATATGACATATGATAAACACTCATTATAAGAAATATGTCATTCATTTCAATATAACTAATTTTATTACTGAGATAAATCATAAATAAATTAATAAACATAATTAATTGAATAATTATCAATAATAATTAATTCATTAGATTTTGAATATGCAAACTTATTATTATAAATTTGGAATATGAGTATCCATCTCAACTGCAGAAGACTTAGTCGTCCACTTTAACTCGTACTCTATCTTCGTTAGTTTAACACCTATAATAACATCTAAGACATCCACATCAATTAATTAATTGATTAATTAACTATATATAATTTAATTTAATTATATTGTTTAGCTTAGTTAATCTTTACTCTTATAATTCAACTATAACCATATTTCCTTGAATTCTTTAATTTCTTAACATTCTATTTATTATTAAATTATTAAATATAGCAATATATCATTTAAGTTATTTGTTTCTTTTAATTTACTATATATATATATATATCACATTAATTAATATATATTTTTATTTAAATATATAGATTATCACTGATCTATTAAAATTTATAATTCTATATTTAATATATTGCAACTATTCAACTATTACTATTTTCATTAAAACTTTCTTAAAATTTGCCATTCAATTTCCAGCTTTAGTCATTTATATTAGATATTTATATAATATGAAGGGAAACTTTTAACAAATTTGATTCTAGGTTTTTTCCTTCACTAACTTTACTCTTCCTCGCAGAAACACCATTAAAAATTTTCTTGAAAGTTCAAAATAAAAACTAAACTGAGGGTTTTCCTAATTCCTAATTCTAAACAAATAAAAATGGAAATCGCAATTCAGTTTTATCCAGCAAAAGAAGAACTCTAACCTTGGCTCAAGCAGAAGTGGAGTTAGTGCGGGATAAATGGAATCCCATGTTTGATTAGCACTCGCAAGGTGTTTGATCCGCATGCCCGCTTACCTCGCCTGCTCGAGCTCGTACACACGCAAATGTTGATCGCGAGCTTGTCTCGACGCCCGACGCCCGACGCCGTCGACTCTCCCTCGCATTCACTCTCCGACCATTCTCCAACTCCCGTTTTCTTCCCATTGGTCATCTCCTTCCTCTCGCAATATAAGGCAGCGGAATCGACTAATGTGGACTCATTTTAGGCGTCATTAGACATTAGTAGGTTCTTTGTTTTTATTCGCTTTTTGCAATGTCCCTAACAAATTTTTCATCGTTCAATTTTGTATGGCTTAAATCATTTACCACAATAATATTCTTATGGTATTTTTAAACTACTCCTTAATGCTTGCTTTAGCAAAATAAAATTACCTTAATTTTATTCATACTTAATAGTAATGTTAAGATTATATATTAATAAAGTTTGCGGATGTGATGTGTTCTAAGTTTTGGCTATCAACCAAAAGCTCTTAGGTTCAATATTTGTATATGTGATATATTTGTGAGTTTGTCTTATTTGACTTAAATGTGAAGAAATTGTTGAAATTTTGATAGAGTTTCATTTTTGGTGTTCATTAAAAATAGTCAGCAAAATCTTGAATGGTCGTCAATAAAAATGACACAGTATCGATAGACATTAAGGGATGAGACCACAGCTAGTTCCCAAATATCAAAGTGAATGAGAGTTAGAGGTGTGGTAACATGATTTGAACTTGTAGAGAATGATAATTTATGACTTCTTAGTCATGTTATATGATTTGCATAAGATTGGAAGAGAATAAATGCATAGAGAATAATCTATTTTAGCTATAGTATGCATAATAAAAGTTGATGAGGATGGACGAGATGGGCGTGCCATTGCGAAGCGGCTGATAAGCTGGAGCGGGGAGCGAGTAGGAGAACTAACGAGTGGACACTAGGTAGATATCGTAATGGCTCTGACCATGTAGAAGAATTTGATTGTCCTCGAGATCCTTGATTAGGAATTGGATGTGTCAAATGAAATGGAACAGTTGTTGTCAGATGTAAATTTATGTATGGAAAGAAGGTTATGTAATAAGGATGGAATGAAGAAGGTTACAAAGAAATAACTTACCATTTGATTTAAGAAGTGGAAGAATGTTGTTGCCGTTGTATTGGATGGGAAGGGAGCTGCCATTTGCGATTGAGATGGAGTTTGCACCCTGGTAGGGAAGAGGTAGTTGAATCTTAATGGCAACCGCTGTTAGGTGTGTGGAAGCACCAGAATCAAGCACCCATTCAGTTGGTGAGCTAAAGTTGTTGATGAGTAAACATGGCCTGAGGTGTTCCTGGGGTGTAGTTAAGGTTGCATCTATGCCAACATGTGGTAGCTGTATGAACGGTTTTGTTACAGATTTGGCAGATTGGCTTCAGTGTAGGGAATAGGGTTAATCCACCACCTGTAGGGGATGGAGGCCTGGAAGGGTAACCGCGACCTCGAGTGGATTGAGAAAACTAAAGATAGGTGTGGTGCCCTCTGTTGGGTTTGGTGCTAGAGGAATATAAGTCTATGTTGTCCTTGGAGGCAGAATCATCCTTGATCAATTCATTTTGGATATTGATCTCCTCACTGCAAAGCATAGAGTAGAGAACATCCAGTTTGATTGGGGTGAGGGAGGTGTGAATGTCCGTTTTGAAGGAGTTGTACTTAGACAGAAGGCCATTCAAAATATATAGAATGATGTCTTCAACATCAACTTGGGATCCAGCAGCAGCAATGTTATCTACCAGGGCTTTGATTTTTGACAAATGTTGTTGCATGGTATTGTCGTCCATGTTAATATTATGCAGTTCATTTTTTAGTTGGATGACTCGAGAACGGTTGGTGGGTTGCAGTCGGTTCTCCAAAGTGACCCAGATCTCATGGGTTGTTTTTAGATTGAATCTTTATGGGACAATAAAGGGCAAAATAATAAAGAAAAGTGCAGAGACGATATTATGGTCAATAAGATGCCAAAGGCGATAATCTGATGTGGTTACAGTGGAGGATGGGTTCTGCTCCGGTGGTCTCACTTGTTTTGCTAGTTAGGTGCCCTTCAAACCCGTTCACAGCAAAGAGTTTGAATATTTGTATTCTCCAAATCGAATAGTTTTCACTATTGAGCAGGATGTTGACAATAAGATTGATATTGGACATGAGAAACTTCAATGGGGATGGTATGGTGAATTTTTCCATAGTGGTGGAAAGGAATGAGGCAGATTAGGCATTGGCGAGATCCTGATCTCTCATCGGAGATTGAAGGGAATGCGAAGGCTGTGGAGCTTAATGATTTAATACCATGAGAGAAAACAAAAGTGATGGAAATAACAACAGAAGAAGGAAATCAGAGCATAGAACATAGATAGAAACCAAGAGAAGGAGAACTGATTTCAATTCATTTTCATTAAAAAACTCCGTTACACTTGTTACACACACACTCACACACACACATATATATATATATATTCTTATTTTGTATTTGATACTAACAATTTGTCCATTTCGAGGTTATACTTCCTTCAAGTTGAGATCTTGAGTCTTGTATCAATTATGTCATCACTACCATCATTTACGTAAAAGAATTAGTGTTTAACATCACATTATGCGATAATTCATACCCCACTAATTACTATGTTTCTATCTCTAACGACTTCTTGATCATTCATGCGCTTGAGATAGATAATATTATATTGAATTTAATATAAATTCTAATTGAGCATTATAGCTCTCATTAATCATCATAATGAAAATCATTATTATAAATTTAAAATAAGACTACCTTAACCCCACAAGATTTGATTTTCCACTTTATATTTATATTAATCTCTATTTATCGGTAATCAATAATTAATCTCTTAATATTTATAATTCAATATTTAATATATTGCCACTATTTAACTATTATTGTTTTCATTGGTTTTTTTAATTTATCATTTTATTTTCAACCTTGATAATTTCTATTATGTATTTATGCATATATAGAATATGAAAGCAAACTTTTAACAAATTGGAGTCAAAATTTTTTTTTTGAAGCTGGTTTTACTCTTCTCGCATGAATATTAACAAAAAAATTATTTTAAATAAAAACTAAAACAAGGATCTTTCTTATTTGAAGCAATAATTAAGGCCCGATGGTGGTCAGGCAATGGTGTAACAGAGACGATAGGGGCGGTCCAATGGCGACGGCCGACGGGCAATGGTAAAGATTAGGCAACGAATGCCTGAAGGAAGCAATAAAGCGGTGAAGGACATATGGTGGCGGCTAGGCAGCAAAGGATTGATGGCGGCAGTCAACGTATGTTCCAATAGAGGTGGTAGCTGCTGTCTAATAGTGGCAGTCAGACAATAATCTGGCAATAATGATAAAGCGATAGTGTTGATCAAGCGGAGCTCCGGAACTCTTCAAGCATTTGAGGTTTTTTGAATCTCTAGTCGAAGTTTTCGTTCATGTATAAAATGGGGACCTATTTATCAAATTTCAGGAGTCATATCCCGTATATATGAGGAGAATTTTGAACACTATCTAACACCAGTATTGATATCTTTAATCATAGAGCATTCCTTCATCATTTAAGTATATTAATGTTGTTGGAACAAAACGGGGCTCATTGAATTTCCCTTGTTAAGACACTCAATTTTATCATAAGCATGTCTAACTTTATACCATTTGATTCTCTAGTTAATATTTTTAAAATTTTCAACTATGCTTCCACCTTTTTATTTATAATTCCATTTGTTAAAAAAGAGAGATCAATTTCTACACCTTTAAATAAATAAATAAAAAATCGAGCTACAGCTCCACCACCCTATTTCCAAAAATCAGGATTTGTGTGGATGGCTAAGTATCAGAACTTTGAGATACAGATCCAAAAAAATTTCATTGTCAGATAGAAATTCGACCGTTGATTTTCCATTAGGGTTTGGCAAAGACCTGCTTACTAGTTTCTGACCAGCCTGCAGCTATGATGAAAGTTATCTTATCAGTTCATTCCAAATAGTAAAAATAAAACTATTTGATCACATCAAAGGTTTATTTCTCCATTAAAAATTTCATTTCAAAAACAAACATAACTGGGAAAAACCAAAATATGAGAGAATTTAACTAACAAGAACAAAAGTAGCAATTATTTCTCCATTGCTTCAGTCCAACCAAGACCTGGCCTTTTCTTTTCCTCCTGTGGTTCTTCAAAGCCTTGTGCTTCAAGAAGAGAAGCTTCGAAGTCAGTAGAATCTGCTGCAACTGGAAGAAAACTGCCGATATCATCTCGAGCACCGAATCCTCCTGCTCGAACAACATCATCAGCTGTTATAATGGCTTCCATGTTCACATACGCAGTTGGAGCTGAATTTATGTTACTATCTTCATCATATATTCTGGGATTGTTATCAAGCTTGGGGTTTTCTGCATCATTTTGTTTCTTCTCCTGCTCCTTATTTGTTGTGCTCATTCCATTCATGTCTGTCATTGAAGTTCTTTTAGTCTGTCACTAAGAATTCAGATAAAAAGAAGTCTGGTAAGGCGTCGAGTTGAATAATGAAACGAAAAATAGTGACTGAAGTTGATAAACAAAGGAGAATATTGTCTTTCAAAGTTTTCATTTATTTTAGGTACAGTGTTATGATTTTATTGCAGGACAGACTTAAAGATGGTAGTGAGACCTGCGGTGCTTTATGGTGTAGAATGTTGGCCATTAAAAGAGAAGCATAATACTAAAGAGGAGGATGCTCAAGTGGAGGAGTTTAGAGACAGGATATGAAATGAGTATATACGTGAAAAGGTTGAAGTAGCTCCAGTGGAAGATAAGATTAGAGAGAGTTGCCTTAAATGGTTTGGTCACATAAAATGGCGGCCTTCCGATGACACGGTTAGGAAAATAGAGGTATTAGATTTAACTTATATTAAGAAAGGTAGATGTAGACCTAAAAAGACTTCGTTACAAAATATTAGAAATGATTTTTTTTATTAGATTTAAACAAGAATTTGACTTCTAACAAGACACAATGGAGAAAAAGGATTCATGTAGCTGATCCCACGTAGTGGGACAAAGGCTTGATGTTTTTGTTGTTGTTTAATAAAACTATCTCCAACATAGTAAATTGATGAAGGATATATTAAGATTTAAAGACTATGCAAAATGAACCCTAGAGATCCTATAGCATTTAAGAAAATGAATGAAATAATTAAAATATGAATTGGAATCTTGAGACGTTTTCTAATATGAATCGTTGATTTTCTTTTTCTTTGGAGTTGGGTATTAACTACAGATGCTGTCCATAAAGAATAGGCTGAGAACCCGACCAGCACTCAAACGGAGGTTCCAAATCTACAGAACTGACGATTATGTTGCATAAAATAGGAACAACTTCAGGTGGTTACTAATCAGTTGATGTATTTGTAAGTGCATTTTATGATTTACACCTTCTGAAAGTGTGGAAATAAATACACACCGCACTACATGCTGCATGGAAAGAATAACAATGAATATTGAAATAAAGAAAATTTTCAGTTCATTATTTCTGAAATTCGATCTCTTGAGGTATTTAATCTGGGGTAGTAAAACACAGGGATCCAAGTAACTCATGTCACTGCAAACACCATTCAGTGAAGACTTAGGTTTTGTTTGGGACGATTTTTTCATTGCTTCTTAAAGCAGCTTTTTAGTATAAAAATTTTTATTTGTTACACTAGAAAGCTGCTTTAAGAAGCTGCAAACGAAGTCTAAGGCTTCGTTTGGGACGACTTTCTTACTGTTTCTTAATGCAGCTTTCTAGTTCAAAATTTTAAAAAATCTACTTTAAGAAGCAGTAAGAAAGCCGTCCCAAATGAAGCCTTGATAGAATTTTTTTAAAAGAAATTTTCAGTACAGCTGAGAAAATCAACACTAATCCATGGTTAGGTAAACTTACAGAATTGTTTATCACAAACTAGGAAAAAGGCCTTTGCTGTAAGAACACTACAATCAGCTATCCTGTATTTATACGTTAAAACAAATTTGTGGCAAACTGATGCCAATTTATGAATTTAATAAACTGGTATGCCCAGTTCTTTGCATGATACCTGATTGATTTTAGTAGCTGCTACAAATATGAAAGAAATGTTGGTTATGTGTCTAATGTAAATTTATTTTACCTTGTATAACATAAGATTGACATGAAGGACTTCCAAATTATCAACATGGATACTTGTTACTCGGAAACTGAGTTATCTTTATGTGATTTTGCCTAAGATTTCGTTTGGGATGGCTTTCTTACTACTTCTTAGAGCAGCTTTTTAGTATAAAATTTTTTATTTTTGTACTAGAAAGTAGCTTTAAGAAGCAGAAAGAAAGCCGTCCCAAACGAAGCCCACGTGAAGACCACTTTTGGGTTATCTTCACTATCCCACAACAGTTTAGTCATGCCATGAGATTATTACGATGCAAAACTTGGTACAAGTTCTAGGCATTTTACTACATTCTGAGACTTGAAGGATTAGAAGAATTAAAAATATGAATTACATCCAGGTGGTCCCTATAGAATTAAATAAGACCTATAGTTGACACATTGAAGGGCTGTTTATCTGAACTCAAGTTAATTTATAAAATTCAGCTCCCTGAACAACATCTTTAGAAGGTTCTTGTTGCTCTTCCTGTTTTATCCTAGTATGTACAAAATCCAAGCTTTTATCTATGCTAGAGATGTTGCAGCAAGAGCGGGCTATTGAACTCTAGAATCAAGAGTATATGGCATCTCCAGGATTTCCCAAATTAGTCTATGCAATACTGGCAAATCTACCAGCATAACCATAGCAGGCAATTGATGAATAAATTGATCCCATCATGCAAAAACATAATATATATATAAGACTAAGTTCCTGGAGCCCATCCCATGTAAATCCAAGTTATGGGATTGAATCCCTCCTATATTAAATTTATGTTTTGGTACTCAACTTCAAAAAAAAAAAAAAAAAAAAAAAAAAAACCTTACATGTAGCCAAATAGCCCCAAAATCAAACAAACGATAGAATCCTAACCGTTGCGGGCTAGAATATTCACGGCGGTAAAGTAGGAAAATTTTTCATCTTAGCATTGCACGAGTACCCAGCTCACAAACAAAGAGAATAGAAACACCATAATTTTTACGTAGAAAACCGTAAAGAGAAAAACCATGGGACCACGCCCAATTGAAATAAATCAACTAGTGTTTGAATAGATTACAAATGATTGGTTCTTCCTTAAAGTTGAGGACGATCAGATTACAATAGTCAACCGTCGATTTGAAATCTAGCAACGAACAGGGATCGAACGGAAGTCCGATGACGGTCGATGGCCGTGTGTAAATCCGACGTCAGTTGGCGGTCAGACGGAAGTTCAGCAACAGCTAGTTGTCAGGCAAAAGTCCGGCGACAGTTGGTGGTCGGGCAAAAATCCGGCGACCGTTGGTGGCTGGGCAAAAGTCCGACGACGGTTTGCTACCAAACAATGGCTGAGGAGTCTGGTGTCAAGAGAAATCTGGTTTTTTTTTTCCTTTCCTCTCTTCCTTGCTTGGTCCCCTCCCCCCATGGCATATTGGGAGTGTTTTGAATGAACGGCCGATATCAACTCTCTTGGTCGTGAACTCTTTATAGAGTATTTGAGTGTCTTAATGATATCAGAATTCGACGATCTTGGGCTCATTGGATTCGTCTCGTCGAGCCACTCAATTCGACTATAAGCATGTCACGTTTGGAAATCATTTGGTCGTCCAATTTATGATTTGAACCTTTCAAATGCACTTTGGGTCTTTGATTTGGACCCATTTGGGCTCGATTGGGTCAAATTTGGTGTCATTGGATTTGTCTTTCGAGATGTTAGTTCGACTATAAGTTGCTGAAATCGGAGTTCGGATGGCCCGGATTTAATTTCGAAAGTTTCGAACTCAAATTTGTCTCGAGATTCGTACCCTATCAAGATTAATTTTTGATGACTAAGCTAAAAATTTTACCCCTTCTTTCTCCTTTATCAATGGATGAACCCTAGTTAGTAAAGCGCCCTAAATTAAGCTAAAATAATGTTAATCTATCCCCAAAATAGGCGTACGATGGCATTGACGTTTTATAAAACCCGGCCAGAAACTCAAATCCTAAGATTAAAGAAAGCCCAATAAATGAAATCAAACAACAGGTTACGATTTTCCTTAACCTGCAACATTCAAAACCAGCAGAGAAGCAGCAGATAATGCAACCATTTTTGGGGATAATTCCATATCTTTCTCACAGAAGAATGAAAAACCTCTCGAGATTCTCTTATAAATAGCCCAAAACAGAAAATTAAACAAATTCTATAATTTACGCAAGCTTTCAAAATCTAAGCAACAATTTTTGTGAATGTTTCCTATATTCATCACAGAAATACGCAATTGACACTCATTGATTCGATGAACGAAGGCCCAACAAAACAAACCTAAACAAAAAGCCTATGATTCCCACAAGCGGTAAATACAGAAAAAAATCACTCACAATAAGAACAGAAGTAGGCATATACAGTAATCATCTGTATGAATGATCGTAGAAATTTAGCATGGAAGTAAAAAATGGAGGATCAAATGAAATAAAACAGGAAAAAAACAAGGAGACTTGCCTTGCCTCCTCTCCGTTCTTCGCACGCACTCAGCACTGAAAGGAGATATATAAAGTAACCAGTGAACATACCGCTATACTAGAACAGTAGAAATGATGAAGAAGGCGCATGCTATTAGTCTATTAGACAAGCCTGCGGTGATTCTATCGGAAGTGTTGTAAAAACATTAAAAAGTCATAGATAAGATAAATTTGACAAATATAAAATAAATTATAATTAAGCGATGAATTAAAATAATAGAGTCAGTTTGAGTTTAGATATTATCTTATAAATATTATAAGTTCTATCTTTTATTTCATCATTAATTTTGATTTAATTATACACGATAAATATTAAAATATATCAATTCGTATTATCTTTCATTATTTGAGAATATAATTAAAAATTAATTAATTAAAATAGAAATAAAAAAAAGCTCAAAATTCTATTTTTTTCAAAAAAAATCATCCCAAAATTAATTAGGATGAGTCACATTATCGATTTATTTTGAGATGTATGTAATATAAATTGTTATTAATATCTTATGTATTATACTAATCTTAAAATATATTTAATGATTTTTAATTCCTAATTTTTTGTTAATAGTACAAAAAAAAAATTGGCGTAGTAATTTGAACACAACATGATTTTCTTAAATATAGATTTATTTTTGAGATGATTACAATAGATAGAAAATTAATTATTTTTATATTATATTTATATTAAAATAAATTAAATTATTATAAAATCTATTCAAATCAAGTTTGATAAATATTATAACCTAAAATTTTAACAAAATAAATACTTTAGGATATGTATTTTAACAAAATAAATCATAGTCGGCGGGCGATGGAAGTCAAAAGGAGTTGTAGTCGACAGGCGACGGAGGTCGAACAAAGGCCCAACGATGTCTATTGGATGGAGGTCTGACGGCGAGAGTCCACCAACAGTGGTGCCGGGTGGAGCTGTAGGATATACTTCAAGCCTTATAGTTCTCTTAAGTCTCTAGCTCAATGTCTAAGCTTCCAAAGGTCCAAGCCCCCCTCATGTGTAGAGAGGGAGTCTACTTATAGATTTTGAGAGTGGTATGACCCATAAATAAGTAGAAGATCTTGAGCAAATTCGGAATATTTTATCGGTCGGCCCTATACCGATTCTCTCGATCATGGAGTGCTTGTCAAGTATGTAAGTGTCTTAATTAGGGGTGTCAATTTCGGGTCACCGGTCGGGTTCGGGTCGAACCCGAAACTGACCCGGCACTATTCGGGTCAACCCGAACCTGACTCGTTTTTAGAAACGCGTCAGTTTTCCTGACCTGAACCCGACCCGCTTCGGGTCCGGGTCAACCCGATATGACCCGAATGATCCGTTTCCAACAAAAAAATGGCTAATTTTCGAGTCAAAAACAGGTCAATCTCCTCTTTTCGGGTCCCAAATTTGACGTCGAAACATCACCCCCTTTAATTAAATATTTCTGAAAATTTTCTCAGCAAGTGCCTTTGTGAACAACTTAGTTATGCTATATATCATAGATATTTTGACCAATAGTAAATAAAACACAAGATGGAAATTTCTCATTAGAAAGTTTATGTATACTTTCTAGTAGCAAGAACCTGCTACTATATAAAGACAATACTAATAGGAATAGATAGATTAAGCAAGAGAGAAAGCAAATGTTTGGTGAGGTGCTTGGAAGATGGTTGAGGGCAGCTGAAGAGAAAGCAGTTGGAATTCGGCTGGCTGGATGTTTGAGTATAGGTGGATATTCGGCTAAGAGTTTTCACACAGTAAGGAGAGATTTTGGGTTTTTATTATATTTGATTTTATTATTTAGTAGGATAAGGCGGTAGAGTTTATAACTCGGTATTGGTCTTCACATGATGATATTATTCGTTATTACCAAATAATAGCTAGCAATACCGAGCAAAAACCGAGTTTTTTAGCGGTGGGAGGACGTATCTCTACGTCAGGTTGGAGGACGCAATAATTTTTCTATTGAGACAAAGATTTTGATAAATGAATTTAAAGCTGGCACGTGGATAACAGATGTGTAAGATATTAAGTAGAATGAACAGTATTTATAAGATAATTGAAATGAATAATAGTAAATAAATATGGTGAAATAGATTAAAAAAAAAATACAAACTGACATATATATATATATCAATATTATAATATTCATGGAGTATCCTGATTTTTATAATAATATTATTATTCATTTTAATATTAACATAACATTAAATTTAATACAAATATTAACATATTTTAAAATAAATTATTTATTAGTTAATTTTGATTTGATTTTTTTTATTTTTATTTTAATGACTTTTCGCTCGTCGTATCTTATCTTTCGACAAATTTTAAACTATCACGCATCGCAATTTAATTTACTTATCGTCATTGCCTCGTATGTGCGCAAATTTTGCATTTTAGCTCATACAGTTACCCAGACAATAATTGTAGTGAATTATGAGCATTTTCGACATTCCGGACACAGTTGTGAAGTCCATTTTACGAATGGACAAAATTTGGGCAACGTCACATACTTTATTTAATCATTAGACATTATTTGAATAAGTTTTGTTAGGGTCGTGCTCACTGACAAAGTGTTGCTCTTGATCGAGTTGCATACGAACAAACAATAATCAATCATCGTCTCCGTTGCTTACATTGACCTATTGTATCACATATGTAGTGGTCAACAATATGGAGTAAAGAGGTGCTTATCTAATCTTATTTTAGCTCCTTAAGTTTGTGTGAGCATTTAACTTGCGTTAACTACTAATATGTATGATTGTGATGACTATTTATTAAAATAAAGGCTGCATGTTAGTTCACTCAGTGTAGTTTTGGCGAGCAATGTGTGATCTTATATTTTATTTTGTATTTAAATCTACTTATTATATAGGAATTAGTGGGAGAGATGGTTGTATTTATGAAGCTTAAGCTTGATAGTGGTTGCTAGATGACATTGCATTTTTCATATTGTGATCTTGGTATTTATTATGATTGCATATTAAATAAGATTAGTCATTTAAAATTTTCCTTTGTGTGTTTGTTTGTTTGAGCATGTGAGGGTCATGCATGACCTCTCGTTTATATGTTGGCTTCTGAATGAATGATTATGCAAAGTAAGAATTCGCTTTGTGATGGCCTCACTTCATGTTAGGTGTGATGCTTTTTATCTTGTGTTTACATTGCGCTTTTGATTGATTTTTAAAATTATAAATTGATATATTTTGAATTTTAAACCCTATTTGACTTTTAAAGCCTATTTTGATTGCTATTCTTGATGAATCAATGCCAACGAATTATTGCACTCGAATAGCTTGTGTGATATTATAACTTATGTTAACATTTGTGCCAATGTTATTATCAGGACTGCACATTAAAACTTCTTTAATATCACACTGTTCAATTTATATTTGCTATCCTGTAATATCCCTACACGTGTACCTCTACATGTACAAGTCTATATATTGATCACGGTACTGTGTAACTCAATATGATAAGATAATATACATGTCTGTTTCTCTTCTCTGTTCCGGTATTCTTTGTGTTCGTGTTGCTCAAAGAAACATACAAGAATATGGTTTAGACTATGGCGAGACTTTCAGCCCGGTGGCGAAACTTCCCACAATCAGGGTATTGTTCACCATTGCTCTGTCTCAAGGCTGGCCCATCCAACAACTGGACGTCACAAACTCCTTTCTACATGGGCAACTTACATAAACGGTTTACATACATCAACCAAAAGGATTCGAGGGCGTCAGCCATCCAAATCACATTTGTCTTCTTCGCAAAGTTATCTATGGCCTTAAACAAGCACCACGTCAATGGTATACGACCTTCACCAACTATCTTCTCACAATCGGTTTTCAATACATCAAAGCGGACCCGTCACTTCTCACGTTCAAACAAGATCAAACTCGAATTTATTTACTTGTTTACGTCGACGATATTCTTGTAACTATTAATAACACCAAAGCTATTGAGGATCTTCTTCACAAGCTACACTTGAACTTTACCATGAAGAATCTTGGCTTAGTAAATCATTTTCTTGGAATCAAGGTCCAAACTTTACCAGATAAGTACTTTCTATCTCAAAGCTCGTATGCATCCTCAATTCTTAAACAAGCTAATCTAAGCGATTGTAATCCTCTGTCAAATCCAACATGTACAAAACCTCCTACCAAGGTTATTGAAGATCCGGTGCTATCCGAATCAAACATATACAGAAGGATAATGGGTTCTCTACAATATCTTACCCTCACTCGGCCTGACATTGCATATGCGGTCAACATTCTATCACAGCACATGCATGATCCCTCTCTGTATCACATCTATCTTCTTAAACGCCTAATTCGCCACATCAAAGGAACCATAGAGTTCGGTTTACCCATCATCAAATCTTCGCTCAGCCTCAGAACCTACTCAGACTCGGACTGGGCCGGTGATCCAACTACAAGAAATTCTACAACAGGACATTGCACATTCCTAGGCGACACCCTCATCTCATGGGTTGTAAAGAAGCAAACTACAGTAGCATGATTGTCAACGGAATCTGAGTATCGCGCACTTGCTGCAGCCACCGCTAATACTATCTGGCTCAAAAGGCTTCTACATGACTTTCACATACAACATGATCACCTAATAAATCTATTCTGCAATAACACGTCAACAATAGCACTTGCTCACAATCCCGTTTTTCACACAAGTATTAAACACATTGAAATAGGTCATCACTTTGTACGAGATCGCATTCAAAACAAAGTCATCCGGCTTCTTCCTATCAGAACCACAAACCATATTGTCGATATCCTAACCAAACCACTATCAACTCCTCGATTCAAGGTGCTACGATCCAAAATGACTATCACTATGCATTCCTCAGTTTGAGGGGGGCTATCAACACTGCACATTAAAACTTCTTTAATACCACCCTGTTCAATATATATTTGCTATCCTGTAATATCCCTACATGTGTACCGCTAAATGTACAAGTCTATATATTGATCTCGGTATTGTGTAACTCAATATGATAAGATAATATATATGTTTGTTTTTCTTCTCTGTTCCGGTATTCTTTGTGTTATTGTAGTTCTGCAGTTATAGTAAACTTCATGCTTTAGATCATAAGCTAAAGTAAACTTTATGCTTTATAACTTATTTTGAATTTTGAGGATGAAATATTGTTGAGGTGGGGAGAGTATAACAACTCATATTAAACTGACATAAACTTGATGGCCCCATCCAACTTTCATTTCCTCGCCGCCTTACAATATTAAATCCTATATCCAGATTTAGGGAATCAAATTAACAGTGAGGAGTGAGGGTGAGTGACGATCATGTGAGAGAGAGCAAGCGAGCAAGTGGGAGAGTCCACAAAAGGAAAGCAAATTATGAGCAAGAGAATGACTTAGACAACAATTGATAACAGATTCTTGTGCATGCAACAAACAAAGAAGAGCAAGGAAAAACTCTTGATTCAACAATGTCAATGAGGTTGATAGAGAAGAAGATGAGATAGGGAAAAAGGGAATGAACCATTAATACTCTCTTTTACTTCTTACTCCATTATTTTCTTCTTGTTCTTCATTAAAGAAGCTAGGTAAACTCAATTCTTGTTCTCTTCTTCAATGATCATAACAACTTAAGAAATTATATTTGTGATTGAGATCAATTATGATGTGTAAGACAATCTTTTCATATATTAGCCCTAAAAGTTTTCTAAAGGTTCTTGAATTATTAAAATTTATAAGTATAAGATTTGAGTTATATTTTCTCACTTTACAATAAGTTGACAAACGTTGAGCAAGATGATGATGACTCTTTATTGATTAAGGGATAAACATAAGCTACTTTATTATGGGCATATTTTACTATTTGTTTGTATGCTCTAATGGTTGATAATATATTATAAAGTTGATAGCTAGCTCTATCAATTTACTTGTTGCATAAATTTCTAAAAAGTTAAGTACATAAATAATTGTTAAAATTTATCTATTACCTATATAAATTATGAATTATATTGTCATATAATCAAGTATAGTAATAGTATAAGCTTATTTTAGAATTGCTATTATAATACAAAATTTTTATAATGCGCGCTGGTGAATTATGTTTTATTCATTCATAGTATTTCACATAATTATATTTATATGATATGATCGATAGCTCTATCAATCACGCACCTATTACTCTATGATTTTTAGGATACTAGTTGGGTATCATATAGAGAAGCTTCTAAGCTCATGCTTCATATATATATATATATATATATATCATTGAAGATAATTAAGATTTGAATTATTTAATTGTTTCAATTATGTAGTTTACTTTTATTTATATTTTGGTGAATTAATTAATATGAGCTATTAGATTTAGATGCTTTGATGATCTTATTGGTGGAAAAAATTTTATTGAAATCATGTATTTTCTTATTTGTAATTGTTTGTAAATTTTCTATTCGTACTCTCATGATGGGTTTCTATGATTCTTTCCATTCCGGGTGTGACATTAATTTCATTTGGGAGTGTAGGATTTTACTCCAACAAATATCAATAATTTGATTACAATCAAACAATATTTACTTAACATTAAATTATATAAAAATAGAGGAGAAATTCATCGATAGAATTCACTCGAGAAGGTATTGCTGGATGACAGCATGTCAAACAGAGTTCGAAGGAGAAAGAATTGCACGATGGAGACATGTTTTAGAGAAAAGAAGTTCGTGATGGGAGTTCATTGCTGGAAGACTTCAATGGGACCTACGACATGTGATGAGGAGAGGAGTTTGTGAATTAAAATAGTTGGAGAAGGCATCCTCGGACTAGCAATATTGAGCTCATTCGATAAGGTATCTTAGGACTAATGTATGAAGAGGTTGGACAAATGCATTGTGGGACTAGGAAATCTTAATTCGAGCCAACCAGGTTCAAACAATGGTTAGAAACCCAGTTTAAATTTGAACTAATTCAAAATATTTTTATTTATGATGGAAATTTAATAAATAGTCTAAAAATAAAAAAAAATAATTCATTTGAAATAATTTTTAAGTTAAAAAAATAAAGAGATGATAATATATTGGTATATATTCTGATAGAATTTAGACAAAGTCAAACTTTTCTTCTTTATCTAAAATTTTTTAACCCTAACGAAAAATGGATCACTATTAATCGAACAGAGGACTTTAAAATTTGCCGATCTATTAAATATCATCATTTCTTCACCCAGAAGGCAAACCTCTCTCTCTCTCTCTCTCTCTCTCTCTCTCTCTCTCTCTACCTATCTCCAATGGCAGGGTATCCTCCGGGTCCTGGCTACTCCTACGGGGCGCCGTCGGCTCCTCCATACACTGCCGCACCGCAAAACTACGGCAATGAACCTTCGCAACCCTACGGTGCCGTACAGCAGCAATCTTACGGCGGCACACCTCAGCAACCTTACGGAACCGCACCGTCTCAAACCTACGGCTTCGGCGGTCCAGCGCCATCGGCACCGTATGCTAAGACGGAGAAGCCGGGGAAAGCGCATGGCGGCGGCGCACCACCGCAACCCTACGGCGGGGCACCGCCTCAATCTTACGAAGCCGCACCATCTCAAACCTACAGCTACGGCGGTCCCGCGCCGTCGGCACCGTACGGTAAACCCGAGAAGCCGGAGAAAGCGCATGGCGGAGGTGGGGGAGGGTACGAGAAACCACCGGCTTACGGTGTGGCGAGCCCTTTCGCGGCGCTTCTTCCGTCTGTGTTCCCGCCTGGGACAGATCCGAACGTGGTGGCGTGCTTCCAGATGGCCGATCAGGACGGGAGTGGACTAATAGACGATAAGGAGCTGCAGCGTGCTTTATCTTCATATAACCAGAGCTTTAGCATTCGGACAGTTCAATTACTTATGTATCTGTTCACTTCATCGAATGCTCGGAGGATTGGTGAGATTCGGTAGCTTTTTTTATGTATTTGAAGACTAATTGTTTGAATCTGTTACCTTTTTTTTTTCAAATTTTTTGTGGGGAGTGATTGAAATAGCACTCGATTATTAGGGTTTTGGCGCAGTGTATGTCTCTATTATGCTGATAAGTTTTGTTTTGACTACTTGGCATGTTTAATCTATTATGACAAGGAGCTGTAGTGCGTTCTATGTTAAGTTATAGAGCTTGATTAAATGCCGTATAAAGAAATATATTAAGAAGAGAATATATGAGGACGGCAAGTTCTCATTCAAATATATTATGAGAATTTCAGATGCAAGTTCAGTTACCCTAGGTTTCATTATTATATGGGCATCATGATTTGTTTCAAAACACTAGACAGGTTAAAAGCTAGATAAAGGGTGAGGTCGTGAAATTTTCATGTAAAACTTTAGGATCATCATCATAATGGAAGTTGCAACGATAGAAACATGAATTATTCATCAATGAGGTGAATCTCTTTAAAAATTTCGGATGTTTTTTTGCATTTTATTTTCTTACTTCTACCTGCACTCTGATGATTTGAATTAGGTCGCGGCCTATTTCCAACACTCTTTCATTTAGTTATAGCTTTAGGATTCACACTTTCTTATGTATTTGTTTGCTTCATAAAATGTTGTACATTATAGAATTTGATAGAGATAAAATTCTCTCTAATTTTCTCTCTTTCTATGATGGTGTTGGAGGTGGATTTTGTTTGATCTTTTTAATCATGATCTGGTGTTCATCGTCTTCCCAACCTTTATTAAAATTGTCACATCAATTCCACAAAGCTGCCTCTCCGTTATCTTTCCTTATTCGAATTCAATAACAACCCCTGATTCCTTGCGAACTCCTGAGATGAGGAGTTCAATATTCAAACGCAGATATTATTCGAGCCAACTTCCCGCTTTAAGTACTCCAAGCTCAACTCTACCTATCCTTCTTACCAGTTTCATCTTATTAAAAAGTCAAGAGATTTGACCCCTCTCCACCTCTAAGCATGAGGTCATTGACCTTGTTTTGATATGTGTTTTCCTTTTCTTTTTATTTTTATTTTAAATATTAAAAGAATTTCATGTGAAGACATTATTGAAAATGTAGGCGTAATTTGATCAGGATTTCATAGATTTGTGATCTCGAGTTATCACTCTAGATCTGCTTAGCCAGTAGCATAGTTGAACTAATATGGTTTGAGATTCTTTATAGATAATTGTGAAATGGATATTCTAAAGAAACCTCATAGATTTGAAGCTAAAGAAGCGACATAAATTTCCTACACTTTATCTGGTACATTAAGAAGGAATATAGGGCTGATTCTTCTGAAAATATAATTTAAAGCTTATAGGAATAGAGGACAAGTATAATTTAACTATAACAGAGTCAAACTGCCCAATTGGTCTTATAATCCTATTTGAATTAGGACTGGTACTTAACCGTCTAAGCTTGCTAAATTGCCACTTAAGTGAATCTAGAAAATTATGACATCGACAAAGTATTGATGGAACAAGTATATCCCATGGGACATGTAGAATGCAAAATTATATATCCTTAATGTTAGGACTTTTCTAATATGGACGAGAGTTTGGCCATGTTATGATTAGTGCATCTAGTAGGCACTTGTTAATCTTATGACTCTCCTCTTAGAAAAGATATAGATAGCTTGATATTGTGACTATATGTTCACATAAACATAAAGTGAGTGGATTTAGTTTAATTTAGAAAAAAAATGGTGTTGAGAGAGACCACACGTTAAATTTTTAAGAAAAGTTGCCCTAAAGTTGATTTTAATTTTTTATCATTTTGATTAAATTTATAGAAATTATAGAAACAGAATTTTCCTAAGAGTCTAATGATTTCATGATTCCAAACAATCACATATTACTAATAAGAATAAAAAAAAATGCACAACTACAAATAAATGTTTAGATAAATATTATGCAAGTTGCAAGAGAGAGAAAGGCCAGTTGTAACTAGGTTATGCAAATACACCAATGAAAGAGAAAATATAAGTTTTTGTTAGTTGGATGCTGCATAAAATACAACCAGTTTGTGTGTCTATGCATAAATGTTGAAGTACCAAAAAATAAGTACATAAGCATAAGTTCTGCTTCCAGTCCTTGCCTCATTGATTTATCTGGGTTTTAAAATTATTTTAAATTTGAAAGAGTACTAAAATTCATGCTTGTACCTTAGTTTATTTGAACAGCTTTCTAGCTAAAAATACATATATGTAAGTAAAAGTATAAAGGGACAGCATGTTGTACATGCATATTTTATTTGATCATTTACAATTTATTTAAGCTTGGCATAATATTGTGCCAAATATCTTTCAATGTCTTTAGGGGCATTGCCTTATTAACACCTTCACGAAAAATAATTTTTCTAACATAATATATATAATTTAAAGCCAGTGCAAAGTATTAGATTTGACTTATATTAAGAAATGTAGAGGTATACTTAAAAAGACTTGGTTAGAAAATATTAGAAATGACCTTTCTTTATTAGATTTAGATGAGAATTTGACCCTTAACAGGACACAATGGAGAAAAAGGATTCATGTAGACGACCCCACAGTGGGATAAAGGCTTGTTGTTGTTGTCATTATTCTTGTTGTTGATCTTTTCTTGCACATCTTAATTCCATCACAAACTATTTTTATTTTTAGAAGTTTTTTCTTTTGATACTCTAAACACATCCTTTGCAATATTCTTACTATCATTGATTTCTTTTTTTCACATAACATTAGCTTTGCACAATCAAAATCATAAGATCTTGAATTTTACTAAAAAAAATAATTTTGTTATCATTCTTTAGAACCCCATCTAATTTTAGGATAATATTTTTCATTATTTTTTGTAATATGTCCATCTTAAAGTTCAAAACTAATAAACGATACTGGATATATAAATTTTCAATAGGATTAATTTTATAATTTTTGCCATTTAATTGATCTATTTTTCTTATAAGAAAATAATCAAAGTTCAATCACAGAATCACACAACTAAAAATTTTTGCGACTTCTTTACCCGTAATCTTTTTTTGGTTGTTGTATTGATACCGGAGTTTCAACGGAAGTGCTTGATAGCTTTATTGGGATTGGTAGAGCACCCACATTATAGCAGGAAGCAAGAGTTGGGAGCTATTCGCTAGGTGTTAGAAATTAGGTAAGCTCAAACTAGTTCTTTTTGCCCAAGCTTGAGAGGCTGAATTCTTCTTTGGATTTTATGAATAAATGATAGACAAAGGACGGTTAACATATCTCCTAAATATCTCAACAAAATAATTGTAAATGATCCTATCTTCAAAAGATAGAAATATCTTAAAAATCCTATATTCTATATATTAATATAATAGTTGCGCATAAGATACTAACCCAAGAACAAAGATTGCAAGAGCATTACATAAAAAGGCTTTAATCATATACAATATAAGCAATATACATATATGCTATACTAAAGTTGTTTTAATCACTTGTTGATTCTAAAAATTCATTTTCTTGAATCCCTCATGCAACGTTATGTTTTGTTTGTTTTTCAGGACCAAGGGAATTCATCTCATTATTTTACAGTCTTCAGAGCTGGAGGGTAATCATATATAATCCGCCATACAAGTTCTTATACTGGATTCATTGTGCTTAGTTATTGCGACTGTTATACTTGCAGGTCATCTTTGAGAGGTTTGATCGTGATCGCAGCGGCAAGATCGATGAATCAGAGCTTCGAGAAGCCCTTCGGAGCTTGGGCTATGTGGTTTCCCCTTCTGTGCTGGACCTGCTTCTGTGTAAGTTTGACAAGAGTGGTGGCAAAAGCAATGGGATTGAATATGACAACTTCATCGAGTATGATCATTTTCCTCTTTCTTACAGCTTTTTCATTTATATGAACAGGTTGTCTAATCCATGTTGTGTTCTGATTACATTGCAGATGCTGCCTTACTGTCAAGGTAATGCTAATTTTTTCTGCTCCTTTATTTGTTAAGGTATTATTTCTTCTCCATTGAGGCAAGTGTTTGAGGAAGCTGTTGTGATGGATTTTGATTGTTTTCAGGGTTTAACAGAGAAATTTAAGGAAAAGGACCCAATGTACACTGGCTCTGCTACTTTCAGCTATGAATCCTTCATGCTTACTGTGCTTCCATTCCTCATTGCCTGATGCAGAAACACAGTTGCTTTTGTTCCTTCAACTTATTTCAGGTTTTTCCAATCTTTAAGTGAGTTCTTTGATGTTGTATCCTGAATTTTGTCATTTTATTGTATAATTCATGTTCTAATTTGGGAATGTTGTGTGCTTTCTGTAAATGTTTTATGGTGGGGCTGTACATATTTGATGCAGTGCATCTTCAGCCAAGATTTGTTGAAAAATTGGTTTAGATTAGATTTATTTATTGCAAAACATATGTCTTAGTAGGTGTGTGATTTTTTTAACTAATTTGAATTCTTTGGGAAGACTTGCCTTACTATTGATTTGATTATTATTTAAAATTGAAGCTTCATTTGGAATCACTTTTTTTTTTCTGCTTTCTAAAACAGTTATTCATACAAAAATTTTTGTTTCAATTTTTTTTTACTAGAACGATACTTTATAAAACAATAAGAAAACTGTCTCAAATGAAACCTCCAGCTTTTCTCTTCATTCCTTTTTTTTACCCTCTTTTCTTCACTCTATCCTTCTCTTCTTTGGGCAGCAAAATCAACTTATGGCTTCATTTTGAACCATTTTTAAATGGTGTTAATATTCGACCTGATGCAAGTCAACTCGTTTGGGAAATAGGTTAAGTTCAGGTGTCAAATTTTAACCTAATTGTAAATTTGGGTCAGGTTCCGATTAACTTGAAAATCCAAACTCAACATGGAACTAACTCGATCATCTCCCGCACAGCAGCGCGACCTTGCACCACTCTAGTAGCCTTGCACCGTGATCCCCCTCCTCTCTCCTCCTTTACCGCACTCGCACCATTGTAGCGACCTCGCCCTACACTTGCACTGCGAATTAGACCCGTGACCCCACCCCGAGCTCGCCTCGCAAACCAGCCTCACGTTTGCCCTGCACCCCACTTGCCCCAATATCCCTTGCTCGTTTGCTCGCCCCAAGCTCCTACTCGTAGCCTTGCATGGTTGCAGGTTCGCAGGTCGGTTTCTGGTATGAAATTCTAACTCATTTGCCTAATCGGGTCGGGTTCGAGTTGGAATAGTTGGAAGTGGGTCAGTTTTGGGTTGGATTCGACTTCAACATGAAAATTCATTTTGATATCCTTACAACTTTTTACTGCTTTTTATAGCAGTTTTCTTTTACAAAAATATTTAGAAAGCAACAAAAAAAATAATGATCAAAAGTTGTCCCAAACAACCGCCTAAATATGTTTGCGAAATAAATCACTATATTTTCAAATGCTAGTATATCAGGCCTATTTCGACAATTTCGATAATCAATTTATTGAGAAGCTGTGGAATTTTAAGTGGTGGAAGAATTATTTTTTTAATAAGATTGATGTGTAAGTCATTGAAAATCATCATATTTATTAAATTAGCAATCATTAAAAAAGTTGGATTAATAAGATTTTTTTTTTTCATTTACTATCAAATTGTCGAGAATTTGATGGAAGTTTAGGATGATATTCTGCTATGAATTTTTATATTGAGGAAAATTTTGTTGAATGAATATAAAAATATATCAGTCCTATAAGCAATTGATATTTGATTATCATATTGCCTGTTCTAAATTAATTTCCTTTACAATCATCATTTCATGAAAGGCTTTGATTATGTTAAGAAAATTTAATGTGCAATGAAATTTTAATAGTTTATGGGTGGTGATAATTTTGCAATATTCAATCTTGGCTTTTAGCTGCCTTTTCAATTTCTTTCTTTCAAATTACAAACTTCTAAACAAAGTCAAAAGTAAACATGATTATGAAATCAATAGGTTCTAAACAAAAGCAAAAAAAAAAAAAAAAAAGGATTTGGAGCTTTAAGAACCATAAGTCTCAGTAGTTTTTTCTTTTCCCTTAAGATGATCTATGTTTGTTTAATGAACAATAGACCGTTTGTTTATTAATAAATGGCTTAGGTTTCATTTAGAATGAGTTTCTTGCTGTTTTTCTAAAAAAGTTTTTTTTAGTAAATTTTGTATAAAATTTTACTTTAAGAAATAGTAACAAAACTATCACAAACGAATTTGTTGAAAATCCATGTGTTATTCTTTTATGATTCATGAGTACATAAATTATTTTAAAATATTATTACTATTTTTTATCTTTTTATATTTTTAAAAAATACAAAAAATTTGAAACCTATTTTATGAATATTAGTTTCATATTTGTGAAAATTATTCTTATGCATCTCATTTCGAACCTTCTAAAGCATTATTATGAAAACTATTATTTTAGCAAAGCATATATAAGCGTAGGTTAAATTATAGCTTATTTGGAGAACTTCTCTTCTTTACTAAGCCTAAGACTTCATTTGGGACAGCTTTCTTCCTACTGGAAACAACTTTCTAATTTAAAAGTTAAAGTTTTTGAGTTAAAAAGCTGTTTTATGAAACACCGACAAAGTTGTCCCAAATGGAACATAAGAATTCATTTCAGACAACTTTTTTACTGATTCTTAAAGCAACTTTTTAATATAAAAACTCAAAATTTAAACAATGAGAAAATCATCCCAAACGAAACCTTAATCGCTTTTCCCACAACTTCACAAATAAAACGCTTTTATTTCATCACGAAAAATAACAAGATTTAGAATCTCTTTAAGACGGCCATAACTTTTTATAAAAGTAACTATTAAATAATTATAGAAAAGCTTCATGATTAACAAATTTCCAAATGCCCTTAAACTATCCCCAAAAAAAAGAAATTGCAGCCATTATATCACTTTAGTTTTATACAGATGCCTGACCTGCAGATCCATCACTTGGCTTCAAACCAAATCTAATTCAAATAGATCTAAAACAACACTACAGAAAGAGGCACTCCGATCAGATAATACAGCTTAGACAAAATATATAAGTTGGTTAGCAAATTGAAGCTGCCAACTTAAATAAAGAAGGCAGTGCGCTTAACAATAGAGAACTACTGATGAATGTTTTCTTGCAAAGCTTACCCTCAACTGCAGCAAAATAAATATTTGATCTGTTTTAGCGGCAATCACCTGAAGAAGACGAGAACTGCAGCCAAACAAGCACCTGATGTTTTTTGAATGTTCGCCGGAATGCATTCCTTAATCCCAACCACCACCTGATCTACTTCCACCTCCGCCTCCAGACCACCCACCACCACCACCACCTTGAGGAACCAGTTTCTTCGAACTTCCCCAACCTGAGCTATCTGCACCCCGACCGCCACCACCATCGCCTGCAGAATTCCCACCCCGACCGCCGCCACCACCGCCCGTAGAGTTCCCACCCCAGCCGCCACCCGTATTGCTGCCAAAACCAGCATCTCCTCCTCCCCAACCACCACCAGCTGAGTCACCACGAGAATTGCCCCAACCTCGACCGCCAAAGCCACCATCCTCTCTGTCTTCCGCAGCATTGTTGCTGCCCCCCCAACCTCCACCACCTCTACCAGTGGCGTCCCAACCACCGGGGAATCTTTCCTTGCCAGGTGAGTCTTGGACCTTAGCTCCAGGGAAGCTGCTTAAGCCATCATCATCATTTGAATTTGAGCCCCACTTGGAATTGTCATGATCATCATTAGAATTTGAGCCCCATTTGGAATTGCCATGATCATCATTAGAATTTGAGCCCCATTTGGAATTGCCATGATCGGAATTTGAACCCCATTTGGAATTGCCATGATCAGAATTCGAACCCCACTTGGAATTGCCATGATCTGAACCTCGGCCTCCACTCTCAAAATTGTTTCCTCTTCCGTAGCTTCGACCTCGACCCCGGCCCGGCCGTGGCAGTCCACTAGGATGGCCATCTCGGCCACCACGGCCCCTATAGTCAGATCTTCCTCCTTTTCATAAAAGAATTGGAAAACATAAATATAAGAATCACTTTCCATAATGTAGAAAGGAAGGAAACATTAAGTTCCAAATCAAAATTAAATATAAGATAGTTGTAGAAGAATTCTTAGGGAACACTACAACATCATTTATCCCATTTATCCCACTATATGAGGTCGGCTACATGAATCTTTTTTCTCCATTGCATTTAAATCTAATAAACAAAATTCATAGGGGAACACTAATCAGTTTTTTTGTTTTTTCATTTTTCTAACCAATTAACTCAACCATATCAGCTACAATTAAGTGGTTTACATGGAAAAAAAACTCTGATTCTGTGCAAAAACAACAGAATGTTATCTAATAAGAAGTCCTCTAGTTTTCCAGATGTTTGATTAATGAATTTGCTAGCAGTTCATGACAAAATCTGAAGGCCTACCAGTTTTGAACACAAATGTTAGTTTTCATCCATCCATCTACTACAAATATTTGAGGATATAGTTCATTTATTGAACTCAGTTCAACATTGAAAACACTGAATCACGTGTCAAAAACTTAGTAATTACAGCAAACCTATCCAAAATAAACCTGCCAAAGTCAACTGCTTTTCTTCAATAAATATTTCTTTCGCTCGCATGATTCCTGTCCTAGCCTCCTACCTCTCCCTCGTCCCTCCCCCTTTCCGGTCTAACACATCACCATCTTCTTTGCGGTCTAACACATCACCATCTTCTTTGAGGAATCCGTTGACGGTCACACAAATTCTACGGTGAACGAATTTATTCTCCGCCATTCATTTGCGCGGGTTCTTCATGGTTTAGGTGCAAGTTATGAGAATAATGAAGAAACTAAGAATTTTTATCAAATACTTAGGGTTTAGAATTTGCCAATGGTAAGACCCTGAGTAGGCCGGAATCTCAACAATGAATTTTCCCAATCTCTACTAGCTGTAAATATTTAGGATTTAAAAGTAATTTCCTATAATAGCCATTACGTTAGCATATTCTCATTGCAAAGATGAAGTCCTTCAACAAATTGTGTTTTCAAATACTGCATATGCACATGCAAGCAAGATAGTAGTCCTTGAAACTGCAAAAACTAATAAAAATTAAAATTTACAATTTCTCAATGCATTACTGAAATGGTTTAAACATACTTCATATCAACATGCCAAATTGCAGAAAAAATAAAACTTACCAATTACTATTGAGCTTTTTATTTATAAGGTAACTAACACTTAAGCTTTCATCATTACCATTTCATTACTCACATAAAAGCTCCCTCCAAAGCCCAACGCCAAATGCAGGTGTTCATATCAATTAATCATCAACACGGCTTGTTCAAGAGTTTGACCCGCAAAAAACTTGGCTTAGGATAACATTTATATATGCATGGAAGGATATATAAAGGTTTTGGCTATAACAAGCTACATATAAGAGCGACCAGCTATACTCATGTTACAATGTGGGATCAAACACATATACCACCTCTTGAGGAGTCAACTGATCAAAATAAGCCTTCCAAGATAAGATAGCAAAACACATCATGATGGTTTGTAATTTAGTAGACTACTATTTAGAGTTCCTATTTTCTTAATCCATAAATCCTACATCTTTTTCAATTGTTTGATTTATTATTAGGATATTTACTAGCATATTCCCTTGATTATTCCAAATGTATCACATTCGCTTAGCCCTCATAAATAGAAGAAATTTTTAATTGTTTTAATTGGAAGAAATTGAATGAAGAAAATCCTCCTCTCCCAACTCAGTCTAAAACTCTAAATGATATATTCTCTCTCACAGCAAACCAAAAATTTTGATCCAAACACCATGGCTCAAACAAAGAACAAATGTCACCCTTCTGACCAAGGTCTGAAACTAACCCCGAGCCCCTCATTCCTCCCCACAACAGAATGTCTATCAAATACCGTCCCAGCCGTCACTTCTCTCTTGATCCTACGGCTGGCATGGGGATCCATGGGAGGCTCACCTAGATCACGCCAATCTCCTTCTTCCATATTTGGGTGGTTGACTTAGCAAGTTAGAAATAGTTATATTAATGCAATCATGTATTATTCTATATTATTTGTTTCCTTATTAATATATCTTGTCCATATCTATAAATAAGGATAATTTTGTGCGATAAATATTAAACCTTTTTACCTCTCCAATTCTTTGAATTTAACGTGGTATCAGAGTCAAAGGATACATAATCCACTTTCTTTGTTGTCCCACCACCAGCTTTCATTGTAAGAATTCTGAGAGCTACCATTACAGGCTAACCCTGTTGTTATCCCTATCTAGTCCTTCTGCTTCCTTCTTACGCCTAAGACAAAGAAAGCGAGAGACAGAGTTGTGTGTGACTCCCTATGTGGGATCAAGCAGTAGAAACAAACGAAGCTTGGAGTTTGTCTCTACTTGTGTGTGTCCAAGACCGAAGGGAAAGGGAGAGGACTCTCATGCGGGTCTAGGGCCAGGACGAGCACGAGTGTGAGACCAGCACTCCTTCATGCGATCAAACCAAAGGGATCAGAGGCCTTGCGTGCGCCTGTACTGGGCCGATCAAAAAAAAGTCTATCGGGCGGCCTAGGAAGGAGATCTGCGCGGCAAGTGCTAAGCCGCTTGAGGCGTGTTTTTTCTACTGCTATCCTTTAAGCTTGTCATAATCCTAAAAACTAATTTTTTTCCTACTGTCATGCCTTCATTGCCGACCTTGCCTTATTTTTGTAATCCTATCTATTACCAACGCAACCTTCATTGCTGCCCTACTTAATATAGCCTTCATCGCTATCCTTTGTCATCACAATGTTTGAAGCTTACTCCTCCCAAAACTTTGACCAAATGGAGGACTCTATGGTGCACTAAGAAATATGAGAGACCTCTAAAATCTACAACCTTCATATCGCTTAAATGGGAAGAATTACTTGAAGCGGCTCAATTTGTGAAAACCTACTTGAAAGGGAAAGAAAAAATGAATCAAATCCTTGGGGTAAAAAAAATCAACTCCTTGGCGTAGGGACCAAAAAAGAAGATTCTAATTTTTGAGCATGGGATGAAGCGGACTCCATAATTATGTCATAGTTGTGAAATTATATGACTCCAAAAATTACTTATAATATAATTTTCCTATGTTCGACAAATGACATGCGGTATGTCACCAGGCAAACATTCTAAAAAGCTTGAAATGCTACTCAAATTTTTGAAATTAAGGTCAAGGTGGGAAGCACAAAACAAGGAAGCAAGACCGTGATTGAATATGTCCCCCTCCTTCAAGGTTTGTGGCAAGAACTTGATCGTTATAGATGCGTAGAGACCAAGCGTCCAAAAGATGCTACTATCATGAAAAGCTTCATTGAGAAAGATAGTGTATGATTTTCTTGCATGATTAAATGAGGAGTTTGACAAAGTTAGAGTTTAGATCCTAAGAAAAGAGGAGATACATTCACTAAAGGAGATCATTTCTCTCATTTGTGCCGAGGAAAGTCGATGAGGGATAACCCTGGAACCATAGGCTATAGAAGGCTCAACAATAGTAACAACCAAAGAGAGGTTATGGAAGGAAAGAGGCAAGGATTTCTCAAAAACCTAAAGACAATGAAGACTCTCTTTGGTGCAGGTATTGCAAGAAATCAAGACACACAAAGAAGTCTTCTAAAAGTTATATGGAAAGCCCTCAAGTAAGAAGTGGAATCAAAGAAGTGGACAAAAGAGGATATCAAAACACTACAAGAAGTTGCCCATCCCATAAATATAGTATAGCTTTAGAGAGCTCAACAAAGAAGATACTAATAGGGTAAAATAACTCCTGGTATCCCTTGAAAAATCACTTGTATTTTATTCTCTTGCACTTTCAGATAAATTTCCTATATTCATTGGATTGTCTCTAAAAAGCATACGAAAGGTTTATGAATCATTGATTCAGGAGCCATAGATCATATGACACACTCCATTACTTATTTCATCAACTACAATCTTTGCTCAAATGATAAGAAAATCATCACTATTGATGGTTATGTCACCACAATAACAGGGCAAGGAGATATACCCTTATCTCCATTACTCGCTCTCAAAAATATGCTCCATGCAAATTATCCACAAACCTAATCTACATATAAAAACTTATCAATGACTATAATTGTCAAGTCCTATTTAACCCTACTTGTTATTTATTTCAAGACCATGGATCTGAGAAGAATATTGGACTTGTTAAGAAGAAATAGGTATTGTACTACCTAGAAGAGCTGAACAAATATACTATTATCAATAATAGCTATTCTATGTTATATTTATCTAATACAAAATCTACTATTTCGTTTCATCATTTTAGATTATGACATCTATCTCTTGATGTCTTATATATATATATATAAATATATATATATATATATATCCAAAACTTTTTTATGAGTTGAAAAATGAATCATTTCATAGTGAAATTTGTAAGTTAGTCAATCATAAATGAGTTTCTCTCCCAAACAAAAATGAGAGATGTCATACTTCTATCTTATTCATAGTGATATCTAGACACCATAAAAAATCCTTAATATCTTAGGGGTTTGATATCCTTCATTGACGACTGCACACAAGTCTCTTAGATCTTTCTCAAAAACAAATTTAATGTTAGCAATATCCTCCCCATTTTTTACACCATGATTCAAAATCAATTCGGGAGTACATAAAAAAAAATCACTCGGACAATATCAAAGATTACTTTAACCAAACCTTATCTTTAAACTTTCAAAAAGAATGTATTATTCATGAGTCTTCCTGCATTCACCCCACAATAAAACGTAGTTGTAGAAAGAAAAAATGGCCACCTTCTTACCACCACTCGTGCACTTCTATTCCACCACAATGTATCTAAATCCTACTAGGAAAAGCCCTTATGATTATCACATATCTCATAAACCGACTACCTTAAAAAATCTTGGGACTAAAAACACCAATAGATATCCTGTCCACTTTATATCCTAAAGTTCAAACCTATAACCTCACACCCAAAATCTTTGGGTGCACTGGCTATGTTCATGTTCAATGACAAAATAGAAGATAATTAGGTCAAAAAACACTCAACTGTATCTTTGTTGGATTCATCTACCCAAAGATGTTATAAGTGTTATTACCCCTCCACTAAAAAAATTCTTACTTCTATTGATGTCACTTTTTACAAACAAAAATCCTATTTCACCAAACCTCATCTTCAGGTGAAGATGTAAGCTGAGGAAGATGAGAAAAGTGAGCTTTCCCACCTTCACCTCCAACTCCACCTCAAACCAATCCACCTAAATCTGAAATAAATGCCAGGAAAACTAAAGACAAAGTTATTAGGGATAACATGAGGTTTAAAAAGGCATATTCCAGGTGTACAAATCCAAACTATGATCCAGAGCAGATCAAAGAATCTAAATCGTCTTGTGAAATTAATTTTAACACAAGATCACTTTAAAAACATCCCGGGTACACCAAAACCAACTTCGAGTCCTTAAATAAATTCTCACCTTCACACAAAAAATTTTCCGGTTACACTAAATGATATTCATATTCCTAATAATATTTTTGAGACCTTATCTGATGAAAATTAAAAAAGTATCATGAAAGATGAAATGTAGACCCTAGAAAAGAACAATACTCGGGAGATCATCGACCTACCAGTAGGAAAAAGACCGACCAGCTACAAATGGGTATTATTTGTGGAATAAAAAGTCAATAGTACACTGAAAAGGTACAAGGCAAGACTGGTAGTGAAATGGTGCACCCAGAGAAATGACATTGACTATCAAAAAACTTTTGCACCTATGGCTAAGATGAACACCGTTAGGATCCTGCTCTCCCAAGTAGCTATTATAACTGGCATCTGGAATAGATGGATTTCAAAAATGCATTCCTACACGGGGACTTGGAGGAAAAAATATTTATGGAGATTCCTCCAAGATTCAAGGAGAATTCTGAAGGTGACAAATTGTGTAAATTAAAAAAGGCTCTATATAGGCTAAAACAGTCACATAGAGTTTGGTTTGGAAGATTCTTAAAGGTCATGCTATTCAATGGATATCGACAGAGTTAAGAGGACCACACACTATTCTTCAAGCACTTAGACTTGAGGAGTTACAATTTTGGTAGTTTATATGGATTATATCATCTTGATGAGGAATGATAAAAAGGAGAGTGATTCTAAGAAAATTTCTTGCTAAGAAATTTTGAGATCAAAAAACTTGATAGATTGAAATATTTCCTAGAAATTGATGTGGCCCACTCCAACACATGAATCTTCATTTCACGACATAAATATATTTACCTTTTTTTAAGAAGAAAAACAAAAGTAAACTAGCTTATAAACTGACACCAACACCAACAAAATCAAATCTCAAATTGGGGGAAGCAAAAGAGGATACAAAAGTAGATAATAGAGCTTGCCAAAGAATTGTGGGGAAATTGATATATATTTCTCACACCAGATGAAATATAGCTTTTGCTGTAAGCATGGTCAGCTAGTTCATGCAGAATCCAAAGCAGACTCGCATACTAGTAGATAGAATACTACATTACCTCAAGATAAATCCAAGAAAGGAGATTCTCTTCAAAAGAGAATATGGAATAAAAGCTTATATTGATGCAGATTACACAAGGTCACTAGTAGATAGATGATCTCTTTCAAGATGCTACACATTCCTTGGAGGAAATCTAGTTACCTGGAGGAGTAATTAACAGAATGTGGTTGCAATATCTAGTGTAGAGGCAGAGTTCAGAGCTATAACCTTAGGTATATGTGAGCTACTATGGATCAAGATGATTATAGAAGACTTAAGGATCAAGTGGGAAGGACCCATGAAGCTATACTGTGACAATAAATCAACAATCAATATATCTCATAATCGAGTTCAGCATGACAGGACCAAGCATATAGAAGTGGACAGATATTTCATAAAGTTAGGCAATGGACTTATATGTATTTACCATGTCTCAACAAAATATCAGCTTGCAGACATTCTTACCAAGGGATTTGATAACTCTATCTTTCTAGGACTAATTACCAAACTAGGAATGATAGATCTGTATTCCTCAGTTTGAGAGAGAGTGTCAAATATTGTCCCAACCATCCCAGTCGTCCCTTCCCCTTGATCCAATAGCCAACATGGGGATTCGGGGGAAGCTCACCTAGATTAGGCCATTCTCCTTCTTCCATATTTGGATGGCTAATTTAGGACAGATTATATTAGTGTATTATGCATTATTCTAAAATTATCTACTTCCTTATTAAGATATCCTGTATATATTTATAAATAAGGATATTTTTGTGCAATAAACATTAAACCTATTTTTTCTTTCCAATTTTCTAAATTACCAACGTAAAAATTGACTAAAACCCTAACTCTACTCTAGAACTGCAAAACTATTAACTTGGAACTCTAATTCCTTGTTGCTGACAGAAATTTTCATCCCTGGAACAACTCAAGCAAAAGACCTTTTACTCAACAATCTTTGTTTTCAAATATACTAACTACAGCAAAAACGAGGCTTCCAAATCCTCATTATGCACTAAAATCTATATTAGCTCTTAAAAGAAGATCTGAAGCTTCCATAAAACCAGAAATTCACCTTCACTAGTGCATATAAAACTTAATAATGTTCCTCAAAGTAACTCAAATCGAATTAGTATGAAGAACTCCCTCTCATTCAACTTTGGATCAGTTAGGCATATGCTTAGTATGCTGGAATCTTAATAACAAGCAATTGACTATATCTTAAGTTTGTTTCAGGGATCATTTAGACTATCTTCGCGGACATGACGTTCTTAGCTTTCCCAAAGTTGGCAGATCAAGATCAAACCTCCAAAACTCTTTCCCCATCCAAAAATCAACATGGTTCAATGTTCTACTGCAGAAAGAATGGAAATCTATCCTTCAAGGTATTGAAGATTGTAATCAGAAATTAAAATTTATGTTATAACTAGAAAGTTTCCAATCAATGAAAGACGTAACAAACAGAACCTAGGGAACTACACAATGTTAGCACGGAAAAAGAAAATTTTTAATTGTGGTGATTACTTGTATTAGTTAAGCAAACTAGTCCTAAGTCAACTACATGAATCCCTAATTAATCGAATGCTTTTTTTTCCATTCATTTTGGGGTTTAAATCATTTTAATTAAAAACAAAAAAAAGAACCAGAAAGGTCAGATCCTTCTTCCTCTCCACAGGCCTATCCCTTAAAGCCGTTACAACCCCTACTGGATTCCAAGCTGCCTCAACAATCCCCTCTCACACCAAATCGATAGCTATCTTCCAATAGCTCTCTTATAACTCTATTCGCCATTGCCACTACCTAAAGCAATCCCATGCCTTCATAAAACCCTTAGAACTCTCAGGCCAGAAAACATTGTTCCCTCAACTGCTAGATATTTACTGCCTCTATGCTTTTCACTCACATCTCCCTCCCTCAATTAGGATAACGCACATCCCTCTCTCGTTCTCCTCCCTTTCTCGATTCATCTCATTGAAAATTCACAAATTGTATCAACAACGTGCCACCACTAGTAATCACTCTGAGTGAGGAATCCAATGAAAGGCCCCCACCTTGTCCTATTAACCTTTGTCATCATCTGCATCCCACTCTTGAGCCAGCAGGACATGTCGATCAGCCTTCACAATGGGGTTTTTGAATAAAAGATGAACAAGCTCTCTCTCTCTCTAGAGTACCTTATGCAGCCTAAAGGACATTATCATCACTTTCGATGATGTCCATAATGACCTCAATGACATCATTACCACTCAACATCTCTAATCACATTGCCGATTCATTATACTAAAGGTTGCAATATGCCTACATCACCAAGCTCAGCCTAGAAAGAGTAGGACTAATAAAAATTCTTTGTTTGCAAACAAATCATGTTTAGATTGCTAAGAAGCTCGGGTTTGGGTTGTTAGTTAAGGGAGCCAAGCTTGAACAAATATTTTGAGCTCATTTTTTAAAGTAATTGACAAATTAAACTTTCTCAATCATGTTCAGCTTGTTACTTGCTCATGTAAAAATAATATAATTAAATTACCATGAACAACAAAATATAAGTTTTATTGTCTTCATCTTAAAGCCTTAATTTTGTTTGACTAACCAAGATCCAATGTTCTAGCTACTGGAGGTTCTCAGAATAGGTTTAAGCTTTTGCCCTAATACAACTTTGTCACAGTCAGAGTTGTCAAGACCGATCCAAGCTTAAGACCTCAAACCATGGAATCCTAAAGTTAATCAAGAGTTGCACTAAAAATTCTAATTAGGAATAAAAACCTTCTAATAGCCAAGGACCTAAACCTCATCCCAATCTAGCTAAGGCCTCAAACACAGAAAGTAACAAGAGAAGGACATCATTGTCAATTTAGAACTAAACCTCCATGTCAACAAAATTTTCCAATTTATTTAAGAATCACTCAACGATAAACACTCTTGAGCCTTCTGTTGTTATGAAGCACCTTGAATGAATTAACTCATAGTTACTAATCAAGGTTTCCCTTAAAACAAGAGGTTGACAAACTTGTAAATCATGAATCTTGATAGGATTAACCACTCCTTCCTCACGCTAGTTCCCCAAGACTAACAAACCCAGTAAGTCTTCCACTTGAGCTAAGCAACATCCTTAACAAAAGATGCTCTCCAAGATTAACCATACGTGTTCATGTCCATAAGAAGTCTTGAACCCTAGATCTAAATAACCTTTTGTCCCATCATCAAGGGAAATCTGATTAAATAAACTATCAATTACTTGAGCAAAACAAAATGTTACCGATAGCATTCACGCATGAGGGGCTAGAAGTGTGTTTTTGTACTTATCAGGCACAAAAAAAATGTTAGTCCCAGAAAATAAATAAAAACAAACATGCATGTATAATAAACTATATAATATATGCAAAAGCTAACAAAACTTGAATCAAAATCTGCATATTTCAATAATATGCACTACAATCCATATTCTGGTGAAGTACAATACTTATATATATATATATATATATATATATATATATATATATATATATATATATATATATATATATATATATATATAAGCATAACGCCACAGACATTTGTCAACACAAGGGAAACAAAATCAATTAAAAAACAAGTACATATTTTGCAAGGTAAAAAATAAACAGTTCTGAACTTCAACATTACCATTAGTTAAAGTTTATAGCCTTTTTTATCAAGCGAACAGTACAGTCAGGTATTAGAGATAAGAGGGTTCATCTTCCACATGTTGATCCCTCAGAAATTGCTACCGAGGAAACGTTAGAACTAGTTTGGGTACAAATTCAAATTCCAGTGAAATGTTCAATTTACTATTGTTTGTCAATTTGTTAATTTCAGTTCCAGCAATGATACAATAGAAATTGTATTACAATCCTACCATTCATAGACCTCTAACACATTCAGGGATAACATTTTATTGCCATCCTGTACCACACCTCTTATGTCTGCATGCAACTTAATTCATACCCTATTCCTGAGAAGAACCCTATAACTGTGCTATGTCCTTCAAGAAAATGCTCTCACAATTATGTTCATTCGTTGGCAAGCATATCTAATTATTCTACGTCACCCGAGTACTCACTTAATTGTCATATATGAAAGCTTCCAAATAATGAAAATATTAAGCCTAAGTTAAGCAAATAAAAACCTACACATAATTTTAAAAAGTACTGCTTCACTATAACAGTGACAATTTGTTTTGCTTGTTATGCTTTAACCCGTAAGGCAAATGAGGTTTTCAATGTTCAGAACTTCGATTAATCTCAATCTGAACGTCAGAACAAGCAAATAAAATAACAAAACAAAGAACATTCATGCATGCTCATTTTAAGTCATACAACTTTAAAGGTGCAAAGATAATAAAGCACACGAGCAGAATGAAACACTCGTTGTCAACAATTCAACTTTGTTAAGAGATGTTATAGAATATTTTAAGCCAAGGTTGAACTGACTAACAACCCCTATGCGTCACGCGTCACTCGTCAAAACTCTAACTCACCTAACATCTACGTAAGAAATCCCAACTAAGTAAAATTCCACGGATTAGCAAAATGGATGAAACCAAAAAAAAATCACATACTATTACATATTGCCGAATCGAATTCATAGTAAGGATTCCATTTCTGCACATAGACTTGAAATAAAATAAATCAACAAAATCTGCAACCATCATTGCAAAAAATCATATCCTTAACATTGACCTCGGCTGATAATGTTCACACATAAAACACAAAATAAGCCAAAGCCTAATAATATAGTTACCTCTAGAACCTGGCGTAGATGGCCTCTCCCGGTCTGGAGTTTGACTACTCCATCCATCATTGCTGCCTGTGGAACCACCAAATACACCATCGCTAGAGTAACCCCAAGCTGGGCTTTTCATTGGAACCTTGGCAGCAACAGTCTGTATTGACGGTCCAGATTCCAGCGGTGGCTTGTCAATATTCTTCTGAAAATATGCCACTAACCTATCAAGATCCTCAAAATCCTTCTTCCTAAACCTGAAACACTTGGGATACAACCCAACGTACTCATGATGTGGATTTGAGCTTCTAATATAGGACAAAACAAAAGTTCCTGGATGGTCATGGGATATGCCAAAACTATAAACTATTCTCATTGGATTTTCTGCCTTTTCTTTCCTCAACTGATCATCAACTTCCAATTTTGTTCCCCGTCGGAATTTTCGGTAACTAAGCACATTTTTCAAATTAGTTACTAGTGGATCAACGTATCTATCCATAACCTGCAAAGACAACCATACAATGCCATGCGTAAGTTTAGATTACAATTCTCAAAGCAAAATAAGTTTCACTCAACTATAAAAACAAAGCAACTAAAAAAAAAGTCAACATCATAACAAAACAAATACAAGTGAGGTGGAACCCAGCTTGCACATTTCGCATAAACAAAGAAACTTATGCAAATTATACATCCAAATTCAAGACCTAAAGTAATCGTATCAGCATTTAATTGACATTATCCAAGATATTTTTTATTTTTTTAGTAACAAATTTAGAGTTTAGAAATAACTAAATTCCAAGTTTGGAATGATGCCTGTATCTGAATTTAACTAGCACTCCTTGGAAGAAGTCCTCTTTTGTTTTTAACAAATTCACAGTTCAATAATTTATAAAGATGCATGTATTCATATATTAGGCATAACCCCGCCACCTTTGTAAGGTACGTAAATCAGTAAGTGGATGCAGACTTTAAGATCTAGGGTATGGACAGATGGATCACAGCATAGCAACAGTGGAACACAGGTGGCTTGTACTGTACTTCTTGCCAGCATAGTGAAAGGAGTTCCTCATCACAGTGGTATGATGGTCATGCATGCTATTCAACCTTTTTTTTTTCCTTTCAACTGTGCATTCACCTATGAATCGAATAAGGTTGTTTCTATTTTGGCATCATAGAAAAATCGGTTGGTATCTTTAGTTGATGCTACTTTTTCTCTTTTATTAAAGAAGAGATTTTTTTCAAATTTTGTTGTCAAAATCCATATTTCAGCAGATTTTACGCAATTTTACCCTTCCCTTTCCCTGATTCCATGTTTTTTTTTATTTTATTTTTTCCCCTCATTCCATATTTAGAGGAAGCAGAATTGTTTCTCTTATTAGGGTTCTAGAAAACGTGCTTCTGCTGAAAATTGACAAAGAAACATGTAAGTCAGATTTATTGTCTGCAACACAGATCTTATAGATTCATGGAGACGAATGATCATCCTAGTTCGTATTTTGAATGATATAGATATTTGAAAAGTTTTGTATTGCAGGGAGCAACATCTTTAGGGGAAAAGAGATGGTTCACTTAAGGATAATTACATTTGGGAAAGTCTTGCATTTATGTGCCTACAATATTGTTTATTCTATTTCATTTACTTGATATCATGTGAATTTCACACCAAAAAAAAAACCAGTTATTATGAGGCATTATGTTTATTCTTAATCATATTCATTTAATTTAAGAAAAAAAAACAATCTTCATTTCACCCAGCGCCAAATAAAATTTTAAGTTTTTCAGTGGAGGCATGTGATCCCCACAAGTGATCCCAAACCTAAAGTATAGTTACCTTCAAAGAGAACGCATAAAAATATTTTAATTATTTTTATGATTATCCTTAATATTTATAATTCAAGGTCAAATGTCGTCTATAAATATCATTTGTTTTGAATTTATTAAACTGGTGACAAGAATTAACTTTTGAGTGAGTTTTATTCCAATGTGTATAGAATTTATACAATTCTAGGAAGGTTCTATTTTGATATATAAAAACTCAGCGACAAAAAGATGGAAATAAAATTAACTACAAAAAAATTACAATAGGTGAATAGCACATTATATTTCTTTGTACAGTCGGGTAGTTCCCACAAATTGGTGATAGCAACAGAGAACTCACAGATCTATGAGGTTGCAATGGAGGGGGGAAGTTGTACAGCCTAAGCAGGGACAGTTTCTTAAGGGCAATTCCACAAGTTAATGAATGATGACACTCATTTCAAGCTTGCTCAATTTTTTTTTTTAATTTGGTGAGTATATCCGCAAGGTGTTCATTTGTGGTCACAAGCATAGCACACATTAAACCACTAACAAACTTTTTCCATTATAAAATGTCTATCAATTTCAATATACTTTATAATATTATATTACACAAGATAATTTGCAATATTAATGGAAGACTTATTATAATAAAACTTAAGGGAGGTAACATTCATGCTTTAAATCTTCCAGTATAATTTTTAACTATAGCGATTCGCATATTCCGAGTTTCATAGATCTAAATTCAGCTTATGTCCTATATCTTGTTATAACATTTCATCATTTACTTTTCTAAGTCAATAGATTGCCTCCTAAAAATGTGCAAATATCTTGAAACTGATCGCTTGCCTAACATAAAATCTACATAAGCTGTATTTATGCATGCTTTCCGAATCAAATTCTCCTCTTTTTTTAATAGAATTCCTTTGTCCAAGATTCCCTTCAAGTATGGTGGAATTCTATACGAAGCCCTAATATGTGATTCTTTAGGATTGTGCATAAGATTGATTTGCCACATTGACATCATAAGCAATGTCAATTCTAGTATGTGATAAATATATAAGAATTCCCTTAAATATTTAATATGAGGATTTTTTTTCATTATTGTGTCTTTTGGAGCAACTCTAACTTTCTGATTGAATTCCATAAGGTTGTTGACAGGCTCGCATCACAACTTACATGTATCTTTCAAAACACCTACAATGTATTTTTATTATAATATACATATTACATATCTAGAGTATGCAACATGCCAACCTAAATGCCAATTAAAGACTTTGGCTCGTCTAATTCTTAAATTTTAAATTCTTTGAGCATTCTTCCATTGAAGTCCTTGATTCTTTTCACATCAAAACCTATCATAATGCTGTTGTCAACATAAAACTAGTGCTAAGACTCCCGCTAAAGCAATGTATTTTACAAACAACATATGATTCCCTAGACTTGGTAAGCATCCCATCTTGACCATTAACTTGATGAACCTTCTAAATCAAAACCTTGGCTATTACTTTAATTCATTCAATGCCTTTTTTACTTTATTGTTTTCTCATACTCCTTACAGGCCTCTTTATCTTTTTCCTAATTATTAAAATTTTTACAACTAAACCAAATTTTATAACAAATCTTTTTATTTTTTTATCTTTTCTCGCACATTTTTATTCCACCTCCAACTATTTTTAATATTGGTAGCTTTTCCCTTTGATACTCCAAGTACATCTTTTGCAACATTTTAAATATCAAAAGCTACTTTTTCCCACATAACATTAGCTTTCTCATGCACAACAAAATCTTAAGATATAGAATCTTACTCACAAAAATATTTTCGTTAATATTCTTTAAATGACACCATCTAATCCTAGAACAACAATTTAATTTATTTTTTTATTTTCTTCCTTTCATCTTAAAGTTCAAAACTAATAAGCGATGTTAGGTACATAAACTTTCACTTGAAATACCTTTACAATCTTTGCAATATAAACGGTCTATTTGTCTTATAAGTAATGAGATGCTCATCTCTTTTTTAAATAAGATATTAGCAATTACAAAATCATAAGCTAAATAAAAATCTAATATGATCTTACTTCCTTCATTAATCGCTCCAAAGTCATAGCCACCATAAATGCTTTTAAAATCATCTACCTCTCTACCAACATGTTCATTTAAATCTTCTCCAATGAAAACTCTTTCTTCAGGAGGTATCTTTTATATTAATTCTTCTAGATCATTCCAAAATTTTAATTTTAAACATATATCCAAACCTAATTGAGGAGCATAAGCGCTTATAATATTAATAATTTTAACATCAACAATAATCTTTAAAAATATAATTTTATCTCCAATTCTATTAATTTTTACAACAGTATCTTTCACTCTTACACCTACAATATTTATAGTACGACTCCTACCATAATATCATAATTTAAATCATAAACCATCAATCTCTTTAGACTTCTCTCCAATCCATTTAGTTTCTTGAATGCATAGAAAATTTATTTTCCTATGAATCATAATATCTATTACTTACATCAATTTGCTTGCAAGAGAACTTATATTCTAAGATTATATCCAAATTTTGGTTTCATGGAATATCTTCTTTGCCCACATCCGTCCATGATGTGGGAAACCTTGCATATTTAACATTGCACCTGGGCGTCGGTGTAGCGACCCTTATACACTTGTGGTTGTATTCAGACCATACAACGCGTTGCTTCCAGGAAACGCCCCAGCATTAACACAATTTATTAAAGAATTAATGTCATGAATATTCGACAAATTTTATGCTAGTTGTCAACTACCTAACGTAACCCTCCAATTTTATCATCCATGACTTGGGACCTCGCAACGGCAATGTTTCACATTTAAAATCATTAAATCATAAAATTCTAGTTCAATATTAATTTAATTTTAAAGTGAAATTAATATGAGTTACTGTAGTTGATGAATGTACAACTTTACTAGTTAATTAAAAATGGTTTCCATTATCATTCTCATTTTCATGTTAATATCAATTATTTATTGTTAGGTGATATATTTAATTTTCACTAATCTCATTTCCTCTATGTTCTCCTCCTTCAGTTTGATTATTTACTAGTAGCATCTCATTACAAAAAAAAATATCTTCCAATTGCGCCAAGCACAAGTTGAATTCCCTAAAATTGGTTATTAAATGGTGGCATTTGGTTATCAGAAAATTGTAATCTAGTTAATACCAGGCATTAAATAATAACAACATATAAGAAAGTAATAATTTGCAGCTTCCATGCAATAAACAAATTAAGTGTGTCTTAAAATTGGCAGCAGATGGAGGCAAGCTCACGGCATGCATGTGACTAGGGAAATAAGATTATATTTGGTATCTCAAATAGTTGCATGAAGAAAACCGAACTTTACTAGGACAAAAATAATACAAATTATTCAAAAGACTAAAAAATTGCAGTTAACAATCAACAGTATAATATAATTTATGCTAAATATTAAGTTATCATTGACTAATTAATCAACATATTAGATGCTACATCTACAGCCACCTGCAACAAAGTAAAAAATGCATGCAGCACATCTGTATATATTCTATGCGCCAAAATGTACAGCATAAAATCTCTTGCACCAAGTTTTACTTGAAACCAGCTTAGTAGAGGTAATAAACCAGCAGTGTGGATCTAACCTACCAAACTAAAATCTATAAATCCCAAGCTTTTCAAATATTCCACGAATATCTATTTAACACAATTACTAATTTTTCCAACAGGTACATAGAAGACATGAAATAACTTCGTTTTGTACCACAAGGCAAGTTAGAGTCTAAGAAGCCGCGTTGCAAAAGACAACGCTGTGCAGCAAGGACAACACTGTTTACCATAGTACATACTGATCACCACGACTATCATAAATAAGGACTCTGTACCCGTAAAACCACAAAATTCCAACTTATTCAAGAGGAGTCAACCCCCCTCCACACCTCCCACCTCACATAGAAAATAACATAAATGCAAAAGCAAAAAAAAAATAATGAAAAGGTAACGTATGCAAGATATTATGCAGATCAAAAAGCACGCAGAGTAAGGTAAGTGACTAGCCAAAATCTTATAAGCAAGCACTACATCCCCATCTGCACAAGAATAACTCAGATATTTAAAAGATAAAATTTAATTTAATTTTAAAAAAGCCAATGTAACTTGGCAGATGTCCTACGTAATATCATATGGTCACTAAAAAATGCTCTAAAATTCCTCAACAAAACTTACAATATACAACACGTAATTTGAAGTTCATAATTTTCAAATATACATTCATAAATAGGCCTGAACAATTGAACATATAGCACTACCACTACCACGTCAATGAATGAAAAAAAGGTCTCAATCATCATAGCTGCGAGTAAGATGACTAAAACGTACAAGTCCAATGAACAACATAGGACTCAAATGCAGATATGAGATCCACCATTCAAGCTGTTGAATAAAAGTTTATTAGAAAGAGCAAAAGTTAAATTATGATCATTTTTTGGTAATAATTGCTAAGTTCCATGATGCACATCTAACAAAATCACAGCGACCAATCATCCTGCTAACTCTAAATTATAAAATTAGGGTGGCAAGAAATAATTAAAAAACAACTTAAGCAAGCGAACCTCATCAAGATCCTCAAAAGTATCTTTGTCAATAGTCAATGTTTTCCCAATGCGAAGCAAGCTTGTAATATCTTTGTGATCTTTTCCACTTTCAATGATGTCTTTGTGAGCATAAACACCATTTGAAATTTTCAGTGTCAAAGTCAAATATGATGGCCCTTTTGAACTTGGTCGAATTATGCTCTCTCCAGAATCCTTGTTAGCAAGGAACTGTCACAAAAAGTATTTTAAGAAGAAAATCATAACTTGGTACATAGAAGGAGAAAAATATATGGGTAGTAAAACATTGATACTCTGACAACTGAAAAAAGTAAACAACAAAGATTTAAAAAAAAAAATTAGCATACCGCCATTGCTTCATCAGCAGTGACATTTTGAAACCGAGGATGGCTGATCATTCTTGGCTTGAATCGCTTCTTAGCAAGTTCCTTTTCCTTGCGAGCCTTCTCCTGCTCGCTATGTAAAGTAACATCATCTTCTTGATAGAAAGGATCTAGGTTCTGAGGAATATAATGCCTTTTCCTCATTTCACTTTCTTTACAGACTAAAGTAACTAAACACCTACTTTTAACAACACTCTTGATTTTGCATGTTAGTATATCACCTTCTTTCACCTTTTCAGGCTCAAAGCCTTCATCTGAAAAGTCTTCTGCATAGATAAAACCTTTGAGACCAGAATCAAAAAAACAAACAACACGAGAATCCTGCACATAGCGTACACTCACTTCAACAATTCTCCCTTCAGAGAGTGAATCATCAGTTTCACCAGATAGCATACTAAACTCCTCATCTGGATTAGGTTCAGTAAATGGATGCCGCCAGTCTTTAAACCCATGAAGTAGTTCATTCTTTATATCTTCCAGAGTTTCCTTCTTATCAGTCCCAAAACGCTCAGCAATGCTCTTTGCATATTCTTCAATTACAAGAACTTTAAGCATGTCTGATTTTTCCCTTACATGCTCAATTGCCATTTCTAGAACATCGTCATCCATGTCATTGATATCATCCGGAGCATCCTCAGAATAGACGTCCTTGGCCATGGTTTTTGCCAAATCATACGATTCTGGATGAATTCTTGTATCATCAAGCAAATCAATGATATGACTAGTAGCTGCTGCTGCCCCACTTCGGCGAACTCTCAGAAAGCCGACAGCATTAATGAAAACCTTTTTCCTGATGATCTTTCCCACTGGAATTTCTTTCCGATTGAAAATAGAACCAGACCTTACAAAGGCCCTCTGTAAAGAAGAAGCTTTTCGTGGCCCAAGACCTGCAACAAATTGCAAGGGAGCAAAGAGCCATTCATGACTAGAAGCTAAATTAACATCAACGCCTATTTGGTTGGTTGCATCAACCATTATCTGCTCAACCATGTCATACTTCTCGTCAGGGGTAAGGAAATCATCCAAAGGGCAAAGCTTCCAAGACAATATTTCTTTGCCGGGTCCACAAAGTGTTGCAACCATTGCCAATGGATTTTGAAGGTAACGACCAAGCGCCACGGCACGCTTTACAATGCCTGCACAGATGTGAAGTGCTGCAGCAAAAAAGAAAGAACTCCAAAAAATTGTATGTAATAAGCAGTTTGAAAATGACTTTACCTGGCTGTCCTGGTAGTTGATCTGAAGAAACTCTAGCATTCTCAAACAACCGAGGTAAAGATTCATCACCCCATACTATAGTGATGTTCATATCTTGGCTGACATCTCTAGGATGATCTTCCACTATTTTGAAAATGACCTAAAACATTTTGCAGAAAAGAATCGCTTATTGATGTTAGAAATATACATCTTTACTAGATTAATAATGGCGCCAGTACAAACCTACATATATAAATATAAAAGGTGAGAATAATAATAAATAAATAAAAGAATAATATCCTCAATAATTAGGATATATTACAATAATAAATACTATAAATTCCTACAACAAAACATGAAAACATGTAATAATACTTATAAGGTAACATTTTTAAACATGATAACTCTAATAACTCTAAAATCCCGCATAAAACTCATGATGTGATAGCAAGAAGCATCTAAGCAATAAGCTTTTTAATAGCTTTCAAAATTCTTGATCCAAGTCAATTGACACTGAAAAAAGAAATTCACTTGGAAATTTTGAACAGCCAAAGGATCAGTATTTAGGACAAACATTGTCGAGCCCAAAAGTGATGGGCTCATCACTTGAGACAAGAACTACGACGAAGGGATCATCATGAGAGACCGAGAAGAGGATATTAACAGAAGCTTCACGGGAAATGAGTTATCCATGGGCGCAGGACATGAGAATATTGCGGGATATTGAATCGCCAAGAGAAAAAAAGATGGAGACGAGGGGACTGTCACTCGGGACAATAGTTTCCAGGTGCTCTAGAAGACAAGCATAGAAACGCACAAGTATTTTGGGTCAAATTATTGATTCAAGCATTGGAAGGTAGATGCAAAGTCGTGTGAAACGAATATGACCCAAGCAAGACGGTTATACGAGATCCAAGCAGGACCCAAAATAGACAGAGGACAAACAAAGCAGGACAAGCGCTTGGTACGAAGACATCGAGTGTTACAAATAGATTAAAAAGAGACCATGGCTAGAGTTATCGAGAATGAGCCGAATTGACTGAGGGTTCTATGATATCAAAGCTATAAGGCTAGCATTGTCGAGATCGAAGAGTCAGCCAACATAAGGTGGAGACCACTTGATCATGGCTCTAATACCATATTAGAAACCATAAAAGGCTACATTATAATGTGATTAATTATGGTACTAGTAAAAGCAAGTCTATATAAAGGCAAAAGAATAAACAAGAAGAAAAATACAGAAAAGAATAATATCCATAATAAGGAGGATATATTACAGTAATAAAAAGCTATAAATTCCTATAACAAATATAAAAAACATGACAATATTGATATAGTAACGTCTTTAAGCATAATAACTTTAACAATTGTGCAAATGATTCGAAACTAGAAAATACCAAGACAAATTGCTAGCTACATCCCAAAGAAATCTCCATTTAAAGCTCTAATTGAAAAAAAGAAGTTGACGAGGGGACTGTCACTCAGGAATGTTGAGACTCTAGCCAAATTTGCTTAAAAATATATTAAACCTTGAACCTCTCCTTCCAATTTCATGTTCGATCTAGTTTTCACAAGTTTGCTTAAAAGTATACTATTTACATATCCAACAACGAAAATAGTCTATTTATCTAAATTACCAATTTGTTAACATCGTTTCTCACCTTCTCGAAACCATTGTAATTTCTCGCCTTCCCAAAACAACTAAACCCTAAACAACGAAGAAAGAGAGGAAGTAATGACGTGATCTCACTGAGGGGAGGGCATCGAGCAATCAATGACACATGCATGCCAAGAATGCCCTTGAGGATGAAGAAGAGATAAGGGAAGTCATGACAGGATCTCGCTCGTAATGAGCATTGATGGGACTGGCACATCAGGATCTAGCTAGAGAAGTGAATCAATAGGACCGACAACATGTGCATCAATGGAATGTTACATATAGGTTTTTTTTTTGTTATTTAAAGAATTTAGTGTTATTTGAGTAAAAAGATAATTTTGGGTGTTAGATATGTAAATAGCATAGTTTTAAGCAATATAAAATGATATTCATTGGGGAAAAATAACCCCTGCTGGTTGGATAGAGATAGTGTACATGATAGAATGGCATAAAAAGTTTTATGAAATAGTATCGGACAAAAATCTAGAGAAATGATAGCTATTTCCAAAAAATAATTAAATATTCAAGCACTGAAATAATAAACGCAAAAGGCATGCTACTAGTCACAGTACAATGAACATGAAAGCAGTTAAATAAACTATACAAGTTTTACAAAAACTTGGGTATCAAATCCTACATACAGGGGTGTGTTTGCTAACATAATTCAAATGTGTAGAAAATAAAAGGAAATGCATTAGAAAGATGGGCCCTTACAAGGAAAAAGCTCAGTGCAACTGGGGTAGAGAAAACAAAGCATGATAACCAAGATTGTGAAAACCGAAACGAATATAGAACCGGAAGAATAAGTTCGGGGTTCAATGGTTCAACCGGTGTCGAACCAGGTTTGAACCAGGTGACCTAATAAATATGAAAATTATTTAAATAAAATTTAAATAACTGAATAATCATGTGATAATATAAATTTTTATTTAAAAATAAATTGAATTTACACAATAATAATATCTTCTATAATTTTAAATTTAAACATCTTCAATTTTAAATTTAACAAAAATTTAGCTAAATATAAATTTATAAATTTAATATAAATTTTTATTAATTTATGTCATATGTTTAAATATAATTTAAACCTATAAATTATATATTAAATTCATATTATAAATTTTCATTAATAAATTATTAAGGTTAGATCATTTATTATTATTAATTAATTAATTTTTATCATACAAAAATAATAAATGAAGTATATAATTAATTTATCCTTATTAATTATAAATAAATGCTATTTACATCATAAAAATTGTACTTAAAAAATTTGTTTTAAAATATATAGTTTATTTGTAAACTTAAGAAGTAAGAACTTCAACTTATTTAACCTCACATCAGAGAATTTCCATTTGGTAATGTGATAGGAAATACTTGAGTTGTTCTCAAGTAACCCTTGGGTAATACTTGAGTTTGCAAGCAAATCTAATCGAAATTGATGAGAAAACAGCATAAAATCTGCTGTTTACAGCAGATGGCAGCCACCAATCTCAGGAAAAACAAGGAAATCCATAGGAGAAATCAAGATAGAACTTATATTCCACTAGTAGCTAGAAGAAAACAACAAAAGATACAATGTTCTTCAATTCGAGAGGAAAAACAACTCTCCACTATTCTCTAGCAAATCCTGGAGCCCAAGCACAAGACAAGATCTCCAAATCTCATTCAAATTCAAGATAAGAAATCCTAACTCACTCCAAAGCCTAATTAAACACAACAGGACTCAAGCAAAATCCAAAAATAGCCCCTCTTATTCAACATTTCCCTCCCAAGCACAAAATTTAATGCAAAGTGGGACCCTCAACCTGCCGCACCCCTCTGGTTCCGCCTTGTGTAGAACCAGACCGGTCCATGTTGGACCAGTCCAGCCGACCCCTTCTGGGCCGGCATAACATTACTCCCCTCCCAAAGATTCACCTTGTCCTCAAGGTGAAAAGAAGGGAATTGATCTTTCATTCTTTCAAATGGCTCCCACGTCGCATCGAACTCGAGGAGACCTTTCCATCCAATCAACACTTCTTTGTCTCCCTTTTTATCTGATCTAACACCTCGTAGCTCCAGTGGTTCCAATATCATTTCCAAATATTCAGTCAGTGTCTCTGGTAACTCCATACTAACTGCATGCTCCCCTATAACTCTCCTCAGCTGAGACACATGGAAAACTGGGTGTATAATAGCTGATGGGGGCAGCTTTAGTTGGTACGCTATTGCCCCGATCTTGTCCAAAACTTCATAGGGGCTGAAGTACATTCGCGCCCATTTCTCATTCCTCCTCGCCACTGTCTTTTGCCTGTAGGGTCGTAATTTTAGAAATACATTCTCCCCCACTTCAAACTACATGTCCCTCCTGTGTGAGTCCGTCTACTTCTTCATGAATTGTTGTGCCCTCAGCAGCTGTTTCTTTAACTCCTCCAGCACCTTGTCCCTTTCTTCCAGGTAATGCTCCACTGAAGAAACTGGTGTACTTCCTCTCCCATAGTGCAGTAGGTTGGGTGGGGGGGGGGGTCCCTTCCATATAGTACACTAAATGAAGTTATCTGAGAGGCAGAATGGTACGATGTATTGTACCAATACTCAGCCCATGGCAACCACTTTACCCACAACCACAGTTTTTCAGAAGCAAAACACCTCAAATAGGTCTCCAAACTTCAGTTTACCACCTCCGTTTGCACGTCTGTCTGTGGATGGTAAGGGGTGCTTCTTTTTAGGACAGTGTCCTGCATCTTTAACAGCTCCCTCCAAAACTGGCTGAGGAACATTGTCTCGATCAGACACAATCGATTCAGGAACCCCATGCAGTCTCACAACCTCCTTGATAAATGCTGCTGCTACTGACACTACAATGTAAGGATGTCGTAAGAGGATGAAATGTGCATATTTGTTAAGTCTGTCAGCACCACCATAATGACCATGAATCCTTTTGATCTTGGTAAGCCGTCGATGAAATTCATGGACACTTCCTCCCAAACTCTGTTTGGAAGTGTCAATGGTTGTAGTAGTCCTCCTGGCATCATGACCATGTATTTGTTTCTCTGGCACACTTCACACCTCGCCACCATCTCCTTAACATCTTTATGCATCCCCTTCCAGTAGAGCTCAGCTGCTAGCCTCCTATATGTCTTCTAAACTCCTGAATGGCCTCCAACTGCGCTACCATGGAACTTCTGCAAGAAGTGAGGAATATGTATGGAAGTTCGTGGCATCATAAACCTCCCTTGATACAATAGTCTCTCCCCCTCAATGAAGTAACCAGAACGGCTACTCTTGTCTGTCCTCATCTCTTCCCTGATTTTTCTCAATTCTTCATCATGCATGCTTTCTTCCTTGATGGCCCCCTAGTTGACCATCAAGGGTACAGACATAGCTAATTTCTGGAGCTCCCCCACACATCTGGATAAAGCGTCAATTACTTTATTTTCCAAACCTGACATGTATTGAATCTCAAAATCATAGCCCAATAGTTTGAATAGCCATCGCTGATGCTCCTCAATTACCATCCTTTGCTCCAAGAGGTACTTTAAGCTCCTTTGATCAGTCCGGACGATGAAGTGTCTACCCAAAAGATAGGGGCGCCACTTCTGAATAGCCAAGACAATGGCCATCAGCTCCCTCTCGTACACTGATTTCAGTCTTGCCCTGGTTGATAGCACTTGACTGAAGTGTGCTATAGGCCTATGGTTCTTCATCAACATTGCCTTAACCCATATCCTGATGCATCAGTCTCTACTACAAAGACCTAACTAAAGTCTGGAAGAGCTAGAACAGGAATAGTGGTCATGGCTTTCTTTAACCTCTCGAAGGCCTAGGTCGTTGCCTCTCCCTAGGAAAAGTTATCTTTCTTCAGCTGCTTAGCCAAAGGACATACAATGATATCGTACCCCTTCACAAACCTCTTGTAATAACCAGTCAATCCCATGAAACCCCTCAACTCCTTTATGTTCCTAGGCAGTGCTCATTTTTGCATTGCCTCGATTTTGGTTTGGTCCGCCACCACTCCTTGGGATACCACATGTCCCAAGTACTCCACGCTGGACTGAGCAAAGCTGCATTTCTTCAAGTTGGTTCTAAGTTGATGCTCCTGTAGTACTTCTAAGACCACCCTCAAATGTTCCAAATGCTCCTCCACAGTCTTGTTGTACACCAGAATGTCATCAAAAAAGACCAGGACGAACTTCCTGAAGTGCAACTTGAATACCCTATTCATCAAAGACTGAAAAGTAACAGGAGCGTTAGCCAATCCAAAGGGCATTACCAGAAACTCATCATACCCTTCATGTGTCCTGAAGGTTGTCTTTGAAACATATGCCTCCCTCGTTCTGATATGGTGATATCCCGATTTTAAATCCAACTTAGAAAACACCACTGCCCCATATAGCTCGTCAAATAGCTCATCAATCACTGGAATTGGGAACGTCTGGTACAGCGCCCTTATTCAGATCCCTATAATCCACACAAAATCTCCAACTCCCATCCTTCTTTTTGATCAGGAGGATTGAACTAGAAAAAGGGCTAACACTTGGTCGGATGATCCCCGCCTCCAACATTTCCCGGATCAACTTCTCAATCTCGTATTTCTGAATCTGTGGGTAACGGTAAGGGAGGACGTTGATCGGTGTCTCCCCTTCCTTCAAGATAATGACGTGCTCGAACTCCCTCTGAGATGGTAAACCCATAGGAGGTTAAAAAACCTCGCTGAACTGGTGTATGAACGGCTGCACTGAAGAGGGAATATTGCCTTCTTCCTCTAGTCTGACCCCTTCCGAGCGATGCAACTCCACTAAGTAACATGCTCCCTCCTCCTGAATGATCCTGATTAGGGATTTAAGATAAACCCCAGCCTTGGTCAATCCAACATCACCCTGAATCGTCCTCCTTCCCCCCATCGCCAGTTCCATCCTCAATGTACTCCAATTGATCTTAGTCTCCCCTAACGTTTGCAGCCACTTCATCCCTAGAATGACTTCAATACTCCCCAATTTCAAGGGAAGGAAGTCCTCCCTCACCTGGATCCCCTGAATCTTCAACACTACCCCTCTACAAACTCCTATACTCATTTCCACCTTTCCCGTTCTCATCATCACCCCATAGACTCCTGTATCCACTAACTCCATCCCAAGCAGCTCAACGATCTGGGTGGAAATGAAATTGTGGGTTGCCCCACTATCTATCAACATCATTACCTCATTGTCAACTATCTCACCTTTCAATTTTATAGTGTGACTCGGAGTGAATCCAACTACAGAGTTTAGAGAGACTTCTGCCACATCCAGATGCAACTTCTCCTCCTCTTCAGATCTGCTCCCACCTCCCTCGCCTTCACAAACAAGGAGAACCTAAAGAGTTCAGTCCTTGCACCTATGCCCTGGCATGTACTTCTCATCACATCTGAAGCACAACCCTTTTGCCCTCTTCTCTTGCATCTCCTTCTCTGTCAGCTTTTTGAATTGTCCCCCGTTTCCCCCTCCAGTTTTCTCCTTTGGCAACTCCTTCAGACTCACTGGTGCTGCCCCTTTTGAAGGCAAGAAGGTGATAGTCATTCTGTATGATCACCCTGAATAGTTTCCTCGAGCCCCTCTTTCTGATTTCTTTTGATCTTCCACCAACTGCGCCAGCTACATAACCTTCCCTAGGTTCCTCGGCTCCAGCACTCTGACTGCTTTTTGAATCTCAAGTTTAAGCCCCTTCATGAAGTTCCCTTCGAGGGCTGACTCCGAAATATGATCCAATCTGCTAGCCAAGTACTCAAACATGTCACAGTAATCTGCCACAATCCCCTCCTGAGTCAAAGCGAAGAATTGTTCATAGAAGTCTCCTCCCCCATCGGCTCGAAAATGCTCTAAAAAGCAATTTTTGAACTCTCGCCAGCTCCGGATGGGCTCCCTCCTGTCACGTTACTGATACCATGCCAAAACTTTTCCTTCCAAACACAATCCCGCCGCCGTCAGCTTCCCTTCCTCCGTCAACCTGTTGACAGCAAAGTAATGCTCCATCTTATAGATCCAGCCATGGTCGTCTTCACCCTTAAAAACAAGCATCTTCAACTTCCTCACCCGTGTGTCTCCCCTGTTTCCTCTGAATCCTTCATAACCTCTCATTCCTCGAAAAGGAGGTGCTCCCCAACCGTCATGATCTTCCCTCCGTCGATTATACCCGAACCCTTCATCGTATTCCCCTCTTCTCCCTTCAAAATCAACACCTCGGTGATGAAATTCTTCCCTTCTCCCGATGAAATCAGCACCCCTTCAGTCATTTTCCAAACACATCTTCTCTCTAGAAAGTGGCTCCAAATGTGGCATGTCGTCCTCTCCCTCAATGATCTCACTTCCGAATTTTTCCTCGCCTAAACGGGTTCGAATTCCCTCCTACGTCATGGCCTCCGGTGGTCTCTCTTGCTTCCAATGTCGTAGGATTGGTCTTCATCTCCAACAATTTCTTCAACATCTCTTCCATCATTATGAATTTCTCTTCTATCCTTTCATTATTGGAGGTGATATGATTTTGAAAATCAAAGAATTTTCCCTCCAAATCTGATTTTAATTGACCGATCTCGCCTTCCAAGACTTCTACCTTCTTCCCGGCCATCTCTTCCCAAGAATCACAAGAGATCTTCTTTCGGATGTCAAAAACCCGTTGAAATTTCAGAATTTCAGCCGCCGATAGTCCCAAATCGAGGCTCTGATACCAATTTGAAAGGAAATACTTGAGTTCGCAAGTAACCCTAGGATAATACTTGAGTTCGCAAGCAAACCTAATCAAAATTGATGAGAAAACAGCATAAAATCTGCTGTTTACAGCAGATGGCAACCACCAAACTCGGGAAAAACAAGGAAATCCGTAGGAGAAATCAAGATAGAACTTATCTACCACTAGTAGCCAAAAGAAAACAACAAAAGATGCAATGTTCTTCAATCCGAGAGAAAGAACATGGTGTAGAACTGGAGACGAGATTTTTCTAATGGGCTTGAAGAGCAAATCGTCCCAAAAATCGAATACAATTCTTTACTGGAAATCTGAAATATCTCAAATTTTCACACAAAGTGAGAAAATCTGATAGGAAATCCAACAGTTTCCCCACAAAATCTGAGAAGAAATTCAGCAAGTAATAAGCAGAGGAAAGGAGGGAGAATCTCGTGGACAGCTGTGGGGAAAATAACAGCAAATCGGTGTCTTCCAAAGTGCTGGACAGCAATATGTTCAAATCCCAAATTTTCCCAAGAGAGAAAGAAAAAAAAAAGGAAATCTGGACAGATTTTGGCCAGATCCGGTGAAAGGGGAACACAGCGGGATGTAGAGGTTGGGGGGAATTTTATTTGAGGGATTTCTATTCCTAAATCAATGAGTTGATTTGGGAATTAGATTAGGAAGTAATGCTTAGGCAAGATCTGTTAGAAGCAACGTACCGGGATTTCAAATAGTTTCCAAAATACACTAAGGGGAGAATAGGCAATAATTATTATTTCAAGCCAAGGTGGAGGTGAGGTGAGCCAGCAGCAGTAATGGAAATATGGCTTTAATGAAAGCAATTAAGGCTTCTTAATTGGGTTTTAGAAATTAGGAGAGTAAATAACCCACCCCAATTTAAATTTGAAATTCAAAAAGAATTCCTTTAAAACTTTCCAAAATGGAATGGCAAATTATGAAAGATTTCAAATTTCAAATTAGTGGAATTTGAAATTTTGAAAACCGCCCAAAATTAAATCACCCAAATTAAGTTTGAATTACATCATGAATGAGATTCAATACTTTCCTAAAATAGCTTTCTAATTTAGGAAACTATTTTGTTACGCCGGCCCAGGAGGGGCCGGCTGGACCGGTCCAACCCGGACCGGTCCACTGCTACTCCAGGCGGAGAAAGCAGACGGGGCGGAAAAACGCGAGGTCCACGTAGGCGGCTTGGGGGGGAGATTAGGAGGGAAATTTTGAATGGGAAGGCTGTTTTAGGAAGTTTATTATTGTCCTTTATGATGAATTTTGTATAATTAGGAGTTTGGGGGGGAATTTGAATTTTATCTTGAATTTGAGTTTTCTCTTTGAGATCTAGGTTTTGTTTTGGGCTCTTGGCTTCGCCGGAGACTTTGGAGAGTACGTTCTTCCTCTCGAATTGAAGAACAAATTGTATCTTTGCTATTTGTTTCGTCTACTAGTAAAAATACAAGTCTTTGCTTGCGTTGTCTCTCAATATTCTCGCAATATTGACTGTTTTTCCTGCGCATAGTTGCTGTCCACTGTTGGAGACAGCAGTTTTCTCCTTGTTCGGCTTCAGTTTTGGTTAGGAACTACTCGAAATCAAGTATTTCCTATCATATTTGAAATTCAAAAATTCGAATTTCAAAGAATGAAAATAATTTCCTAAATTATTTGAACTCTTTAGGTAAGCATTAAGGTGACATTGACTCCTCGTTCATGGAGACAAACAAGAGTGGCCGGCGGTGGAGGAGCTAATTGGGGAAAATTGTAGGGCTTGGATTGGAGGAGATGTTGGGTGGAGTTTTAGTGGAGGATTGGTATGCGAGAAGATGAATAAAGGGGGTGGAAGGAAGAAGAAGAAAGAAATTCACAAAAGAAAAACCACGAACCCGGCCGTCTCCAAGGTTGGTGGGTGATCCGATTCTCCCTCTCCAAGGGATCTCAAATCACGAGCCCGGACCCATCCTGCGGCTGGTGACAACTTCGATTCCTTCCCATAGGAATCCCACTAACACTCTCTCACAAGAAGAACAAATGTGGAACACAAAATTTTTCATATCAAATTAACCATCTCTTACAATAGCTTAAGACCCTTATTTATAAGTCATAACATGAGAAAAATAGAAAATTACAAAAATGCCCCTTGGGCCAAAACACTCACATAACCTATCCCAAGGGTAAAATAGGAAATACATAAAACAAGAGCTAAAATTTAGAAAATAATGCATAAATGAAAATTTAAATAATGGCCGTCGATTTACAACACCGCCTGTGATAGATGCGCCAAATCTTCGTATTGATGTCCGCATCATAACAACTCTCCACTATTCTCTAGCAAACCCTAGAGCCCAAGCACAAGACAAGATCTCCAAATCTCATTCAAATTCAAGATAAGAAACCCTAATTCACTCCAAAGCCTAATTAAACACAAGATGACTCAAGCAAAATCCCAAAACAGCACCTCTCATTCAAAATTTTCCTCCCAAATACAAAATTTAATGCAAAGTGGTCCCCTCAACCTGCCACCCCCCCCCCTTCCCCTCTGGTTCCGCCCGCTCCTGGGCCGCTTGGTGTAGAACCGGACCGGTCCAGGTTGGACCTGGATTAGCCGGCCCCTCCTGGGCCGGCGTAACATAATGATTATATTGCTTTTCAAGTTTGCATGAGGTAAGAACTCACAAGGAATAATGGAGCCATGTGAAATACTTAGATAGAATCTCTTTAATAAATAAATAAATAATTTTAAGAAATTAAAATAAATTAAAATTTAAGTTAATATTTATTCTAAATAAATTAATTTAATTTATTTAAATAATTTATTGAACCAAAACCGGTTCACCGGTTTGCCGGTTGAACCAGCGATTTTGATCGATTTAGTTCGGTTCAATGCGAAACCAGTTTTAATAATAGACTGGACCGGCCTTATGACTGGTTCACAGTTTGAACCGGCCAGTCCAATATGATTTTAAAAGCTTGATGATAACCATAAGCCTAATAAATTAGAACAACAATTCAACAACAAAAAGAAAAAATATATCATTCATAAAAAAAATTACTGCAGCAAGTAAATTAGTTCCACCAAACAAGGAAAAATACTAGTCAACATACCTTAAATTCAACAAGGGAACAAGTGATACATGCACTGAGAGTACAAAGGTTCAATATATATAATATAACACATAGATCAGATTAAATAGGGTGATCAAAAAGCCAAACATTTGTTCAAATTATTCCATACTGAAAAAAATGTTGAATATACCTCATAAATGTCATCCTTAAGCTGTCTGCATGACAGATTGGCAGCTCCTAAGCATACAACATGAGGCTGGTGTTCAGTCATAAATCTTAAAAGCCGGTCTTGATCACCCTTTTTACGTTGCTGCTCAGCAACACCCTGGGATTTTATGCTAATGGAACCTGCGTAAATAATATCAACAACTTCTCCAGCTGAATCCAGCATTACAAAAGTATTAGCAGGCTTTCCAGGTCCCCAACAGCAGGTCATAACTCTTAATTCCGGTTCATCTTCATTCTCAATGTCAATAGAATTACCCTTTCTCTGATAAGGGCCTACAGAGACCTTATTCCACAACTGCTTTCCATATTCCATCAAAAGCCAATTCTTAGCTCTGGCCATCAATAGAGATCGTGCTTCCTTTTCCATTGAAGGAAGTATGAAATTATGAAAGGAATCCTCTAATATCATTTTGCGTTGCTCATTCCAAAGTTGAGCTGGCTTACTTACACATTCACTTAAATAGCACTCACTCGCATCAACAAGTAACTTGCTTTGTACAGATTCTGGCAATTTTATGGTAACCTGAAGAAGTTTCTCTTGCTCTGCTTTCTGAATAAGCAGCCACTGTGCATCAATAAACTTAGACAGAGGTTTATCCCTTAGCCACTTAACACCAGCAAGTTGATGATATGCATCAATTGTAGAGTTTCCATCAGTAGTAGGGCTTGTAGAGACAACAGCATTTTCCATAAAAATACTACGAACATGCTTTCTAACAACAGGCTCACAACCAATCTCTACTGCTGCCTGCAACAATAAAAATACCAGACAGCAAACATGAGCTTAAAAAAAAAAGCACAGACCTTTCAGTTTTTAAAGATCACACAGAAGTTTCATGGGGACAAAGAATCAGTGATAATTTAGGCATATAAGCCAATCTAAAAAAAGGAGTGTGTTTCATTACAGATTAAATACCATATGCCTGGCACCTTTGAGCACATCTTGAGCTGCCTCAAACATTGCGCAAGTGAAATTTCTAGCTACTTCCTCTGGAACTTCTTTTCCATCTTGCAGCTCTTCCAACCTCTACATACAAAATTTAGATTAAGCAACCATTCTTTGCTATGTGTCTTGGGAAAAAAAAAACAAGCCAGAATAGCATACAGACCATCTTTTCCAATGAAAGGTGCAATCCAAATTGTTCAGAATTAAAGCCAAATTTGTTAGCGACCTCCCACAAACCAGCTTTGTAGCATATGCTGTACAAGGATTTTCTCTTTGGCCTTTTAAATTGTCCTTCTTCTACATCAACTTCACCTGGGGGGAAATGCAGGTTGAATTTTGCATCTACATCATCAGCCTCTCTTTCAGATTTTGCCTCCTTAAGAGCTTCAGAAATAGAGCTAAAGATTTGTCTATTTAATGCAAGTCTAGTTTCATCATCAATCCTACGAGCTTCCTCCTCAAAACGTTTGGAGTAGTACATTTCAAGAGCACTCTTACGCTTCTGAAGAAGTAACCACTTCCTATCCAAACTATGCACTGCCCAAAGAACCTTGAAGAGATGGTAGAATCTACTAAGCACATTATTCGATACCTCGCAATAAACACCAAAGAATAAAGTTATTAAAATGTTCAAATCTGCCTACCTTGTGCCATTTAATTGGAGAATTTTCCTCTGTATTTTGAATCATATCATCAGAATCTTTTAAGAGACTACGGCAAAACTCCTTTCGGTACATAGCAATGAATGGAATCTGGATGGGATCAGAAAGATTAGTGGCAAAATTCTGCTTGTAGGAAAAGTTTTAAAAAATGAATCCATTCAACAAAAGCTAATGCTCACATCTAATTTTTGAACATGCACCATAGTCAAAACACGTCCAATATCTTCCTTATCAATATCCTTTACTAGCTGATCATGACCAAATAGAGGTGAAACAAAAGAACTGCTGAGTTGGTTGTATATCCAGGCACTCTCCTCTTCAATGCTCTTGTCATCTGTTGGTGGAGGTCCTGTAAGGTCCTCCAACAGCTGCATTGAAGAAAAATCCCAACATGATATTTAAGCAACAAAATTGGTAGCAAAATTGTCAGCATAGATGGCGGCAACGGAGATTATTGGATTACCTGAATCCTTTCAGGTACATCTGTTTCTCTTATAGCATCATCCTTTGGCGTCATATACTTCTCTGAGAGAATGAAGGGCTCAAACTCATCCTCTAGTCTCTTTTCCACCCATTCACTAGAATCTCTTGCCATCCCTTGTTTACGGAGCATCAATAGCTCATCAACATCACCAAATATCTCTTGAGCTTCCTGTAAAGCAGACGAAGAAACGCCAGGGGCCTGTTTAGATTTCTTTTTCTTCACCTTGGGTCGCCTATATTGAGCCACATTTCCTTATAGTTAGTAACAAAAAGCCAAATTGTCATTAATAAGCATAAAAAAATCAAAATTATAAACAAGATAATCTCATTTAGGATAACATTTAGATACCTCACAATGGTGCCATTCTCATCAACATCTTCCTCGTCAACGATAAAATCAGCCATCTCATCCTCATCGCCAATCAAATCCCCGTCTTCTTCTTCTGGTTGCTCCTCTTCTTCAGCAATATCTTCAAGAGGTGCACCTGATAACATAGTATAAAACTTGTGAATGTCATACTAAGCTTGCGATAGACTGGGCTGATGAGATGCAACTTAAAGTGCAAACCTTCATCATCACCAAACAAACTTCGCTTGAGTTTCTCCTCGGCAGTTCTACCACCACGATCTGCCCTCTCAGATTCTTCATCATCAGAGAAACCGGAACGCTCCTCCGCCTCCGAATCCCGCCCAGCCTTTTTCAAGCGCTTGAATTTGCTACCCTAATCATGTACGCTCAATTAATTTAGTCAATACCAAGATCGATCCAAGCATTTACTCATTTAGTAAATGTGGGAGCAACTATCAAGAATTAGGAGCTCAAGTGCCATACTGGTTTAGGCCGATGTACAGTGATGTTATTATCCTCTAGCAACTCATAGTCATCCTCATCAAGAACGTAAGTCCTTTCAGACTCTCTGCAGTCAAAATAATAAACATGAATGGTAGAAAGGCCAAAGGAAATGAAGCACATACAAAATCAAACAGATTCTTCGACAAAGTATGGAATAGAGAGGCAGGTATCTTGCCTTTTTTTCTTCCTCTTCTTTCTGTGCCGCTCCTCATCACTGTCCTCGTTGTTCTCCTCTCCCTCTTCTTCTTCCTCCACATCATCCACTATAAACCCATCCTTCTCGTACTCATCTTGTCCCTCTGCTCCCCAGAGTGAAGCCCAAACAAGAAGCCTCATTAGAAGCCATTCCAACATATAAACAAAAACCGACCATAAATCTATCGTACATGCAGATAAAAGGAGCAGAAAAAACAACCTTCTTCATCTTCCTCATCATCATCCTCATCCCTCCCCTCAATATCACCTTTGCCCGCCCCTTGCATGTTCCCTTCGTCATCCAACTCCTCTAACTCATCTAAATTAAACAAGGGAAAAAGCACGCTTATGTTTTCCGTAAGTCGTTGAATTGAAAGAAGAAAACGTATAGAAACTTACCTTCATCATCGGAGACAACTGCTCTCCCGCCCATCCTGCGGTAAACTCGATAATATCGAGTGAACTGGAGCGAACCCTAGACCAAACCCACTGCTGCTAACGAGAAGCGAAATCAGCGGATTTTCTAGCAAATAAAGCCTCTCGGCGATTAAAGAAGCAAGTAAGAAATGCAAAGCCTAAGGGGGTGTTTGGTATCGGATTTATTTCGAGTTTTTAGTAGGATTTAGGGTAAATCCAGCCAAACGCAAAAAAAGTCGCGGTAAATCCGGCAAATCCGTAAATCCCGGATTTGCCTAAATCCCGGTAAATCCTAATCCCGCTAGAAGTCGGATTTACGGGATTTTGCCGAAGATGCGCGCGAAAGGGAGAAACTTACCTTCACAGCGAGCGAGCGAGCTCCCGTCGTTGCTTCAGATCAAAATGTTGTAACGTCCGATCCGACAGGAAGGGAACGTCGAAGGAGCGAAGTCGAACATCAACGAAGGAGCAAAGTCGATCAGCAACGAAGGAGCCGAAGAAGCGACTCGTGCAATCTCAACACCTCCAGCGAAGCAACGAAGCCGAACAGCAAGCACACCCTAGACGCCTCAGCCATCACTATTTAACTTAATTAATATAATTTAAAATATTAATAACAAAGTAAATTAATTAAATATTTAATAGTACATTTAGTGTATAAATTAATTATATAATTTAACTTAATAAAATAATCAGTAATGCAAACATCTTTCTCTTCTCTTCTCCCCCGTTTCTATTTCTCTTATATTTCGTTTATGTTCTTTTGTCTTTAGGATAAACGAAATAAAAATGGTAATTAATAGACTTTATAGTGGTTTAAGATATTTAGATAAAAATATTAATATAATATTATACAATTACATAAATTATTTAGTTTTAAATATAAAGATCATATAAATAATTTTATATCTTCAAATATAGAACTCTAAAAATTATAAAAAAATTCATAAAATAGCCTATAATTTTTAAAAAATTTTGATAAATTTGGTTTGTAAAACGAATAACTAATTATCACAAAACCCCCACGTGTACCAACATGTGACAATTTTTGACACTACCCCTAAAATTAGAAGAAAGTTATTATAAATAAAGCACAATAATATTAATATTATAATGAAGACAATTTTTTAATTGTTCTTATAATGAATCCTAAAAAAAGTTATTTGTCTAAGTCAAAATACTAAGACTAAGGCTTCTTTTGGGACAGGTTTTTTTTTTTTTTTTGCTTTCTAAAACAGTTTTTTAGCACAAAAATTACTTGAATTTAAAAATTTTGTACTAAAATATCATTTTAAAAAACAGTACGAAAGTTGTCCTAAATGAAACCTAAATCTGCTACTTTAAAATGTAATAGAATAATTTAGACATTCCAATAAAGTACAACAACTACCAATCATATTGTAAACTCACTCATTTCCCTATGGAACTCTATTTAATATCCGGATGTTGAAAATTAGTGTAGTATAATAAAGTCTTAAAACATCATGTTACATAATCTCTGGTAATTTAATAGTTTTTTGAAAAGGTGTATTTTTGCTTAGTTGAATTTTTTGTTGTCTCACGTTATACAACACTATGAAAATTTGATACATGTTCAATTACTTTTTAATTATTATAATGTGATGATATATATGTATATATGATTAAATTGTATATGTTCGGAGCCATAAGAGGTCATAATCATTTGAGATTTTGTCTATGCCAGAAAATTATTGGGAGTTATAAGGGGCAATAATCATTTGAGATTCTGTCTGAGATAGGGATATGTGATATATTTTAGCACTATAAGCACAAATAAAAAAAGAGTCATAAGTGGTCAGAATCCTTTGAGATTCCATATGGGCCTGAGAAAAGTGATCTAAACTACTATATGATATGAATTTTAATTAATTTATTTGTTTAGTATTGTTGATTTAAAATAACTACTATTCATTTATTACATCTCTCAGTTTAATGATTTATTTAATTTACTTTTAGCTGCTTTTTGAATATTTAGTAAAATATTTGATAAAAGAATATTTAAAAATTTAGATTGGTTTGTGTGGTTTGTTGAGCTGTTATAGCTCATTGTGGTTTTGCTTTTACTTTTAGGATTTAGGAAAGGAAAAAAAGGTTGTGGACTAGCGATTCAGGATCAGATCTGAGATCATATGTATTTTTCTATTTTGATTTTTTTGCATAGTCATGGCTAGTTAAATTTTCAATTATGTAGTTCTTTTATGTAGCCATTTATTGTAGTATAGATATTTATTTTGATGAAATGAAAGAAATTTTGTGAAAGAATTTAATTTTAGTATTTGGTTGTTTTAGTAGCTTTGTATTCTGTAGTTTATTTCAATGAATATTGTCAGAAAAATCTAAAATAATTTCAAAACTAGATCTTAAGATTTGTCTATCACAGCTCAACATAATAAGACATGTCCTGATCAGGTTGAGTTGTGACATATGCATCCACCACTCTTTTCTTCCATTATTGTACATGTTTCAAAATATAATCATGGGCAATTATGTACTCTTATATGGCATCTCTTGTGCTGATATATCTACACTATAACAGATATCATAAGCCCACAGCGCTATAATTGTAATTGACCAGTACATGTTTTGCCAGCGAATCAACACATCAATTCAGTAAACAACGGTTCCACATTAGCAAGCCCCACAGAGAAGGAAATTTTTCAGCGCCGCGGCATTAGTTCATTTTACGGGCGCCGTGGCGTAAGTATCCAGAGCTTCGCGGCACCGGAGTCTATTTTATGTGTTTTTCTATAAATATTTTTTTTATAATATTAGTAATGGAGTTCAGTTACTTAGTTACTTTCAAACTTCATAATGCTTCTCTGTAATTTTCTTAGGAGTAACAACTAAGGGAATTCAAGGATTACTAGATCCACTTCATAAGAGAATTTGGTTAATGTTTATGGAAGCAATTTTGTAAGTTCAAGTGAGAGTGTAGAGGAGATCAATGTACTCATCTGGTGATATCTTTTTTTTGTACTTTCTTTCATTTCTGCAATTAATAAAAAGTTATTTTGCTTGACTTATTTTTCTTGTCTGACTAAATTCTCTAGTTTTGAATTGATGATGTAAATGTAATGTGGAGTACTAATGAATTTTCTTCATCAATAATTTAATGATATTTTTAATATAACAAGTCTTCATTTAATGCATAAGTGGTTATATGCGAAGTTAATATCAGATGTAATATTAAGTCTAGAAATAAGAAAGCAGGCACAATCAAATATATTTGATTAATATGATCTAAGCATATAGGCATAATATTTGACATATACCAAATTTATAGATATAAATTATAATAAGGGGATTTTAACAGTATCTGTTTTACTTGCTCTTCTATGATTTTCATATGATGACAGACTATAGGATTTTTAAGTGGTATTGAGGTTGGAAGGTTTAATATATCAGTTGTCTCTTCACGCTCGACTGAGCTGTCGCTTATGTAAATGATATGAATACCATCAGTATAAAAGAGAATCATCCTAGATTGCCATCATTATTATGAACCTATTAAATAAATTATTCAAAATCTACCATAAAAGGTTCCATTAGCTTATTCAAACACAAAGAGGCAATTTGTGATCAATTTTATTTACATTTGATATGAATTAAAATATATTTGATACCTTAAAATGTGCTATTTTTATTTAGTTGGTAGGTGGTGGTCATCGATTTGCGATGATTGTGGCAGTGTGGCACCAACGACCAGTGATGGTGGTGGTAGCAACGGTCTCTGACAATGATGGTGGCGACAACCCACAACAATGGTAGTTGTGATTGACAATGCTAATTATTTTAAAATGGCTCAAAACATCTAAAAAAAATAGTTTGAGTATTTTTAAAAATAATTTAATTTATTTAAAATTTTTAAAAAGCTAAAAAGGCACGAATTTTTATTTTTATTTCTTTTTTAAAAAAGTAATCTCAATAAGACTAAGACTACCCTCATAAAAAATAAAATTAAAAAATATATATATGATTGAGTTTGAATAGTCTACTCCAATTTTTTCATAAGACTCTCCACTAGTCATTAACATCTTTTGAATGAGAATTTTGGGAATCTTCTTCATCCATCTTGCTAAGCCTTTGAAGGAGAACTCCAAGACTTGTGAGTATGTTCAACTGTTTTCCATAAATATCTCGCTACCTTCGCTACAAAAGACTAAGGCTTCGTTTGAGACGGCTTTTTTATTGCTTCTGAAAACGGAGTTTTAGTACAAAAATTAAAAAAATTGTACTACAACTTCATTTTAAAAAGCAATAAAAAGCCTTCCCAAACGAAGCCTAAGTGCAGCCTTTAATATCTTTCTTCTCCTTTCCACATATTATAATTATGCTATAATTATATAATGGATATTTTCTTCTCTTGATGTAACTCCTCCATAAGATAATTTTCTTATCTTCTCTCTTCATTCTCCTTGGTGCTTTTAGCACAAGTGTTATACACTCGCCCATGCACTTCAAACATTGGAATAATAAATATTTGAATTTTTTTTGAAACATTTAGGTCAACTAAGACAAACTCACACATACATCACATACGTAAGACTCAACTCAAATTCAAAACCTCTTAATTAATAACTAAAACTCTCATCTAACAGACCGAAGTGAGCTGCATATATTTGAACTCATTTGCTTTGAGACTGGTTGTAAGTCTCATACCAAATCATTAAAAAAATCCTCTCTTACTACCACATCTTGTTTCCTTGTATAGCAACTTCATTGCAATACTCTCCTCTTTCGGCAAAATTATTCTGTGTGGAGTTCGGACAGAAAGACCGTTCGGATTATTGTGTATTCAGTGAGTATTTATTGAGTATTTATTGTTTATTCATAAATATTCAAAAAATATGCAACAAATTAGCAATACTCTGTAAATATTCAGCAAATACTCACAATTGAATATTTGTTGAGTATTTATTGAGTATTAACAAATACACAGTAAATACTTAGTGAATACGCAATAAATCAGACAATTCTTCCGGTCCAGACTACGCTTAGCATAATTTCTCCCTCTTTCATACCCCCCCACCCACCCTGTATCTTTCTATTGCTTGTCTTAGAATAACAAGTTTCCATCCTTTACAGCTAACTATTGAAGCCTTGCACCACATGATACTCCCCCTTATGAATAACCTCCTTAACTTAACCCCAAAACATTAACAAATTCTAACACCTTTTGCTTTCTTCAATTAAAACAATAAAGAACACTAACTATAACTGCTAGTTAAGTTCCAAAATTACAACCATATGTAATAACTAACAAAAATAACACTTTTACATGAGATAATGGTTAATTACATAAAGATAAAACTTGCAAAGAGCTAATGCAAATCTTGTGGAGCTCCTCTTAACAAGAATCCTATTGATGTGATACATCAATTCACTCACTTGAAAGAACCTTACCCTACAAAGTTAATGTAACAAGCACAACAATACTAAGCTTCAACTCCAAGTCTGTGAAGGGTAACAATGGTCAGTACTTTCATGTTTTCTGCTTTTACTTACTGAGATGTGTGAAGTAAATTATGTAATGAAAAGAGAATTTAAACTGTTCACATAGGCAGTAAAAAGAAAACATTAAGAAGCGTGCGCCTAATTCAACATTTTCTTCCTCTAAGCATGAAAGAACTTACAGTTGAACACTGGAATAATGCCAAGATCCTGATAGACTCTTCTCTTCAGCTGAATATTCTGATAAAATTTTGGTTAGGAATAGAAGAATTGATATTCTAACAAATAAGCTCGTCCTAATAAAAAATTATATCGCTCGTAATAAAACCAGTTGAGACTATGACTTCGTTTGGGATGGCTTTCTTACTGTTTTTTGAAGTGGCTTTTTAATTAAAAAATTTTATTTTTTATAATAAAAAACTGTTTTAAGAAGCAGAAAGAAAGTCATCCCAATCCAAGCCTATGACACTGCATTCTCCGGTTGAAATTGAGGACCAGAATATCCTGTTCTTTGATGATTTCTTGGTACTAAAAACTGGCCACGCTGCAATGTCTTATGAGGCTGAAGCTTCTCAAATGATGGATTGTTTCTGCTGTTTCTACCAGAACATTTCCAACTACTGTTCATTTGATGATCATCTACTGGATATCCTGAATTCGTATGATTCCAGCTACTGTTTCTTCTATCCTGAGAATTCTTCCAGCTCTCATGACGCCTCCATGATTCATCCTGATCTTTCCAGCTAACTCGATGTGAAGTTTCCTTTCCATTAACATACATTGAATGGTTTCTTCTACTTTGCCAGGAATCACATTGCACAATTCCATTCCCCCAACCATTGTTGACACCCATATCATCCCATAAAGAAGCTGGAACTGGTTTTTCAATATGCTTGTCCCAATTTGAGGAAGATTGCTCAGCCTCACCACATCCTGTTACAGCCATGGGTTTATCTTCCAAAGAATCCAAATGATTAATAACTGGTTCGACATTAGTGTCGGGGTTGACGAAACTTCTTTCTATATCTGCTGCTAGCTCAGGATCAATAAAAGTATCAAAATCGACCTTTTCAATATACATGTCCGGGTCAGGCAGTGGAATGTTACAAGAGAGATGATTAATTTTCGCCCAATATCGTGCTTTTGCATTGTGGAATGCTTCTCGTCCAGCAGAATCATCCCATTTGGCGACGTCCTTGTAAATGTACAATACTCTATCAGCATCACATATTTTCCTCCAAGGAACTCGGCACACATAACTGCAAAATGTCCTCTCCCATGAAGGAGCTGTATAATAGTTATCTCCTGACAGAGAGAGACAGAGAGAGAGAACAGATAAGAACAATTTGAAAATGGAGCGAATAGTTTATAATCAGGAATTCTCTGAGCATGAATGTCATGTGTATGGCTGGGTGGATGGGGTTTAGAATGAGATGAACCAAATGAGTGCAAAAAAGATGATAACAAAATCTTATTACAGTCTTAACTGAGTAGAAACGTATAATAGAATAAAAATAAGATTGTAAACAAAACAAAAACTTTGAATTTATATCCCAATCAAAATGAAATTTTGTATTGTACGCTGTATTGATAGATGTAGGGATGTCAATGTTGAACCCAACCCGAACCAGACCCGAAAATTTCAGGTTTGGGTTGAACTGAACCTGAAGCTGGTCGGGTTCGGGTCCGAAAAATCGACCCGTTTGCAAAAGTGAGTAGAGTTCGGGTTGACCCGGAAACCCGGAATGACCCGGAAAAACCTGCTACCCGCCTTCCCGTGTGCATCGAGCCGCGCAGCCTGCCCGCCTACCACCGTTGCCCTGCCTGCCCGCTGTCGGGCATGACTCGACAACCGCGTGGTACGGGTCTACCCGAACAAGCGAGACCCACTGCCCCGCCTGCCCGAACGCGCGTGACCGCTGCCCCGCTTGCCCAAACGCCGTTTGTCGTGTGTGACCCGCTGCCCCGCGTATGCTCAAACGCGTGTGACCCGCTGCCCCGTCTACCCGAACGTGGGATTTGGCAAAAATTTTTATTAAAAGGCAGGATTTGGCTGAACAGAGGCGTGGGATTTGGCTGAAACAGGTCGGGTCAGGTTGACCCGAACCCGAAGCGGGTCGGGTTTGGGTCCAGAAAACTAACCCATTTGCAAAAACGGGTTGGGCTAAGGTTGACCCGATTAATGCCGGGTCAGTTCCAGGTTCGACCCAAACCCGACACGTGACTCGAAATTGACACCCCTAGATATATGGCATAATAATATTCATATACAAAATATAGAGGAAATTATTGTTCTTTGGTAGTGTCTATTAATATTTTTTAGAATAATATTTTAGATCTTAAAATTTTATCTGTGCATGAGGATGCTAATGTTATGTAGGAGAAAATGGCTAGTGATATTAAGAATATTGCAAAAGATGTCATTAGAATATCAAAGGGAAAAGCTCCAAATAGTAAAAATAGTTGGTGGTGAAATCCAAAAGTGCAAGAAAAGATTAAAAATAAGAAGTTTTGTTATAAAAATTGGTTTAATTTTAAAAATTATGATAATTGGGAAATATATAAAGTGGCTCGTAAGGATGCTAAGAAAGTACTATGCGATGCAAAGATATTGGCTTTTAGTGATTTATATAATAGATTAGATACAAAAGAGGGAGAAAGATATATGTATAAGTTATCCAAATAAAGAGATAGGAGTAGTAAGGATTTAGTTCAAGTGAAGTGTATTAAGGATGAAGATCAAAAAATACTTTTCTTAGAATATGATATTCAACAAAGGTGGATGAGATATTTTGCTAAACTTTTTAATGAAGATTGTGAAAATAAGATTGACTATAGTGATATTAGCACCCTAAATGAAAATAAAGATTTCTGTTTTTATCGACGTATTAATAAAATTGAAGTTAGAGAGACTTTAAAGAAAATGAAGGGTGGAAAAGCTGTTGGACCTGATGATATTCCAATAGAGGTGTGGAAATGCTTAGGAGATGAAGGAATTTCTTGGCTTACTAAACTTCTTAATACTATTTTGAAGACTAAAAAGATGCCAGATGAGTGGAAAATGAGTTTGTTAATTCCTATTTTTAAGAATAAAGGTGACGCACAAGATTGTGCGAATTATAGAGGTATTAAGTTAATGTGTCATACTTTAAAACAATGGGGGCGAGTTATGGAGCATAGGTTGCGGCGTGATACTAATGTTTCTCAAAATCAATTTGGATTCATGCCGGGTAGGTCGACTATGGAAGCCATAAATTTCTTAAGAGGTTTGATGGAGAAATGTAGAGAAAATAAGGAGGATCTACATATGATATTTATTGATTTAGAAAAAGCATATGATAAAGTTCCAAGAGAAGTGCTATGGAGAGTTCTTGAAAAGAAAGGAGTCAATAATACTTATATTTAAATCATTAAAGATATGTATGCAGGAGCTATTACTTGTGTTCAAACACAAGGTGGAATGACCAAGTATTTCCCTATTTCGGTTGAGTTACATCAAGGATCAGCCTTAAGCCCATATCTTTTTGTTTTAGTCATGGATGTTCTCACTAGACATTTGCAAGAGGATGTACCTTGGTGTATGCATTTTGCTGATGATATTCTTCTTGTTGATAAGACTAGAGAGGGAGCTGAAGGTAAACTTGAATTATGGAGGTCAACCTTAGAGTCTAAAGGTTTTCACTTGAGTAGATCTAAAACGGAATATATGGAGTGTAATTTTAGTAGTAATAGACCTAGTGAGGGGATTGTGACTTTGGGCGATCAAGTCATTAATAAGAGTACACATTTTAGAAATCTTGGATCTATTGTTTAGAGTGATGGTGAAATAAATGGGGATATTATCAGCAGAATTCAAGTTGGATGGTTGAAGTGAAGGAATGCATCGGGCTTGTTATGTGATAGAAATGTACCCCTCAAACTTAAGGGAAAATTCTATAAGATGGTAGTGAGGCCTGCAATGCTTTATGGTGCCGAATGTTGGTCATTAAAAGAGAAGCATAATACTAAGTTAAGTGTGACAGAGATGAGGATGCTCAGGTGGATGAGTGGCTTTATCCTTAGAGATAGGATACAAAATGAGCATATACATGAAAAGGTTGGAGTAGTTCCAGTAAAAGATAAGATTAGAGAGAGTAGACTTAGATGGTTTGGTCACATAAAATGGCGGCCTTCCGATGACCCGGTTAGGAGAGTAGAGGTATTAGATTTGACATATGTTAAGAAAGGTAGGGGTAGACCTAAAAAGACTTGGTTAGAAAATATTAGGAATGACCTTTCTTTATTAGATTTAAACGAGAATTTGACTTTTAATATGACACAATGGAGGAAAAGGATTCATGTAGCCGACCCCACGTAGTGGGATAAAGGCTTGATGTTGTCGTTGTTGGTAGTGTCTATTAACCAAGATCAAGCTGAGCTCTTCAATGCTTATGCTAAGAGCACTGATCATGGTTCAATAGGCACAATTAGCATAACTTGTTTACATACAGGCTTACAATAAACTTGCTTTAGAGGGAGTGATGTGAAACAATCAAGAATTGCACATGAAATTCATTAAGAATCACAGTATACTAGTGTAAGATTAGAGTATCGTAAGTTAAGGTTCAAGAGTTTTCCATTGTCAAAAATGTTATGATAAGCAATTACAACTAGTTGTTTGGACACAATTAGCGATAGATCTCGAAATTATCACAATAAAGCAAATGCGGAGTAAAATAGAATCCCACGGCTAATATTTAAAAATTTCGCAACGAGTTACCTTGCTCACACACACTCAAGTAGGGCTTAGCGGGAGAAGGTCTTTAGCAAACCTAACGATGCCACGAGGACGGTAGCAACCCCAACGGCCTCGAACCACAGAAAGGTTGACGGTGGCGAGGATGGCGGGAATGATCGACTGTTGATGCTCCAATCGTAGTTTGGACTTCGGCGGTCGATGACGTCAGCAAGGATCGGGACAATTTGTTTCAAATACTCTTCAACGGTGGCGTCGTCTTCAAATCCCACGTCAAAGAATGGGGAGCGTAGGATATTGAGGGTTCCGTCGGCGTTGAATACAAGTCCCCACTCAAACTCCGGATCTGCCATACATGCTTGACGTTGGAGAATCCTTCAAGGAGAAGAGGATTAAGTGGCGATGAGGGAGAGTCCTTGTGGTGGATGGAGGAAAAGGAGGAGGGAGGAGCCGGCGGGATTTCCAAGGAGAAGGGGTAGTTCGGCCACGGTGGGGGATAGGGGCGGGTGCTTTGTGAGAGGGGATTTAGGTTAGATGAGTGTAGCAAGAGATTTACTAAAATTTGAATTAATCTCAGGTTTTAGTAAATTTGGAGGGAATTATTGGAAACTAATTTCAAATTTCAAATGTCATTAAGGGGAATTAATGAGCACTTAATGGAGCCCATCAATATGGGTGGCCGGCGGCTTATAGAGAGGGAGGGAGGATTTGAAAACTGAAATTGATTTCAGTTTAATGCAATGGGGGAGGGAAAATATTTGAATTCAATTTGGAGCTCAAATAAGGTGAAGGAATTAATTGCTCCATTAATAGGAGCCCAATATAGGGGGGCTGGCGGTATTGAAGAAGAGAGAGGGGGGTTAGGGAAAGGAGAAGGAGGTTTCCAAGTATGAACGATGACTAGGAAAAAATTTTAAATAAATCCAAATTGGTTTAATTTAAATTTGAATTCATAAAAAAAGAAAAAAAAATCCATAAATGGAATTTCCGAATTTGGAAGGATTTTGAAATTTGAAATTCAAATTCCAAGTGGGCTAGGAAATGAAGGCGTGGGGAAGTGGTGGAGAGGGATGAGACCGGCGGCAAGGTGGCCGGCCGGCGGTGTGGGGGTGGCCGGCGGTGGGAGTCCAAGGAGGTGGCGGCAACAAGGTTTTGGTTTGCTTTTCTTGTGGTGGAGGGGAAAGGGTTTGGAGGAAAACACGAACGAGGTGATAAAAGAAAATAACCACGAGCCGCGGACTCTTCCAACGACTGGTGGGCCTTGCGATTTGCTCCCCTTGAGCTCTCTCTCTCTCTCTCTTCTCAAGCTCTCATGCAAGAAGAAGTAGAACAAAACTAAATTTTTTCATTCAAATATTTATTATCCTTATTACATAAAAAATGGCCATATATATAGGCCTCAAAATGACAAAGGAAACAAAAGACTAAAATGCCCAAGGGGCTACATAGCGACCAAATACCCATAAGGGTAAAAATGAAAAAACTGAAAAATAAAATAAACTACTACATAAAATGACTTAAAAATAAAACTCCTAATCGTGGCAGTCGATCTCCGGTGTCTCCGATGGTACACGTGTCGAAATTGCTGACGATGTCCCCATCATTCTCCCCATGTGGGAGAAAACTCGACCCCGTCGAGTAATCATCTGTAGAACTCTCGTACCACTCTAGTAAGCCAGGGTCCACTCACTGCAGATCCTGATCAATCCACATGTCCTCCGTCTCTGATTTCCCTTTCCAATGAACTATGTACCTGCGGTGACCTTCTTCCTTTGTGGAAATGATCTCATCATCTATTAATGCTTCAATCTTCTCCGCTATGGGTAAGTGGGGTAAATTGGGGAGTGGAGGTAGGCTGGGGGATTTCACTGGGTGGGTTCTCTCAAAGCTTATTTTGAATTGGATTATTAGGGTTCAACTCGGGTCCCTCAAAGATTACTAGATCTTCTATATTAAATGTAGGATTGAAGTTAAAATCCTTGGGGGTCCAGCATATAAGCATTACTATTTATCTTTGACATTATCTTCAAGGTCTGGTGCTTTTAGCATGCGACTTCTTCACGGGGAGATCCGTACCATCACAAAGTTTCCAACCTCGAATTCTTTAAATCTTTTCTTATGATCTGAAATAAGCTTATAATTAGAGTTACTTTGTTCAATTCTTCTTTTAATTTCTTTATGAAACTCCTGGAGATGAGATGCAAATGCATATGCAAAAGAACCGGTATGCATGACGAATGACCAGAATTAAGGCTCACCCAAAAATTTTAAGCAGAAATAACTTAGAAGGACAACATACTACAAGACACACACACAACATACTAACTCATACGAACACATAGCTAGAAAAGGTGGACGAGTCACAAAAAGAGGGGATTTAAAGTGTTTAGTCTAAGGAAACTGGTGTAGGGGGAGAAATGAAGACACTCTTAGCTACCAGGGCACTTCTATAGGTAGTTTCCGTTAGGGTCGACAACAGTCTCCTAGTGGGGGTAGTGTAATCGATCAAAATATCAAATTCATCCAACTATGATAGAAGTGGTCCTTATAAGGGTAAGACGAGATTATAACGGGCAAAATGTAGGAATCAGGAATAAAATAAGATGATTGGTCCTGACTCACATCCATAAGGGGATAGCCCAAAGATTCGTCAGCCGATATGTGACTTATACGATGGGGAAAAGTTCCTACGACATATGTGGTTACAACAGTAAGAGAGAAATCAGGAATGACACACTCGGCTAAATATAAATCCAAATGAGCAGCTCCAAAGTTAGACTCTAATGAAACAATAGGAGGCTCATTGTTCAAATCAGGCTCAAAGACTTTCAGACTTAAACTACTATCTTCCGAAGTATAATCAGGTTTGGTTTTAACCCTAAGATCCGTAGGTTCCGTTCACTTGAATCAGGTGACAAATTTGATTGACTTACTTCCAACTCGAGATTAGCTAAGTCGCCATCAGAATTATCCAAAATCAAATCAGAATTATCCGGATTCATCTCAGTAATTAAATTAGAATCTTCCGATTTTAATTTCATTGTGTTCAAGGTCAGATCAGTTTCTTTCGGGATCAAATTAATATTGTCCAGGCAGACCTTATCCAAAGGGATATCGTTAATGAGATTAGACTCTAGATGGGCTAAGGTATCAAGGTTAAAAGGTTCTAGACCTCCTAAATCAGGGTTTAAGTCAGGCCGGGAGTCTAACTCAATCACTTCAGTCTCATCCTCAAAGAATTCTTTGTTATCAGTGATATCATTAGCATCCACGAAATGGATGTACTCAGTCTCAGGTTCCGGGGACCTCTTCTTTTTAACGCATTCCTCTACTAACATTACACTTTCAGGGTCAAGGATTGGAAAGGCTAAAGGTTGACTGGGATGGCCAGAAATTGGTCCAAGTGGGGAGTTATGTGGGATCGATCCAACAGAAGACCCAATAGAGGGTCGGCCATCATGGTTAGGTGAAGACCTACAGGGTAGGGCAGCAACCCTAATTTTACTAATGGGTGGGTGGTCTCGACCATAGTAATGTCCACGACTTGTCCCAACAAAAGAGGTAGGGTGATGCTCTAGATGACAGTCACTAGTAGAGGGTCGGTATTTCAAGTTAAGTTCTCGTCTCATGTCTTTCCAATTAAGGTACTCACCGCGAGACTCTTTATGATCTTCCAATTTCATCCAAAATTGAAGAGCCCGACCTTTTAGGTGAGACTTAGCGATGCTAACCTGGTGGGATTCAGAGATATGACATGATTCAAAATAGTCATCTAGTTGTCTAGCCCATTCCCCTAAAGTAGTAAGCGTCCGAGGAACCATCAAAGGTGGGTAGACGGTAAGGTGACTCTAAGTGAGGTCATGGAGGCCTAGGCTTAGGTCTAGGGTGATAAGCTGAGTGGGGCATGTAATTAGAGTGGGGATAGTCAATGGGTTTCTCCGTCATAATTCTAATCATATTGCCCACTAGGTTAACGATGTCATCTAAACTCTTTTGGAGTCTTATCGGGTTCATGGGTAAGTGTCAAGTGAAACCTAATGAAGATTGGGTGCAAAGTACCACTCTCTTCAAAGAGAAAACATCATCTCGACTTGCTATAAGGTGCAGGAAAAATACTGGACAGCAAGCTTCAAGAAGGGTTTAGATCACTATGTGTTTAGGGAGGATGCTAAGGCTTGGGCAGCACCCTAATCCAAGGTTAGACTCACTTAAATGCTACCAAACACTGCAGAATTTTGTGTGGACAGCAAACTACAACATGGCATAAAGTTTTCTAAGCGTTGTGGGCGGTTAAACGGTGTAGACAGCAACTTAAAACAGGTTCTAGGGTCACCTAAAGGCCACTAATAGGTGCAGCAAATTTCTGGACAGCAAGGTTTAGTCGTTGCCTAAGTTGTTTAGGTGTTTGGAAGGTTCCGAGGGAGTGGACAGCACCCAAACAAAACTAAGAGTTCACTAAACGATGGCTAAGAGCTGCTGGAACAGTGAGGACAGCAGTCAAACTCAAGGGTGTGGTTGCCCTAAGCAGTTAGAAACAATGTAGGTTTGAAGGCAGCACTTAAACATGGAACAATGCTTATGTTGGACAAAGAAATTACTGCAGGAATTACTGGACAGCCAAGGCAAAACAGTAAATAAAACTACCTAGATGATGTTATGCATGCCAACGACTAAAGGCAAGCTAAAGTAGACTCCTCGGATGCATCTAGCATAAGTAAAGCATGCTAACCATGCTCTGATACCAAGATGATGTGAAACAATCAAGAATTGCACGTGAAATTCATTAAGAATCACAAAGTATATTAGTGTAAGATTAGAGTATCGTAAGTTAAGGTTCAAGAGTTTTCCATTGTCAAAAATGTTATGATAAGCAATTACAAACTAGTTGTTTGGACACAATTAGTGATAGATCTCGAAATTATCACAATAAAGCAAATGCGGAGTAAAATAGAATCCCATGACTAATATTTAGAAATTTCGCAATGAGTTACCTTGCTCACTCACACTCAAGTAGGGCTTAGCGGGAGAAGGTCTTTAGCAAACCTAACGATGCCACGAGGACGGTAGCAACCCCAACGGCCTTGAACCACGGAAAGGTTACGGTGGCGAGGATGGCGGGAATGATCGACTGTTGATGCTCCAATCGTAGTTTGGACTTCGGCGGTCGATGGCGTTAGCAAGGATCGGGACAATTCGTTCCAAATACTCTTCAACGGTGGCGTCGTCTTCAAATCCCACGTCAAAGAATGGGGAGCATAGGATATTGAGGATTCCGTCGGCGTTGAATACAAGTCCCCGCTCAAACTCCGGATCCGCCATACATGCTTGACATTGGAGAATCCTTCAAGGAGAAGAGGTTTAGGTGGCGGTGAGGGAGAGTCCTTGTGTTGGATGAAGGAGGAAGAGGAGGAGGGAGGAGCCAGTGGGATTTCCAAGGAGAAGGGGGAGTTCGGCCAGGGGGGGGGATAGAGGCGGGTGCTTTGTGAGAGGGGATTTAGGTTAGATGAGTGTAGCAAGAGATTTACTGAAATCTGAATTAATCTCAGGTTTTAGTAAATTTGGGAGGGAATTATTTGAAACTAATTTCAAATGTCATTAAGGGGAATTAATGAGCACTTAATGGAGCCCGTCAATATGGGTGGTCGGCGGCTTATAGAGAGGGAGGGAGGATTTGAAAACTGAAATTGATTTCAGTTTAATGCAATAAAGGAGGGAAAATATTTGAATTCAGTTTGGAGCTCAAATAAGGTGAAGGAGTTAATTGCTCCATTAATGGGAGCCCAATATAGGGGGGGGCGGCGGTATTGAAGAAGAGAGAGGGGGGTTAGGGAAAGGAGGAGGTTTCCAAGTATGAATGATGACTACGAAATTTCCGAACGAGGTGATAAAAGAAAATAACCACGAGCCGCGGACTCAAATGGAATTTCCGAATTTGGAAGGATTTTGAAAATGAAATTTCCGAATTTGGAAGGATTTTGATATTTGAAATTCAAATTCCAAGTGGGCTAGGAAATGAAGGCGTGGGGAAGTGGTGGAGAGGGATGAGACCGGCGGCAAGGTGGCCGTCTGGCGGTGTGGGGGTGGCCGGCGGTGGGAGTCCAAGGAGGTGGCGGCAACAAGGTTTTGGTTGGCTTTTCTTGTGGTGGAGGGGAAAGGGTTGGAGGAAAACACGAACGAGGTGATAAAAGAAAATAACCACGAGCCGCGGACTCTTCCAACGACTGGTGGGCCTTGCGATTTGCTCCCCTTGAGCTCTCTCTCTTCTCAAGCTCTCATGCAAGAAAAAGTAGAACAAAACCAAATTTTTTCATTCAAATATTCATTATCCTCATTACATAAGAAATGATCATATATATAGGCCTCAAAATGACAAAGGAAACAAAATACTAAAATGTCCCTTGGGTTACAATAGCGATCAAATACCCATAAGGGTAAAAACGGAAGAACTGAAAAATAAAATAAACTACTACATGAAATGACTTAAAAATAAAACTCCTGATCGTGGCCGTCGATCTCCGGTGTCTCCGATGGTACACGTGTCGAAATTGCTAACGATGTCCTCATCAGGGAGCCTATGACAATCTGACTTATCAGCACAGCTAATCCAATATAACGGTTGGGTGCATAAGCTTAAAAGACTCGTCTCCTGGAGTTTAGGAGTTATTCAATATAGTGCATTATTACTATTTTATTTCTATGAGTTTCACTAGCCTTGGAACCTACTTTAAGGATACCCCAATTTTGCATTATAGAAGCAGAATGAACCTTGGAATCATACAATTGCTTGGAGTGTTATTCAATAGGTAAAAGACAGTTATAGTTATGGCATGACTCATTATATTCAAGCTCAAACATAGTAAATGATTGGAGGATTATTCAATAGGTAAAGAATGGTTCTAAATGACTCATTATATTGTAGTTCAAATATATTTGTACTTAGAAAGCATTTTGAAAGATGAAAATTTTATAGATTCATGACCACTAAGGCTAAGCTTCAACAATGCCAAACCTATAAAATGCACGGAAGTTTATTCAAACCACAGACATATTATACTAACGCTATATCTCCGACCATCCAAAACAAAAATGCCAACTTAAATAAAGCATGCTTAAAGATTGTCGAGTAACATTACATGTCAGAAAGCTTTAGCCCCACGATTTTCAGTACAAAATGGCCAAATGATTTAAGGATCATGACTAAATGAGCATAAAATTACAATACTTCCATGGTTGTATTCACAAAAACATTCATTTTTCAGCTTATACCAAAAGGTTTAAGGTTTCCAAACAACATTCAAAGGCAGTAAAGTTAAAAGACTCAAACACCAAACATCCATTATTTGATTGCTTTTACAATAAAAATTAGGAAAATTTATGTACATACCATAGGTATCTTATATATTTATATATAATACTTAAATCTTTATATATTTATATATATAATACTTAAATCTTTATATTTACTTGCATAACAACTAAATCTTAAATCACATAAAAAATGCCACGAAAACTAACTTATATAAAATGAGTTGCATCTTTTCATGAATATGTTGTGATGTGATTTAGACATCAAGGTGCCATATAAATAAATTTATAGATTTTTGTGTTACATATGTAAATACATAATAATTCTATAAAAAGTATGTAAATCCCCCTAACAACGCAAAATAGCTACGTATGAAAATCCCGTTCAACACAAAAAAGCCATCAAACTCTACAAAAAATTCACAAATATATCATGAATTACCCCATCCATTCGATGTAAGTTTCCCTGAGCGTTCGTCCTCCCTCCAAGATCTAAATCCTGCAAATTAAAAGTTGCATCATGGAAATATTCTTATCATATATATCAAACAATGCAGTAAAAAGAGAAAGATGACACAAAAACACACATTTTCCACAGAAATATTAAAAAAAAAAAAAAACACTCCAGTATGAATTCCTAGCAGAAATGCCAGGACTTGCAGAGCTCACAAAGGATTACCAAATACTGGAATATCCAAACCTCCTTAAAAAAAGCATAAAGACGACACGCAAGTACGAACACTAGATCAATTACTAAGAGATTAGACAAAATACGCAGCCGATACAAAACCCTAGATCCAAATCCACAAGCCAGTACCAAAGAAGCAGCATTTCCAACAAAAACAAGAGATTAATGGAGCTATTTGAGGCAGCTCACCTTGATCATCTGTTGAGCATTGGTTAGCAATCAAGAGTTTTTGAGTTCGGAGCTTCCATATGTGATGTGTGTAAGTTTGTCTTACTTGGCTCAAAAGTCCAAAAAAAAAAAAAAAAGTGCTGATGAAACTTACCAGCCTGATTCTGCTGTCCCCAGTGCCTAGGTGATTTCGATGGCCATCGTCCATTGTCATCAAGCTTCGACTGATCCCAATTGCCCCAACGCCTCTTCTCCCCCATCTTTCGAAAAGCTTAACCGACGAGAGATCGACGAGAGAAAGAAGAGCTAGAAGGCCGTATCGTGGATTGGACGCGCAGTGCTAGGGTTTGGGGAGGATATTGATCTCAGGGAGCAGAAGGATGCCTGAAAGAGAAAGAAACGAGAAGGGGCGGTACACCTAAAATGCTGAAGAGTTAAGAAGGGAAGGGGCTGTTCAACTATTATAATTTATAATTGTAATCTTCATTTTCTTATTTTATATAATAAACTTTTCTTCGATTGAATGTGAATACATAAATTTAATAGAAATAAAAATTGTGAAAATTAAATCCCAAGGAAGAAGAGGTTCATCAATCAACTCAATTGAGTTCGAATTAGATGATATAATAAATAATAATATTATTAAAAATTTATAAAATTAATATAATATAATTATATGAATATTTAATAATATTTATAAAATTTTAAAAATATATAAAAAAAATTATAAATTTGCATTCTATGTTATCGATGAAACTTTTTTAATCCTATTTCATTTGAGGAATTTGAGGTAGTTGACTTAAATTCTTTATATAGTGTAAATTACATACTTTTTTTATTAAAAATATTATTTGAGATTATATATATATATATATATCCATTAATTATCATATTTAATAAAAATATTTTAAAAAGTTTAAAAAATTAATAAGCTAAAATATGTTGTTTAAAATTTAAATAAAACAAAAAAAATTATAAATATGGCCAGTTCCACCCTATCGGTTCACCGTTGAACAGACCGGTCCGATCGATATGATTTTCAAAACAATGATATAAATAAAATTAAAATATTAGCAATAATCTATGAATTTTTATCAGCATTATTTTTCTTAATTTAATTAACAAAATATGTAAGTAGTATTTGATTTTAGAATATTAATAATATATATAATAAATCTATCAACTAAATTAGCTGACATCTATAAATGATAAATATTAAATATTTAATTAATAAGTTTTAAATCCAAATTTGACTTGTTTTTTTAATAATAAATAATATATTTGTTATTTCTCATAATTGAATGTTGCCATTGTAACAAGTTTGACAAATAGAAAGATATTATATTGTCTCTTTCTATTCTTATATAGTAAAACCATTAATCTAAATTTAAAAATCATCAATTCAATTATTAGAAAGAACATAACATATTTCAAATAAGATTTTTAAGCATAAAAGTTATTTAAGCCAAAAAAAAAGGAGAATTATTTTCACTTAGGGCTTGTTTGGTTTTAGTTTGAACTTCGAAGTAGGTATAAAATATTTCATTTGCTGAGATTTTAAAAATAATGAAGCTTGAGCATTAAGCTTGACCATCAAGAATAATTCAATCTAATCTAAAGAATTTGCCCCTTAATTGCTTAGAAAACCTTCGCACCTCAATCAAGAATAAAATATTCTATGCAGCTGTCCAGAGACCAATCAGAACACATCACATTACTTTTTTGCTCGATAACAGTGCTGGATAGTGGATACTGCTCGGACCATCCGATTTCCGCACAGAATAATTTCTCCACCTCAAGTACATCAAATCACTCATAAGCCCTAATACAAAAAAATTAATTTAAAAATAAACATATTTTTCATTACTCATAGAAACCACCTTATGAGATTAATAATAATATTTACATTATTTAAATTAGTAATTAATCAACTAATTTGCATATTTTTCACTATTTAGCACACTTCCTTTTGTAAATAATAAAAAAAAGCAACAAGAGAAGATTTTAAGTGCATTTTAAACTGAGAGTTTAGCACCAAACAACGATTAATTAAGAAAAAAAACACTTAAACATACAGACGATCCCCGATGTGATCCACATTGATAATTAATCGTTGTAAGTTGATTGACATCTTCATCATAGATATACAACTTCATATCATTATCGAGTTGAAATATTCTACATAATTATTGATATACAACTTCAAAAGATCAAATGAGAAATATTAAACTATTTTTTACCTGCATCATGCTTAAATTCAAATATTCATTTAAAGAATTTAACAAACAAATTAATCAAAATGATATATATATATTTTTTACTTGCCTTCAATAAATCTAATGAGTTTTGATAAATATACAATTTTAATGATCAAGATTCCATCAGAGCTTCTCAACATCTATAAAGCTGTTGAGAAATTCAAAGAAGAAGAGCAAAAATATATGATCCAACATGGACCTCCACAGAAAGCAAAAACCTTTGTATATTTATAAAAGCAGGGTCTGATGAACATAGTTCCATCTGTGCATTCACAAAATCAGAGGGGCTTATATATACCTGTATCAGTACAAGAAGACCTGAGCAATAAAAGTTTTTTGCCTGGACCAAAGTGCAGCATCTCTCTCACCTGAAACCTGCACATATTATTAGCATTAGGAGATGAAGGAAATGCTCAGCAGTTCCAGGATTATCTACCACAAATTGCTTTGCTAGGTGAAGGCATTCACTGCCATAGCCTACCAGCTGAGCTCACATTGAATTTAGTTCAATTGAGCTTAGCTCGACTCACGAGCTGACTCAACTCAAAATAATTTGATCTGGAGTTGACTAGAAGTCAATCAAGGCAAGTTAAAATTGATTTTTTTTTAATAATACATATAATTAATAAGTTCACGTACAACTAATATGGATAGAATACACAAAGGCAAGTAAACTAACCTTTTATTTAATTATTATAAATCATAATGAGATTTCATAATGTAAGAATAAAAAAGAAAAAAAATGAAATAAAAAACATAAAAAAAAGAACAACCAAAGCCCAAAGGAAATACTACTAGTCTGTTACAAATATTTAAAATTGCCAACTGAGATCCTATTACTGGGAAGTCTACTTCTATTATGATAGACCACCATAAATTATACACAAGTGAGTTTGGTCAAATTTTTATCTCATAATAAACTCAATAGTAGATTTCAAGTCTGGTCAAATTTTGATTATTTTTTTTAATATATGATGTGCCTTCCCTCGAAGAGGGTTGCGAAGCATCAGTCTACTACAGGACTAAGGCTTCGTTTGGGACGGCTTTCTTATTGCTTCTTAAAACAAATTTACTAAAAAAAATTGTTTTAAGAAGCAGTAAAAAAGCCGTCCCAAACAAAACTGAAACTTCTCATGGCATGCCAGTTATTGAAAGTGAAACAAAAAGTATAGTAAGTATTTACCAGCTACAGCCGTTAAGCTAGAGCTTCAGTATTAGCCCTATAGGACAGTGATCACTGCCATCCACATGTGGTAGAATATAAGAATCATGAACCTTATCTGCAATGATCTCGGAGACTAGAAAGTAGTCAAGCCGCCATCCTGTGGTGAGGCAAATAGATCAGAGGTAGAAATCCTCGCCTTCACTCATAATAGTCATAAAAAGAATTTAATGGAAGAAAGGAGCTGAAAGCATTATTATAAAAGTTTGTTCTCGTTAACAAGCATGAATAAAGTAGAATGTTCAGAACTTCATATTAATAAGCTTAATCCTTTGCCTGTGTGAAGCAAATGACAATGGTGTTGATTGATTCTGCATCCGTGCATAATAGTAACAATAAAATGTTTAAAAATGCATGACAAACCAAAAACACAAGATGTGACCAAACAGTTAAAAGTTTATGGATTGTGATCCTTATTGTTGGTTTTTAACTCCACCCATAGGAGTGATCCCTAGAGCTTGGGAGTCCACGATAATATATAGGAGGTCAGTCCGATTGTGGGGAAATTATTATGTGCGGACGCCGAACGCCGTCCAGAGACCAACCAGAATGTGCCACGTCACCCCCGCTCTGTACCGCGGCTCAGTACCGTGCTTGGTACCACTCGGTACCGCGCTCGGAACCGCTGACGTGACACATTCTGATTAGTCTCCGAACGGTGAATTGTATTCGACGTCCGCAAAGAATAATTTCCCCAATTGTGATTGTAGGACTAATCTCCAAATCATGTAAATACTGTGTTTTCAAGGGAAAATCCACAATAAGCGTGTTGGAAGTCTGTTTACCTGCCAGTATAGCTCAAAACAACTTTAAGAAAAAAATATAAATTATTTAGCTAGCTGAAGCACTATCTCACCATTACAGGATACCTAGCCCTCCTGATGTCAGGCTGCACATCTTGTCAATGCGCCCAAGAGAGTGTCGCTTGCTAGTTAGGAGATCGGGCGACCGGTGTAGATGTTTCCCTAGTGCCACCTCCGAATTTGAAAAGCAGTTCTTTGGAAGCATGAGTCATGCCCATTGTTTGGCAATTTACTCATTTTGAGAGGAAGGTCTGTTCTAATTCATCTTCCTATTCGAATTTTGCTCTTCCATATGGTTATTGAAGTTACGGAAATAGCATCACTTTGAGCAAGGATGGGATTAATTTGATAGAGTACTATGCCTTCTTCAAGCATTTCATCCAAAAAAAAAATTCCTCTTGCAATAATTTGTTTATTAAGGATTATTACACCCTCTTTGCTATTGATAGTAAGAATTAGATAGTATTTAAGTGATTAATTTTGTGGAGAGATTATTAGGTGCGGAATCCGAACGTCACTTTTCATCCAAACTCCAATCACATGAAGACAGTTGGATTTTCTCTTTCTTATACACAGGTTGAAAAAAATTCACGTGTCTTCGTGTGATAGGAGCCCGGACGGCGTCGAGACTCCGCACCTAATAATTTTTCGATCTTGTGACTATAACATGACAACATTTTAATTTTACCTTCATCTCAAATGTGTATCTTAAATGAGCTTATAAAACTATTTCAAAAATTATTTCTACGAATTTTTCTTCATAGTTTTCTAGAGTATATCAATCAATCCTAGTTACCTTTAGCTAACCAAAAAACATTCCCAAATAATCCAAAAGTAAAGTGCCATCTAAGCTATTTGAGTTAACCACTTATTTAACTTAATTATCTAAGTTATTCTGCTAGCAAAATAGAAAATCACTTAATCTTAACATTTGGGCCTTAATGTATTGGTGATATTTTAGTTAATAATATAAATTTTGCTAGCAAAATAGAAATTCACTTATTAAAATTTGGATATTTTGTTATAAAATTTAAAGCATCTCTAAAAAAAAAGTATTCATTATTTTAAAGCTGACAATTATGGTCCCAAGCCAAGATAAAAATAGTTGATGATATTTTTTAACGTTAACTTGTGCCACGCCATGAAATATTTCTTGCTCCGCCCCTGTCCTTTTTGTTATATTACAAATTTTCATTTTTTTTATCTTCATCCTCAATACAAACAACCCCAAACATGACAATAAAAGGCAATCATATTTGATTCAAAAAACCAAAACAATGATTGAAATGAAAAATAATTACTCTTGCTTTGAACATATCAAAAGTACTAATTAATGACACCATGCATAAGAATTTACTTAAGTCTATTGATAGGCTACCCGCCCGCCATCAAAAGAAATAATAAATATATCTATCAGATCAACATATTATGATTCTAATTAAGGGATTAAATTCCCAAATAAATAGGTCTCATGATTCATATTGCCAAAAGGCTAATTACCAACTCCTATTAGATTGGTTCATAGCATTATCTAAAAAAATTTCATTAGAGGTTATAGTTTGCCATTTTTAATTGTGAAATATATAAGTGAAATATGATTATTCAAGAGGTAATCTGTTAATTTTCTTGGGCTTAAAAACTCAAAAACAATCAACTGCATATATTTTATTAGGCATAGGTTCCTTCAAGATAAAGTGCTTAGCATCTCCATAGATCTTAACATCAGAGATCATTAAGAGCACATGTCCCTAGGGAATCTATACTTAGCTCCATTTTTTATAACTTCATACGTTGAAGTCTGAGTAGAGGGGATATTGCAATATTAATGGAGCCACGATTACTCTATGAGTGCCCTAAAAGAGGTTTTTGAGACAACCACATGAAACTTTGCCTTTGCATAGAGCTTCCCAAATTTAAGGGGCCTGGATGAAGGACATGAAGCCTCTAATCCTCCTCATTAAAGAATTACGCAAACACCTTATCTCACATAAGTTGCCAATGACTTCAAGCTTATTAGATTTACTAAAGAGCCTAAATTGATAAGAACATGATTTATCATAATGGCATTGTTCTCTATTGTGGCATATATAGGAGTGGTTATATCTTGTTGTCACCAACAAATCTTCATCAAAGAAAGTGATGATTGCCATTGTAATTGCATTTAACATTTGTATGTGTTGAAATCCAGCCGTTCCTAGTGCAGAGGATCCGACGGACACAAAGATCAATCCGTGGGATGCTCTCATGGATTACGCCATAATGAAGGAATGAATTTATGAAAGATTTTTATTAGAAATTTTATGTATTTTATTATTTCCTCATTAGGATATCTTGTATAGATCTATAAATAGGGAAGATTATAATGAATAAAGACAAGTTTTTCCCTCTCAAATTCTCGGATTCAACAGCATGCATATATCAAATCTAATAGGAAATGATGAACACATCCAACAACCTTAATCTAAGTTACAAAATAGAACTTCCGTATTGCATTTTGAGGAACAAGTTTTAAGTTCTGGAATACTTCATAAACCGGCAAATGGAAAAAAAAATTGTTATTGATAATAGCAAGAAAGTTATTCTCTGCCAGCATGTTTACTATAAAAACGCATGACTATCTAGAACTTTATTAGCAGATTCACCAGTATTTGAATATCAACTTTTGAAATCAGTAAATTTCAAAACACAACCAAATTTCAAAACACAACCACCTCACGGCATTTTTCTTCAAATGAATCATACAAATTTACTTTTTTCGATTATGTTTCGGATCGGAATATCAAAATGTATAAAATTGATGAGAAATCTCCCACAAAAATTGTTTTGTACCTTTATTTGTCTTGCGCCCACCAGTATTTGAATATCAACATTTGAAATCAGTAAGTTTCAAAACACAACCACCTCACGGCATTTTTCTTCATATGAATCATACAAATTTACTTTTTTTTTATTATGTTTCGGATCGGAATATCAAAATGTATAAAATTGATGAGAAATCTCCCACAAAAATTGTTTTGTACCTTTATTTGTCTTGCGCCCTCCGTGCCTATAACCCCAATATGTGTATGCCACTACCCCAGGGTGTTGCCTTCTAAAGGTGTCCACAAAGCCTCTAGACAAAAAGTTCTTTTGAAATGACTCCCTTTCTTCATTTGTAAAGCCAGCACTCCGGCGATTTCCCTGTTCATGCCATTTCAATAAAGTATCCATCATCTCATGTGAAGTCATAGTACAAAAGATGTTATCTAATGTATGCACACACAAAATAAAAAATCATTTTATCCATATAAATATTTTTCTTCAATTTCACCTAAACCATAGGTCTATAACAAAATAAACAGCTTTGTTTGGTAAGGTTATAATGATGCATTATGTTGTTTGAATTGAAATAGAGTCACTGCCACTTAGTGTGAGAATAGAATAGTTAGAGACTTAAAAGCTAAATTGTATAAACCTAAAATTTGATAGATTATGGAAATATGTACCAGTGCAATTACATAGATTATGGGTAATATGTGCCAATGTGTTGAGCAGCGAAGAAATCATCGATAGCCAAGTTGAGTTTATTAAGAATATTCAAATGGACATTAGTGAGGTAAAATCATGAAGGATAGATTGAGAAAAAAATTATTAAATGAATGGTTAGAATAGCATGTATTAAATATAAATGGGTGGAAAATAGAATCAAAAGGTTTAGGCCTATACATTTAATGGCTAGATAAAAGGAAAGAAAGTGTAATAAAGGGAATATAGATGGATGATGAACAAAAGAATTTAAAAATATATAAATAACGCCTCATATGTGACACTTAACAAGAATGAATAGATATGAGAATTCATAAGCCAACCCCATCTAGTTGGAATAAAGCTAATGATGATGATGATTATGAAGCCTTTTAAAAATCATAAAGCCAACGTAATTCTATAGAGTTCCTCAAAATAATTGTTACATCAGTATGTCTTGGTAAATCTTCATGTCAGCTTAGTCACAAAAAGCGCACCCTGTAATGTTTACCATAGCAAGGTTTTACACATGAAACAATATGTTTGGTAAACTATATTACAAGAATTTATCATGATTGGAAGCCAATTGACCATAGTGTAACTTTAAGAAATAATTGCAAGCCGAAAAAGTCATAAATAGCTCTTTATTACTGTTAATAATGCTTTTGCAGTTCTGTGTAACAAAAATTTACAGGGCAGCTGAAATAATTGAGCATCATGAGGTAATGCAGCTAACTAGAGAGTAGTTGAGTTTTATTCAACCCAAAAAACAAACTAAGACTGAATTATATGCTCCTTTTTTGTTGTTGTTTTTTTTAATGACATCATTCTTTCGGTTTGTGTGGTTAAAATGCAAAAGAAATCCTATTGCATACGAATTTTTGCCATAGCTTCAAAACATGAGTAATGAAATTGCAGAGCAACCTGGCCATCTCCGTGGTATTGGCGCTTTTCTTCAGAACATGAGATATCATTCGTTTGGTTTATGGTAAACGTGCAAAGGAAAATCCTATTATATATGGACATCCTCCATGGCTTCAAATCATGAGCAATGAACTTGCAGAGCAACCTGACCATCCTTGCAGTAGTGTTTTGATGGACCGGTCAAGCCAGTCCAGGGACTGAATTGGCCATGGTTTACAGCAGGCGGAAATCCGACCTACATTAAGATCCCGCCCCCTTTGGGGTGGGGCCAGGGGCATAATTTAAAGGGAGATGGGGGCAGCTAGGAGGGAAAATTCAAATGAATGGACTATTTTGGAATTTTGTCTTATTGTTGTATGCTTTATGTAGGTGGTTTACCCTAAAGTTCAGTTTTTTATGCTTGATTTTGCCGAAATTAGTTTTGTTTAGGTTGTGAGGGCTCACGCTGACAGCTAGAGATTTGGGAGAGCAGGATCTTCCTCTCCAATTGAAGATCCAACTGTATCTTGTGTTTTTCTTCGTAGTCTTTCAATAAAAAAGTGTTCTTGTGCGTTCTTCTTCCAAATTTCTTGTGTCATTCTCTGATTTTGCTGGAATTGCATCCACTTCCTATCATGTTTGTATTTTGTCAATCTTTTGATTAGTCTTGTGAACATGCAAAAGAAAATCCTATTGTGCTTGCACTTTCTCCCTGGCTTCAAATCATAAGCAATGAACTTGCAAAGCAACCTGACCATCTCTTCTGTAGTGGTTGTTTTTTGCCAATCTTTTCGTATGTGTTGAAAACATGCAAATGAAAATCCTATTTTACATGAACTTTCTCCATGATCATGAGCAATGAACTTGCAGAACAACCTAACAATCTCTGTGATAGTCGTGGTGACTTTACTTCATATAGCACAACAGCATTCCCAAGCCCTTGTTGTTAAAAATTGATCACATACTATACTACGGCAATGTCAGATACTTACCACAGGATCGTAGATATCAATCTCTTCATGAGCGCAATTCAGGTCACCAGCTAAAATTACAGGTTTTGCTTTTTCCAAATCCTGTAAAAAATTTCCAACAGTCACTCAAAATGACATGGAAACTCAAGGCCAACTAAATTTTCAATATATTATTCCTGAAATGATGCAAAAGGTAAAGTTAGAGGGAAAACACAATATATCCATATAGTTAGCTTTTGAATAACTATTCTTCAACACGTGTCAGCCAACAATCACAAAATGGAAAATACAAATTATCAGGAACACAATCATTTTGGCTTCAACTTACAAGGTGCAATGATTTTCATTTGCATGTATCGCATTATCAATTATAATAATAATATATAACAATAAAGGCTTCTAACAAGAGAGATTCTGACAGAAAAAGTAGTAATAACATGAATGATTGGATGGCATTTATTCCATATATAGTTGAAGAAATGATAGGAAATACTTGAGTTTGCAAGTAATCCAAGAGGAAATACTTGAGTTCGCAAACAACCCTGGCAATAATTGATAAAAACAGTGAGAAAACACATAAGAATGTAATGAAATCAACCAAAAATCAGTGGATTGTATTAGGGAAATCCAAAGCAAAGCCAACACAAAAAAAAAAAAAAATATACAATTGATCCTCAATTTGAGAGGAGGATCGTTCTCTCCCAATCTCTAGAAGAAGTTCTAGAGCCCAAGACATCAAGAGAAAAACTCCAAAGAACACAAAAATCATTCATGCCCTAACCCTAGCCTCACATGTTCTTTAAATACAATTCTTCCAAATAAACAATTTCCTAACATAAACCAATTTCAAAATTCTTTCCTAAAGCTTTTTTGCCGCATCCCTCTCTTTCTCGGATTTCCGCCCCATGGGGGGGGCCCACTTTGCTTGGGCGGCAACCCAAGGAGGCAGCTTAGCCCGCCTCCTATAAAACTAAACCAGCCCCTCTTGGGCCAGTTTGGTTGGTTCGGTTCTAGGGGGAATCGCAACAAGAAACTACTTTCCCAACAACCATTAAATACTGGTCAAAATCAAAAAAAATACCAAAACTAACAGAAGCACAAGCCTCATTGCTGTACAATCTTTTAAAAACATTTTGACTTTAAAAAGAAACATTTCTCTCATATAATGGAACACTATCTTCTGCATAAACAATTAAATGATTTTTTTTTTTTGGGTTTAGATTTGAGTGGATTCTATTTATTTCAGTTCCTTCCTTGTATTGTTATGATTAGCTATAATCAATGTTCTAGAATCTTTGGGTTGAGTTTTAAGCTTCAAATACACTCTGGCCATTTTGTTCATGAGAGATGTGTATGAAATAAAAATTATGGACCTGCATTAATCATTTTCTAAACGCTAAAAAGTCGCAATGTTATATTTCTTTCAAGTGATTAAAAAAACACTATTAATTTGAGGATAAATGACCACCCTCTTCATTAGAATGAATCCAAGAAGTCATAGAACTTCTTGCACAAAATCTTTCTCTTCATCATCATCAAAACACTATTAATGTGAGGATAAATGACCACCCTCTTCATTAGGATGAATCCAAGAAGTTAAAGAACTTCTTGCACAAAATCCTTCTCTTCATCATCATCATACATCAAGTAATCATTTTATATTCCATGGCCACAACACTAGCATGGTGAGGGGTGTAGCTAATGCATAAGCATCTTACCAGTGCAGGGGAGAACTTGTGATCTCCAGGTAAAAGCAACCTAAGCAATAATGCATTTATCTAGTAAAGATTAACCCTTTTCATACACAAAAAATAGAAAACTCTTCCCTGAGTAAGTATGGCATTGTCTATCCCAAAATAAAGTTCATTTCCTGAGGTAGCTTGTCTCATTTAGTCAATCAATTTTTTTAATATTTTATTATTTTATTCACGTGCACTTATTGCTACTACCATTATTTTCAGCATTCAGGTGAACGCAGTAAAAAAGGCCTTACATAAAGCAAGGGGAAATCACATCATTAAATTTCTATTCCTCCAGGGAAAACTGCACACCCTCTACTAATTATCATTTGAAGTGTTCAGTCAATTACCAAACAAGCTTTTGATATTTATTTCCACTATCATGTTAATGTACTTCTTGCATTGTTGAACCATCAAAAGTTTAAAACTACATAATAGCACTCAGGTTATCCTATAGAAGAATTTCTTAACAGGAATAAAAGTCAAACTAGCACATGTTTAGATGTGTAAAATTCAGTTGCAGAAAAAATCTCTCTTTTACTCAAATGTATTGTAACGAAGATCTCCATTAAAATCAAGAAAATGAAGAAAGTCTTATAGAAGAAAAGTTAAAAGGATTAGACTATCAGTTAACAATCAAGAAATAACATTCAGAAATTACTTCAATGATAAATGTTTAACAGTGGTTATCATCATAAACAGACCACAAACACTTGTGAGAAGACAATTGAATGCTGCTGCTATTGCTTCTAATGATGATTATAATAATGATGAGGCTTACCTTCATGTAATTGCTAAGCGATGGATCCCATTGCTCAACCCTGTAAGCCTGAAAATAACGGATTGCTGGATTTAAGGTTATAATATCATTTTACCTTGGTAATTTGTTTACATTAAAGAAAGAATGCAATAAGAAGAAGAAATTGTATTACCAATCTTCTTAAGCCATCTCCAGAGTTAGGTACATATCCACTTATTAAGTAAAATTTATCAAACTCAACGGTCACAATTCTCCCTTCAGTATCATGATCCAATATACCAAGTCCGTAGTTAACAGAGATTGGTTTTTTCTATTTGAGAAACAAAACAAAAAAAGTTTAGCCTCAACAAAAAGGCGTCACTTTGCATGCGTCAGAAATTTAACACATGCCAAAAAAATTAATAATAAATGATATAGAAAACCACGAGAATGATCTAAATAACATTGCATAGTTCATTCAATAAACAAAATATATAAGAATGAATCATTACAAAAAGGTGAAGAGCAGCACATGCTAGTGGAACTACAGCTTTGCTCATACTCAGCAAAAATGACAGGGAAAGAACTTTCCTTTAAAGCAGGGAAAACCATAGGAGCATTAACAATCAATTTAACCTATGATCAAACCATAGGTAAAACCTTCTTTATGCCTTCACGTTAACAGTTAAAACATAAATGGATTATCAACCATCATCTTCACATGAATGCCAAGGAACCACAGTAAGAAAAGAAAAGGAAACTTCAAAAATCAACTGAGCTGGGATGTTGAAAGGAACCAAGAAAGTAGAATCAAGCCAATTCAATACTGTGAAGTTAAGCAATGAAGACAGCAAAGAGATTTAACAATACCCTTGATATAATAGCAGTGCCAGAATAACCAAGCTTTGAAACACTACAGGTCCAGAAGCTGTTATCATAGCCATCAATCAGGTTCTTCTTGATCGCATCCACATCCTTCTCCTATTCATTTTAAAGTGTAACTATCTAGCCATTAGACAACAAAAGTGACAAACTCTAGAGTAAGTTTGTTGTACAAGATCATGATAGTATCCACAAAGACAAAATATCTCTGTACCAAATAGGTTTTTGTGGTTCTAAAACAAAAAAACTTTAATTTCCTTATTAAAGGAAAAAATGATTTATATTCACTTGCTTGTAATTTAGTCTCTTGCAAACACAGGACATCAAAATCCTCATGTTGGACAAGTTGAAGTGTAAGGAAACTCTTCTGCTTGAGCAAAGCCCTCAAGCCGTTAACATTCCATGAAACAAATTTCGTAGAGTTGGTGTCCTCATTAAGAGGAGGAGGCCTCATGGTTCTAGGATTATACGGAATCCAATCTTTTTGCGGCTTCTTGTGCGCAAGCACAATCCAATGTTCATTAGTGTCTGCAGCTAAACCTATTTGAGTTGAAACTTTCTGGTAACTTTGAACCATTGAAGAGGCTTGTTTTTGTGAGATAGACTGCCCTGTCCCTGCAATCACAAAAACACATCATTCCATCATGTAAACAAATAACTAATTAGAATGAATCTGTAGAAAAAATATACATACCAATAACTTCCTCTGCATTGATAGGCAATTCATTGCGCTCCAAAACATATTTTGAATCATCTTCAGCTATAGTACTCTCTACCATTTGCTTTCTTTTTTTGGTTCCCCTTTGTTTTTTGTGAATGACATCTAAAGCAGTATGTTCATCTTGAGAAAAATGTTCAGAACCTAAATTTTGTGCATCTGTTTTTAAGGCCACATTTTCAGAAGCTAAAGAAGGCCTCTCCATGCCTTCTGATATGGCGGTTTTCCCTTAATGAAGCAGCACATTACACTTCAGTGCCTCAACCAGATGGAGAAAAACAATGTTTCATATTCATTATTGGATCCAAAACAAAAAAATATATGAAAAATTTTCACCTTTGAATGATAAACACTTCAGTGAAGATATTAAGTACTGCTTAGTGCCTCTTGTTGAGATACCGAAACTCCTTGAATGTAGAGAACAAATAACAGCAACAGCAATATTAAGACCAATCACAACCATAAACTCCAACATCTCGGGGTAAGGGCATGAGTAAAGGAGTGAAGAAAATAATATGATTCTCACCTTGCCATTGTTCGAAGTTCCTTCACAGTCATGGAATCAAGTTCATCCAGATTGCTTCTAGTTTCCTCAATTCCAACTGATTCCACAGCATGTTCCTGAGGGATCATTCACGTAACCATGACAAGTAAGCACATCTATCAAAGAATAACTAACCCACATTTCCATTATAAAAGAATGAAAACGCCATGTTTCATTTCTAACCTTAGTAATACTCTCCTCCGACTGTTCACTGCAATCTGCAGAAATCTTCATTTTTTTATCTTTCTTCCGGCCTGAAGCCGGGATGGCTAGGTTAGATGATCGCATTTCAGAGCCCTTGCCTTTCAACCTCAAATCCGCTAGTGCTTCAACTCTCAGCTTCTTAAAATACAATGCAGTCCTAAAATGTCAAAGAAATGGACATAGAAATCTCTGTTTTTTATTATTAATCACTGCCCCTAGGTACCAAGATTATAACTTTATGTATCAAGAACATATCAGCATTCGTCCCTATCCAAAGATACTATTATATTGAAAAGAAGTCGGTTTCATGACATCAACTAGTGCAAATAAGTAAAATGTAAAAACAATTGCCAAAGGTCGGAGAAAGCTAAAAGCAAACACATAGAGGTCATGGGGATTGTTCATACGAAACGTACAGATGGATTTGGTGCTACCTTGCTGAAAAGCGATAGAGCGAAGAGATTTGCTCGAAAAAACAATGTACTGAGGAAACCCTATGCCGAGAATAGGAAATAAGAATATAAGATGCATTACTAACGTTAGGAATGAGGAGGCTGAGCGCATTTGCATCGCCACCGTTGTTCTGGTGCGGTGAGGAGTGGTGGCTAAAACCTGATTTGATGGTGATTCGATCAGTGCATCGATCCATGCAAGATATTTGATCTCATCGCTTTAGGTATTACTTACTTAACAACAGTAGTTAATTTTTATTTTTCTCGTAAAAGTTAGTCTGTTACTGCAGCTAATCGATTTGTAAGTCGAAAGTTTTCACTATCAACCAGGAAATTTTAAATTTGAATCTTGCCTATGTGATACATGCATCAATTTGTCTGCTAAGACTTCATTTAAGATGACTTTTTTGTTGTTTCTTAAAGTAATTTTCTAGCAAAAAAACTATTAATTTTTATAATTGTTTTAAGAAACAGTAAAAAAATCATCCTAAATGAAGCCTAAATGTCGTTGACTTTATTCACACTATTTTCACTTTTCTATTTTAAAATATTTGATTTTTTTTAGGGGTAAGACTATTAGAGCACATAAAGAAACCTTACAATGTATTAATTGTAGAAAAAAAAATTTAGGGCTTATCTTTATTAGTTTGTGTGCATGTTGAGTCCAAGAATATTCGCGGCGGTAGAGAAATATAAAATTCGACGTCTTAGCGTTGTACGAAAATTCTGCATGCAATCAGATAAAAGAGTGTGTCTAGCATTTATGAGACATCAAGATTTTTATGTGGAAAACCCCTGAAAAAGGGGGAAAAACCTCGGGGCCTAGCCCAGTTTGAATGAATCCACTAGTATTGTAGTTGATTACAAATGAGGTCTTTCCTTGGGGGGAGGCCTTAGCTTGATGTACATATTATGGAGTACATTACATGATGTTAATACAAAGAGTCATTGTTGACGTATTCGTTTGGTCGGAAGGACCGTAGTCGGAGGGCGACAGAGGTCGGAAGGCTTGTAGTCGGTGGGCGACGTAAGTCAAGAGGACCGTAGTCGGCTGGCGACGAAGGTCGGAAAGACTGTAGTCGGCGGGCAACGTAAGTAAGGAGGACCGTAGTTGACGGGCGACGAATGTCGGAAAGACTGTAGTCGGCAGGCGACGTAAGTCAGGAGGACCGTAGTCGGTTGGCGACGGAGGTCGGAAGAACTGTTGTCTGATGACGAAGGTCAGAAGGACGGCGTCAAGTAGAAGTTCAACCATGGAAAGAAATCCATCTTTGCATAGACGTCCAGCGAAGTCCAATAACCGGTAGAAGTCCGGCGTCGGGTAGAAACTTGGCGAAGAGTGAAGGTTCGACGTCGGGTAGAAATCCGACGTCTGTTAGTGGCAGAGGAGAACTCCGGCTTCACTTGGGCGGAGTTTCGGCGTCAGAAGGGAACTCTGTAATTAATTGGAAGAATTTCAGCATCACGTGGAAGTTGGGCAGAATTCCGGCGTTCTCCCGAATATCATGTAGAATCTCGGCGTGTTCGGGCGGCGGGACGAAATCCGGCGGTGGTCGAGCAGGAGCTGATTCTCCTTCCCCTTCTCTTCTTCTTCTACTCTTCTTCTTGCTTCTTCTCACTTCGACCCCCTTTCATTAGAAATGAGGGTTCTATTTGTATATTTTATGGAGTGGCATGGCTCGTAAATAGATGAGAGATCAAGGGCGAATCGAGAGTTGTTTGAATGGACGGCCAATATTGAATCTCTTGATCATGGGCCGTTCGTTGGACATTTGAAGGCCTTAGTGATGTCGGAATTCGGCGATCTTGGGCTCGTTGGATTCGTATCGTTGATCCATTCGATTCGAGTATAAGCTCGTTAAAATCGGAGACCGTTTGGTAACTCAAATTGTGGTTTGAACCTTCCTACAACGCTTCGGGTCTTTGATTTGGACCCATTTGGGCTCGGATTGGGTTGAATTTGGTGTCATTGGGTTCGTATTTCCGAGACGCTCAGTTTGACTGTAAGCTTGCTAAAATCAGAGTTCAGGTGCTCCCGAATTTAATTTTTGAAATTTTTTGGTTGGGTTTTGCCTCAAGATTCGTGCCCGATCAAAATAATTTCATGATGACTCAAATAACTTTGATATCTTAAAGGGCAATACACATTTATTACTTCTGTTTTCAGCTTTGCTGGAAGATGGTGCTTCATCAATTATTTTCTAATCAATCATGTACGCACTAGCAAACGTCTAGTCCATTGATCTTTCATAAAGGCAACTCATGTTTCATTAGGGTTTCACTGTATGCATCCAAAGCTATTATAAATACTGCATAACTAGCACACATGTGCAAGTCCGTCGGGTTGACAAGACAGAAAAAAGTCAAAAATAATAAATGAAATACCGATGAATATCCGCGTGGACACTCCACACATTATGATTTTATTGGTATCCGGATACATAGCTATATCCCGGCTCCACACAAAATAACTTGATATCCTTACATTATGACACACCTCTTGCTTCACCTCGAACCATCGACGACCTACTAGAGTTGGTGATCTCATTTGTATACTCGTGCAAGCACATGCATGTACTTCACAAATATCTGATATGGTTTCACTAGGGTACTCGTTTTAAATGATTCGAACTCCTAGGAGAAGCACTAGTCATAAGAAAAAATAGTCGGTCAGTAAGTCAATAAGTATCATTCTGCAAAGTCATTATTATTCTATAATACATGTTTTTTTGGGAGCCAATTAATTGAAACAATCTAGTTTGAATATTCATTTTAATTTACTTACTACTTGTTGCGGGCTAGAATATACTCGACGATAGAGTTGTAATTTTACGTCTTAGCGTTACACGGATATCCAGCTCACACACAAAAGAACTCAATATTTTTTTACGTGGAAAATCCTGGAAAATGGGAAAAACCACGGGGCCTAGCCCAGTTGAAAAGATTTTACTATAATTTGAGTTGAGTGGAGTGGATCGACTTGTCCTTGAGGGCGATCATATTACAAATGTCAACCGTATGGTTGAAGTCTAGTGTTAAAATATGGCATCAATTAGAAGTTGGGGCGTCAGTTAGTAGTATGATAGTGATTTGACAGAACTTGGGAGTCAGTTGATGGCCTGGCAGAGTTTAAGGCCTCAAGTAGTGTTAGGCGAAGGCGAGGGTATCAAGTGGTGGTCCGCCGAATGTGAGGGCCTCTTGTGGTGGTCTGGGGGCCTTCGGTGGTGGTCTGAGGGCCTCGGGTGATGGTCCGGGGAAGGTGAGGGCCTCAGGCGGTGGTCCGGCGAAGGTGATGGCCTCATGTGATGGTCCGGAGAAGGCGAGGGCCTCAGGTGACGGTCTGGCGAACTCAAGCGGTGGTCGAGGAGGAGCTTCTTCATTCTCTTCCTTCTCTTCTTGCTTGGATCCCTTTTCAAGAGAAATGAGAAGTCTATTTCTAGATTTTTGGAGTGTCATGACCCGTAATATAGGTGAAATATCAAGGGTAAATGGGGAGTGGTTGGATGGACGGCCAATGTTGAATCCCTTGATCATAGACCATTTGATGGACATTTGAATGTCTTAGTGATGTAGGATTTTGGTGAATTTGGGCTCGTTGGATTCGTTTCGTCGAGCCGCTCAATTCGACTATAAGAATGTTATGTTTGGAAACCGTTTGGTAATCCAAATTATGGTTCAAACCTTCAAACAACGCTTCTAACCCTTTATTTGGATCTGTTTGGGCTTGGATTGGGTTGAATTTGGTGTCGTTTGGGTTTGTATTCTCGAGACGCTCAGTTCGACTATAAGTTAACTGAAATCGGAGTCCATATGGTCCCAATTTTAATTTTGAAAGTTTTCAACTTGATCTTGCATCGAGATTCATGCCCGATCAAGATACTTTTTTTTAATAACATATCATTACTTATTAGTTATAAGTCTTTGATGGTCTAATTATTTTTAAATAAATTTAAATATTGCAATGGAGGAAAGAATACGAGAGAGAAAAATGATTATAGAGCGATAAACTATGTGATTTAACTTTACGAGCTTAAGTACATAAATCATATATGCCTCTTGTACCCCGAGGCCCAAGCTCTATCTCTGACCATCTATTTATGGGTTTGGATTGAAGTTTTTGCAACATAATATTGACTACATGTAAGGTGACTACATATAAGGCCACACAAATAAAAAAGATTACAAAGAGTTGTGTTGCTTAAATAAATAAATAATACATACACAAACAATTAAGCCTTTTGTTATTAACTTAGCTAGCATCTTGATGAGAGTCTAATACTAACTAAGAGAAGTCGCTGACTTCGCTATAGAAAGTTGCTCACTTTGCTGTAGAAAGTTGCTGGCTTTGGTTTGAAGAAGTTACTTAGGTTTCATTTGGAACTGCTTTCTTACTGCTTCATAAAGCGGCTTTCGGCTTTTAAGAAGCAAGAAGAAAATCGTCCTAAACAAAACCTAAGTTGGTGTGAAGAAAGATACTTGAAAAAATTATGATCTTTAAGATCTTCTATTATCAAATTAAGGGAGATACCATAGAAAGTGGATTATAGTGTAAGTTAAATATAATGTATTTGACATATTTGAATGAGTATGAAATAAATATTGGTGATTTTTTTATTTGATTTTAAGTAAAATATATGTAATGTCAAGCCTAACAATGACGTTGGACGTTGGATGGTGGAGGGGCAATTAAATGACATATGACGGTCCTCATCTTTTTGGCAATAGTGGTGTATTGCGATGTTGGCTGGTGGGGTCAGTAGCCCCAAATGGTATTAACATTGAAGTCAACTTATGATGCATTTGGAATTTGGGCTAAAAATGAGTGAGTGGTCCACAATCAAGGGATTCAATATTGGTCATCCATCCGATCCACTCTCCATTTGCACTTGATCCTCCTATTTACGAGTCATGTCACTCTCAGAAAACTATGAATAGCTCATCATTTCTCTTAAGAGGGGACCGAAGCAAGAAGAAAGAATAGGAGGGAAAAAACTCCTCATCGATCACTGTCGGAGTTCCGTCTGACTTTCAAGTGACGCCGGAGTTCCGCCTGACTTTCAAGTGACGTCGAAACTCCGCCCAATCTCCAAGTGATGTCGATACTCTATCCGATCTTCAAGTGACGCCAGAATTCTATCAAATCTCCAAGTGACTCTAGATTTTTTTCCAAATACCATTTAACGCAGGAGTTCTACCCGGTCGTCGACTAACGTCGAACTTCTACCCGACGTCGAACCTCCACTCGTCGCCAGACTTCTACCCGACATCAGACCTTTGCTCGTCGCTATATTTCTAACCGACGCCGGACTTCTACCCATTGTTGGACTTTCGTCGAACATCTATCCGATGCCCGGCTTAGGTCCATCAGTGGGTTTCTACCTGACATAGTCCTTCCGACCTCCGTCGTCAGACAACAGTCTTTGCAACCTTCGTCGCCCACTGATTACGGTCCTTCCGACTTACGTCGCCTACCGATTACAGTCCTTCCGACCTCCTTCGTCAAGCAACAATCTTTATGACCTCTGTCACCCGCCGACTACGGTCCTTCCGACTTACGTCGCCCACCGTCTACAATCCTTCCGACTTCCATTGCCAGACAACTGTCTTTATGACCTCCGTTGCCCGCCGACTACGGTTCTTCCGACTTACATCGCCCACCGACTACAGTCCTACCGACCTCCTTTGTCAGACAATGATCTTTATGACCTCCGTCGCCCGTCGACTACGGTCTTTATAACTTACGTCGCCCACCGACTACAGTCATTCTAACCTCTGTCGCCAGACAATGGTATTTATGACCTCCGTCGCCCGCCGACTACGGTTCTTCCAACTTACGTCGTCCATCGACTACAATCCTTCTGACCTCCGTCAGCAGACTATGGTCCTTCTAACGAAACGAACACCTCAACATTGATTCTTTGTATTCCCACCATGTAATGTACTCCATATGAAATACATCAAGCTAAGACCTTCCTCCTAATGAAGGGCCTCATTTGTAATCAACAGCAAATACTAGTGGATTTTTATTCAAATTAGACTAGGCCTCATGATTTCCCCCTTTTTTAGGAGTTTTCCACGTAAAAATTTTTGTCTCTCATAAATGCTGCACCATCTCTCATTATCTGTGTGCGTGCTGGATCTTCGTACAAAGCTAAGATGTTAAGCTTTATATTTGTTTACTGCTACAAATACTCCAGGACACAACATTTCTTTTTCATTAATAAAAAATAAAAATATTTGGGACTGTTTGGGACAGTTGCAATTTTTTATAAAATTGATTGTGAAGTTGTTATGAAAAAAATAATATAGCTACTAAGATTGAGACATTTTTCTTACTACTTTCTAAAACAAATTTTTATTAAAAAAATTTGTTTGAAAGTAGCAAAAAATTAGTGTTCAAAAGCTTTGTCTCAAATGAAACAGATGATTGTAAAAAATAGTTTTCCATTACATAAATTTATAAAATAGTAAAAAAAAGAGTAAGAAAATAGTAGTAAAATGAATCTTTAATTATTGTGCGAAAAATCAAACAGCTAGGAAATTATCCCAAATAGTCCCTTAATCTCAAAATTTACCCAAATATGATTTTAAATAATTTATTTATAAAAAATTGTAAAAAATTTACTTTCAATTAAATTCGAATAAAAATAAAATCTAAACACATTAAATAATCTAGAATTAAAACGACATTCCATAAATAATCCAAAAAACTATTAGCTTCATCTAATTTCTAAACCGTATCTTGGTTTGACTTTCGAATGCAGGCAGAAAGAGCTCCCGATTCCCGCGGGATCAATCTCGCAACTCCCACTCCACAATTTCAGTGAGGTCAAGTCGAATGGACTTCCCCTTACCCATACCCCCATAGATTAACATCTATCATTCAGCACAAAGCGGCGGAAGAAGAGAAGATCAGCAAATGGGCGGTGGAGGAAAATGCCTTCCCAATTCCTCTTTCCCTGACACTGCAACCCACCCGGAATCCCTCTCCAAACCCTCCCCAAATGCCATTGGATGCTACGATTACACAGTTGCAGAGCAATCGGATGCCTCCAAGGCGGAGTCGTTCTCATTTTCTCAGAGCGCATCCGAAGACGAGAGAGAAAGCAAGGTTTTCATGGCTCTAATGGAATCGTACTGCAGTTCCCGAGCACAGTCCCGAGCCGCCCTTGATGATGAGAAGCTCGCCATTCTAAGGTCCTTTTCAGATGGATACTGCTTTTGCTATTAGGGCTAATTTGGTTGCATAGTGATGACTTTGTTTTCACTTGTTTTGTGTGTGGCAATGAAATCATAACTTTTGAGGGATTTAGCAAATCCCGTAAAATTGGATTTTGTAAGAAGTTCGGATTTTTTTAGTCGCTTTAATAGAGGGCTGGAATTAGAAAATTGTTTAAATTCGGATGTTGTAAAACTTGGGAGTGGTTAATTACTGAAAATTGTTTGGTTGTTGATATTTTTTAATCCAAAAAATGGTCTGGATGCTAAGAATTTACTAAATCGTTAAAGCCTTAAAACTTTATTAAGTACCTTAAATCCTGATATGTGCAGGATTTAGTAAACCCAAGGTTTAAAATGCCCTAAAAAATTCATTTTGGCTGTATTTGGTCAAAATCCATCTTAACTTTTTGCCTAAATATCGCCACCAAACAACCTTGTCGAATTTATAACTAATATTGATTTCTAACTACATCCAAGCAAATGATAGAATATAGTAAATTAATTGTATTTTAAATATAATTCCTAATCTCAAAAGAACAAATGGGTCTGATCTGTTTTATAAAACTTAAGTTTTGATATGATACAATGGTTTCTCTCAAGGCACAAACCTGGTGATTGGATTGAGAATGTTGCTGGTTTTGCGGTGGAGAACTATGATATTCCTGAGATCACAACACTGCTTCTTATTGGGCCTCAGGGATCGGGGAAGAGTAGTCTTGTAAATAGAATAACCAGAGCCTTTGACGAAAATTCTTCAGGGCTTGACCGAGCTCAAGTCTCATGTGAGTGTCTTTTTGGTTACTAAAAGTAATTTTATGAACTTTTGGTGTTTTTACTTTGTTTTATTGGTAATTGCAGATGCTAGAACAGGGGAAGGTACTTGTTTCTTGCAGGAATACCCAATTCCGAGGAACTCAGGGACACTTTGTGTTTATGATACTCGGAGCTTGTCGTTGGTGCCATCTGAAAACTTGCATTTACTCATGCGATGGATGACCAATGGCGTCGTACATGGAGAGATGGCCTTCCAGTGAGATAATTAGCTTGAAACCTTTTTATAGTGCTTGGTGCATTGCATATTTTTAATTTTCTCATTGATTTGGGAGATTTTTAGAAGTGCGGTTCATGCTTATGCTGTTTTCAATACAAGTCAATTTTTTTCTAATAGAATCATCATTATTATCTTTGTCCCAACGATATATGCTGATTTTTAAGATTGTAGAATTTTAATTAACAATTTATTAAAGCTGAATTTACAAAAGAGAAAAGGCGAGGCAATGAGAAGGCTCACACTTCAATAGAAATTACAATATCATGATTCACCTATCTGCTACATGATCATGGCAGCCTCTTTTGTCTCTTCATTGGCCACTAATACAAATTGTTAAAGTACCAATGAGATGAGTTCAGAAGCAATTACATGGAGCAACATCATGCTAAAATTGCTTGAGTATGGGAATTCTATGTGTAGGGTGTGTCAATTGTTGGTTTGTTAACATTTATAAATGGGATTGTGCCGGGACAAAAGCTTAAATTAACCTGCTTAAGTTGAGCTGTTCAATTACAAATGCAAGAATTAAGAAATAGCTATTATTGTAAGTTGCACGTGTATCTATAACTTTGACAATTCTCTTGCCATAAATGCCTCCACCACCTTGGTTTTGATCTTTCTATTTTATTTTGTATTTATCATCTGTTGCATTTTTTTTTATTAAGAGTAGAGTTTGATTGTTTGATAAATCATTTTAAATATTCTTACCTTGTACTTTGTATTATGAGGCTTACTGTGAATAACAAATTTTCTCCATTGCTTGTGTGAGCATCATTTCACTTTGGCGATTTGCTCATATATGACGGGCATGCTTTGTTGCAAACTATCAAAGAACAATTTTAGTTGGCATGCTCATTTGTGAGGTTTTCACATGAATCTACAATTTTTTCAAACCATTAAACGGCCCCTGCTAATTGGGATAAACTAGATGATTTTCGATTACAAATAATATAATGATGAGCGAAAGCTACTACTAATAGCAATTAGTAGAAGTTGAATATTTATACCTTACCTATACATTGGAAAATTTGATGTACCTAACACCCCAACAAGAAGGGTTATTTCTATCATATTTTAGATGTAATTCATCTTTTGTCATGTTTCTGATTTTCTTTTTGTCATTAGGAGCAAAAGGAGGTCAATATTGCTGATTTGTAAATATTTTCCTCACTAGCAATTTTTTTAGAGGGATTATGAAGAAAAGTGATCTCCCATCGCTTGTATGATCGTTATATCAGTTTGACAATTCTGTTGTTGCTGTTGCATTTTGTTGCAAATCTTCAAATTCTAGAATTTGTTGTTGCATGCATTTCAAAGTTTATCATGTACTCACCATTCCATTCAAATATTGAACAATGTCAACATGCTCTGATGCATTTATAATTATGTCCCTCTTTTTATATACTAGACTGTTCTAAAGTGAGTGGAAAGAATAAAATTAAATTGACATATATATTTTTCAAAATCTCAAAATATATGTGAACTCCAGAGAAATTGCATTCATTTTTTAATATAATTATAATGTTAATAAAGTATTTGATGATTAAGCAGAAATATTAAGTGATCTGATGCTTAATTTCAGGACTTGTCTACATTAATTTTGCATCATTAAGCCCTTGCAGGCTTTTATAAATTGATTTGTTTTTGTATGTGGCAGTATTTCAGATGATGCTATAAAAAAGAACAAGATGAAAATCAAGGCAAAAAACCTTCATGGCTACTTTTGCAAAAAGAGGACAGTAAATTTTGTCATTTTGGTTGTTAATGGAGTGTCTATTTTAGAATCAATGGAAAGCAAGGAAACCCAGTATATTGACATGATTGTTCAGACTTTTAACTCTCCATATGTTGCATTTAGAGGTGCGTGCTTCTCCATTGCCATTGGGCTGTATTCATGAATAATAAGCGGTTTTGGAATAAATTTTTGTTGCATCTTATCTCTTCATGCTTCCGTCTCTTTTCTTTTTTGCGTATCTTCCATGCAAGCAATACATTATTGATTGAGTATTAGCTAGTTTATTTAAACGTGTATTTCAATAATCTCTGTTACCCATAAAATGGTCGTAAGCTTTATGCCCTATTCTTATCTTGCGCATATCTTCCACTTGCGTAAGTGATGGCTTGCTTGCGCACACAATTTCTCACTTCCTTTTTTTGTACATCTACATTAGAAAGCTTCATGAGAAGGGTGAGAGTACAAGAGATCATTGGAGGGTTTGTGTGCGTGAGAGAGAGAGAGAGAGAGAGAGAGAGAGAGAGAGAGAGAGAGAGAGAGAGAGAGAGAAGAGAGATGTGAAGTAGGGGTGTCAATACTCAATATTTGACACGACCCGAAAACCCGACTCGAACCCGACCCGAAAATTTCGGGTTAGGGTCAACCGAACCCGAAACGGGTCGGGTTCGGGTTCAACATTTCGACCCGTTTTAAAAATCGGGTCGGGTTCGTGTTAACCTTTTGACCCAAAATTGACTCGAAAGTGACCCGATTTTGACCCGAAAACCCGATTTTGACCCAGCAACCCGAGATTGACCAGAAAAGAGGAGATTGACCCGTTTTTGGCCCAAAAATTAGCAATTTTTTTGTTGAAAACGGGTCATTCGGGTCGGGTCGGGTTGACCCGGACCCGAAGCGGGTCGGGTTCGGGTCCAGGAAACTGACCAGTTTTTAAAAAATGGGTCGGGTTCGGGTTGACCCGAATAGTGCCGAGTCAGTTTCGGGTTCGACCCGAACCCGACCCGTGACCTGAAATTGACACCCCTAATGTGAAGGATAAGGTGACAATAAAGAAGAAAATAGGGAGGAGGAGGGAAATAAAAAGAGGAGGGACACAGAGATGGCAAATGAATGAAGGCGTGAGGGAGAGTGACAATTAAATAAGAGATTGGGATTTTTAGTGAGCCTGTACTCTTAACTAAAAATAAGATGCATCTTTGGTGCAACTGTACTCTAACTGTGCTTGTAATCATTAAACCACACCAGATTGAACCTACATAATTTATTTCCAATTTGTGCTTGTGGAAATTCATTATCTCGAGACTAATAAGGTCCTCTCAATAAGTATGTTCTTCTCACTCTATCCCTATCATTTGGATGATAATTAGAAATTTTTTTTCTTAATCCAGGATCAACCAGTAAATCATAAAAAATTTCCACACTGATATTTAGATTGTGCACTAACATCATCACAATTTACATCTTGCTTAACAACTTCAGCCTTTTTCTTTTGAAGTATCTCTCCATTTGTATGGAAAAAAAAAATGATATATAATTAAATTAAAAAGCAAACATATTTGAACGAAATAGCTATATACTTTTAATGAAGAATATTTTAACATACTTGAATCGAAAATTGCAATCCTTGTCTCGAAAATGTATAAAATTATAGTTTATTAAATTCTCTTCTCTAAAACTCTTGTCAAAGAGATTTGAAGATTTAAAATTTAATATAAATTTATTACTTACAAAAATAGAAGCACTAACCAAAATTGTGAATCTAAAATTAGGTTGAAAAATATCATAATAATGTGCTTTACTCCAAAAATTTGGGATTAAGCTAATTGTTTCGATTAAGACGAATATATATATATATATATATATATATATATATATATATATATATATATATATTTAATCCTTAAAATTTTAAACTATCTAACTTTTACTCTAAAAGAAGTAAATCTTGAAAATAGCTCGAAAATATTTACACAAAAGAGTTAACCTTACTGTTAATAGATATAAAAAGTTTGAAAATTTGTATACAAAAGAACTTCACACCGGTTAGCAGAAGCAATAATTCTCTCCAAAATCCAAATGCAAAAGCTATATGCAGTCAATCCAGATCACAGCACTTTGTTTCTTTGTGATTTCCTCAACAACCAGAGACGGTATCACGGGAGATGGAGATTCGGCGAAGAACTCAACTCACGCATGACTGACAACTGCACGAGACCGTCTGGACGCGTATAGCGGCAATCGGCAAGAACAAATAGAATTAGTTTTTGTATGTATATATATAAATAGAAAACTTTCCAAAAAAAAAAAAAGCAACGGGCTAGCCAGTGGGGGCACGTGCCTTCCCTGCCCCCATCGTGGCTACGCCACTAAAAAGAGCATTCATTTGAGTGTCTTTCATAATCAAAGCCAGAGTATGTACTTGGAGAAGTTCACTTAAGAATATATGCGAAACTCTTGGGGGAAAAGCACTTGTTCAAGAAGTTGAGGCGAGGATTCCGCTTCTCCAAAATGAAACAGCATTCATTGGATTTTGTGTGAAAATGCAGCGAATGTCAAATGAAATTTTTTTGATGAAATTCTAAATAGCAATGGGACATCAAATTATTGAATTAGTATTTTGCTATCAAATGTAAACAACGAAGGAGTTGCTTTTGATTTTGATAATTATAAGGGAATGAAATTTATGTTACGAGTTAGGTAAAGAGCACAATGCTCTAGGCTCATCTTTTCTTGAAGCACCTGTCATTAGTACAATAAACTGGCATAGTATGCTGTTGAGTTTTAAAAAGTAACATAGAAAGTGTTTGGGCGTTGAACTAGTTATTTTTCTCCATTATATCTACAGATAACAAGCCTGCTGTTGTAATTACGCATGGTGATAAATTGTCATTTCATGATCGTGCCTTTGTACGTGCTAAGCTTGGAGAACTGTTGGGAATCCCTCCTTGCATGCAAATATTTGACATTCCAGGTGGTTATCCATTGTAAGATTGTTTTTTTTTTCCTATGTCAAAATTAGAACAGCATTCCGCTCATATGAAATAGCTGTTATTCAGAAAATACGGACAATGTTACTGAAGCATCCATTGTGAACCTGTTACGCTTTTGCATTGAGAATTCTGACAGAAATCTTCCTCCTAAACGAACATTCTGGATTGAGGTAAGCCAGTTCTAATTTTTAATTCTATGTACCCCGGCCCTTTTCCTTTATTTGCCTTATCTACTTTTTTGATTCAATTTGAAGAGATGTGTTTATGAAACATTTGGAATCTTCTTCACATACTAGTTTTCCTGTTTGACCTTAACAACTCTGTCACTAAGGGGCTGTTTGATTGCTAGTAATCCTAATCTAAAGTAAAACAAATACATGAATGCTTTTCAAACCAATACAAAGAAGTAATTTCTAGCATTTATAGTGGAGTGAACCAAATAACTAAAAATTTTTTCAATACACTACATTTACTTTAACTGATATATCATGAGATTCATCATGTAAAATCGCAAAGACATCATTTCTTAATTTATTGATTATGACATTTGAAACCTCAATTGCTGCAGCTTCTGTGATTTCTTATGGTAATTTTGGAGCCACTAGTTTATTATTTCGAGGAGCATTATCCAAAACAACTTTATTTATATCTTCATTATGTCTAGCAAGAAAATGAAAAAGTTCAAGGAAGTTCCCTTGATTTTCTGAATCCTCAGATTCATCATGCCCCCGGAATGCTAATCCTTGTTGAAAAAGAAAACGTACATAATCAACGCTTGCATTTAATCGTGTATAATAGTCTTTATGATTTTGATAAGGTCTTTCAAAATCAAATATGATATCTCTTTCTTGGTTCATTAAGTCTTCACATTTGCGACTAGCAATATTGTGCGCACTGTTGATATTATCAACATAAATATGAAATATATCCTTTTTTTCCAATTTTTAAAACCTTTTGTGTCAAAATTGTCACCGCTAGATTGTTCACCGTTTTGAGGTCTATATAGATAACAAAACAAACAATAACATGCATCTTTTGCTTGTACTATATTCTAACCAAGCTTTATGTTAATCAAACAATGCAAGATTAAATCTACGTAATTTATCACAAATTTTTATGTGTGGAAATTCATGATTACACGGTTGATACAGTCCTTTCAGCAAGTAATGTCTCCGAACACTATCCCTCTCGTTAGGATGAAAATCTATAATTTTTTTTTCTTAATGCAAGATTGGCAGGGATATCAACTAAATTTATTTCTACAGAGACTTGTTGAATTTGTGTATTGTTTTTCTCACATACAAGTTGTTGATCATCTTCTTCAAATTTTCTTTTGTAATACCGTTATATATCTAATTTTAATAGCAACTAGTTTAAGAATTTATGCTTGTAACAAAAAATTATATGCTAGTAAATTGATCAATAATTAAAAAATACACCTGTCAGGCTGTTAGTTGCTACATATCAGTAGAACACTCGCAATTCTTTGATTATGGAAGTGTTCATGAATGCAAAAAATATTAAAGCAATTTACATTAGAAGTTAAAATGCATAATCAAAATTTTGATTTTTTATAAACAAGCAAAAGTGACTCTACCTGGCAATGTTATTTTCTATTTTAAGATAAAAATCGTATAACTCCAATCTTCCAAAGGCCGAAACTCACCATTCCCTCCTTGTCCACACTATTTAATTACTCTCCAAACATAAAGCCTGATGTAGACAAAGGGGGGGTCAACTCATGTCCAAAATAAATCAATTTTGACTTCCCTCGAGTTTACAAGCTCAATAAAAATTGAGCTGAAATTTTAGCTCATTTATGAGCTGGTCTTTAGTTCACTTATTGAACTAAGGGTTAGCTCATTATTAGCTAACATTTTAGTTCATATTTATCTTTTATTAAATGTACTTTTTATGTTTTTTATGTTTTTTCATTATAGTTGTCTCTTGGAATTCCAAACCGGCTTTTGGAATTCCAAGATTTGCTTTTTCCCATGTGTGGCTCCTTGGCTTCCACCATGGGGTAATATTTTTTGTGCTTTTGCCCCTTGTATTTCCGGCCGGCTGCTAGTTTTTCGAGACTGGGTGGTTTCCCGTGGCTGTGGTGGCGCCTTGGTTCCGGGCGGTCTGCTTGGCTCCCGTGGTTGCCCCTTCGGTTCCTTGGCTTGGGTTGTTTTTCCGTGAAAAGCAATTAGGTTTTTAATGTTTGTGATGTTTGGAATTCCTATGTGAATTCATTGTTTGTGTCCTTTGGTATTCCCCTTTCATACATATATATATGGGGGGTTATGTAATGTTTAAAAGTAGTGATCGAATGATATGTGATTTTTGGAAATGTGAACCTGCGGGTTTCATGTGAACCTGCAAGCTTTGTCCGTCTTCTTTCTCATCCCCTCCGAAAATCTTGCGAGCTCTTTCCAACCTTTCGTCTCGGCTTCTAATCTTTTTCGTCTCTCCGTAAGTGGCACTCCACCTGTATCCCTCTTCTCTAAGTAAAGCAACTTTAGGGTGTCTTTTAATTTCGATTCGAGTTTGTTAAATCGTCGTTTGTAGTCTTTTAATTTCTTCTTCTTAGTTTTATTTGAAATGTAAGAGTTTGTTCTTCCTCATCTTAGCCATCATCTTTGTTTCGTTGCTTAGTGGGTCGTCGTTTCGGTTTTATCACTAGTGCGGGCGAGGGGTATAGGCTCCCTATATTTCTTGCCCCCACCAATTTGGTATCAGAGCAAGTTAGGAAGTCCTAGGTTGTGTTTGTCAAGTTGTAGTTTGTCAAATTTTATTTTAGTTTGTTAAGTTTGTCAAGTCAAGTCGTTTTGTTGTGAGTCTCTAAAAGAATTGTGAGTCTAGAGTTTTTTTTTAGATTGAGTTTTTTTTAGTCTTTTTGTGAGTCAGTCAAAAAAATGAAAAATACAAAAAATATGGCTTCATTCATGGAAGAAAGCGATCAAAATAATCCTGATGTCCCTCTCCCGTTGGACAGATGGATTCCTATAGAAGGTGATTTAACAGATCCGCTTCAAGATCGACTGTACAAGCTTTAGTATCACATGTTTCTATGTGATCAAAAATTCGAAAAGTGTAAGAGATTCTGCAAAGACAATTTGAGAAGGAACATGAAGAAATTTTGAAGAAATTTAGTAAGAAACTCAAAGAGCTGGATGAACACTATGCACCTCCTCAAGAGAAACCAGAACTGACTCATCGGGAGATGAGTTCTTCAAGAAGGGGAGAATCTGATGTAGATAAAGGGGGGGTCAACTCATGTTCAAAATAAATCAATTTTGGCTTCCCTCGACTTTACAAGCTCAATCAAAATTGAGCTGAAATTTTAGCTCATTTATGAGCTGGTCTTTAGTTCACTTATTAAACTAAGGGTTAGCTCATTATTAGCTAACATTTTAGTTCATATTTATCTTTTATTAAATATACTTTTTATGCTTTTTATGTTTTTCATTATAGTTGTCTCTTGGAATTCCAAACCGGCTTTTGGAATTCCAAGATTTGCTTTTTCCCATGTGTGGCTCCTTGGCTTCCACCATGGGGTAATGTTTTTTGTGCTTTTGCCCCTTGGATTTCTGGCCGACTGCTAGTTTTTCGAGCCTGGGTGGTTTCCCGTGGCTGTGGCGCCTTGGTTCCGGGCGGTCTCCTTGGCTCCCGTGGTTGCTCCTTCGGTTCCTTGGCTTGGGCTGTTTTTCCGTGAAAAGCAATTAGGTTTTTAATGTTTGTGATGTTTGGAATTCCTATGTGAATTCATTGTTTGTGTCCTTTGGTATTCCCCTTTCATACCTATATATATTGGGGGGGTGGGGGGGGGGGTTATGTAATGTTTATAAGTAGTGAATGATATGCGATTTTTGGAAATGTGAACCTGTGGGTTTCATTGGAAAAGCTTACGAGCTTTGTCCATCTTTTTTCTCATCCCCTCCAGAAATCTTGCGAGCTCTTTCCAACCTTTTGTCTCGGCTTCTAATCTCTTTCGTCTCTCCGCAAGTGCCACTACACATGTATCCCTCTTCTCTAAGTGAAGCAACTTTAGGGTGTCTTTTAATTTTGATTCGAGTTTGTTAAATTGTCGTTTGTAGTCTTTTAATTTCTTCTTCTTAATTTTATTTGAAATGTAAGAGTTTGTTCTTCCTCATCTTAGTCATCATCTTTGTTTCGTGGCTTAGTGGGTCGTCGTTTCGGTTTTATCACTCGTGCGGGCGAGGGGTATAGGCTCCCTATATTTCTTGCCCCCACCAAAGCCTCTCTCATTGGAAAGAATTCAAGCCCTCTCACCTCTCTTACCCCTCCCCCTTCTCTCTCTCTCTCTCTCTCTCTCTCTCTCTCTCTCTCCAAATTCTCCTAAATCCTTTCCAAATTTAAAGGATTAATTAGGGAAATAATTACCTAATTTCCCTTCATCCTCCACTCTTTAAAATTCTAGCTATATTTCCCCACCTCCCTCTCTAACCTAGCTGGCCTTCTCCTAACCCTAACACCTCTAAAATCTAAACCTAAACTTTTCCAAGCCCCCTACCTTGGCCGTCCACCTTCTCATCCCTTCTTCTACTTGGATTCATTGGAGAAACTTCTTTCTTTCAAGGAGAATCCTCAAGGACAACAAAGGATGTCTTCCACAACACTTCAACATTACATATCCTATGCATGGCCGATCTTGAACTCAACTCTAGATTTGTCTACAAAGAATAAGGTTTCGTCGACATCCTCCGATCACCTTTCTTCGACGTCAATCCAGAGGTAGATACTTCCGTCGAGGAATACTTGGAGCGTATCATATTCACTTTTTCGGAAGCCATTGAAGAACAGCTTTCCACCATACAATGGCAAATCACCGCCATGCCAAGAAGGGTGAACTCTTTCCCCCGCTTCAATTTCCTTCTTAATATCTTCGATTGCAGGTTGTGTACAAGATAAGGAATCGTGCAAAGCTATTTGCCAAAGCTTAGTAAACATAGGGAATGAGTGATGGACTTCTATGCAGCTAATCTCGTTGTTAATCTAGGGATGTAATTGGAAATCCTCTATATTTGCTTATGTTGAAGTTTCTAATTATTTTGTGATCCTAACTATTATTGTGTGACTTGGCCTAAACTAAGGCACCCCTTTTTTGTTTTCCATTTTCGTTAAGTGGCTAACATTTTAATTCTTATTGCTCTTACTTGAAAATTTGCAAATTCCTATATCAATCATTTAAAGCATTCATAGTCTTACATCACAATCTCTCCTGACAAACTCAACTCCTGGCTAACTGCACCTGCAAACTTCAGCTCTTGGCAAGCTTAAACTTTTGTGCAGCCTCAAACCCCTGCAAATAAGTAGACAAAAGTCAACGCAGGGTGTTAAACAAAACTAGTACTGAAAAGAGAAACTCGAACGGGAAAAGAAAAACTAGTACTGAAACAAAAGAAGCAAGAAGAGCTAATTTTGTGCATCAAACACTACAACTAAAGTTAAAACTGCAGTGCATGGTACAAGAAGCCAAGTGTTAATGTAAAGATGATACTGCTGTAAACAAAACACTAGTGCATGTGTGGAAACAATGAAGAGTATGAAACTAAGTGTTCGCTGCTAAATTCAGGCTAAGCTAAGTTTAATAGGCAACCTCTAATAAAGGCTGTTAAGTCCTACTTTAGTCAGGATATTAGGGAAAATTTTCTAGGACATATATCTTGTCCCTGAAAAATAACACGGGCTACTTTAAATGAAAGCAGTTAGACCCACTTCTCAAAAAATCATACTTTCAATGAAAGCAGTAAAACCCACTTCTCAAACAATCATGCTACTTTCAATGAAAGCAATAAGACCCATTTATCAAACAACCGCGCTACTTTCAATAGAAGTCGTAAGACCCAAATCTAAATTTAAACTACGGGAAACTTCCAATGTGAGCCGTAAGACTTAAATCTAAACCTAAACCTACGGGGAACTTCCGAATAAAGCCGTAAGCCCCGGATATAAACCAAAACATATGATAAACTTATAAATGTAGTAGTAAGCCGCAATCTAAATCTAAAACCTACGAGCAACTCTCAAGCAAAGACGTAAGCCCCAATATAAACCCAACCACCATAATACTAAAATTTACATCTATCCACTTCAGTTATCTCAGGATCCCTGAGAAGATGCAACCCATGACTGCTAATCAGATTCCATGGACACTACGAGCAACGATTGTTAGTGTTGATAGATTGAAATCTACGGTATTCACGAGACGAAAAAACCATAGGACCTTGATTGGGTCTACCTCTATCCTTCACAAACAAGATTAAAACACTTGCACATTTAACAAATAAATTAATCTTTAATCTAAAGTTCTCTTCTATACGATAGAAGAGATAATTAACTATGGGGGCTTACGCTTGTAGGAAGTAGGAACCTAGAACTAAATAAACCTAAATATACTTAATTGAGGGAAATCTGGTTAATTTAAAATCCAATCTACCTAATGGAACCTTAAGACCAGAAAGTGGAGTTCGTGCCGTAGTGCCATTCCTTTCCTCGAGCGAACAAAAGGTTAAAACTACTTGATTACTTTGTCACATGTTTGACAAAACACAACTAGTTTAAATATCATTACTCGTCACTTAAATGGGTTCTAGTTCATTCAACTATTTATTCTACACAAATAACCTTCAATATTGTGATCATCCTACACTCTATTTATTTAACTTGCATAATCAGTCGGCTTAATCAAGTCAACAATGAGAAATTCCTAGTATTGAAACTTTTGGGTTAAAAAAGTGTTACCTTGTACATCATTGATACTTCAATGATGCTTCTCATATGTGTCTAATAGAACTATCACCACTCTTTTAGTTTCGCATGTGCTCGATCTTTATGTCATGCTTCTAAATGCAAAATCTAGGAATGCTTTGCATATTTGTTAAAAGTGCTCAAACACTCTGATGATAGTCGTGTTGGAGGGAAATCTTAACCGAAGATAGCTATATAATTTTCAAATACTCTCAAAAGTGTAAAATCATTTATTCATAACCTAAATTCAAATCCTACCAATAGTTTAAATTCTTGAAATGAAATATTTTGCATATGCTCCGATCTTTACGTCAAGCTCCTAAATGTGAGATCTGAGAATGCTTCGCAGATTTGTTAAAAGTGCCAATCACCCCGATGATGATTGCGTTGAATGTAAATTTCAACATGAGTGGTCAATTTTCAAAGCCTATTAAAATTTCAAAATCTAATATATATCAAATTCTAAACATTTAAATAGAAATTTATGCACCAAACATAAAACCAAAATTTATTCATACTTCGCAACGGTTTGGCAAGGATGATGAATTGATGAATAATTTCAATTCACAAAGAGCAGGTGTCTTGTGGAATGTATTACTATAATTTATTCTCAGTTGATTCTTGAAAGCAATGATGTGACATGTGTCCTCTGATCTAAGTTATTTTGCCGCGAAATGACACCATTATAGCACTATATTACGATCATTGTCAAAGCCAGTATGTTCCATAATAGTTAAAAGCCCGTGGAGTAATGAATTAGGGTGCATTCGATAAGATATAAAGCCCTTTATTAGCTAAAGTTAACTTAAATTCATCACCTTAGAAAAACATCCACCCCAGGTCTACAATATATTTTTGGACGAAGCAACCCATAGCTATCAACGCGGCTCCTTCTGTTAGGTTGGGTTGACTACATCCTCTAACTAAGTAGACCAGAGATCATGATAGACCAGGAAGACAGAACCATGGGATCTTGATCGGGCCCGTCGTCGTTCCCCAATTACCCACTTTAAGTATATGATGATAAATTTCAAGTCATAAACTCCAAAATTCAAAACCAAATTTAAACCCTAAAATTGTTTATATTATATGTGTATGGTAATTATTCTGACCTATTTAACGACTAGCCTTAATCAAAAGTTCTCTCTCATTATTGAGAGAGGCAATTAACTATCACGGCTTGTGTCTATGAGAAATAAGAACTCATATCATAAAATCGACGCAAAAAAGGGGCAAAATCTCTGGGTAATGTCATACCTAAATCCCAATCTGCCTTTTGAAAATCTGCCCATGAACCTAAACTCGTTAAAACTCTCCCTTTAACAAAAGAAGGCGCAGAGAGGCCGGGGTGCGAATTTTTGGAGCCCACAAACAACCCATAAGGTAATGTATCAGACCCTAAATGAGAGATTATTAAGTTTGGTCTAAATTTCAATGAAGTTTCTGACTGGTGAAGCAAGTGTAGGTCGTGAGCACCAATCATCTATTCCAATGTTCCATCTCGAATTCTTCAATATGATGTTTCCTTATTTGAAGGTTGCATATTATACTTGCTGCAGGTCTCATGTTAGACTGTAACAGAAAGTGAGAATTGGTGTTATTGGCTTAAATTTAAGCTTGGTGCTTGCTACATTTTGCACCTGACACTTAGCAAGGGTAAAGAGGTAAAAAATGGTGTTGCACACTTCGTTGCTTATACCTCAGACTCCCTCTGGGAAGATTTTTATCTTGGACTTCATCATGCATTTTTTAGAGTTACGATTAGGTTAGATAATTATATCTAAAACTCTAAATTCCTTTGAATTTTAATTGGCTTGAAATGAAAATGATTTTCATGAACTCAAAGAATACTCTATTGAAATTAGTTCGATTCAAATCGACTTGAATTTCAACTTGGCTTAAATAGAATTCAAAACATTCAGTTGTGAGTTGATGCCTAAATATGACTGCTGGGCTTGTTTATGTTTACAGTTTTAGTAGAGCATTTGTTTCTTATTGCTAACTTTCTTTCATGCAGCACAACAATGGTGCCGTATTGCTAGCTCTTAAATAAATTTTTTTAGATTGCATGCTTTCCGGAGACTAAGGTTTCGTTTGGGACAGTTTTTTTAATGCTTCTTGAAGCAGCTTTCTAGTATAAAAATTAAAACTTTTAATTTTTATACTAGAAAGCTGCTTCAAGAAGCAATAAAAAAGCCGTCTCAAAAGAAGCCTAAAGTTTTGTTTGAGATAGCTTTCTTACTGCTTCTTAAAGCTGCTTTTTAGTACAAATATTAAAATTTTCGTACTAAAAAGCTTGTACTAAAAAGCTACTTTAAGAAGCAGTAAGAAAGTTGTCCCAAACGATGCCTAAGATATTAAATTGATCATGTCAATCAATGCTGCAGGCACAACAGTCTTTGAAGAAAATTTGCAGCATTATGCAACAGCAGAATCCGTTTGAAGTGCTGATTTTATTTGTGTCCTGCTTTGTGTCTATCTACGCTCTGGTGCGGATCATAGTATTGCAAATGGAGTGAAGAAATGCCCCATTTCTCTCACGTACGACATGGATACCTTTACTTCTCATGTAAAGAAGCTTCATAGAATAAAGTAGGATTTTGTGAATTATACATTTCATTGATTTCTCTGTTCATCAGTGCACCTTTTAGTTTTTCCATGCCAATTGAAAACTGCACAATAAGTATCTTTGTTGATTTTGATTTAGTTTGAGATAGATTTAGACCATTTTTTTTAAAAAATAAATTTTTATACTTAAAAGTATTTTTACAAAACATTAAAAAAATCATTCCAAATGAACCCGTTTAAAAGAAGATGAGTATCTCATATAAAATCCAAAATCTTCAGTATCGAAGTGATTTTAGCTTATTGACTCTAGTTGTGCTCAAATCAAATACTTGAAATGTAATTGAATATTTTGAAATATTAATTAAAGGATTATATAATTTGATAGTAGGATTGTGTGTTTTACTAAATTTTTTATATTTTATCAAAAATTGATACAAGGAAAAAAATTTAGTTGTTTTATAAAAAAATTACAAGTTTAAAATATATTATATAATTCTAATTAAAATTTAATTTTTAAGTATATTTAAGTCAAATAGGCGACTCGACAAACTTATAGGCCGATTCACGATGAGCTTGTGCTCGTAGAATATATGAGCTCCATCATAGGCTCAAACATAAACTAGTGGCTTGATAAGTTTGACTCATGAGCTTGTTAATATGTTGAGTCATCTCGGCTCACTTATAGTACTCCTACTCGAAAGTGTATCATTTTTATATTTATTTAAATAAAATAGCAAAAGCTATTTATTTTTGCCAAACCATGTGGCAATACTTATCAAAGAGTTCACGTGCTAGATCTCACAAAGATAATTTCTTTGAGTGGTCTTTTCCTTCCATTTCTCTCAAGTTTTTTGGTTTTAAGTTATATTAATAAGATGAAGTGTGAGTGGTGGTGAGTAGCTGTCTTTTGCTTTCATTCAGAGATGGGGTACAATAATGCTAGTAGATCCAAGAGACAGAAAAGCAAGCCATCAGTCACCTCACATAATGAAAATTTGGCCATATTTAATAAAACCAAAGTTAAACTTAGCTGATCATATAGTATATTTCTTTGAATATTTTTATTCATCGGTGAATATCATAAAATGGTAATTTATATTATTTTATTTAATTATACTAATTGAGCAATTGCAAACATATCAGCTTTAAGGCTATATATTTTTTGCTTTAGTCATGGATGACATTTAGAAGAGGATGTACCTGGTACAGGTTTTTATGTGAGAATCTCCGAAAGGTACTCAGACTCAGTGGTTGCGAGGTCTAAGACCATCCGCCTATTCTTTCTTATTCTTAAGGGCGTAGCACTTAATTGAAATCGTAGGTCTCTCCGTATGTCCCTTACGAACCGCTAAAGAAAGTTTCAGTTGGAGGAATACCCGTAATAGAAAGTCTCTTTTTCTTTCTATGTTCTTCTCGTTATGCCATTCCGCCCCGGACAGCGAACCAAAGGGACCTTCAGTACCAGAGAAAGTAGAACCCTTACAGTATTCAGCTTGGCCACTGGTGCAAAAGTCTCCTGTCCTGGGTGACCACCAACTTTCAATGCTTCCATCTGCCTTGTACTTGACGTTGAACACCCATTTGCATCCAACAGGTCTTTTGTGAGGATCCACGTGCCATTATGCTCAAGAGCTCAAATCTCCTCTTCAACAGCATTTCTCCATTCTTCCGGAGAATTAGACGGTCTTCCCGAGCAGTCCTTTTATTTGGTGGGTAACATCGATGAAGCTACCGCGAAAGCTATGAGAGAGCAAATTGAAGAAATGACCTGAAATCTTTGTGTACTGACTCCTAACCTGCTACCGGGAGATCTGGAGGGATTTTCATTGCCTGGCGCAATGATCTGTGCTCTTTCCATGGGTCCCCAAAGAGGAAGGGGCGTGTTCATACCGTCGTATATTCAACCAAGAAGAACTGCAGAATCATACTGAGAAGTGTCGACTTACTTTAGTTGATTTGAAGCCCCTGGGCTTGGAGCCGGATGATCAAAAGACCTCTTCACAGGTCTAAAAAAGTGCTTCTTTTAGGATCGGCCGGACGACGAAGCCTCCTCCTAAGATAAAGATGTCTCCGACGCGACCGGATCAAAGTATGAAACATGCAGGTCTTGCATATCGTTGGTATAGTCAGATTCGCAAATCACTACTATCAATCTGGGTTCTTGAGGACTGCTAACCATAAGAGCCTTAGGGCTACCTTAATGTTCACATCAGAACTCACCAAAACAAATACTCTAGGAATTACTGTAATAGACTAGGGGTTAGATTTTTGTTCAAGAATGAAATTTTATTGGAACTGTTCATATCCGGTTCATCCTTCGGAACCAGACCCGGGAGACATGTGCAAGCTAATACACACAAGACAACACCTTGACAAGCGAGCCTCAAGACCCCTTTGAGGAATCCTGTACTTCTAGGACTACGTATTATTTCAAGTGCCAGAAGCACGGGCGCCGATAAACTTTCAGACACATTTTTGGCTAACAATTGTATGCATAGATTTCCGTATCTAACAATTGTATGCTATGAATCAAGTTTGTTAGTAATTCAGTGAGTGCTTTCTTTTTTTAGTTTCAGTGATCGGTTTAATCATGAATCGGTCTAAAGCTCGGTCCGGTGCTACATGAAAATCGGCATTGTATCAAAGAAATTAATTTAATAGATTAAGACTTTGTTTGGGACGGCTTTTTTTCTGCTTCTTAAAGCAGCTTTATAGTGCGAAAATTAAAACTTTTGTACTAAAAAGTTGCTTCAAGAAGCAGAAAAAAAAAAAAAACTGTCCCAAATGGAGCTTAAATGAATTTGCCAAAACTGCGAATCAGTGAACCGGCCGGTTCAATTTCTCACCACTTATAAAAACAATGGAATTTTTTTAGAGAACAAAAATATCTTAACATCCGCTTCAGAAGAAGCTACAACAGGTTACATAACAGACATAAATTCACGCAATCCAGCACATCAAGCAGCGACATTAACACAGATTAAAAGAAAATAAAAATTTAAATTTAGAAAGAGAAAGCTCAGCCATTAGTTTTCCAACTTCAACTAAGCTTCATCACTTTGATCTGCACTGATAAATCGGATTGCAGCCACGGCCAGTGTATGATTCCCCAGGCTTCGGAACGCGAGGAATTGGGTTGTCAGCTTCTAAGGCCTTGTAACTCAGTTCGGTAGAATAGGACAGACTCCCTTCGAGCCCTGCAGCTTGATCTTCATGGTTGATCTCCGGCCAGAAGAAGCCATTAATGGAGGTCTGGTTCACGCCTCCGACGACGACGATGTTTTGCTTAGTAGCAACGGAAGTTTTTAGGAGGAAGGCTGAGATAACAAGTAAAGTAATGCTGGTTTTCTCCATTAACTTGCTACTCATTGATGACTCTTACTCTCAAGCAAAATTACTATGAGATATTGTTGTGCTATTGCTGCTGCTCCTAGTCCTCTTAAACGAAGCCCTGAGGAGACTGTGAGAGACTCGTGACCTAATCTCATGGTTAGGAACTTTTATTTGGTCCAGTCACCCGACGTAGCTCTACGTTCGGACGACAGTAAAACAATGCCACGTGTTCTCACTATTTACCGCGCGACCCGACAACCCCGACACGGAACGGAGACGGGATTGCTATGTTCGCGTCGGTATTTGCTCGGTATTGGTCGATTTTGCTCGACAATAACGAGAAATACCATTCTGTGAAGACCAATACCGAGTATTTCTCGGCATTGCTCAGTATTGCTCGGTATTGTTCACAAAGCGATATTTTTCAGTATTGCCAAGCAATACCTAGCAATACCGAGCAATACGCGAACATAGTAATCCCAGGTCAAGTCGTCGGGCTGTGCGGAATTGAGTAAGACCACGTGGCTACATATTATTGGCGTCCGAACGTAGAGCTACGTCATGTCACCTGACCTAATTATTGTTCCTTCGTTAGGGGTGTATTTTACTAGATTGAATGATTTGCTTTAACGGTTAGCTAAATTAATTTGATTCTGATTGCAAAATTAAAATAAATAAATAAATCGATCAAAGTATTTTTTAAATCAAATTAATTTGAACTAAATTTTGGTTTCATAAGTTCAACTTTGTTTTGGATGAATCAAAATATAATTTACAATGTTGCTAGCTATAAAATTTATGAAGGTAGATTGAGAGATTTTTTAGTTTTAACTTTATACAAAGATTGAACACACAAAGAAAATAAGATCATAGTATATAAGATATGATCAACTAATATGCATGCTCATCTCAATCAATAGAATCAATAGCATTCAATATCAACAGTGTTTAGTCATCACTTATATCAGTCAATATGGTCAATAACGAAAATTGAATCATTATGCTAAAATCCATAAATCAACAATAAGTACGATAACATAAATATATTAGAAATAATAAATCAATATTGCAGCATAAACATGCATGTATCAATGTCATCAATATCATCAGTCTTTCCTATCTTATCAATTATTTAAAAAATAAATCAGTATATGTAACAATTCATATGTTATCCTATTTATATGTGCTATCAATGTATGCATCAGTATGTTATTTGGTATAGGGTTCAGCAAGACATGACATCCAGCTTTAACATTGTGAGAGCTCGTTTCTTTGATTTCCTTCTAGGATCGTCCGGGACGATGTTTAGATCGTCCAGGACGATCAGTGAAACAGCTGATTTTTGAGGTGGATCGTCCGGGCCGATTTGGGATCGTCCTGGGACGATCAGTGCGTGGCAAAAGACAGTGAGTAAAGGTTTTTATCGTCCAAGAAAAATTAATTATCGTCCTGAGATATCGTCCTGGACGATTGGATTTTGTTCATATCGTCCTGGACGATGTGGCGATCGGCCGGGCCGATCAGGTTTATATTAAAAGAAAATCAGCTCGTTTTGAAGAGAGAGAAAATCATTTTTTTATATCAAAATATCTGAGGAGAGAGAAGGAGAAGGAAAGCAAAGGAAAAGCTGGATTTCGGAGGCCACAGAGCGCTTTTCGTCCGACGCCGCTGTTGGCAGAAGTGTTTATCTCGCAGTAAGGACTCCGAACCCTATTTCTGTTTTCAAAGATGTCGAGTTTTGATATTTTTGTGCTCAGATTTGTATTTTCGTTACCGAAAAACGTGCATCATTTTGTATTGACGAAAGTTTTACCACACAACTTTTGGTATGTTTCTGATATGGTATTTCTATACGATTTGATTATTTTCTGGAGATTTTTGACCGGATAGTTTTGATTCGGCGGTGTTTTATTTTGACTGTAAATTCTGGTGATGTTTGAAATTGTTTGGGCAGTAGAATAAAAGTCTTATAATGTTGTTGTGAACGTTATGTACTAATTTGGAAATTTGCGAATTCTGTGATTTTTGTGTAAATTCCTTATACTACCGTTATGCCGCTGAATTTTCGTACGATTTCCGATTTTCTGAAATTGATGATTTGAATTGATATGCATATGAATGTGAATATATGATTGCTCAACGGTTATTGTTACTGAAAGACAAGTGAAGACTGGTTGAACCGTTGGTTGGAGATTGACTTGACCTGTACAGGATGGTGGGCCGACGGGCTTTCCATTAAAAAGGTTTTGGTGTTATCCTCTATTGCATTGATATAACGATTGGGATGCATAAGGAGATTCTTATGCCGACGGGCACAGAGTGACGACTCTTATTGAACCAACGGATAGCTATAATTATGGATTTCTACAACAGCACTATGGAGTAAAAAATGCCTTAATAGCCAATGATTGTACTTGTTCAATAAGACTATTGTATTGAAGTGCATGTGTACGGTATTGACATGTTGATTTCGTGATGGATTTATTGATTTATTGATTTTGAATGGATTTACGGACGAATTTACAGATTTATTGTTACTGTACGGTTTCATTGATATTCGCATTATGTCACTGAGCATTGATACTGATACTGATACTGATATGGATATTGTATTGATTCCTTGATGCTGTGGACATGGATACTACTGATTCATTGATATTGATTTATTGATACTATCGCTTCATTGATACACCGTATTGAACTACTGCATGTGATCCATTGCTGATATGGGTCAGGTTTTACTGTATTGATTCGACTTCAACCGTTCTTGCGAAGTATTGATTTGATTGTTTTACATGATTTCATACCGATCGATTTCATTGACCAGAGAGTATTGCTTTGATTGATTCGATTTGATATGATTGATTTGACCGAGCGATTCTTCTGCATAGATTTTTCTACTGTTTATTGATTCTCCTATCGCTAATTATGGATTTTATCGATTGTGCATTGACTACTGATTTTCGTATCTGCATAGATTCATTGATCATGTGCAATTGACTGTTATGGATTCACTTGACTGCCATGCATATTGTTTCCAGTACTGTGCTTTGATTTCAGTTGTAGGTATTAGGTGACCTGCTGGGCTTTTTGAAACTCGTTATATGTGGTTAACATTTTCAGGTCAGGGCTGTCACGACCCGACCCGAGACGAGACGGATCCCGCCCGCGCCGGATCGCGACGGAGGATAATAGCTAACCAGGATCTGGCTTTGGATTAGGTTACTGAACTGATCTTCCAAATTCTTAGCTCAACCGAAGCACACAGAACAACAGAGCTACTAAAAACATCAAATGCAGCGGAACAAAACATCTATCTTTTCATTTCCTCAAAATAATCATCTACAGAACAGTACATGGCTTTCAACAGAAAGAAAGACAGAACAGGAAAGCCATGACTGTACAAAAATCAAAAGTACAAAAGTACCTAATCTGATCAGACTCTGAAATCTAATCCTGGACCTCCTTGCCCTTCCCAGAACCTGAAAACCACCAGAAAGCAAGGGTGAGCTCAACAGCTCAGCAAAGCAACAAACCACCAATCTAAATCCTCAGAAAACAAAACCAAACTTATCAGACATAAATCAGATCAGAAGTCGGAACAGAATCGGAAATCAAAACTTACGGACAGATATCAAATCACATCAGAGTCGTACAGATCGTATCAGAACAGAACAAATCAACAGAGTCAGAAACAGAAATCAGAATCGTACGGATCATATCATGTCATAATCACAATTTCGTACAGAATAGAACAGATACAGAAAGTAGTACAGATACATATAGCTAAATGCCCTGACACTGACGGAATCTCTACGGATTCCGGCCCCTTATGCCTCCCTTCCCAGACACTGACTGAATCTCATAGGATCCAGGCCCCTTATATCTCCCTTTGTGCTCACGGCACCAAAACAGATGTGCTTATAGCACCAAAACAGAATTCATCGGATCCGGAACAGAACAGATATCAGATTTCAGATTGAGCTCATTTCAGATTTCCCGTTTCACTAACTGAATCTCATAGGATTCAGGCCCCTTATAACTCCCTTTTTATAGCTTATACACATAGCATTTCATTTCAGAGAAAATCCGGACAAATCAGGAATTACTCAAAAATCGGGCAGCACAACGGCAGTGTACAGAATTTACACAAAAATTCCTGCAAAGAAAATTTACCGAATTCGCACAGAATACAGATAATCACATTTCAGAACTTTTATTCTACTGCACAGATAAATTCCAATTTCACAGAAAAATCCGGTCGACTAAAAACACAGTCGAATCAAAAATACCCGGACGAAAATCTTCAAAATATAGTCAAAACGTGCACACCCGGCACGGCAACGATATACAAAAAGTTACGCGGCAAAAACTGAACCGTTCAAAAGATACGGACGAAAATCATTAACGAAAACGAAATCCGGACAGAAAATACCGCCAAACACGACGGTTCTGAAAATTTAGAAAGTCGGATTGTGCCTTACCTCGTGCACAGCAATTTCCTCAACAGTCTCCTCGGACGAAAACAGCTCGGCGTCGCCCGAAAATCCGCTTTTCCACTTTTTCCTTCGTTTTTCTCTCTCCTCAGCTTTTTCTCTCTCTTCAAAATATCTCATTTCTATATATATCCAGACTGATCGTCCTGGACGATCGAGCTTCGTACCAGACGATCCATGAAGAGAAGAATTCCGTCCAGACGAAAATCACGTATCGTCCCAGGCGATAGGTTCACGGGAGAATGTTCGTCCAGACGATCCACACTTCGTCCAGACGAACCAATCAGCCAAACAAGGTTCTCTTTTTTTTTTTTTTTTTTTTTGCACCTGTACCGATCGTCCCGGACGATCCAACTTCGTCCCGGACGAACCTGGAGCAAAAACTGATATTACAATCTCCCCAACTTAAAAAAAATGTCGTCCTCGACATTATCCAATCCAACCTCAGTCAAAACAAGTACGGGTACGACTGTCTCATGTCAGACTCCTTCTCCCAAGTGGCTTCCCGTGCAGTACGGTGCTTCCACTGGACTTTAACCATCGGAATCTCTTTACTTCTTAGTTTTCTGATGTCGTACGCCAAAATTAACTCTGGCTCTTCCTTGTACACCAGATTCTCCTGAATCTCAACTTCATCAGCAGACACCTTCTTCCCAGAGTCTGAAACCCACTTCCTCAGAGTGGATACGTGAAACACATTATGCACATCAGGCATAGAATCAGAAAGCAATAACTTGTAAGCAGTTTTTCCAATTCTTTCCGAAATCTCAAATGGTCCAACATACCTTGGACTAAGCTTGCTCACCTGACCAAATCTGCTCACACCTTTCATCGGGCTGACTTTGACATACACAAAGTCACCGACCTGAAATTCAACAAATCTGTGCTTCTGATTGTAATACTTCTGCTGACGATCTTGAGCGGCTTTCAATCTTTCTCTTATCAAATTGATCTTCTGAGCAGTTTCATCAGCAAAAGTGGCCCCCAAAGCCTGTCTATCTCCGACCTCCGTCAGAGTCAAAGGAGTACGGCACTTCCTGCCATACAAAGCCTCGTACGGTGCCATACCGATACTAGACTGGAAACTGTTGTTATAAGCAAACTCAATCAACGGAATATGATCTTCCCAGCTTCCGCTAAAGTCCAGAACACAAAGCCTCAACAGATCTTCCAGTACCTGAATAGTCCTCTCAGACTGTCCGTCGGTCTGAGGATGAAAGGCTGTACTGAAATGCAGTTTCGTACCCAAGCCTTGCTGAATGCCTTTCCAAAGTCTGGAAGTAAAACGTCCATCTCGATCAGATACGATCACACGAGGCACACCGTGCAATCTGACTATTTCCTTCACATAAATCTGTGCCAAGCGATCAACTGAATCCGTCTGTCTGATCGGAAGAAAATGGGCTGACTTCGTCAATCGATCTACAACCACCCAAATGGCATCATGACCTTGTCTAGATCGAGGAAAACCCATCGCAAAATCCATCGTTACCTCCTCCCATTTCCACTCAGGGATAGGCAACGACTGCAACAGCCCACCTGGTCGCTGATGCTCTGCCTTCACCAACTGACAGGCTTCGCATCTCGACACAAACTCTGCCACATCTTTCTTCATCCCAGGCCACCAAAACAAAAGCTTCATGTCAGCGTACATCTTACCACTGCCTGGATGAACAGTGTAGCCAGAATGATGAGATTCACTCAGAATCTCCCGCCTCAAATCTCCAGACACAGGTACCCACAACCTGTTCTTACAGAAAATAACACCAGAATCAGAAATTCGAAGTTCAGGAGTCTTACCAGATCCAATCTGTGCAATCAACTTCGAATAACCAAAATCTGACTTCTGGGCTTCTTGAATCCGTGCTTCCAAAGAAGACTGAATACTCATCTGAGCCAACTCCAAATCACTGGAGGAAATCACCTCCAACTGCAATCTCTCCAAATCACGAATCAGAAAGTCATCACAGGTAAGCTGAATACCTGAGAATCCAGAAGACTTCCTGCTCAGAGCGTCCGCTACCACATTCGCCTTCCCAGGCTGATACTGAATAGTCAAATCGTAGTCCTTGATCAACTCGAGCCATCTCCTCTGTCTCAGATTCAGATCCTTCTGAGTAAAAATATACTTCAGGCTCTTATGATCAGTAAAGATCTCACATCTGACGCCATACAGGTAATGACGCCAAATCTTCAAAGCAAAAACAACTGCAGCTAACTCCAGATCATGCGTCGGGTAATTCTTCTCATGTGGCTTCAACTGTCTCGAAGCATAAGCAATTACCTGACCATGCTGCATCAGAACACAACCCAATCCTTTCAGTGAAGCATCACTGAACACCTGGAAACCCTCCGTACCTGACGGAAGTGCCAACACTGGAGCTGAAGTCAAACACTCCTTCAATCTCTGAAAACTAGCTTCACACTCCAGTGTCCAAACAAAAGGTACTGACTTCTGAGTCAGTCTCGTCAGAGGAGTCGAAATCTGTGAAAATCCTTTCACAAACTTCCTATAATACCCGGCCATGCCCAAGAAACTACGTACCTCAAATACCGTAGTCGGCCTTGGCCAATCAGCAACAGCCTGAATCTTCTGGGGATCCACAGAAATGCCTTCTCCGCTAATCACATGCCCAAGAAAAGAAATGCTCTTCAGCCAGAATTCACACTTAGAGAACTTGGCATACAGCTGATGCCTCCTCAAAGTCTCCAACACAATCCCCAAATGTCTGGCATGATCATCCTCAGATGCAGAATATACCAGAATATCGTCAATGAAGACGATCACAAACTGATCCAAATACTCCCTGAATACTCGGTTCATTAGATCCATGAAAATCGCAGGCGCATTGGTTACCCCAAAAGGCATAACCAAAAACTCGTAGTGCCCGTACCGAGTACTGAAAGCAGTCTTCACCACATCAGCTTCCTTCACCTTCACCTGATAATATCCGGATCTCAAATCAATCTTCGAAAATACCGAAGATCCGGAAAGTTGATCAAACAAGTCGTCTATCCGAGGCAAAGGATACTTGTTCTTGATCGTGACCTTGTTCAAATCTCTGTAATCAATACACATACGGAGTGTACCGTCCTTCTTCTTCACAAACAGAACAGGTGCTCCCCAGGGCGAAACACTAGGACGTACAAACCCTCTGTCAACCAACTCCTGAAGCTGAACTTTCAACTCAGAAAGTTCTTTCGGTGCCATCCTGTACGGAGCTTTCGATATCGGAGCGGTACCCGGAAAAACATCGATAGAGAACTCTACATCTCTATCCGGAGGTAAACCAACCAACTCCTCAGGAAAAACATCAGCAAACTCCCGTACCACGGGGATCTCAGAAACAGAACCAACCTCCAGGTTCAGATCCCGCACCGAAGCCAAAAATACTGGGCATCCTTTCTTCCACATCCTGCTTACCTTCAACGCAGAAACCAGACTGGAGAGAACACCTCGTAATCCCTGAAATACAACTCTCTCTCCAGCCACAAGCAAACTCACTTGCTTCTTCAGACAGTCTATCTGGGCCTCATACTGACTCAGCCAATCCATGCCCAGAATCACATCATACGAAGAAATCGGCAATCGAATCAAACTCGATTTCCACTTCTTGCCAGAAATCTCGATCTCACACAAACAAAACTGTCGAGCAATCAAAGGATTCCCAGCCGGTAAAATCACAGATAAAGAAACCGGTAAAACCATCGAATCCAAATGTAAAATCTCAAAACAATGCTCGGACAGAAAAGAATGACTCGCTCCAGAGTCAAACAAAACACGACAGGGCTGATCAGAAATGTAAACCGTACCTGTCACAACATCCGGAGCATCACGAGCCTCCTGCTGACTCAGACTGTAAACTCGTGGCTGAACTGGAGCAGGAGCTGAAGCAACAGAACTACTCTGCTCCCTCTGAATCGTAGGCGGTCTCCGTGGTGCAGAACTAGAACCACCACCTCTACCAGCAAATCCCTCAGGGCGAGGAGGAACAGTCCTCGGTCTTCCTGCTGCTGAACCAACAGGTCTGACAAAGCCCTCAGATCGCTGCTCAGAACGCTGATCAAATCCCATCTGCGGACATTCTGCAATCCTATGTCCCGGCTGACCACATCTGAAACAAAGACCAGCTATCCTGTAGCACTGGCCATGGTGTCGTCGTCCACAACTCTGGCACACAGGTGCCGTACTGACAGATCCAGAACTAGTCGTACTGGTAGCAGTACCAGACGATCCTCCGCTCTTCCTGGAATCTCCAGATCCAGATCCAGAAACAAATCTCCTCTTCCCAGAGGAACCACTGCCAGATGTCTCTCCTCCAAACCTCTTCCTACTCGCAGTCCACCGCTGCTGAGTAGCCGTCATGTCATTCTCAATCAGACGAGCTCGCTCCACAAGCTCAGAGAAATCAGTAATCCGGAACGGTATCAGAGGCTGCCTCAAAGTGTCTCGTAAGCCTCTCAGAAATCTGTAGCACCTCTCAGCAGACGTGCTAACCAGCTGCGGAGCGTACCTGGCTAATGCAGTAAACTCAGCCTCGTACTGCATCACCGTCTTGCTCCCCTGAACAAGTCTCAGAAAACTCTCCTGCATCTGCTGTCGTGCAGAAGGGGGAACAAACCAGTCCCGAAATACTTCAGTGAACTCCTCCCAAGTGATCAAGGAGTTCAATCTGCCCTGAAATCTGGCTGCTTGCTGGCCATCCCACCAGTGCTCAGCCTCTCCGTCCAACAGAAATACAGCTAACGGAACTTTCCTGTCTGCAGGACACTGCATCCCGTCAAAAGTCTTCTCCAATCTCCTCAGCCACTCCTCGGCTGCTCTGGGCTCAACAGCGCCCTCAAACCTCGGAGGCTTCAACCTCAAAAATAACTGCAGGTGTCGATCAATGTCCTCAGATCTAACAGTCGAAGCTCTGCTCTGAGTCTCGCTCATCATCTGAGCAACAAGTGAAGCAAACTGTGAAAGCGTATCAGCACCGACCACTGGGGCGGTACTCCCCACTGGTGCTGCCTGATCGTCACTCTGACCGTCTGTCATGTCTGGGTCTGGCTGATCCATACAGAAAAATCCAGAAAATCCGGAAAACTATCACAAAACAACACAAAATAACACAATAAAAAGCCAAACGACCCAAAACTACCTCCCAGACAGACTCACTGATCACTTCCTAGAGCTCTGTTTTACAATTCAACCTGTTTCCAAAACCAGTGCTCTGATACCAAAAAAGCTTGTCACGACCCGACCCGAGACGAGACGGATCCCGCCCGCGCCGGATCGCGACGGAGGATAATAGCTAACCAGGATCTGGCTTTGGATTAGGTTACTGAACTGATCTTCCAAATTCTTAGCTCAACCGAAGCACACAGAACAACAGAGCTACTAAAAACATCAAATGCAGCGGAACAAAACATCTATCTTTTCATTTCCTCAAAATAATCATCTACAGAACAGTACATGGCTTTCAACAGAAAGAAAGACAGAACAGGAAAGCCATGACTGTACAAAAATCAAAAGTACAAAAGTACCTAATCTGATCAGACTCTGAAATCTAATCCTGGACCTCCTTGCCCTTCCCAGAACCTGAAAACCACCAGAAAGCAAGGGTGAGCTCAACAGCTCAGCAAAGCAACAAACCACCAATCTAAATCCTCAGAAAACAAAACCAAACTTATCAGACATAAATCAGATCAGAAGTCGGAACAGAATCGGAAATCAAAACTTACGGACAGATATCAAATCACATCAGAGTCGTACAGATCGTATCAGAACAGAACAAATCAACAGAGTCAGAAACAGAAATCAGAATCGTACGGATCATATCATGTCATAATCACAATTTCGTACAGAATAGAACAGATACAGAAAGTAGTACAGATACATATAGCTAAATGCCCTGACACTGACGGAATCTCTACGGATTCCGGCCCCTTATGCCTCCCTTCCCAGACACTGACTGAATCTCATAGGATCCAGGCCCCTTATATCTCCCTTTGTGCTCACGGCACCAAAACAGATGTGCTTATAGCACCAAAACAGAATTCATCGGATCCGGAACAGAACAGATATCAGATTTCAGATTGAGCTCATTTCAGATTTCCCGTTTCACTAACTGAATCTCATAGGATTCAGGCCCCTTATAACTCCCTTTTTATAGCTTATACACATAGCATTTCATTTCAGAGAAAATCCGGACAAATCAGGAATTACTCAAAAATCGGGCAGCACAACGGCAGTGTACAGAATTTACACAAAAATTCCTGCAAAGAAAATTTACCGAATTCGCACAGAATACAGATAATCACATTTCAGAACTTTTATTCTACTGCACAGATAAATTCCAATTTCACAGAAAAATCCGGTCGACTAAAAACACAGTCGAATCAAAAATACCCGGACGAAAATCTTCAAAATATAGTCAAAACGTGCACACCCGGCACGGCAACGATATACAAAAAGTTACGCGGCAAAAACTGAACCGTTCAAAAGATACGGACGAAAATCATTAACGAAAACGAAATCCGGACAGAAAATACCGCCAAACACGACGGTTCTGAAAATTTAGAAAGTCGGATTGTGCCTTACCTCGTGCACAGCAATTTCCTCAACAGTCTCCTCGGACGAAAACAGCTCGGCGTCGCCCGAAAATCCGCTTTTCCACTTTTTCCTTCGTTTTTCTCTCTCCTCAGCTTTTTCTCTCTCTTCAAAATATCTCATTTCTATATATATCCAGACTGATCGTCCTGGACGATCGAGCTTCGTACCAGACGATCCATGAAGAGAAGAATTCCGTCCAGACGAAAATCACGTATCGTCCCAGGCGATAGGTTCACGGGAGAATGTTCGTCCAGACGATCCACACTTCGTCCAGACGAACCAATCAGCCAAACAAGGTTCTCTTTTTTTTTTTTTTTTTTTTTGCACCTGTACCGATCGTCCCGGACGATCCAACTTCGTCCCGGACGAACCTGGAGCAAAAACTGATATTACAATCTCCCCAACTTAAAAAAAATGTCGTCCTCGACATTATCCAATCCAACCTCAGTCAAAACAAGTACGGGTACGACTGTCTCATGTCAGACTCCTTCTCCCAAGTGGCTTCCCGTGCAGTACGGTGCTTCCACTGGACTTTAACCATCGGAATCTCTTTACTTCTTAGTTTTCTGATGTCGTACGCCAAAATTAACTCTGGCTCTTCCTTGTACACCAGATTCTCCTGAATCTCAACTTCATCAGCAGACACCTTCTTCCCAGAGTCTGAAACCCACTTCCTCAGAGTGGATACGTGAAACACATTATGCACATCAGGCATAGAATCAGAAAGCAATAACTTGTAAGCAGTTTTTCCAATTCTTTCCGAAATCTCAAATGGTCCAACATACCTTGGACTAAGCTTGCTCACCTGACCAAATCTGCTCACACCTTTCATCGGGCTGACTTTGACATACACAAAGTCACCGACCTGAAATTCAACAAATCTGTGCTTCTGATTGTAATACTTCTGCTGACGATCTTGAGCGGCTTTCAATCTTTCTCTTATCAAATTGATCTTCTGAGCAGTTTCATCAGCAAAAGTGGCCCCCAAAGCCTGTCTATCTCCGACCTCCGTCAGAGTCAAAGGAGTACGGCACTTCCTGCCATACAAAGCCTCGTACGGTGCCATACCGATACTAGACTGGAAACTGTTGTTATAAGCAAACTCAATCAACGGAATATGATCTTCCCAGCTTCCGCTAAAGTCCAGAACACAAAGCCTCAACAGATCTTCCAGTACCTGAATAGTCCTCTCAGACTGTCCGTCGGTCTGAGGATGAAAGGCTGTACTGAAATGCAGTTTCGTACCCAAGCCTTGCTGAATGCCTTTCCAAAGTCTGGAAGTAAAACGTCCATCTCGATCAGATACGATCACACGAGGCACACCGTGCAATCTGACTATTTCCTTCACATAAATCTGTGCCAAGCGATCAACTGAATCCGTCTGTCTGATCGGAAGAAAATGGGCTGACTTCGTCAATCGATCTACAACCACCCAAATGGCATCATGACCTTGTCTAGATCGAGGAAAACCCATCGCAAAATCCATCGTTACCTCCTCCCATTTCCACTCAGGGATAGGCAACGACTGCAACAGCCCACCTGGTCGCTGATGCTCTGCCTTCACCAACTGACAGGCTTCGCATCTCGACACAAACTCTGCCACATCTTTCTTCATCCCAGGCCACCAAAACAAAAGCTTCATGTCAGCGTACATCTTACCACTGCCTGGATGAACAGTGTAGCCAGAATGATGAGATTCACTCAGAATCTCCCGCCTCAAATCTCCAGACACAGGTACCCACAACCTGTTCTTACAGAAAATAACACCAGAATCAGAAATTCGAAGTTCAGGAGTCTTACCAGATCCAATCTGTGCAATCAACTTCGAATAACCAAAATCTGACTTCTGGGCTTCTTGAATCCGTGCTTCCAAAGAAGACTGAATACTCATCTGAGCCAACTCCAAATCACTGGAGGAAATCACCTCCAACTGCAATCTCTCCAAATCACGAATCAGAAAGTCATCACAGGTAAGCTGAATACCTGAGAATCCAGAAGACTTCCTGCTCAGAGCGTCCGCTACCACATTCGCCTTCCCAGGCTGATACTGAATAGTCAAATCGTAGTCCTTGATCAACTCGAGCCATCTCCTCTGTCTCAGATTCAGATCCTTCTGAGTAAAAATATACTTCAGGCTCTTATGATCAGTAAAGATCTCACATCTGACGCCATACAGGTAATGACGCCAAATCTTCAAAGCAAAAACAACTGCAGCTAACTCCAGATCATGCGTCGGGTAATTCTTCTCATGTGGCTTCAACTGTCTCGAAGCATAAGCAATTACCTGACCATGCTGCATCAGAACACAACCCAATCCTTTCAGTGAAGCATCACTGAACACCTGGAAACCCTCCGTACCTGACGGAAGTGCCAACACTGGAGCTGAAGTCAAACACTCCTTCAATCTCTGAAAACTAGCTTCACACTCCAGTGTCCAAACAAAAGGTACTGACTTCTGAGTCAGTCTCGTCAGAGGAGTCGAAATCTGTGAAAATCCTTTCACAAACTTCCTATAATACCCGGCCATGCCCAAGAAACTACGTACCTCAAATACCGTAGTCGGCCTTGGCCAATCAGCAACAGCCTGAATCTTCTGGGGATCCACAGAAATGCCTTCTCCGCTAATCACATGCCCAAGAAAAGAAATGCTCTTCAGCCAGAATTCACACTTAGAGAACTTGGCATACAGCTGATGCCTCCTCAAAGTCTCCAACACAATCCCCAAATGTCTGGCATGATCATCCTCAGATGCAGAATATACCAGAATATCGTCAATGAAGACGATCACAAACTGATCCAAATACTCCCTGAATACTCGGTTCATTAGATCCATGAAAATCGCAGGCGCATTGGTTACCCCAAAAGGCATAACCAAAAACTCGTAGTGCCCGTACCGAGTACTGAAAGCAGTCTTCACCACATCAGCTTCCTTCACCTTCACCTGATAATATCCGGATCTCAAATCAATCTTCGAAAATACCGAAGATCCGGAAAGTTGATCAAACAAGTCGTCTATCCGAGGCAAAGGATACTTGTTCTTGATCGTGACCTTGTTCAAATCTCTGTAATCAATACACATACGGAGTGTACCGTCCTTCTTCTTCACAAACAGAACAGGTGCTCCCCAGGGCGAAACACTAGGACGTACAAACCCTCTGTCAACCAACTCCTGAAGCTGAACTTTCAACTCAGAAAGTTCTTTCGGTGCCATCCTGTACGGAGCTTTCGATATCGGAGCGGTACCCGGAAAAACATCGATAGAGAACTCTACATCTCTATCCGGAGGTAAACCAACCAACTCCTCAGGAAAAACATCAGCAAACTCCCGTACCACGGGGATCTCAGAAACAGAACCAACCTCCAGGTTCAGATCCCGCACCGAAGCCAAAAATACTGGGCATCCTTTCTTCCACATCCTGCTTACCTTCAACGCAGAAACCAGACTGGAGAGAACACCTCGTAATCCCTGAAATACAACTCTCTCTCCAGCCACAAGCAAACTCACTTGCTTCTTCAGACAGTCTATCTGGGCCTCATACTGACTCAGCCAATCCATGCCCAGAATCACATCATACGAAGAAATCGGCAATCGAATCAAACTCGATTTCCACTTCTTGCCAGAAATCTCGATCTCACACAAACAAAACTGTCGAGCAATCAAAGGATTCCCAGCCGGTAAAATCACAGATAAAGAAACCGGTAAAACCATCGAATCCAAATGTAAAATCTCAAAACAATGCTCGGACAGAAAAGAATGACTCGCTCCAGAGTCAAACAAAACACGACAGGGCTGATCAGAAATGTAAACCGTACCTGTCACAACATCCGGAGCATCACGAGCCTCCTGCTGACTCAGACTGTAAACTCGTGGCTGAACTGGAGCAGGAGCTGAAGCAACAGAACTACTCTGCTCCCTCTGAATCGTAGGCGGTCTCCGTGGTGCAGAACTAGAACCACCACCTCTACCAGCAAATCCCTCAGGGCGAGGAGGAACAGTCCTCGGTCTTCCTGCTGCTGAACCAACAGGTCTGACAAAGCCCTCAGATCGCTGCTCAGAACGCTGATCAAATCCCATCTGCGGACATTCTGCAATCCTATGTCCCGGCTGACCACATCTGAAACAAAGACCAGCTATCCTGTAGCACTGGCCATGGTGTCGTCGTCCACAACTCTGGCACACAGGTGCCGTACTGACAGATCCAGAACTAGTCGTACTGGTAGCAGTACCAGACGATCCTCCGCTCTTCCTGGAATCTCCAGATCCAGATCCAGAAACAAATCTCCTCTTCCCAGAGGAACCACTGCCAGATGTCTCTCCTCCAAACCTCTTCCTACTCGCAGTCCACCGCTGCTGAGTAGCCGTCATGTCATTCTCAATCAGACGAGCTCGCTCCACAAGCTCAGAGAAATCAGTAATCCGGAACGGTATCAGAGGCTGCCTCAAAGTGTCTCGTAAGCCTCTCAGAAATCTGTAGCACCTCTCAGCAGACGTGCTAACCAGCTGCGGAGCGTACCTGGCTAATGCAGTAAACTCAGCCTCGTACTGCATCACCGTCTTGCTCCCCTGAACAAGTCTCAGAAAACTCTCCTGCATCTGCTGTCGTGCAGAAGGGGGAACAAACCAGTCCCGAAATACTTCAGTGAACTCCTCCCAAGTGATCAAGGAGTTCAATCTGCCCTGAAATCTGGCTGCTTGCTGGCCATCCCACCAGTGCTCAGCCTCTCCGTCCAACAGAAATACAGCTAACGGAACTTTCCTGTCTGCAGGACACTGCATCCCGTCAAAAGTCTTCTCCAATCTCCTCAGCCACTCCTCGGCTGCTCTGGGCTCAACAGCGCCCTCAAACCTCGGAGGCTTCAACCTCAAAAATAACTGCAGGTGTCGATCAATGTCCTCAGATCTAACAGTCGAAGCTCTGCTCTGAGTCTCGCTCATCATCTGAGCAACAAGTGAAGCAAACTGTGAAAGCGTATCAGCACCGACCACTGGGGCGGTACTCCCCACTGGTGCTGCCTGATCGTCACTCTGACCGTCTGTCATGTCTGGGTCTGGCTGATCCATACAGAAAAATCCAGAAAATCCGGAAAACTATCACAAAACAACACAAAATAACACAATAAAAAGCCAAACGACCCAAAACTACCTCCCAGACAGACTCACTGATCACTTCCTAGAGCTCTGTTTTACAATTCAACCTGTTTCCAAAACCAGTGCTCTGATACCAAAAAAGCTTGTCACGACCCGACCCGAGACGAGACGGATCCCGCCCGCGCCGGATCGCGACGGAGGATAATAGCTAACCAGGATCTGGCTTTGGATTAGGTTACTGAACTGATCTTCCAAATTCTTAGCTCAACCGAAGCACACAGAACAACAGAGCTACTAAAAACATCAAATGCAGCGGAACAAAACATCTATCTTTTCATTTCCTCAAAATAATCATCTACAGAACAGTACATGGCTTTCAACAGAAAGAAAGACAGAACAGGAAAGCCATGACTGTACAAAAATCAAAAGTACAAAAGTACCTAATCTGATCAGACTCTGAAATCTAATCCTGGACCTCCTTGCCCTTCCCAGAACCTGAAAACCACCAGAAAGCAAGGGTGAGCTCAACAGCTCAGCAAAGCAACAAACCACCAATCTAAATCCTCAGAAAACAAAACCAAACTTATCAGACATAAATCAGATCAGAAGTCGGAACAGAATCGGAAATCAAAACTTACGGACAGATATCAAATCACATCAGAGTCGTACAGATCGTATCAGAACAGAACAAATCAACAGAGTCAGAAACAGAAATCAGAATCGTACGGATCATATCATGTCATAATCACAATTTCGTACAGAATAGAACAGATACAGAAAGTAGTACAGATACATATAGCTAAATGCCCTGACACTGACGGAATCTCTACGGATTCCGGCCCCTTATGCCTCCCTTCCCAGACACTGACTGAATCTCATAGGATCCAGGCCCCTTATGTCTCCCTTTGTGCTCACGGCACCAAAACAGATGTGCTTATAGCACCAAAACAGAATTCATCGGATCCGGAACAGAACAGATATCAGATTTCAGATTGAGCTCATTTCAGATTTCCCGTTTCACTAACTGAATCTCATAGGATTCAGGCCCCTTATAACTCCCTTTTTATAGCTTATACACATAGCATTTCATTTCAGAGAAAATCCGGACAAATCAGGAATTACTCAAAAATCGGGCAGCACAACGGCAGTGTACAGAATTTACACAAAAATTCCTGCAAAGAAAATTTACCGAATTCGCACAGAATACAGATAATCACATTTCAGAACTTTTATTCTACTGCACAGATAAATTCCAATTTCACAGAAAAATCCGGTCGACTAAAAACACAGTCGAATCAAAAATACCCGGACGAAAATCTTCAAAATATAGTCAAAACGTGCACACCCGGCACGGCAACGATATACAAAAAGTTACGCGGCAAAAACTGAACCGTTCAAAAGATACGGACGAAAATCATTAACGAAAACGAAATCCGGACAGAAAATACCGCCAAACACGACGGTTCTGAAAATTTAGAAAGTCGGATTGTGCCTTACCTCGTGCACAGCAATTTCCTCAACAGTCTCCTCGGACGAAAACAGCTCGGCGTCGCCCGAAAATCCGCTTTTCCACTTTTTCCTTCGTTTTTCTCTCTCCTCAGCTTTTTCTCTCTCTTCAAAATATCTCATTTCTATATATATCCAGACTGATCGTCCTGGACGATCGAGCTTCGTACCAGACGATCCATGAAGAGAAGAATTCCGTCCAGACGAAAATCACGTATCGTCCCAGGCGATAGGTTCACGGGAGAATGTTCGTCCAGACGATCCACACTTCGTCCAGACGAACCAATCAGCCAAACAAGGTTCTCTTTTTTTTTTTTTTTTTTTTGCACCTGTACCGATCGTCCCGGACGATCCAACTTCGTCCCGGACGAACCTGGAGCAAAAACTGATATTACAAGGGCAAGGGAGCCGGAGAATGAGGTTGATCAGGAATCTCCAGGTTTTTGTTCTTTTTGGTTATAGTGATTCTTTTGTACTCAGGACATGATAGATTTCAGTTCATGTGTTTGTGTTCATAGTGTAGCTCCTGAGTATTGTGTATGATCTTTTGAGGTATGAATGGAACTGTACATTGATGTTTTAATTATCGATTGTTTGGTAGACTGTTATTGAAGACTATAGATAGCTCTGGTAAATGGTTTTAATGAATTGACTGAAATTCTTTCCAAATTAGATCTTGGGGCGTCACAAACTTTTTGATATCAGAGCAGTGTTATTGGAAGAATTGATTATTATCAGAGTTATATGATTTGATTGAGGGTTGGATAGAATGGGTAGCTTTAAGTACATCATTTTGCATATATAGTTGCATGTGTGTATCATGTATTCTGAACTGTGTAGGTGAAAAAATAAATGGATAATCCGGAATCAAGTGTACCAAATGAGCAACACAGTGCAGCTCCAGTACCTTCAGAAAGTATGATGCAGTTGGCTACTGCTATAGCACATGTGATGGGGGATGCACAGAGTAAGATGAGTGGAAGTAAAGAAGAAGAAGCAGATAAGCATTTGCAAATGTTTCATAAGTTGAAGCCTCCATTGTTCAAAGGAGCTATAGGACCCCAGGTTGCTGAAGATTGGATAATGAGAATAGAAAAGATCTTTGACAGCATGCAGTGTCCGGGGAATCGAAAGGTACCTTTGGCTGTGTTTCTGTTTGAAGGAGAAGCAGAGAGATGGTAGATTGGACAACAGAGAGAGAAATTTCAGGGGAAGACAAATGCTGAGATCACATGGGATGAGTTCACTACAGTATTTTGCATGTGGTTTGTACCTCCATCAGCTCAACGACAAATGCAAGAAGCTTTTATGAGATTGGAACAAGGACGCAAGACAGTGATGCAGTACGAGGCCGAGTTTACTGCACTTGCTAGGTATGCGTCTCATTTGATCCCTACGGCAGAAGAAAAATGTTATAGATTTCTGCAAGGATTGAATAGAGAGCTGAGACATCCGCTAGTACCCTTCCGAATTCATGAGTTTTCTGAGTTGGTAGAGCGGGCCAGACTGATAGAGATTGATTTGACAACGCCAGCATCGAGATATGAAGACACCAGGAGGAGGAGAGATGAAGCAAGTAGAAGAGATGAACCGAGTAGAGAAAGGGACAGAGATAAGAGAAGCAAGTATGGTGAGTCGAAGGGATCTGTATCAGTAGTATCTTCTGGTAGTTCCAGCGAGCGCATTCATTGTGGTCGACGACATGCAGGTTGGTGTTACTTATTGACGGGACAATGTTTTCACTGTGGACAGCAGGGACATAGAGCAGCAAATTGCCCTCAGAAAGGATTGGGCGGAAGAACTGATTCTGGTACATGACATAGGACTATTGGCTCAAGAGCCTATAGTGAAAGATCAATGAACCGGATGAATGATAGAGCTGATAGAGCTGTTAGAGATAGTCAGAGGGAGATCGTTGCGCCACGACCTCCTGCACTTCCTCCAGTGGTGCCACGTGTCTACAGTTTACAGCATTATGAAGATCAATGACAACCGGAAAGTTCTACTGGTAAGACGATTTGACTAATTGATTGATTGACATATGACCATGCATAGTGACATGTGATTGAATGAATTGTGTGATCTGTATGATTTTCGACGAGTTTTGATTTGGATTTGGATGGATTTGTTTTGTCTCGATTTGCTTCGGACCCTTAGGAAAATGTTGGGACGACATTTTTCTAAGATGGGGAGATTATGAGAGCTCGTTTCTTTGATTTCCTTCTAGGATCGTCCGGGACGATGTTGAGATCGTCCAGGACGATCAGTGAAACAGCTGATTTTTGAGGTGGATCGTCCGGGCCGATTTGGGATCGTCCTGGGACGATCAGTGCGTGGCAAAAGACAGTGAGTAAGGGTTTTTATCGTCCGAGAAAAATTAATTATCGTCCTGAGATATCGTCCTGGACGATTGGATTTTGTTCATATCGTCCTGGACGATGTGGCGATCGGCCGGGCCAATCATGTTTGTATTAAAAAAAATCAGCTCGTTTTGAAGAGAGAGAAAATCATTTTTTTATATCAAAATATCTGAGGAGAGAGAAGGAGAAGGAAAGCAAAGGAAAAGCTGGATTTCGGAGGCCGCGGAGCGCTTTTCGTCCGCCGCCGCTGTTGGCAGAAGTGTTTATCTCGCAGTAAGGACTCCGAAACCTATTTCTGTTTTCAAAGATGTCGAGTTTTGATATTTTTGTGCTCAGATTTGTATTTTCGTTATCGAAAAACGCGCATCATTTTGTATTGACGAAAGTTTTACCGCACAACTTTTGGTATGTTTCTGATATGGTATTTCTACACGATTTGATTATTTTATGGAGATTTTTGACCTAATAGTTTTGATTCGGCGGTGTTTTATTTTGATTGTAAATTCTGGTGATGTCTGAAATTGTTTGGGCAGTAGAATAAAAGTCTTATAATGTTGTTGTGAACGTACTGTACTAATTTGGAAATTTGCGAATTCTGTGATTTTTGTATAAATTCCGTATACTGCCGTTATGCCGCTGGATTTTCATACGATTTCCGATTTTCTGAAATTGATGATTTGAATTGATATGCATATGAATGTGAATATATGGTTGCTCTACGGTTATTGTTACTGAAAGACAAGTGAAGACTGGTTGAACCGTTGGTTGGAGATTGACTTGACATGTACATGATGGTGGGCCGACGGGCTTTCCTTTAAAAAAGTTTTGGTGTTATCCTCTATTGCATTGATATAATGATTGGGAGGCATAAGGAGATTCTTATGCCGACGGGCACAGAGTGACGACTCTTATTGAACCAACGGATAGCTATAATTATGGATTTCTACAACAGCACTATGGATTAAAAAATGCCTTAATAGCCAGTGATTGTACTTGTTCAATAAGACTATTGTATTGAAGTGCATGTGTACGGTATTGACATGTTGATTTCGTGATGGATTTATTGATTTATTGATTTTGAATGGATTTACGGACGGATTTACGGATTTATTGTTACTGTACGGTTTCATTGATATTCGCATTATGTCACTGAGCATTGATACTGATACTGATACTGATATGGATATTGTATTGATTCCTTGATGCTGTGGACATGGATACTACTGATTCATTGATATTGATTTATTGATACTATCGCTTCATTGATACACCGTATTGAACTACTGCATGTGATCCATTGCTGATATGGATCAGGTTTTACTGTATTGATTCGACTTCAACCGTTCTTGTGAAGTATTGATTTGATTGTTTTACATGATTTCATACCGATCGATTTCATTGACCAGAGAGTATTGCTTTGATTGATTCGATTTGATACGATTGATTTGACTGAGCGATTCTTCTGCATAGATTTTTCTACTGTTTATTGATTCTCCTATCGCTAACTATGGATTTTATCGATTATGCATTGACTACTGATTTTCGTATCTGCATAGATTCATTGATCATGTGCAATTGACTGTTATGGATTCGCTTGACTGCCATGCATATTGTTTCCAGTACTGTGCTTTGATTTCAGTTGTAGGTATTAGGTGACCTGCTGGGCTTTTTGAAGCTCATTATATGTGGTTAATATTTTCAGGTCAGGGCAAGGGAGCCGGAGATTGAGGTTGATCAGGAATCTCTAGGTTTTTGTTCTTTTTTGTTATAGTGATTCTTTTGTACTCAGGACAGGATAGATTTCAGTTCATGTGTTTGTGTTCATAGTGTAGCTCCTGAGTATTGTGTATGATCTTTTGAGGTATGAATGGAACTGTACATTGATGTTTTAATTATCGATTGTTTGGTAGATTGTTATTGAAGACTATAGATAGCTCTGATAAATAGTTTTAATGAATTGACTGAAATTCTTTCCAAGTTAGATCTTGGGGCGTCACAAACATAGTGTTCTCATTTCTATCATATGTATTCAATTCATCATTATCATCTTTATTATCATTATCTTTATCATTATTATTGTTGTGGGCTAGAATATACGTGACGATAGATTTATAATCTTATGTCTTAGCATAGTACGTATATTTAGCTCACACACAGAGAACACAAAATTTTTACATGGAAGACACTAGAAAGGGGAAAAATCCATGGGGCCTGACCCAATTGAAAATGATTCAACTAAAATTTGAGTATATTACATAGTGGGTTGACTCGTCATTAAGTGCGATCAGATTACAAATGCCAATCATGTGGTTGAAATCTAGTGACAAATGAGGATGAAAATCTGGCGTCACTTGGTGGTCCGTCGGAAGTCCGAAGTTTGTTGGAAATTCGGATGTCAGTTGGTAGTCCGATGGTGGTTTGGCGGAACTTTAATGTCGGGCGGTGGTCTGACAGAATTCTGGTGTTGGGTAGTGGTCCTATAGAACTCTGACGTCGGGTAGCGATTTGGAAGAACATCAGACGTCAGGTGATTGTCCGGTTGAACTCCGGGCGTTAGGAGGTGGTCCGGTGGAACTTCAAGCATCAGGTGGTGGTCCGGTGGAACTTCAGGCGTCAAGTAGTGGTCCGGTGGAACTTCGGCGGTGGTCGAGGAGGCAAGAGCGATCACCGATCTCTCTCTTTTCTCCTTAGGCTTATATGTTCCCTTCCAAGAGGAAGGAGGGTCTATTTATAGATTTTCTAGAGTGACATGACCCGTGAATAGGAGAAGATTAAGGGTATATGAGAAGTGGTTTAGATGGATGGCCGATATTGAATCCCTTAATTGATTGTGGATCGTTTGCCATACATGAAAGTCTTATTGATGTTGGAATTTCGTGATCTTGGGCTCGTTGGATTTGTCTCGTCGACTCGTTCGATTCGACTATAAGCATGTAACAATTGAAAACCGTTTGGTAATCCAGATTGAACCTTCCAACAACACTTTCGGCCCTTGGTTTGGACCCATTTGGGTTTGGATTGAGTCGAATTTGGTGTCGTTGGGTTCGTATTTTTTAGACGTTTAATTCAACTGTAAGTTATTTGAAATCGAAGTTTGGATGGTCCCAATTTTAATTTTGAAAGTTTCCAACCTGATTTTACCTCGAGATTCGTGCCTAATCATGAATTTTTTTTTAATGATGTATCAATTATTAAAGTCTATCTTTTAATAAATCATTAAGGGTTGCCGCCCTGTGCCAGACAATAATAATAATATAAAAAATAAAATAAAATAAATAATAATTATAATAATAATAATGAATTATATTTTGAATATAATAAAATTAGTGCCAGTTATCTTTAAGTTGAAACGAAGCTAGTATCAATGAGGCTATTAGTTCCCAATTTCGTTAAATTTTTAAATTTATGTGGTTAATTTTTGGCTCATCCCTTTAAGTGAATGATTATCTTGACGTCCTTTGCATCATATTTTTTCGTTTTATCCGACATAATGTTTTTATCTATATCCCTTAAACTATTTAGAAGAAAGGGTATAAATGAGTCGCATATTTGTCTGTTCCAGCTGAGCTTAGCTGAGCTCTTCTAATTCTTTTTGAGCTTAAACTCAAGCTCAAGCATATTTGTGGAGCTCTAACTTAGCTCGTTACAAATTTTTTTAGCTTGAAATCGTTTAAAAATCTCGAGCTTAACTCGATAATTGAACTCGTTTTCTTAGTTTTAAATTAAAATTTTTAATTTTTAGATGTACGTGAAAATGTTGGAGTAGCTCCAGTAGAAGATAAGATTATAGAGAGTCGTCTTAGATGGTTTGGTCACATAAAACGGCGGCCTTCCGATGACCCGATTAAGAAAGTAGAAGTATTAGATTTGACTTATATTAAGAAAGGTAGAGACAGACTTAAAAAGACTTGATTAGAAAATATTAGAAATGATATTTCTTTATTAAATTTAAAAGAGAATTTGACTTTTAATAGGACACAATGGAGAAAAAGGATTCATGTAGCCGACCCAATCTAGTGGGATAAAGGCTTGATGTGATTGTTGTTGTGTAGATATTATTTATGAATGCTAAGATATATTATATAATTTCAATTGAATTATGAGATATATGACATTCTACAATGAATTTCTAATGCCATTAAGAAAAGATGGCAAGCAATGTTGTTGAGTGGCCATCAGTTACATTCAATCAAGCTCGTTGGATTGGCCTTGAGATTCATCTCTAGGCCAAGATTTCAGCTATGTAATACTTGCTAGATACATATTACAAGAAGCCAGGATTTACAAGATTATGTAAGCATTTTTGTTTGATTTTGAGAATGCGCATTCCTCCTTCATGAGGTTGATTAGTTGTTGAGTTTTGGGATTATGATTTCGTTTGATACAGCTTTCTTACTATTTTTTAAAACAGTTTTTTATTAAAAAAATTTCTAATTCAAATCATTTCGTACTAAAAAATCGCTTTAGAAAACAGTCCCACAAGAAGCCTATAACATCAACATTTATTGGGTAGGTCCAAGGCAAGTGGCAAGAAAGCAATCCCAAACGAAGCCTATAGTAGCAACATTTATTGGGTAGATCCAAGGCAACATTATGTAGCTATAATCAACACAGATGTGAAGCTATCCATTTTTCTTACAGACTAGAAACTGACTATCCATGTTGGATATCGTTCTCCCCTAATGAGAACGCTTTTGTGCCATTCTATGCTTGCATTTTGAGCCATTATCATTGAGTTAGTTTGACAATAAGATTTTCAATGTGCTCTCGAGCCACCATTCCTATGAACATCTAGAGCTATAATTTTCTACAAGAAGGTAACCAAGCTGGGCACACTATGTTGTTACATGATTCTTTCAAGCCAGGCATGTCATATAGTAGTTTTCTCATGATAAAAGATGTTGCACATATTTTCTATTTGTCCAATGCATGCGTGGTCAGTTTGTTGCACATATACAATATTAAAATTATATATGTCATTAGTTTTAATAATACTTAAAAGTTAAATAATTTAGTTTTACATTCCCAAAGCAATATAAGAATTTATTTGAAAGAAAAATGATTATTATCATGTTATTTGGGAACATTTAGGTCAATTAAAATAAATTCATATCTATCAAATAAAACGGTAGCCTTCCGATAACCCGGTTAGGAAAGTAGATGTATTAGATTTGACTTACATTAAGAAGAGTAAAGATAGATCTAAAAAAGTCTTGATTAGAAAATATTAGAAGTGACATTTCTTTATTAAATTTAAACGATAATCTAACTTTTAAGGGCACAATGAAAAAGAAAGATTCAAGCTGCTCAGGTTCCTCCCAACAACGCTTTGGGTCTTTGATTCAGACTCATTTGGGCTCGGATTGGGTTGAGTTTGGTGTCATTGGGTTTGTGTCTCCGAGACGCTCAGTTTGACTATAAGCTCACTGAAATCGGAGTTCAGATGCTCCTGAATTTAATCTTTGAAGTTTCCAACTCAAATTTGCTTCAAGATTCGTGCATGATCAAGATAATTTTCTTATGATGTATCAACATCTATATCATTTATATACAATATTCGAATTCAAAATTTCTTAATTAATAATTTAAGATCACAACCAGCATACTAATATAAGTTGCGTATTATTATCATCCTCATAAAACAAATTTTTTTTTTTAACATTTAGCTCAATTAATATAAGCTCAACACACTTCATATTGATCTCAAGCTACACACAAAACGTGGGCAAATTATTAGGTCTGGTCAGCAGACCTATTTCTAGATTCGGACATCCACTAAAATTTTGCCACGTGGACTATGCTTTGACTAAAAAAAAAACGCAGTCAAAAGCGCAGGTTAAGTGCAGGTAAAGCGCAATAAAAAAAGCACACCTAAAGCGCAGTCAAAGCGCACAGTCAAAAGCAGTCCACATGGCGAGTTTTTATTGGATATCCAGATTTATTTCTGGGTCAGGTGACGGGCAAATTATTGCATCCGGTCATCGGACGCGGAGATAGGTCCGAATATTTTGATAAAATATTATTTTAAATTAAGCTTGTCAAAAGTGCAGGCAAGCGTAGGTAAAACACAGGTAAAGCGCAGTCAAAAGCGTTATTGGATGTAAGAACCTATTCTGCGCCTCGGTGACGGTGACGGTGACAGGACCTATTAATTTGCCTAAAACGTGACCGTCATCAAAAGTCTCTTGTTGCTCCCGCCTTCAGCATGTTTCAACTTCCTAGAAGTGGCCATTTCGATTATCGAACAAAAAGGTAGAACATTAAAATTCCGTATAAATTCTTACGCTGCTCAGTGCATTGTGGTTCCAAATCCCGTGCTTTAAAAGGAAGCCCTTATCTTCAACGAAGAAGGCAGTCGGCCTATGGCGAGGAGGAGGAGGAGACGGCCCCGGATACCAGAAGTTCTGAAGCGAGCATATGGCTGCCGCGTGAACACTCTGGAGTGTTCCATACTCTCATTGCTTCCCACTCCTCCGCCTGATTCCCCTCTCGACTGTTCCTGCAATGGCCGGTTGTGTCTTGGTTGCCTTGGTCAATCTCATCTCGTTTGTGATGAAGACCCCTCGGACTACCTACGGTTTCTCACCAACTCTTTCTGCTTTGTTTCACCATCGGCCCCGCCGCCTCCGACCAACTTCTCCACCTCCGGATTAGGTCTACGCTATGTGAGTATATGATTTTTTGGCTCAATATAGAAGATTTATGCAGTTTTTTACATAAGAGGGAGCAATGGGTCCAACAGTTGAGGGTTATCAGCTTCCAGGGTTTAGTGATCACAGCAGGAAGTGGAATAATGGCTATGGGGTTCGGTGTTGTACAGGATTGTGGTGGACATGACTGTATAAACACCATTTAAGAGAAAATGAGTAGCATATTTCATATGAGATTTGTGCAGGTTAGGCAGTTGGATTAGCAAATTTTGTTGTTGTTTTGAAATGCTTAAGATCTTTTGAGGCAGGTCTGGTAGGGCGGAGACGGATTCAGCACCCTGACTTTAGAATACCTACAAAAGTAAGGAACTTTAACTAGATTCACATAAGAAAACAAAAAGTGTGCACTCATAAAAAAATTTAAATTAACTTAACAAAAGTTTGGTATTGGAAGACCCTTGCGTGAGAGTTCGCAATGCTGGTTCAGAGTGTATTTGACAGACCAAGCATGAGTTTAGAAAATATCATTTTTAAATCAAAATGTTTTTTTTTAAGTCAATAAAATTGATGAAATTACATAACTTACAATTTCAATCAATGGTTGTTGACCTTCCTGGGCATCTCCATATGTTTCAATATGTATTCTCTTACCACAAGTGCTGTTATTGTGTCCACTCTACCTACATTGACTACAATGAAGCTTTAGTTTCACTCTATCTTACTTTTTTGGCTTTGAATGTGATGCTTGTGCATCGACAGTTTTTTTTTTTTTTGCATCTTTGATGGCATGCCTCTCGAGCTTTTATACCTTGGTAGCAATGGAGTAATTTTATTACTCTTTGGCCACTCGTCAGCACCATTTAAAGGTTTTATGCTGCACTCATAACTTCTCGTATAATTTTCTACTGTGCATTACAAATGAAGATAATTCTCAAAGTCACCCCATAGTCATTTGAATTATAGCACATACATGTTCACATGGTACTTCACTTAGGTCCCCCTTCCTATAATTTCACGCTTTTAAGTTCAAGTCAACCTTTTATTGAGCTCCCTGCATGGTACTTATTTCTTAGTTGTTGTTCGAAATATGAACGCAGTTTGGAAATAGAAAGTTATTTGACAATTAGAAATATGAAAAATCCATTTGCAGAGAGAGAGCAAAAATTTGAAAGTTTCTATAGATAATTATACATTTTTGACAGCAACAACTATGCATTACATATGAAGTTAAGGATTACAAGCAGCTTATGAGCAACTGATTAAAACATGTATATGCAACATGACAGCTTTTGGACTTATCTAGCCATGTACAATGATGACTTATGTTCACTCAACAAACAAATCATGCAGATTCACTTGCTTTAAACGCCATACAATTTGCTTGAATAACTAGGTTGTCAAATACATAAAACTTGGAAGATAGAGAAGAATTTAGCTGATATTACTACAATTTTGCAAATCAAGTCCACATATAACATATACTAGCTAGGGAGAAGCAAGAGCCACGAGTCCATAGTGAATGTCAGTCGGTTTATGCTCTTCAGCTTAGATGATGTTAGTAGTAGATCTACATATATAAACTTGTAAAACCACAGCGTTTTTTAGAGCTGTTGAACTGAAATTCCATATCAGTTTCACCTATTTCAAGTTCAGTCATGAAATCACTAGTGGCATGCAATGGAGAGCAGATTGATCTCTAAGCCACAATTAATGATGACCATGGAGGCATCATTTGTAGAATTCAAAGTACCAATACATCCAAAGGCTTTTGAAATGGCCCTAAAATTATCTACATGGAGTTGGAGGCAACAGGGAATAAAAGGTGTTTGGATAAAACTGTCAATTGAACTTGCCAATCTTGTTCAAATTATTGTCAAGGCGTTCGATTTTATTTTATAAAAAAAGAAGAAAAAGTAAAAGAAGAAAGAGGCTCCAACCGAACCATGTCGCCAACATTTCATAAATCGTGATCGAAACAACTATTCTTGCAAGCCGTATAAAAAAAGAGAAAGAAACGAAAATTGGATTTTTATGCAAAATTGAGTTTTTAGTTTCTTGAGATCTGCTCCTCCATGAGTGAAACCCACCTTCCGGGTCTCCCTCTCCTGTATGCTTGATCACTTTCAGCCAGCCAATCCAATCTGGCTCTGCTACTCGGACCGATAGCAGATTTCGCCTGCATGAAATCCTCTTGCCTGAGTCGGTCCATGAGCCTGAACCCAACTCCACCTTGCGCAGGCAAATCCGTCTGCCGCCCATCTCCCGCGTGCGAAGCACCCCCACTCCAAGCCGACCTCTGCTCCGACTTCTTCGAGCAAATCTTAGTCTCCAGTCCGCCTCTCAGATTTGAAATAGAAGGGAACAGAGAGATTTATTATATTTAATCATTATTATTAGTAAAATAATAATAATAATAATTAAAATTAAAGAGATTTGGTATATTTAATTACTATTATTAATAAAATATTATTAGTAGTAATAATTATAATATATTTATTAAAAGAGAAAAAAAGAATCATACCCCGCAATCGCCAATTGGTGGAGAATTGAAGACATATTTCAGGACCAAACAACGTCCCGAAGCCTTTGGTTGTTGAATCCTATCTGTCTGGGCAGACTAGAAGGGGCAAAAGCCCTCCCCAACCTTGCCTCGTGAGGAGGGGAAACGTCAAATTACAAACAGATGCTCGATGACCAATTCCGGGACCAGACAATGTCCCGAATCCCTCAGCCGTTGAACATATATGTCTAGGCGGACTAGAAAAGATAAGTGCCATCCCCAACCTTGCCTCGTGAGGAGGGGAAACGTCAAATTACAAACAGATGCTCGATTACCAATTCCGGGACCAGACAATGTCCTGAATCCCTCAGCTGTTGAACATATATGTCTAGGCGGACTATAAAAGATAAGTGCCATCCCGACCTCCCTTCGTGGGGAGGAGATGTTGGGAGGCTGCCAAAATTGCCCGAAAAGCTATCGACTTTGCCTTGAGAGCTTGCTGAACTTACAAGAAATATTAGAAAATAATTTATTGGATAATTGTTTATTTGAAAATCTAATTGAAATTAAAACATTTAATTAATTAATGCCATTAAATTTAAACCTTAATTTAAATTAAATTAAGCTTTTATTTAACTAATTTAATTTAATTAAAATAAAATCTTTTTAATAATTGATTTAAAACCAACATAATTAAATAACTAATTTTAAAATAAAATTTAAATTCTTCACTTCAAATGATTAATTTAAAGTTTATTAAAATCAAAATGTTAATTAAAATTAAAACTTTAAAATTAAAATTTTCTAATTAATAAACCTATTAATTAAAGTCTAAACCTTTAAAATTATTTAATTGATAAGATCAATTAATTTAATTAATAATTAATTAAAATACTTTTAAAATTTAAAATTGATTAAATTAATTGAGCAAATAATTTTATTAATAGTTAAATAATCTTAAAATATATTTAAATTCATTTAATGAACTGAGCAGTTAATTTAAAATAAAATTTAAATCCTTTAATTAATTAAATTAAAATTAAACTTTAACTTTAATTGATTAACCTAATTAATTAATTAATTAATGCAATTAATTTAAAATTTAAATAATTGCATTAAAGAAAACACAATAAAATGTTCACACTAATCAGAAGCTATACAACACACACTAAAATCCAAATTTCTAAAAAATTAATGAAAGTATAAAACAAATGAAAGCTCCAAAATTCTAATCTAAATCCCTCCAACGCCTAGCAAGCTCCAGCTCCTGCAATTGCAAGCTACGAGCATCTACAAATAAGTAGATGGAAGTCAATGCATGGTAAATAAAAAAAGTTGTGCTGGAAAGAACATAACTGGTACTAGTAAAGTAGAATTGGTACCGGTAGAACAAAACTAATACTAAGCAAACAAATAGGTACTAAAACAAACTAGTACCGAAATAAACAAGTAAAACTGCTTCTGAAGTAGGAAAGCTACGAGCACTGCTATGATCAAAACCACAATAAACCACTGAAAGTTAGGGTAGAAGGCACTAGTGTCAAGTGGTCGGGTGTGTCCTTCTAAAGCCAACTCAATAGGCAACTGCTAGCTAAAATAGGATAAATTTTAGCTAAATTAATTCACACGACCTCCTAAGAGGAGCTATAAACCTCCCAAGGAGAGTCATAAACCCTCCCATGGGGAGCAACAAATACTCCCCAAGGGGAGTAATCAAACCCACTACTTACTTCCAAAGGGAAGCAAAAAATCCTACAAACTAAATGCTCAGTGGGCCAACTTTAATAGAGGCCATAAGACCCGCTAGTCGGGCTACTTGTAAATGAAGTTGTATAACCTGCTATTCGGGTTACTTTCAATAAAAGCCGTAAGCCCCGACCTAAAGCTAAACTACATGCAACTCATAAATGGGTCCGTGAGACTTAACCTAAAGCTAAACTAAAGGCATCTCCTAAACGGGGTCATAAGACCTAACCTAAACTAATCTTTTAGCAGTTCCCAAGTGGAACCGCAAATCCCAACCCAAACCAATCCAGCCTACTTCTATCCACTTCACTTTACTCGGAATACTTGAGAGGTGACAACCCATGATTTTTAATCAGATTTATTGGACAATACAATCAAAGATTGTTAGTGTTGGTAGACTGAAATCTATGGTATACCCGGGACGACGGAACCATATGATCTTGATTGGGTGCACCTTTATTCCCCAATAACTAAGACTAAAACACTTGCACACTTGTACATATTTTGTTCAACATAATATACTTTCATTCTTAATCGAGAGCGCTCTTCTACCATTAGAAGGGGTAATTAACTATGAGGGCATAGGAAGGAGAACCTCATAATTAAATAAATCATGATGCCGATCATTAGGGGCAATCTGGTTAAATTAAAATGCAATCTACCTAAAAAAAAGGATCTTAGGCTTGCGAAAGCAGGGTTTGTGCCGTAGTGTGACATTTTCCTTTTTCTGAGGGTGAATTGCTATTATCATCAGATTTATAATCAATGCAAGTATCAGCTTTTTTGCATATTCTTTCCAAGAATCTCCATAATTCTAGTATATAACTTTACATTCCATTTCAATTCCTTCTCCTTATTCTCCAACATTCTTGTCATTATCGTAACTTTAATACTTTCAAGCATTGACATAATATACAACTCTCTAATATTAAGAATAAATGAATTAAAACATTCACATACATTATTGAGTATTATATTTGGGTATAAATTTAAAATGTGATCTCGATCATTCACCTGGAAACTTTTTAGTTAACCATCGAAATGCTGATACATCTAATTTCTCTAACGCCTTCATTCTTAAAGTGATTTGGTTCACAGTTTTAGCCCGTGCAATTGGCCATAGTGCTTTCTACAATGCTATACTAATAAATCCCACCAATTTGAAGTTTTGGTTCAAAATTCTAATACGGAAGCTGCTGCTAACATTAGGTAGAATATTCTCAAAAGCTGGAATTAAAATGGAAGTGAAGTAAAGCTGATTCTCCAAAATCTGTAGATCTTTGACTATCAGGTTCAGAAATCATTCCCAGTTGCTTCTGATTTCTGCTTCAACTACGTCCTATGCTTTGTTACAATAATTATGGCCCTGCTAGCTCCTTTCCTCTTTTGCAATACATTGACTAGTGAGCTAAATGCTCAATGAAGTACACTCTCCTAATATGAGGACAAGAAACAATTAATATGTATGTTGATAATTCAAACTCGTATACGAGTCATAAGCGGTACACGTGTTTAAAAGTAAATAAATTGCTTATCATTTTAGTAAATGATCAACGCATAAAACTGTGCAATATACTATAGAAAATCTTTCATGTTTTCTCGTTTGTTTCTTATTTTATTCATTGTACACTATTTTAAGACAGTTATATGATGACTATAAGTTTTAGCATGTTTATAACCCTTACCTTCAAGGTTGGATATAAAAATTTCAACTTTTTAGAGGAGAGTGTTGGGTACCTCTTGTAAGGTCCCTACCAAACCTTACGTCGTCAGATCTTTCGCCTTCCCTGTGCAGCTCATCGCTTACTGGCCTGTCCCCCTCAATGATAATAAAACTATTATAGCAATTGTCAAAGATATCATGTAACAATACACAATGATTAATAATTTTGAGCATTGTACATATAAATAAATTCATTATGAAGCGACCATAAAACTTAATTTGTTCTTGTTACTGGAATTTTCATCTTATGATTAATATGAAGAAATGCTAAAAAAATTAGATTAAAAATTTGTTACTTCCTGTACTAGAGGTTGTGTATCTCACCTCATTTTTTAGGTTAGAAGGATGGATTCGATCCCTTAGGATACCCCGACTGCCTTTTCTTTTATAAGCAACCTAAATAAATCATGATTTCTACAAATTATGAACAATCCCTAATTTAAAAATTCAATTTACAATTAAATTTCAAAAAAAAAAAAAAGATTTTACCTCAATTGATTCATCCTCATTTAAGCTAGATTCTTTACCTAATTCCTAGCCTCTTTCCTCTTATTCATTCTCTTTCCTTCACTTCTGTCTTCTCTTCCTTTACCGATTTAAGAGCTTTAGCTGCAGGCTCGCAACAGCCCCCACAGCCTCCTCTCCCTCTAGAACATAGCTTGCTCTCGGCAAGCTGCGTGTTTCGGTTCTAGATATTGACTATATATATATATATATATATATATATATATATATATATATATATATATATATATATATATTTAATATAACATAACTAATAGTTATATAAAAAAATTTAGCCCTTTATTCCCTAATCAAGCGGCTGCATGCATCTGAAAGTGGGAAAAAAATCACTAATTGCTACAGTAAATTTAATAAAAGAACAATAAAGGAAAACTTTAGGAAAAAATGCAAATGGAAACTAATTCGATACCTTTCGCGTTCTTGCAAATTAATATATATTTTTATATATCAATTTGCTCAGTTTGACGAGTAAAACATAATGGAATAAATTTTTTGTAATAAAAGTTGGTATGTTAGGTATAATTTCAGGGTTTAAGCTTCCCCTTTTTGAAAACTTTAGGGTATAATAGAGCTTCTTCAGAGCCTTCTTAGCTTGAAATTTTGATACGCGTAACTACAATTGAACTCAAATTCTAGCAAAATGAAGTTCAACTAAAAGATATTCAACATATGCACCCCAATATTTTATAATTTTAGCAAAGTGTAATTTCAACAAAAACGATTCCAATAAAATTGCACAATTCATACACATTTCTCTCTACAAATCTCATGCAAAACCCATGTCAAATGTATACTAAAAAATATTAATGACATATCTCAGAAATATCAACTTAAAACAAAATCCCATGGCCTGTTCGATGTGCTTGTCAGATGGTTGTTCGATGGAATTAGATTGGGCTGATGGGGGTCAGACATGCAAGGACCTTTTTGTTTAGCCGAAGGATATCGATTCCATGGGAAGAATGGAAGGTCTCCTTCGTGTCTGTGGTGCTCCACCGAGAATCCCATGCTTGCTCCCTAGATTGCCCTCACCATGGCCTTGAGAGAAACCCTAGTTTTGGACAGACTAGGATCCCCTCTGATTCTCACCTTCCTCTCTCTCACCATGAATTACATAGTCAATGCTATCCAATTCACCTTAGTTTTTCCCAATATCTGTAACCACGTCATGCCCAAAATTATATATGTGCTGCCTAACTCCAGGTGAAGAAAATTCTCCTTCACCTAGATCTCTTGCAGTGCCACCATCAACCCTAGGCAGATGCCTCTACTCTTGTCCATCTTCCCCATTTCCATCATCACCCCAAAACAACTCGTGTCGACTAGCATCAGCCCAATCGGTCTACCACCTGGTTGGAGATGAAGTTGTGGGTTGTCCCATTGTCTACTAGAACTATCACTGATTCTCCTCCTATATACCCCCTCACCTTCATGGTGTGATTTGAGGTAAACCCCACCACTGAGTTTAGTGAGACCTCCGCCACATCTAGGTGCAAATGCTCCTCCTCAAGAGTCTCCTCCTCATCATAGACAGTAAGTACCTGCAGTGAACGATTATTGCAGCGGTGGCCCGACGCAAATTTCTCATTACAACAGAAACACAATCCCCTAGCCCCCTTCTCTTGAACTTTTACCTCAATCAGCCGCTTGAAATTTTCCCCTGGTCGTGCTCCCAATCCCCTATCCTTGGGTACTTCTCTCTGAATGGGCACATGTTATACCTTTGGTGCCAAAAAAGTAGTTGTCATCTGGTATGAAGCTCCCAAATTGTTCCCTTGTTGCTTCTCTCAATTTAGTTTTGTCCTCCACCAACTGGGTTTGCTCCATAGCCTCCCCTAACCCTCGTGATCTCAATAACCGGATAATAACCATGATCTCTTGCTTGAGTCCCTTCATGAAATTCCCCTCCAACACTGCTCAGAAAGGCTCCCCAATCGGCTAGTAAGGTACTCAAATCTCTCCCGATAATCCATCACTATCCCTTCCTGAGCAAGAGCAAAGATTTGCTCGTAGAAATATTCTTCCCAACTGGTTTGAAAATGTTTTAATAAACTATCTTTGAACTCCCTCCACGATCGAATCGGTTCTCTTATGCCTCTCCATTGATACAAAGACAAGGTCTTCCCCTCCAAGCATAAAGCCACCATTGTGAGTCTCTCTTCCTCCGTCAGCCCATTCACTGCAAAGTATCTCTACACCTTATAGATCCACCTATGAGCATCTTCTCCCTAAAAAATGGCATCTTCAGTTTTCTCACTCTCGGATCCCCTCCGCTCCAACTTCCTCTTCCACCTCTAGCTCCTCCTATATAGCGATTGTTGTGATCTCTCTATTGTTCTCTCCCACCCCTCCTTTCATAGATATCATCTTTCTCAAAATTAGCCATCCTTGTCTCTTCCTCGCAATTTCTCCTCATGCTATATCCTTCACCTATTTTCCTCCTGGTTATCGATTTAAGTGGTGGCATATTTTCCCTATTGCCCAATATTTTTACCTCTCGATCATCCCTCATTGTGTCGATATTCGGGTTTCCCCTACTTCTTTGGCCACCTGTCGGTGCCCTTGTGTCTGATGTTGCCGGTTGTGTGTGAAGCTCCAATATTTTTTTTTCATCATGTCCTCTAGGTTAGAAAACCTTCCTTCAATGGATGAAATCATTTCCTCAACTTCAGATTTGAATTGACCAATTTCTCATTCTAGTTTCTCTTCCAAAGCATCCACTTTCTTCGGTTCCATAGGCCCCGAATCTTGCCCTGATACAAATTTGATAGAACTTGATGATCAAAACAGCATACAACAATTTAAAAAATAGCATCTTACTCCAAATAGATCCAGAAATAACACAAAGAGAGCTGTTTTTACTAATTTCCAAACAAAATAAGACAAGATATAAGTTGATTCACTGTTCGAGAGGTGAATCATCTCTCCCGCAATTCCTAGCAGCTACTAGGAACCCAAACACCTCACAAAATTTGTTGCATAAATTCAAAACATAACATAAAAATCCTAATCCTCCATAATCTCCCCTCTTAAACAGCTCAAATCCTCTAATAAATGCCCCTTACATCTTTCCCAAAGGGTTTCCTCCCAAAGCCTCTTCACCAATATGTTGTAAAGGAGGTCCTAGGCTCACCTAGGTAGCTGAATGCTGCCAGCTGCATCATAATCACGTTACTAAGTCAAATAAGATGAGGACTCTAGATCATATATACGGTCCTTCTCCTAAAATTAAATTAATTGTGTTTTTCATTGATATGGTTAATGAAAAAAATCAGATTTTGCTGTTGGGAACTTCTGCCACCCTAGTTTGGAGGCTACACTTGCTTTAAGTATATTATTCACATCTAAGGTTTTGAAAATTGAACCGGATATTGAGCCAGAAGAGTGAATGTTTAAGGTTCAATGATTCAACTGGGGTTCAACAGGATGACATCCTAATAAATATTAAAATTATTTCAATGATTTAAATGAGGTAATACTGATTTTTCACTGATATAATTTATAATATTATAATTCAGGATGATTTACCATTGAGTATTTTGAATATCATCATAAATAAAAATTTTGGAACATGAAATTTTGATTGTTTATAAGATATTTATCTTCAAATAATAATAATAATATTAATTTTAAAATTTCAAAAAAACATAAGGCGGAGAGAGGTCAAATGTCCTAGAATCTCTAAATCTTTTATTACAATCGTTTGATCAAAATTAGAAGGTTAGAAATTGATATGTATGCGAATTGACCAGTTCATAAAAAATCAGATCGGTTCAACCATCGTTAAACCTCGTTTCTTACGGATTATGCATTGAAGCAGTTTTTGGACTGAACTAAATTCACCGGTGGATCAATTCACAATTGAATTGGCCGGACCGTCAGTTTGTTTTAGTATTTAAAACTATGATTATTCCTTTTCCTATAGGTATGATCATTCTTATGGTTATTGAGTCCGACAGTAATTAATTTATAAGAGTGCAAGTTGAAAGAATTGTTACATACGTTAGAAGGGGTTGTGGACCCTTATCTAGACCTCTACATGAAAAACTGATGAAACTATTATGAATGTTGACAAGGAGATTGGAGCTATTATCTTGTTTAATTCAGTAATGTTACTCTTTTTCCATCTACAAGTTCTCTATGCACCATCCATGGAACATGTAATGAGTCATTGATGGAACTTTGCCCGGGTGCTATGTATCGTCAATTTTCCAATTTATTTGTTTAAGTTCACAATGGATGAAATGGAGTTCTACTGCACTAAAGGGATCATATCTTTTTGTGCTTGCTTAGAGCTTCTGCGTTTTCATGTCTTCTATGTACTTTTATTGTTTTCATTTTTTTGTCTACTGACGTATGCAGAAAATTTGTAACTGTTCTTTATTTTGTTCTTCAATTACTTGTGGTTTGATCCCTACGACTTAGGCAAAAATAATGAACTTTGGGTTATGTTGCAACTCTTTTCTATATTTCATTTTAAAAATGGGATTTGCATGTCTTTGAGAAAAATCTAGATCCATATGGATGCATTTCTTCACATTATCTGTGCTTCATGAAAGCTGGAACAATATCCAGAAATTACAGTTCTTGAAAGATTTGTATGCTTATGTGATTCAAGAACAGGTAGAAAAAAATCACTATTGGGTTTTAAGGATGAGAATTCTTTTTTTCTAAATATTGCTTGCAGCAATTAAAGCCATTTTCTTAAATGCTTTCGTTTCTATTGTAATTATGTTTCTCTATGTTATGAGGTTGGTTGCTCACACTAAATTGTTTTTCATGCTCTCTACATGTGTAGGAACTGGGAAATTTTTATGCCCTCTTCCTATGAACTTTTCTTTGAATTTTTTTTTCCTAAAACGTTTTGTTGATGCACTGTTGTTCTATTTATTTTAAGTCTATTTAACGATGTTATTAATATTTTTTTGCCAGAAAAATGGTTTCTTTGCTGATCGTGCTATCAACTGCTGTCATGTTTTTGATCAATTGTTAGAAAGGGTAATTTCTTATGAGAAAAATGCACTCTTTCAAATTTGATTTTGCTTCTTGGCTTGTACTATTTTGATGATTAATGGCAATGCGGTGATGACGAGTATGGCGAACTCAAATTTTTTTTTTATATGCAGATTGGTGATGAATTGATGACATTCCTCTTATGCTATTCATCAATCTTCATACCTCTTGCAAACCATAACTACCTCCAGGTCACAGGAGATCCCTTAAAAGGTACAAATTGTCCTTGCTAATTACCTTCTGCAACAGCCATTGTCTCTCATAAACCTTGTTGTAATGTGAGTATGAGCTTTTTTCTGTCCTATGCATCCCCTTATACTATTCAGCCACCCTTGTACACTTCTCACTGTATTAAGTACAAAATTTTTTATTACGGTGCATCGCTTCCAGGGAACGCCCTAGCATTAGCACAATGTGTTAAATGATTCATGTCATGATTATTCAAAAAGTTTACGCTGGCTGCCGTCTGCTGACTATCTAACACAACCCTACACTTTTTTCATTTAGACATGATAATGACAGTGTTAAAAAAAAAAAAAAAAAACTAAGAACTTAGTAGCATGAACGAATAATAATTAGAAGAAGTTATCCCCCAGTGCTTACCTTCGGCAAAGAAGACAATCGAACGAGTCAAATGCCTTAGTCTTTTGCGGAAATGACGAAGACAACTACCAAGCAATTTTCAATCGAATGTACCGCGCTGATGCGTCCTCGACTTCCTGCGGAAATGAAGAAGATGATGAACACCAACCTTCAATCGCTCATTTGGCCTCATCTACCTTTGGAAATAAACAAGACGACGAAGACGCAAGCTCCTTCAGCTTTGCCTGCTCGCGTAAACAAAGAAGATGACGCAAAACCCTCGCTTGCTTGCGGAAATGAAGAAGACATCGATACGAGATAACCTAGAGGATACGTGGTTCAACTCATTTTATTTAATTAAAAGACTTTTAATTTTAACATTAAATATTATTAAATATTAGGACACGAGTGTCCATTTAAATTTAAATATTGTTTTAATCAAACACATTTCGGCCGTGTTCGACACGTGTCCCTGTGATTTCGGGCGTGTGTTAGTGTCCGACGTGTGTTTGATACTGCATAGCTTCATAAGTAGGTGTGTTGGTGCATCGCAGATCGCCAGATCGTACCATCCCATTGGATAAAAAAAACTATAGGTTTTTATGTTTCAACGTGAGAATTAATAGAAGACATGCTAGTTCCAAATACTTTTGTCTTTTGAGCATTTTGTTGATAGAGGATCATATTACCTTGAAGGGTAAAAGACAATTTTCACTCTACGAAAAAAATTATAAATATATAAATATTTAAATATAACATGTGTGCTTGAGATTTCCCCTATCCAATTAGTAATATTGAACATGGTTGATTTTATTATTGATAACCATGTTTCCCATAGGTGTAAGTGCTTATGATTAATTATATCTTGAATAAAGAGTCCGAGAATACTTTATATTAAGAGCAATTATTCATTTTTCTTTAGGATTTGGTACATAAAAAGTCTTCTAAGTTTCTGTATTTCTATGGAAGAAAGGGCTCAAGTGGCAACTCAATATAAAAAAATTAGTACAAAGCATACAGAGGTCAGTACAGTGTAGGTGAAATTACACGATATAAGTATATCATGCATAGTAGCTGAACATGTGAAGATACATCATCTGGTGACATGGATATGTGTGCCTTATAGCCTCCAAAGAATGGGAACTTGCCCATCTATGAGAACTATAATATTGTACGGACCATGCTAGTCTCGATTCTAAATCTAAGGGGCACTAAATGTACCAAAGAAATACAAGCCTTGATATAATATGATGAAGTCGATGAGACTTACAACTTGAAACCCCACCAATGATTAAGGATGCCCATGCCCTAGACTTCCACTCAATGCATGGAAAAGATGGCCAGCTAGGCCTACCTAGTCATGTAAAATCATGATGTTTAGTCACTATGCAAGTGTAAATTAGGGTTGGTGTGATGTATAGGAAACTGTCTTATATTAAATCTTGGGTGGAGCTAAAGTGGGGACACTGGGGGACGTGTCTCCACTGGTCTGTTGTTGTTACTCATGCTATAAAGCTGATGTTTTAAATGTGATGACAGAGTTTATTTTGTTGAAGAAGGTGGTATAGAATTAACAGTTTTGTGGAGGGAGTGAGTTATGATTTGGTTCCACTAGTGTGTAATGAGTTGCTAGATAAGTGCTTTGCCGATTGAAAATTGAAGGGTTTGGTAGTGCGAGAAGCAGTGCTATTTCTTTGCTTATATGTTTAGACTTTTGTGGTCTTAGCTGAGGAAGTCAATAGATTATATAAATGGTTGAATCGTTAATACGTTGAAAACGAGAATAGTTTAAGTCAATTGATTTGCATGAGGTGCAGCTGCTATATTGAATCTACCATATGAAATTGAGTCTACATCTTCTCTGTTTAGTTGAATCACATCTTAATTGAATCAAAGACTGTTTTTATTTCTTTTAGATGCTTAAGAGGTTCATCGATGTAATATTAGCAATAATAAGTTAATTAATTTAATATTTTAAAAATAAAAATTATGCATTAACTTATTATCATCCTGCTTATGGATCTGAAATCGAAATATGTAAAATATTGCATTTTATAATTATAATTTATGATAATGTTATAATACATCATATTTACTTTACACTATTTCTTATATTATTTTATAATTTGAATTTCCTCTTTTGGTCTACTTAAAATTTTATCATATTATGAAAACAGTGATGCATTTTTTAAAATAAAATGAAATTGTGCTTTTAATAAAAAAAATTATAAGCATATATTTTATTCTATTATGTTAGAACTCTATTATATTTATATGTTTTATTCGACAATGTTGGTCTCAAATTAGGGTGAAAAAGTTTCTTCTCCCACTAAGAAAATTCGTGGCTCCACCAATGTATGAATTCGTGCTACTATTTATTTTTATCATATAAAACTCTTTCTCATAATCTTCTATATTTGTTCTTGTCATAAATTTTATTTTTGTCTCTGAGGCAATCTTTGAGACATTAATGCTATGAAAATGAAGATAAGTTCTCTTTAAAAGAATGAAACATAGGATTTGGTGGATTTATCTAAAAGAAAAAAACAGCAGGTTGTAGATTGTATAATTATTATTTGTTCAAATTTTGTATTTTTTTATTTTCATTTATAGTCCTGAATAATTGTCTAAATTAGAAGTTTGTTGATGAGAATTTGACCTCTTTGTTATTATATTGTGCATCCCCTCTCAGATTTGCATTAGGAAATCCTATCCTAAGATGCCTTGAAACATTTTTGATGTTTGTACTTAGAAGTTATGAACGGTTATATATTTCAAGAAAGGCTAGTTTTTGCATTGAAACGAGAAAATTGACAATCTAAATATTTTTTTTCCTTTAATTAATTTTGCGTAAGTGTTTTAAATTTTAGTTGTCTTTTTGAGTCATGCTTATGATGTTTCTTATGAGAACTATTTTTATTTTCATATTTTCTAACTCTTCTTTTGGTTTGGTTCTCTATGTTAATAATGAAGTGGTGTGATTCTTTATTGGGTTTGCTCATCTCTTTTCATTGTCTTGTGTTTAATTAATGGTTAAATATTCTCTAATCTACTGCTATTGGTTCCTTGTGTATTGTTGATAGTGCTATTTGTCGTTTCCTGCCATCTTTGCTCATGATTTTTGCTATTCTGTTCCATGGGCCTGTGGCTTGCGATTTTTGTAATATAGTTGATTGGTTGGTGCTGTAACTGGCCGGCCATGGCTTTTGCAGCCCTTGTGATATGACATTTCTTTCTGTGAATTTGAATCTCTATTTATTTCTTGACTTCTGCGTCTATTGCGATATGCAATTCTTGTTTACATCCGTGTGAATGTAAACAGGGGTTCTTCAAGCTTGTGAAAAATAATTTTATTCATATTCATCGTTACTTAGGTCTTAGTTGGATGTGATTCTTTTTTATTTAGTTTCATTGGGTACTCCAGATTTTTGGGGAGAGTTATCTCCTTACATTCATATGAGGCCTGAATTGTTACTTGTTGAATTTTTTTTGTTCTAACTTCTTTTCTTTGCTCTTATTTTCCTTCTATAATTTACTTGGTGATTGATTTACATTAACGCTGGTGCAGTTTTTTTTTTTTACTTAAATTTGTTTTGGAATGAGTTTTCAATCGAACATGTGTTTCTTTTTTGGTCTTAATTTGTAGTTGAGGTGTTTTTTATATGGCTATTAAGTCATCTTTTGATCAAAATTTTATATTTCTTATTTTCAACAAAAGTGTCAAACAGCTGTCTAAATTAGAAAATTTAATGCATATTTGAATTTGGTTGTATGATGTATGCACATATATCTATACCCTTGACCATAAGGTGTACTGTATCAATCACCCCTGTACATTTATTCAAATTATTAATAGCTAAACTTAATGGAAAACATTGTATTCTTTCAACCTGAGTTTGAAATAAATGTCAAATTTGATTGTAAGACCAACTGAATTCACCCCTTATGTGTTCAATTGCTTCTAGTTCCCGTATTAAGTTGTCGTAAAGTTCGAAAGGTTGGAGATTTTCATCCTTCAAGGTTGCTTGAAGTTCTAGAAGACAAGGTTGTACCGTCATTAAAAGTTGGAGACAATGGTGAACTCAGCTCACCCTGTAATGATGTTTCCGAAAATTCCTCATTTCATTTGCATTCCAGAAAAAGAAGAAGAGATTTTAGTTGGAAACGGAGAAGGAAGCGCCAAAAGGTATCCGTATATGCTTGGTTTTACTATTAAGTCATGAGACTCATGTTTAGTTCTTGATAATATTCATATGTCCTATTCACATCAGCTTTGGCATGCATGCTTTATACCATACGGCTTTGTGAGACTTTTTGTTATTCTGTTAATATTTCCAAGTTAAATTTCTTGAAAGGTAAATTTTCTATTGTTGAAGGGATATCTTAATATCAGCCTAAGAAGGATGTTTGGAAAAAAAATTTATGAATCTAATGCTGACTATTTTTGCTTGGTAATGTATGGCCAGTGCACTTCAATTGAAATTCTCTAAGTTTGTTGCGAAGGTTTTTTTACTTATCAGTATTTTATTTCTTAAATCGATTTGTTTTCTTACCACGATCAGGAAAAACATCTCTTTTATCGATATATGTCATACAAAGACTTAATTCATCTATTTTCACTCCATTTTGATTTTCTTTCTTAAAATTTATTCAAAATTGTGATTTTTGTCAATCATACCTTTACTGAAACTCGTCAACTATATTCTTTAGAGCCGTTTGAGTTAGAACATTGAACTGAGCTTATTCTATTTCTGGCAATTGACTAAGCACATCATGATGCTATAAAATGTAAATTTTATCATTTATCTTGATATATTCTTTAGCGTTGGCATTAGTAATTCAATATTTTTGACATGGTTATCTTTTATAATTTTAAAAATTGTCCAAGATTTGTGTTGTTTTGTATGCTATTGCTCTTCAACATTATATGGGCAAAATTGGTCACCTCTTTATAACCGCTCATTTCTATTTCTTGAAATCTCATTTATAATATCTGTTGAACTAAACGTTTAGTGATATAAACAATTCTAATCAAGGTTTAAAATTACACAATTGAGTATTAAGGCATTTTCCGTTCGTGAGGCGAGGCGTAATCAAACCTTTTTCTCACTATATAGATAAAAAAATTACGTAAAGTCAAAATGAAAATTTGTTTGTATAATATATTAAAAGTTGACAGAAAAATAAATTGTCATATATATAAAACAAAAAAATACATAAGATATAAAGTGACAAGTAATAAATTATATGAAATATAATTGAAACCTAAACATCACAATAATTAAACAATATAAAATATAGTTCAACTCAAAATTCAATCTTTCCCAATATTCTTCTCATTGACATTTAATTCAAAAAGAAATAGTAATGACATAGCAACTCAAAATTCATCAGCATTATCATCACCGAGGGGGTCTTTATTTGAATCATCGTCATAATGAATTGCTCTCTTTCCTGACTCATCATCTCTGGAGTCCAATGCCTCTCAATCTATTTCTTTTTCCTCTATATCAGTTATCTTCCTCTTCCCTAAATAGTTTTCATCAATATAAATATGAGCAATACTTCAAAATAAATAAGTTTTAACAAAATAAATTTTTTATATTCCTTTTTTGATTTGTTGTTATTGTGCTTGGGTTGTAGTGAATGTAGATTCTGTTTCTATCACCATCAAATAAATCAACGTTCAAATCTTCCTCTCATAATTCAGATGGTATCATTTCTATTTCATTATCTATAAACCACTCATTACCAGATGCTATATTCTTACAAATCAAACGGTTTTCGTCATCCTTCAACCCTTTCTTATTCAAGTTCTTGTCTTTAAGTCTCTTATTGAACATGATGTACACTAAGGATTTCATCCTTAAAATTGTCAAATGATTTCTCCACTTTATTATATATGCTCTAATTGCATTCACATCCAGATGAAATGCACATTAATTTCAAAACCTTTACAACAAAACATTGCAATTATATAGTGGCATCTCTAAATTGAATACACCACTCAACTACATATATTAGTACAGTTAGTACTAATAAAATGATTTTTAAATAAATAAGTACATAATACATTAAAGCAACATATAAAATTAGCTGGAGATCACTTGAAAACATTGTGTTTTGCCTATTGTAATAAAAAAATCATCTTTATTCCTAAATTGAACTAATTGCATGTCAACATTTGATCTTTCTATTGAATAAGCTATAAATTTATTCATGCAATGATATAATCCTAATTTTATCTCAGGATTTGTTGACTTATTTTCTACATATTAATATTGAGAGTTCAGATAATAATCTGCTGCATATAAGTGTTGGTGAAGTTGTATCTCCCACATGTTATCAATGATTTTCCAAATTTCTCTACAGTTGTCTTCTCCTCCTAAATTGTGGTTTATCATTTCTTTTGCTTCATTCTTAACATTGCTTATGAAGCCCATGATAGGCTTTTTCTCGGCATCCACCATATTTAAAACGTGCACTAGTGGCCTAGTGGTTGTGATGGCATACATGACAATTTGCTGTCATTTAGAACAATTTTCCTAACCTTTTTCCCCTCAGGTTTTCTTGCCTAAGCACAACTCAAAGGTTGTCTTGACTCCAACATACTTTGAAAAGTCAAATAAGCGGTAACAAATCTAGTTGTTATAGGTCTAAGTATTTATTTCTTTAAAAATTTTCTTATAAGAGACAAAATCTACGATTGATTATAAATAAATTTACTTATTTTCTTAGCTTTTGTCAGTGCATTCTTGTGCTAGGGAAGTTCCCCAAGCTTCCCAAGGATGAACTCTATGCAATGTGCAGCTCATGGAGCCCAATACAAATAATTTCTATTATACTTAGATTTAGTCCCTGCAGCCCTATAAGTATTGACATTATCTTTTAACACTTGAACAACCAAGTGTTATCCAACCTCCTCTAGAGTATAACTATCTTTTGTAAATGGTTTGTAAGCAACGCTCAATGAGCTTACAAGCCAAACTTGAGCCAGACTTTGGCTCATTTAAAAATATATAAATATAAAATATGATTAAAATATCTTAAAATTCAAGAGTTCAAGTATAAAGCTATAAAAAAATTTAAAAATTATATATCAACTTGTTATAGAAAGTGAATTTTTATTTTTTCTCTTCTAATGTCTCATTTCCTTATATAAATTTATTATAACAATTGCTTGAATTATTATCATTTTCTATCTTTTATAATAAACAAGCAGGCTCGTGAGTTTATGTGAACTTGTTGAGTTGAACTTGAGCTCAAATTCCGGGTGACTCGAACTCTGTTCGGCTCATTTACACCTCTAGTTGCAAGCATCAAGTTCGAATTCTATATATATGCAGTTTGAGTTGACAAGGTCTGTAATACTATGCATGTTCAAATGAATTCAAATGTTTTGCAAAGCCATGGACCCAATTCTCTATAAGTAAGCGGGCAGAGTTCATAAGATTTCAAGCAATCAGGTGTAATCAATCAAGCACCATCTTGAGAGGGGCCTATTTTAGAAATCTAACTCTTAAACTATGAAACTAAAATTTTCAAACATCATTCCTTGATAATGGATGTGTTGTTAACAAATCTCAAATGAAGGGGATTTTGCTATTAAATCAGCGGAATTCTAATGCAATTCATGTTAGGCTCAAATCCTGAGAAAATAACAAAAATCTAAAAAACTACAAAAGTCTAAAATGTTCAAACAATTACTGACCGGTCAAAGCTTAAAGTAGTCAACCATCTAAGCATCTAACCCTCCATCATTTATACAAATTTCTCTTGGATGTGATGTTTTAAGTGTGAACTAATCACTTAAAAAGTAAATGCCATATTAAGTGTATCTGAGTAATCACTTTATAAAATCCCATGCTAATAAGAACATACATGTGTTCTTTGGGCAGTGGTTCATTGCCGAATGACACTATTATATCAAGCTTACAACTAAAGCTCAAATGTTCCTTAAAAAGTTGATCCCATCGTTAAGCACATTATGGGGGCATGAACTTTTTGTTTTAGCTAGGGTTGACTTAAAACTGGCTTCTTTGGCAGGTATCTACCCCATGGCTGCAATGCGTTTCCTTAGAAGATGCAATCACGCTTGCCAAAAAGGAATACAATATCAAGTTTGGTCGATTATTTACGATAAGCAAATTAAGTTCCATTACAACTCGGGATGACAGAATAATAAGATATAGATCAAGTTCATCATCATTCCCTAACCATTTGCTTTAAAGCTAATTATCACTGTAGACATTAACTTAAAATTTCTATCACACTCAAATCTATGTTATTGTAAGCTAAAAATTTAGAGCCTGCCAACTAGCCTTATAGAAATCACTCTTTTGTGATCGGGAGGGTTACCAAAGGGCTTGTGTCTATAAAAAATCACCAGATTATGAAGTCCTTGCAAAATAAGTGTCTCATTTAATTTCCAATTTTCCTGTTGAAAATTTAACCTAGTAACACTCATAAAAGAGCTGGGCGTAAATTATCATAGCTCACATTTGGCGTGCAATATCCTTTTTAATTGCATTTGAAAATTTGTTTATTTTGACATTCTTCTTTTTCTTTGCGGCTTTTCCATCGAAACCATTATTTAGAACTATTCACATTCGTGGTTTTTTTTTTTCTTAGTTTATGCTGGATATCTTGTATAGTTTTTATTATATATTTCACTCATAATTTGTTTGCAGATGAGTTATCCATGCTTAGATTGTATTGTTTGGCATTCTCCATGTAGTCCTGAATTGGGAACTTATATAGAGAGAAATTTCATGTTCTATGCTAGACCTTCAGCTCATTCCATGTTTCCAAGGCAGCGTATCCTTCTTGTTTGATAAGTTTGTTTTTTATGTGAAAGGTTTGCTATTTATGAACATATCTTGACGAGGTCAGATCTTTTATAAATTTATTTTAATGTTGTTCCTCGTGGCTATGTTTCTGTTCGCCAGAGTTTTTTTGGTTGGGGCCTGCTAAGGCACCTACTGGCTCGAGGATTTTACACACTTGGTTTTCTTTTTCTCCATGACCTTATACTATCCGCAAAAAAGAAGAAAAAACAGCACTAAAAATTTTATTTAGGAAAGTAGGACACAGGACGCGAACTCTTGATTTCTTTTGGAGGTTTCAGGGTATAATACCACGATGCTCTGTTTAAGTATTATTCTTAGAAAATGTTATTGGAATATATTTGTGGAATTTGATAAACAATTTGAATGCCAAAGCTGCATGTATTGATGTGAGTAGAAAATCATTAGTATGTTTAAACTATCACACTCTATTCAGCATAATCTCTATCTATTGCAAATCATAATGAACTAAGGAAAAAGAAGTGAGATCATTTCATCATACCCATGTTTGTGTGGGCTCATGCCCTGGCATTGCCACATTTTTTAAGAAGAGTTTTAATGGATTTTGTGTCACGCCTCATGTTGTTCTCCTACCAAATGACGCAGGATGCAATAGTGGGAAACCTATGATCTCTCTAACATTTATAATTCACAAACATTCTATAATATTCCTGGCATATTTCACTGCATTCATCTAAAAAGCGGAAGCATTCAAAATATTTCATTTACAACATATGTATATAAATATATATCAACAAATAACCCCAAAATATTTTCACGACCTATCTTACCCAACTATATGATATGGAAGGTGGCCGGTTTAGCTAGCTGGTCCAGCAAAAGTTAGATCAGTAGAACGGGGTGGAAGCAACAACAAGGGTTTCAACCCCCCCTGTAGTTTAAGAAAGCTTAAGGAAGGAATTAATGTGTGGTTTGAAATCAAATAGGAGAGGGAGGTATGTAAGGAAAGTTTCCTAATTGCATTTAGATTATTTAAGAAAGCTTCCTAATTAGGTTTATTATATGTTAAGAAGATTTGAATTATTTAAGAAGGCTTCCTAAGGGTTTATTATATGTTAGGAAGGAGTTAATTTGGGAGAATTTTATTAGGAAGCTTCCAAATACTTTTCTTATATATTAAAGTTATTTAAGGGGGAGTTGTCTATGGTTGATGTTTATGTATTTTGTTGGATTTTCTGCTGTAGTTTTTCTTGGAGGCTTCCTAGCTGCGTCTAGGTTGTTTGGGAGAGCCGATCTACCTTTTGAATTGTAGATCACATGTATCATATTGTTTCTTATTGTAGTATTAATACAAAATCAGCCACCACTTTGGTTTTACTGCAATTTTCCTATTTGTTATTTGATGTTTTTGCTTCCAAGGCGCATTACTATAGTACAAAATATAAGTTTTAAATTTATCTAATTTTACTTGGCTTTAATCTTATCTTTCCCTTTTCCTGTAAAAACAATCAAAATAGAAAAATCTGGTGAGCTATGAGATTTAGAAAGATATGCAATTCTAATATAGAGTTTAAGAGAAAAGATCAGTGAATAATATGCATATTTTTATGATTTAACTAACTTTATAAATTATTTATAAAATAAATGAACATATATATTCTCACATGAATTAATAATATTATAATGTTTGTTACAGTGCTATATATATACATTTATCTTGTCATTTAATGATATAAATGTCCAACTTTGAATTTATTTACATAGATACTTTATTTACTTATATATATATATATATATATATATATATATATATATATATATATATATATATATATATATATATATATATATATATATATATATTTAATCTCTAATTTGATCTTAACTCTATGAATGTGTCATGATTAGACATCTAAGTATCTGGCCATTATCATAACATTAAATTAGTCTTTGATTTCATAGTAATGTTTAATGAAGTCAAGATAAAACCCAATAGTATCGCTATTGAACTACATTGAGACCTTAATGCTTCCGTTAGGGTCCCTTTTATCCCACATGCACAGGTATTATAACACGTTATGGTCATCCATCAATTAAACTGCATTCTTCAGGCTTAGCAATTTTTGATCAACTATTTAACTGGTAATTAAATGATTCGTGCTTTAATATTAAAGAAATCAATATAACAATGCAATTATCTGAACAAAAGGTATGCAGTTGAAAGCTTGGTGTTTTTTTTTTTTCAAAATGTTGTTAATTAGCGAAATATTTATATAATTATAATATATTTAATTTTGAATTTGAACTATTAAAATTTATGTGTGATCAGTTACACTTGAATACTTGACTGTAGCACATTTAACAATATGAATAATTTCTAATGTATTTCATGCTAAACTTTTGCTCATATTAAGTTCTACATGCCGAAAAGACTATTTTTTTTTTCTAAATTAGAATTTGCATTTCTTACCACTGTGATGAGTTGTCTCCTCGATTTAACACCCTGCAACCTTTATGCTTGTATTTTTTCCTAAGTTAATAAAATACTTTATTGTTTATAGATCAAATGTACTGTAGCTGGATATAAGTGTCGACGCTTGGAGTGTATGCAAAGATTGAGTTAAGGGTAGTTAAGTAAATTTGGTGATTAGTTAATTATTTAAGTCCCTATTTCTTCCACTACTGAAGCCTTCCTACCTTAGTTGCTCTCGGGTTATGGCTTGAGATTGCTGCTGGAGGGAGTTGGAGCTCCGCTAGGTGCTGTGGGAGTTGATTGTGGTTGCTGGTCAAATCAATGCAGGAGAGGAAAATCAGGTATGAAGAAAAAAAAAAAGAATAATAGGATAAATGGTAGTATAAAGTTGGGAAGAAAAAGAAGAGAAAGAAGAGGAAGAAGGCAATAGATAAAAAATGTAAGGAATTTTGGTAGCTTATTTATAGATTTTTTTTGTGAAAAAATTTTGTTTAATATATTAGATGATTATTCTGGATATTCGTATTTCGGTTGGAAATTAATTCCTAGAGTCATATATGCAACATAAAAATTGGATGGTAAGTTTGAAATTGATGTAATTGTGTGAGTTGGAGAGTAGATCATGTGTATGGTTAATGAATGATTTGAGTTGGTGTAGATGACCTTATGCATAAGCGGACGCGTAGTGTTCGACTTGGTGAGTCAGCATGGCAAGGAGTTAAGATATGTATTCTAATAAAGTATGCAGGTTGATTGGGTATTGTTTGTATGCATGCATTCAAACTAGTTGTGACCTGTGGGTGACATGTGTTTATGTACTATTAAGCGTTGGGTTTAGCCTAAAATCATGAGCCATATGACCATTCGATATGTAACTTTGTATAATCGATGATTCTATTATATATTGTTGCTATGTACAATTCCGTCGTATGATGATTTGTAAGTTATGATTCATGCAATAATACATGCTTATATAATGATACCTTTGACAATCCTATCAATCTACATGTACTCACACAACTTGGAAAAGAAAAAAAAAAACAATGATTAGACCTTGACATCTTGACATGATACCTTCTGAGATTGAAAGAAGAATTATGAAATGAATTGAAATCTATTTTTGATTACATATTGTAATATATGATGAATATATTAAAAACAATAGACAATTTATAATTTACGAACAGTGTATCATTTCCATATTGAATTCATCTAGCTTAATGTGATGATGTTAATATTACGGTTAGCATAGTTCCTACCTATAGCAGTATTTTCAACAGTTACATTATAACATATTGTGCATAATTCCTGTTAAATTGTTACATATATTTTTTCTTACATTCACTTATTGATGCACATGTTAATTATAACTTTCATGTACTTGACTATTGTATTAGAGTAGGATATCTTTATAGGCGTCATAACTCACCATATTATTATTCTGGCTATTATTATAGGAAATGAGAATGATAAAGTTGAATCAGAATAGTACTAGGTTCAATTTATCAAAGTAAGGAAGTTTTGGATTGAGGTCAGTAGTCTATTAATAGTTATATGTTTTAGTTGGGCCAGAACAAAAGAGAGAACTTCCCACACCCGCATATGTTAAGTGGGGCTAGAATTCCTCCCACATATGCACAAAATAGTTGGGGCTATAATATAACATATAGAGCCGATGCATGCAGGGGGGGGGAGGGGGGGTCAAATCAAATCCTAACTTGTGGTTTTGACTGCTCTTGGGTTTGCTAGCTCATTAATATTTTGAGCTGAAATTTAGCTCATTATGAGCTGGTTTTTAGTTCATTTATTGAAGTAAAAAGGTAGCTCATTATTATGTGGATTTGGTTCTTCCCCTTCCCCTTTGTCTTTTTGGTTTCCTGTGCTGGCTGATTTTCCCGTACCTTGCCCCTTTGTTTCCTGTGTTGGTTGGGTTTCCCGTGGCTGCCTGCTTGGTTCCCTTGGCTGGCTGCTTAGTTCCCGTGGTTGCCTGTTTGGTTCCCGTGGTTCCTTGGCTGGTTCCTGTGCCTTGGCCCTTTGGTTCTCGTGGCTGGCTGCTTGGTTTCCGTGGTTAGCTGCTTGGTTCCCGTGGCTTCTCTTCTTTGTTTCCTGTACCGAATGATGGCTGCTGTTTGGTGGCTGTTGGGTGGGGATTTCGGTGGCTGCCTCTTTATTTTTTGTGCAGTTTTCTGCTGCAATTTTGTGGGGATTTCGGTGGCTGCCTCTTTGTTTTCTGTACAGTTTTCTACTGCAGTTTTTGGCTGTCTTTTGGCCTTCTAGTTCCTTCTTTTAATTAAGATATTAAATGTGTTTTAGGTGGCTGTTTGGCTGCCCCTTTCTTCTATAAATAGGAGGTGTTTTGGGATGTTAAAAGGTTGGTAAAAATGCAATTTTTGGATAGCAAAACCTGAGGGTTTTTGGAAAAGCTTGAGAGCTTGTTCCACTTCTTCTTCTTCTACTTTTTGGGAAGGCTTGCGAGCTTCTCCTATCTTCATCTTGGACTTCTTGCCTCCTCTCCACAAGTACCATTCCACTTGTATCTTTTTTTTCTCAAGGCAAAGCTTCTTTACGTCAATGGATGAATGCAACTTTAGGTGTTTTGTTTGAGTCGTTTGTAAGTGTCAAAGTTTGTAAATCCTATTATAATATAAAAGTGAAGTTGTATTTTGTCTATTTCGTGTAATTTCTTTATCCTGGTAAGGTAATGTTTTTCTAGCAAAAAAATTAGGGGTCTCCTAATTTTTTTGCTTACTTTTTGCTTGCATCAAATTTGGTATTAGAGCAAGTTCTTATCCCGGTAAGTCTTGGTGAATCATAGCAGTTGTTGTGTGTGTCATGAGAGTTTAGGTTTCTTTAGGTTGAGTCTTTTTTTCTTTGAGTCTAAGTTTTTTTTTGTTTAGTTTTTTTTAGAAAAATGGAAAATCATAAAAAAAATTGAGTCCATTGTGGAAGAATGCAACCCAGAAGATTATGAAATTCAAAGTCCAATGGACAGATGGATACCGTCAGAAGGGAGTTCAACTAATCCTATTCAGAATGAATTATACAAACTTCAATTGAAGATGCATATGTGTACGGAGAAGTACATAAAAAAGAAGCAACTATTGCAAGCTCAGTTTATGCAAGAACGAGATGAAATTCTAAAAAGGTATAAAGTAAAAATTCAAGAACTTGATGCCCTTCCTCCGTCTCCTCGAATCAAATCAAAAGACAACTCATCGGGAGATGAGTTTTTCAAGTAGGGGAGTATCTGATGCATGCAAAGGGGGGGTCAAATCAAATCCTAAATTTTGGTTTTGACTGCTCTTGGTTTTGCTAGCTCATCAATATTTTGAGCTGAAATTTAGCTCATTATGAGCCCGTTTTTAGTTCATTTATTGAAGTAAAAATGTAGCTCATTATTATGTGGATTTGGTTCTTCCCCTTCCCCTTTTTCTTCTAGGTTTTCTGTGCTGGCTGGTTTTCCCGTGCCTTGCCCCTTTGTTTCCTGTGTTGGCTAGGTTTCCCGTGGCTGCCTGCTTGGTTCCCGTGGCTGGCTTCTTGGTTCCCGTGGTTCCCTGGCTGGTTCCGTGCCTTGGCCCTTTGGTTCTCGTGGCTGGCTGCTTGGTTCCCGTGGTTGGCTGCTTGGTTCTCATGGCTTCTCTTCTTTGTTTCCTATACCGAATGAGGGCTGCTGTTTGGTGGCTATTGGGTGGGGATTTCGGTGGCTGCCTCTCTGTTTTTTGTGCAGTTTTTTGCTGCAGTTTTGTGGGGATTTCGGTGGCTGCCTCTTTGTTTTCTGTGCAGTTTTCTACTGCAGTTTTTGGCTGTCTTTTGGCCTTCTAGTTCATTATTTTAATTAAGATATTAAATGTGTTTTCGGTGGCTGTTTGGTTGCCCTTTTCTTCTATAAATAGGAGGTGTTTTGGGATGTTAAAAGGTTAGTAAAAGTGCAATTTTTGGATAGCAAAACCTGAGGGTTTTTGGAAAAGCTTGAGAGCTTGTTCCACTTCTTCTTTTTCTACTTTGTGGGAAGGCTTGCGAGCTTCTCCTATCTTCGTCTTGGACTTCTTGCCTCCTTCTCTCCGCAAGTACCATTCCACTTGTATCTTTCTTCTCCCAAGGCAAAGCTTCTTTAGGTTAATGGATGAATGCAACTTTAGATGTCTTGTTTGAGTCGTTTGCAAGTGTCAAAGTGTGTAAGTCCTATTATAATATAAAAGTGAAGTTGTATTTTGTCTATTTTGTGTAATTTCTTATCCTAGTAAGGTAATGTTTTTCTAGCAAAAAAATTAGGGGTCTCCTAAATTTTTTGCTTACTTTTTGCTAGCATCAAGAGCCCTTGTATCATTTCAGAAATCAAAACTTCTCTAATGTCATTTCTTGAATTGTGCAATATTAATGTAATAGCTGATTAATTATTATGACTTTAAACATGAGTATGATGGTATATGAACTGCTAGAATTATCAAAATGAAATAACAATTCATGTGTAAAACCCTACCTACTAATTATTTTCCTTTCCAGTTATAATTTTTGGAGAACATTTAGAACAACATTTTAGAACTTTTAGAGAACTGTCATGATGCCAAAAAATTTTCATTTATTTAATATACACAAGAATCTCACAGAGAACCAATTGATAAAATTTCAACTTTTTATATTCAAAGTGTCCAGAATAAAGCATCCTACATACACAAATAGTTACATGTTAAAAACATCGTAAAACTCTAGAAAAAGCACATTTTTGTCCATATTTTGTTATAGTTTTATTGAAATTGAAATCAGTGACAGATGTTTAGAAGTCTACATTGTGCTTGATAAAACCATCAATGAGCCCGACGAACGAATTCAATTCTATGGCATTCAAATTTCTCTCACCTCTCTCTTTCTCTCTCTCTCGTCCTTCCTCTTTCTTTTCTCTTCTCCTTTTTATGGCAAAGTGAGGGCTGTGGGTGAGGGTTTGAGTTAGGTGAGGGAAAATGGATTTAGATATTTCTTTCTAAACCACTATTTTTGATTTGGTGTACCCTCTAACTAGGCGATTTATCGCAAAATACTGCAATATTATATTGTCAATATTTTGAGATAAATCGCCCAGTTAGAGGGTATGTTGCACCGCAAGTTTATCTGCCTTAAGTCATTGCATCTTCTTCATATGATGCACGTTTCATGATTTCAGGTAGCCAAGTATCACTTTTGCATGTTGTTTTGCTTGTGCCTTAGAATATCTTTTGTTCACTTTTTTCTTTATTAATGCAGTACTTACTGGTTGTGAAATTTTGTTTATTCTAAGATATAATCCATATTATTGATGGCATGTCCTTAAAAATGTTATATATATTTTAAATTCCGCATGATATAGATGCTTAAAGGAATTCTATGAAGGGTGATATCATGTGATAGGTTGATGAGGTATGATGATGACTTGAGCTTGGAGAGCTAATGTTAGAATGGTAGTTTTTACTACTATTACACACACACACACACACACACACACATATATATATATATATATATATATATATATATATATATATATATATATATATAAAGAGAGAGAGAGAGTATTTATTCGTGATTCTACTTTTTGACTTGTGCTGATATTCCTTGTTTGATCTTGCATTTACTGTGTTCATAAGTTCTTCAGCATTATGATTTTTTTTTTAATATATTGTTTTATTCTCTTTGAAGGAGTTTAAATATAAGCGTCCTTACAAAAAAAATCCAGATATACTAAACAGGTTGAAGCCAACCAAGTCTGGTGCAATTTCCCTTCTGAACCATATTTTTGGGGTTTCTGCTAATGACATTGATTCACAAGTGCTCGATTCGAGTTTGAACTTAACCAAGTCAAAAGTGACCTGTTCTTGTTTCAAAGCATCCAACTCCAAGTGTTTGTAAGTCGTCATTTGTTTTTGTTTATTTTCATTTTTTAGTTCAGTTTTAGCATTTAATATCCTTTTTAAGTTGAAGTTCAAAAATTTTTATTGGCCCGCTGTAACCATTTCAAACTTTCTACAGCATTATTGAGCATTAGAGCATTATATTTTAAATTTTGCTGCTGTGCTTCATGTCGTGGTATAAGGTTGTCTGACGCCTCGCTAAAATAGTTAGTTGTGATAAAAAGGTAATTACAAACAATGCTTTTCCAGTTTGATCTTTATCTCTCGCTCCACATATAATGATTTTCAACGGGTATACAAACTAATTCTTCATAATTACTAGCAGAGAAACCTATTCTTTTCACTCTTATTAATATGCCACTGTAGTTACTTTTGTTAACCTAAGATAATATTTCATCAAATAAGAATACTATTCTGTTTACTATTTTTTGTGAAAATAATATATATATATTTTTTGTGAAAATCAAGAAAATCTATCATTTCATTGCAGATAAAAATATTGATCTTTCTGGATAAAGTTTGGTTAATTCTTTTATGAAAAGTTTATTCAATTAATAAAAAAATAAAGATTTTAAAAATTATTTGTTAATTTTTATTTATTATAAGCGTTTGTAAAAAATAGAATTTAATCTATAAAATTAATAGAATTTTTTTATCAAGCTAATTTTATTGCAAAAAATAAGTGGGTACGTTTGTAAAAAAGAAAATTTGTTGTGGTTGTGGTATACCATTAAAAATCGTTCTCATATATATATAGTAGAGCCATAAGTCCCATTCTAAATTAAACATATAGGCAACTTATAAAGGAGTCGTAAGACCTGTCAACTAAATTCAAAATAACTTGCAGTTTAGCCTTTAAGACTAAATTATAAGACCCACCATTGGGTTATTTCTCTAAGGAAGCAGTAAGACCCATTCTACCCAAATAACTAGGCAACTTCTAATAGGAGTCGTGAGATCTATTATTTTGGAAAATTTCTAAATGAAATATCAAACCCTCGAACAAAAATTAACGTGGATCTTAATTTAAAGGATTATACTATAAGACCAACTTTTAGACAACTTTCAAAGAGAAGCTGTACGACACACCCAAATAATTAAACCCTCAGGCAGCCTTGGTGTAGAACTAGGTTATAAGATCTACTAACGAGCAACTCCTAAGTAGAGCCATAAGACCTACTTTAAATTAAACTTACATGCAACTTCTAATGAGTTGTAAGACTTTTCAATTAGAACAATTGGCATCTTAGCTTATAGGGCTAGATTGTAAGATCCGCTAATGGGCAACTTCTAAGCGAAGTTGTAAAATCTACACGTTAGAAAAATTGCTAAATAAATTGCAAGACCCTAAAACCCAAACAAACAAAATTAATGGACAGCCTTGCTGAGTTGCTGTAGAGCTTGGTTATAAGACCCACCAATGGGTTACTTCTAATAGGAGCTATTAGAGCCTCCTTACGGGTTACTTTCAATGAAAGCTATAAGTCCCGACTCAAATTCAAACACCCGGGCTACTTCCAATAGAAGTCGTAAGGCTCTCTTCAATTCAAACTTTTGGATAACTTCTAAATGAAGTCATAAATCTAAACCAAACCAACTATTGGGTATTCTAATAGATGTAAATCCCAAAATCCAATGAAAACTAAAACTCGTAACAACCTCAGTCTACTGGGGTTCTTGAGAGGAGCCAATCCATGGCTGCTGGTCAGATTCCTTGGACACTATGGTCAATGATTGTTAGTGTTTGTGGATTGTAACTTACAGTATACCCGGGATGACGGGACCATGAGATCTTGATCGGGTTTATGTCCGTTTTTTCCCACAATTGAGACTAAAACATCTAAAATTTATTTTTCATTAATTGAGAGTTATCTCTTACATGTTAAGAGGAGTAATTAACTATGAATGCTTGCGCTCATGGGAAGTAAGGACACAGAGCTAATTAAACCCCGACATTATCCTTAGGAAAAATCTGGTTAACTACAATCTGACTTAAAGAAGATGGAATCCTATGTTTGTAAAGCGGGATTCGTGCCGACACGCTGTTTTTCTTGAGCCAATATTTATACATTTTATTTTAGTTATGTTGACAATGAAGGATCGATCGAATCAGAACGGGCTAAGATTGGAGGAGGCGATGGTTGTAGGTGGTCGGGCTCAAGTGGATGACTGATTGAAAGATAAGTTGGGGTTCGGGTCTTCTGTATGTGCCAGAGAGACGAGCAATTCGGAGTCGAGGGAGTAGATGCGGATGCGCGGGACCAAAAGCTAGCACGAAGCGGAAGGGAGAGTCGAGCAGGAGAGTAGGTCGGCTTCGGCTCAGCGTCTGACTGAGGGAGACGAGCGGGAGATTGTGGCGCTCTTGCGTGCAAATGAACAGAGAGAGCAGCGAGTGCTTTGAATGTCAAATGGCTTTGCGACGGCTCCTGCGTGTTGTATATAGGAAATGAGAGGAAGTTTCGTTCGGTTGGGTCGTGTGCCGTCACATTGTTTGATTGAACGTGCTTGAGGTGGGGTCAGGTTGTCAACACCTGACAGGGATTAAAATTAGATCCCTTCTGCTTTTTATTGAAGTTTTTTGTTCTAATTTAAGGCCAAAATTTGAGTCTTGCAAATAAATTTTGAACATTTAATAATCACATTTTTTGCAATTTGCTTGACATCTTGAATAAATTGTTAGTTGCATTTGCATCAATAGACTCGTAACTTTCAAGCTATCATTTAACATTTATCGTGGCTCTTGCAGTGCTAAGCGGGGAGTTTGAAAATTTACCTGGAATTGTTGAAACAATTGAGCAAAGAGTATGAGAAAAAAAAGAAAAAGAAAAAAGAATTGTTTTAACCCGAATCTTTGTTTTAAAATTGTATTGTGGAAATTTGATGAATTGACACTTCAAGTACAAACCCGTAGGTTAGAATCTTGAGTGGATTGGCGTGGTGAAGACAAAAAAGTAGATGACCCTATTATTCATTATTGTCTTTGTGGACAACCGTAGAATTACTGACATGATCTTAGGATAGGATGTGGTGATCATCACATGCACTTACAACAGGATTGAAATCTTACCGATCATAAGGAATGCCGCCCACAGTGATGGCAGTGAGGCGGCTAAGAAAATCAAGATTGCTAAGGTAAAACTACTGAAGTTTTCTAAAACATTTTTACAGGGATTTCTATATGAATATCTATAATAATTAGAACAAAAGAAGACACAGACAGTCGTTCAGGGGTATTTACCTTCATATCGTAATAAGAAATTTCAAGAAGTACAAATATTGTTTATTTTAGATTTAAGTCATGATAGTTGATGTTATATTGTGAATTGTCAATTCTATTTTTGCCTGATCCATATTCAGGAAGTTTACTTAGATGAATTGCTTTGATTCTTAATGCTAGTGATTATCTTTTCTATTTTCCCTTTCGTTGGTTTTGATTATCAATGCTCGTTACCAGGCTTCATTCATTAATAGGCTTGTTCAAGGCTCTAATACGAAATAGCCAACGGTGCCAATACAAAAAGTTGCTTCGGAGACATTGCCTGAATCCGGTTATTAATAAGAACAAAGCAATTTGTGATGGATCCGAATTGGAGGTTTGAGTTCTTAGATATGTTTTTTCAAGCATGTATGTACTCAGTTCCTACTTAGCAGAATTACTTATTGTGAGTGATATTTATCCAGTTTTTGTAAATGAAATAAGGATCAGCTTTCCATCAATCTAAAATTAGTTTTCATCATTCTAAGATTAGTCTCTTCCTACTAAAGTTACCGTTTTTATCATTTCTGATATGCTCCTTACTACTTTGTACTGATCTTTTAATACTGTTATCCCTCATAAATTTTGAAACTCAATGTTTTTGGTTCCTTGAGTTGCTATTTACTTTGGAAATATGTGATAGCAATAATTGCTTAATATTTTGATAGTACTGAAGTGCATTGCAATTTGAAATAACTTTGACGTATTAAGTGTGAACCTTCATATTGCCAAAGATTATAACTCTTGCAGCAAAAAAGGTATGCACAAACTGTGGTAATGATTCAATCATTTTTCTTATTTTCTTGATTGATTTTTCTTTTGATAACTATGATCAATATTCATGATGAGACGTTATGTATAGGCTGATGCATACCTTTAGATTCAACATCCATTGAGCTGAATTAATTATTGACATCACATTCTTTCAAATGTAACTTCTTTTTAAACAATTTTTTTGGATGGTAAAAAGCTTAATGAAATGTGCTTTTGCAGCATGATTTAATTGATTCTTATTCTTCGCACAAACAAGTGGTCTCATTTGTTTGGGCTATAACCAGAAGCCTAGTCCCCAATGATTTACTTGGCGATTATATCACATGGAGAACCTTAAGAAAAAATATTTCAAAATTTGTGAAGCTGCGTAGATTTGAAAGGTTTTCGTTGAAGCAATGTATGCACAAGCTAAAATCTTCCCACTACCCATTTCTATCAAAAATTGCCTTCTCTAATTGCTCTTGTGGTGGATTATGGAAAAATTATAAAAATTATTGGAAAAGGAAGAAGGATCTTAGAGCGTTGAGTGTTGGAAATCGGTCCCTGCAAAACAAACTATTCAGGTGCTGGTTATATTGGTATTTTTCACATGTGGTTGTACCCTTGCTAGGAAACAACTTTTATATTACAGAAAGAGAGACCCGAAAGCTGGATGTCTTTTATTATCCAAGGCCCACTTGGAACAAATTGTTTAAAAGCACAGTTGCTCAGTTAAAAGGTACAACTTATGGTGTTTTGGATCATGCATCTTTGAATATAATATTAAGTGAAAGGAGAATTACCTTAGGGGGAAGCGCATTTGGATTTTCAAGGGTTAGGTTTCTCCCAAAAGAGAAGAATGTAAGGCCCTTATCAAATCTCAGAGCACCATCAAAGTTCCAATTCACAGACAAGAAAAATGCTAGAATTCATGTCAAGGCAGTGAAAGAGCAAAGCAGGTTTGTTTGGTACAAGTCAGTTAATTCTGCTCTGCGAGAGCTTTATGTAGCTCTCCGATCTATAAAGGCTGACGATCCAAATAAATTAGGAGCTTCTGTGTTTGATTATAATGAAATCTACCTAAGACTATATCATTTTGTTCTTAAAGTGAGAAAGAGATCAGCATTTTTTCCTAAGCTGTACATTGTTGTTGCGGATGTAGCAAAAGCATATGATTCTATTGACCAGGATGTTTTAATTGATATAATGAATGATGTCATCCCATGTGATACCTATTTCTTCAGAAACTATTCCAAGCTTGTTTGTGACAAGAAGTCCATAAAGGCCATGCCATATCGATTATGTTCTTATCATTGTAACAAGAAGCAGGACATCATGAAAATTGAAGCTTCAATCCAGCTAAATTCATCCTGTTGTGTCTTCATTGATAAGGTAATATTTTTCTCATCTTTAGTTCTTTATTTTGTATTTTGGGATTTACATTTGTATATTTTATGTCAGAACAAGCTCTCATGTTCTGCAATCATTATGTGCACATAGAGATGATCCCAATCTTTCTAAATAGTAATAGGGGTCATTTGTCTATGAAGAGAAGATTATACAAAGGGAAAGAATAGAGTAATTACTCATGACTTGATGATCAAGAGAATGATATACAATATTGTTAAAGCGCACTTTAGGAGTAAAGCATTTGTTGCACCACTTTGTTGTGTCGTATTGTAGCCTTGTGCACTAAGCTCTTGCTTAGAGCAAAATCCTAGTTTAGATTTCATAGTCGGTTTGACTTGTGCCGTATTAACAAGGCACTATCATTTTCTTTTTCTTACTATTTCTCATAGTCATTGAGTCATTGATTAATGGATCTCCATTATCTTCCATTTGAGTTGGTTACTTTTTGGTGGTTCTTTTGCCTACGCTCATTCTATCACACTCAATTTTGACCCATTTCAATCAACCTGAGGTGTAACAAGAAAGAAAAATCCAGACAAACACATTTCTCACAAGACCCACATGAACTACATTCATCCGGATCGAGTGGATAGAAAATTAATCTATTAGGACTATCCCAACACAAATATAGTATAGCCATAGAATTATACCTCATAATTTCATGTTTGGAAGCAAGCACAATATATATCAAAATAAAGTATAGAGCTTTACTAAAAATTTCAAATACAATTTTACATATCTAAAAGCTTTAATGTACATCTTATTAATCCGTCTTCTATTTACACCCCCAAAACTAAATACCCAAAACGATTATGTATATGGGGCATTCAAACTCCTACCTAAAGTCCCGCTAGCTCCTTTCCCTTTCCTGCAATACATCAACCAGTGAGCTAAAGGTTCAATGAAATACACAATCTTAATACAAAAATAATAAGTAATTAACATGTTGGTGATAATTCAAACTATATGAGTCATAAGCGATATACATGTATTATTTAAAAAATTAAATAAATTGTGATAATCAATGCATAAAACTGTGTTATTTACTATATGAAATATTTCAGTTTTCTCACATGTTTCTTATTTAATTCATGTACACTATTTTAGATAAGTCATATGATGTTTATAGGCTTTAGCACGTTCATGACCTCCCCTTCAAGGTTGGATTTACAAATTCAAATTTTTTAGAAGAGAGAGTCGGGTACCTCTCATACGGTCTCTACTAACGCTTATCTCATCAGGTCTTTTTGCCTTTTCTTGCGCAAGTCATCTGGTGTGAGACAAACTAGAATTGCACAAGAAAGATTAAAGAAACATGAAGCTTGCTGATGTTTCGTTAGGCAATATTAAAGAACTCTCAATCGTCAATTTTATTATGATAAGCAATTACAAAACTAGAAGTTTAGAACAAACTAAGATAGATATGAAATTATCACAGTAAAAATGAATATGTTGTAATAAAAATCCCACGATTAATATTTAGAAGGTTCACAATGACTTACCATACTCACTCACACTCAAAGTACAGCTTAGCGGAGAAGGGTTTTCAGCACACCCAACGATGCCACTAGGAAGGTCGCAGCGCCAAGAGTCTTGATCCACGGGAAGGTCGTCGGTGGTGGAGGATGAGTGAATCGACTGAAGATTACCCACGATTTGATGGGAATATGTTCTTCAACGGAAGTCACGAGCGTGAAGAGAATGCGGTGGATGTATCCATTAGCGGACTCGTTGACGTCGGGATTCACATCGAAGAAACGCGAACCAAGGAGTCCGTTCTTCCTTGGTCATCAAAGACGAAACCGTGATCGATGTCGGGATCGACCATACAACATTGAAGCGGAGATGAGAATCCGTCGTCTTCTTCTCTTGGTTTCAAGTGTTATGAGAAACCAAAATATTCCAAGGGAGGGAGCAAGAGAGGGGCGGCCAAAGTGAGAGAGAGGTGGTTTTGGTGGGAGAGCTTAGTTTAGAAGGTGGCGAGGGAGATTTACTCCAAATCTGAAATTAAGTTCAGATTTTGAGTAATTTTGGAGGGAGCCAATTTGAAATTAATTTCAAATTTCAAATAGGGTTGAGGGGAGTTAATGAGCATTAATGGGAGCACATTAAGAGGAGGGGCCGACGGTTTTGAAAGAGAAGGAGAGGGATTTGATGCTAATTAATTTCAGGATTTGAAATTTGGGGAGGGAAATTAATGGAGCAATTAATGGGGTTAATTACCCATGGGGGCCGGTGGCATCATGAAGGAGGGGAGGGGTTTTGGGAGTTTCCAATTAGGTGAGGAGAATTAGGAAACGGAATTAATAAATCCTCTTTGATTTATTTTGAAATTGATTGCATGATTGATACTTTCCTAATTTGGACCTCCTTATATGGTAATGATTTGAAAATTCAAAATTTGAATTTCAATAAAAACCGAAATTTCCCCCTCAAGTGAGCTAAAGTTAGGAAATCATTAATTCATCATAATGAATGAGAATTATGAGGGAAGAGGGATCGGCGGCAAGGGGGTGGGGCGGGTTGGAGTTCGGTTGGTGGGAGGGGTGGGGTTTGAATGGTGGCGCTAGAGGATTAATTGGGTGGAGGGGCAACCACCGGTGGTGGGAAGGTTAGGCGTGGCCGGCGATTGATTTGGGGAGGGAAAGGGAAGATGAAGAAAGGGCAAAGATAGAAGACGGGATTACCACGATTCGCGGACTCTTCCAACGACTGGTGGGATTTGCACTTGCTCACCTCGAGCTCTCTCTACCTTCTCTCTAACTCTCATGCAAGAAGAAGAAGAAGCAAATAATAATTTTCATTCATCAATCATCATCCAATACAATAGAAATGGTCACTTATATAGGCCTCACAGTGATAGAGAAAATAAAAGACGAGAATGCCCATTGGGCTACAATAGCGATGAATTACCCATAAGGGCAAAAACGGAAAAAAGCTAAAATAAAAATAACTAATACATAAAATGCATCAAAAGTAAATATTTTCCATCATGGCCATCGATTTCTTGTGTCGCTCTCTGATAGACGCATCGAAACCTCTTATCGATGTCCCCATCATCATCACTTGTTGGCCTATCCTCCATAATATGACTTTTCTCAATAACAAATAAACTAATATAGCAGACGCTAAGGATATCATGTAACAATATACAATGATTAAGAATTTTGAACATTGTACATATAAAATAAATTCATTATGAACAAGTGATCATAAAATTGAAACTATCTTGTTGCCAGTATTTTCATATTATAATTAATATGAAGAAATGCTATAAAAGTTAAATTTGTAAATTTGTTACTTCCTGTACTAAAGATTAGGTATCTTACCTTTTCCAGGTTAGCATAATGAATTTGATCACTTAGAATACCTCGATCTCTCTTCCTTTTATAGACAACCTAAATGATAATGATTTTTAAACTTATAAATAATTCCCAACTTAGAAATCAGTTTTTGATAAACCTAAAAAAAAAAAGAATTTACCTCAATTGCATTTCTTTTCATTCAAATTAGATTCTTTACCTATTCCCTAGCCTCTTTCCTTTTATTCCTTTTTTTTCCTTCCCTTCTTTCTTCTCTCCCTTTACCAATTTCAGAATTCGATTTGCAGCAGCCCCTAGACGCCATCGACAAGCTACGGTTTCTGAACCAGATGATGGCTACCGGTGGAGGAGAAGAAGTGGGAATGGTTTTAACTTAACCGATATATAATATAACATAACTAATAGTTATATAATAAATTTCAGCCCTTTTGATCCCAAATCAAGCCGCTGCATGCATCTGAATGTGGAAAAGAAGAAAATCCAGTAACTATTACAGTAAATTTAATAAATGAATAGTAAAGAAAAACTATAGAAAAAAATGCAAATCAAAATTAATTCAATAATTTTCATGTTATTGCAAATTAACATATACTTCTATATATCAATTTGCTCAGTTTGATGAGAAGAACATAATGGAATAAAAATTTAATTTTTTTTAATAAAGTTGATATGTTGGGGTATAATTTATGAGAAAAAATTAAGCTTATCGTTTGAAAATTTTAGGGTATGATTCACTTCCCTTTTAGTTCTTATGCACTCAGCTCCTGTGCACTAGTTTTTGTTGTAGGTATAAGTAGTTTCTCACTCGTAAGATTCTTCTCAAGAATGATTTTCAATGCCACATTCTCACATTATCGCTTGCTTAACATTGCATCTATCTCTTGTTCTTTAATTAGTCACTCAATCTTGTGCATATATTCTTAATATTCAAGTGTTCGTACATCACTTTATTACGTTGCCAAATTATTATTCCTTGATATGGTTTATGTTTGATTAATTAAATAACAATTGTATGAACATAATATAGGTGTATATGATATACAATCATAAATTTGATATCTAAATCTACAGTTTGAAGTGCATTTTCATGCAATAATAATCATTATACTTAATAACTTATTTGGGTCAAATCACAATGCCGATAATTAACTATGATGGTACAAGAAGAGAAGAAAAAGAGGCGATGCATTAAAGGTATGAGGATAGAACTAAAGGATAATCCATAATTTTATTTCTGCTTTGCATTGATATCCAAGAATGTTCTAAGATAAATTTATAAAATCTTTTTCTCAACTCAACATTCAAAGGAACCCTTGGAGATTTGTAGGATCGACTATTTTGCAATAAACATAGTTCGTCTCAAGAGCATCATATTTGTCGAAGGGCATCTACTGGCTTATTTTATCAATAAAGATGAAAATCCCTTACCTAGCATATGTCGTCTCCCACGTAGACCTCTTCCCATGCATAATCTCTATCCTCGTTGAGCCCATCTTGTGCGCATGCATGATGTCGCTCTCCCCCTTTGCATAGATAATCTCGCTCTGCCCCTCACACTCTCTCTCCCCCCTCTTTGTTTTCTTCCTCTTTGACTAAACCCCCCTTTATGCCCCTCTCTTGCTACTATCTCCTTAGCAACCCTTGCCACCAAACTGCCGTTTCCTACACTGAGCTCGCCACCCTAGCTGCCAATGGCCAACCACCCATCACCAGCACTGTCTTTGTTCTTCTTTTTTTTTCCTTATTATCCTCACTCTCTCTCCCCCTCTTTCCATTTCTCTCTATCTCACTCACTTTGTAACTCTTCTCTATTTCTTCCTCCCCTTTGTCTTTCTCTCTCTTATTCTCTCTTTCCCTCTCATTATCTCTGATTCTTTTTCGTTTTCTCTCTTTAATGCTCTCTAACCCTCTGTTTCACTCTCTTTCTAACTCTTTTAATTTCTTTCTTTATCTCACTTTCTCTCCTCTCTCACCCTCCCTCTGCCACTTTATTTCTCATCTCAATAACCCTTTCCCTAGAGAGAACATAAAAAAGAAACAACAACAAAAGCATCATCAAGCTTTTAACCCACTGTGTAGTCGACTATATGAATTCTTTTTCTCCTTTGTGTTATATTAAGAGTCAAATTCTCATTTAAATTTAATAAAAAATATCATTTCTAATATTTTTCTAGCTAAGTCTTGTTAGGTCTCCCTCTGCCTTGTTTAACCTAGACCAAATCCAATACATTTACTCTCCTAACATGGTCATCGGAAGGCCAACAATTTATGTCCAAACCATCTAAGACAACTCTTTAATCTTGTTTGTCACTGGAGCTACTCCAACTCTTTAATTTATAATATTTTTTGTTAAGCCAAGGTTAGGTTTAGAGAAGTATTGTTTCTCTTAAAGACATGGTTTTTGGTGCATTGTCTATAAGAGAGAAAGCCCTAGCAGTGTCTCTATATCATGGTTTAAAATTGCGCAATATGAGGCTCGCCTTGAGGCCCGCCTTTGCGCAATTCCAGTGAAAAGCGCCTTAAGGCTTACGCCTTAAATGTTTTTTATGAGGCTTGCGCCTCAACTTGGTTGAGGCTCGCCTTAAGGCGCGCCTCGCCTCACTGACGTGAGGCTTACGCCTCACCCAATATATATTAAGACTTACATAAATCCTGAAGTAAAGCCGCAAACAAATCACACTTCGTGTACCCCATAGTCGCAGCAACTTTCTCTCAGCTTCCTTAACCTCTAACCCGTCGCCATTTTTTAACTTATTATTTGAGTATTATATAAAAATTTACTTTTAACATTTATTTGCACTTAACACAATTTTTTTATTTTGAGGCTCATGCCTCAAAATGCCTTGAGGCTTACACCTTGCCTTACAAACAAAAATCGCCTCAATACCTAATTGCGCATTTTCAAACATGGTGATGACAGTGCTGATGACTTATGAGTTCTTATGTGATATGTCATTGCTATTTATTTTTGGAATTATATGTTAATGAAAAGAATACTGTGATTAGGGAAAGATGGAGTTTGAGTTGAACTATATTTCATGTTGTCTTATTATTTGGATATTTTGATTTCACTTCATATATTGTGCATTTTTTATGTTTTATATATTATTTACTCATTAGTATATACAAAATTTATCATTTTATGTTTACACAGTTTTTTGATTTTGAGGCTTATGCCTCAAAATGCCTTGAGGCTTACGCCTCGCCTCACGAACGAAAAACGCCTTAATACCCGATTACGCAATTTTAAACATTGCTCTATATCTGGTGTTATGCAAAGGAGTTTTTTTATAAACTATTTGAGACATGAGTGAAGATCATTTAGAAGATGATTTCCATCTTCATTTGCCATTTTATTTTTGATATATGGAGGAAGTTACTTCAATTTTCGTATCTTCACCCTTCTTGGTAGCATGGAGTGATGAATTTATCATGAAAAAGTTCTGGGGCTCTTGCATGTTTTATCGTTGATTCCAAAATTTATCGTTGATTCCAAAATTTAGAAAGATTTTCCACAGTGATTGAGAAAGGGGAGTCAATGTCAAGATGAGGAAATACCTCATGACGTCCAAATAATGACGCCATCGGATCTGCAACACTCATGCAAGCAGACAGAAGGCGTCTACAATCTATAACGCCACACCACCGGATATGCAACACTCATGCAAGCAGACAGAATGCGTCTACGATCTACAACGCCACGCCACCGGATCTGCAACACTCATGCAAGCAGACAGAAGGCGTCTACGATCTACAATGCCACGCCACCGGATATGTAACATTCATACAAGCGGACAGAAGGCGTCTTAAAATACTTTCAAAATACCCCTGCACATGCACCGTAGCTTGTATACACGTAGGTACACTAAAGGGAAAAATATAATCTCAACTCCCATGAGCCCCGGCGAGCGTGTTATTGGTACACACGTGATGTCTAGGGATGCCGCGTGGTTCTAAAAGTTGAACCTGATCCTCCTAAGCAGGTATGTAGGAGTTGACAAGGTTCAGCAAATGATTACAAAATGCCCGCCAAGCACCCGCATGGGCCCCAACGAGCATGATGTAGAAACACGTGTGATGTCTAGGGATGCTGTGCGGGTCAATAAGTGAATTCAAGTTCGAGGCCGATCCTCTTATGAAGGCAAGCGGGAGTTGACAAGGCTCGAACCCATAAATGAATATCCGGTCACGAGGTCGACTGAGATATTTATTTTATACATTCATATTAGGCCTTCAAGGCCTAAAATCAAAAGAATTCACTAAACAAAAGGCATGAAGCATACGAAACCCGATCCTCCTAAGCAGATAAATAGGAGTAGACAGGGTTCAAACTGTCAGATAAATATGCGGTCACGAAATTGACCAGAATGTTTATTTTATACATTCGTATTAGGCCTTCAAGGCCTTTAACAAAAAAATTCATAAACAAGGGCACAAAGCCTATGAAACCGGATTCCTTATCAGCAAGTTGATCGGATCGACAAGGTTCAATCAAATGGAAATGCCCACAAACACTCCGATGATGGCCGTGTTGAATGCTAATCTCAACCGGAGGGGTTCACAAATACTTTCAAATGCCTCCCAAAAGTCCGCACAAAATCCAAACTCCACAAATCCCAAAATCCAGATATTTAAAATTGAAATCAATCCATCAATCACTTAAAGCAAAATTCATCCACCCTCCGCAACAGTTTGCCAGGTTTGACAAATCAAAAATTATTTCAGCTCACATAGAGCTAATGCCTAGTCGAAAATATCACTAGGATCAATTCTCAAATAATCTCCTGCTAATAAGGACGTGGTACGTGTCCTTTAACCGGTGGTTTTGCCGCTAAATGGCACCGCAGGATAAACGGTTATGACGACCCGGGGCCCTCTGAACCGAGTGGTTTTGACGCCAAATGACATCACAGATACCGGTTATGGCTAGAGTCAGTACGTTCCTTATTGGCATCAAATCCTTGAGATATGAATCAATAGGATATAATCGATAGGGCACAAAGCCCTCTGTTAGCTAAGGTGGATTCAAATTTGTCCCCTTAGACAAATATCCATCCCAAGTCTAGAAGGTACCCTTGGACGAAGCAACTCATGGCTGCCGACAAGGATCTTTCTGTCAGGTTGGGTCAACTACCTCCTCTGACTAAGTGGACCAGGAACCACGATGGCCCAGGACGACGGAACCATGAGATCTTGATCGGGTCCATCATCCATTCCCCCACCATCCGCTTTAAGTGCAAGATGGTGAAATTTCAAGTTTTAAATATTAAACCCTCCAAATTTCCCATTATCCAAACCCTTCAAATCCCAAATCCAAATCCAAACCCATGCTGCTACTATATGCCAGATAACACGTATTTTTTACGTATTTGATCGACGACTAGCCTTAATCGAAAGTTCTCTCTCGTGATCGGGAGGGGTAATTAATTATAGGGGCTTGCGCCTATAGGAAACCAGAACTCAGATCATAAAAGTCCTCGCAAAATGATGGCGAAATCTCTGGGTTTTGTCTTATCTACAAACTCATCTGCCTTCCAAAATTTACCTCGGAACTTATCAGTTAAAACTCCCTCGCCGAATAAAAAGAAAAGCGGGTGGAGGCCGGGGCCGAATTTTCGGAACCCACAGTTCCATTCAAAAAGAGAAAAAAATGGTACTTTTCTACTGTGAGTGCAAAAGACCTTTAGAGGAAAGCACATTTTTGAACGTGAAGCTTAATTTCTGTTTTGCCAGGGTACTAGCTTTGAAGTCAGTAACCAGATGTTGCATCGTGTTTTAGCTGAACATCTGAAACATAACATATTACAAATTGGCCATGACTATTATTTACAAGAGGTTGGCATCTCCCAGGGAAGTATATTATCTTCACTTTTATGCTCGTTTTACTATGGGCATCTTGAGCGAGAGGTCATTTTACCCTTCCTTGAAAAAGCATATGAGATTAGTTCAAGAACCGAGAACATAGAACCAGGTTACGGAGCCAATGAGAACTGTGGGAGCCAATTGTCAGAAAATGCATGGAGTCACAGCGATAGCACTGAAGTGTTTTTGTCTGGGAAACCAATGACACCCAACTTGACTGGATCTGATATAAATTGTGCGGATGAAGGGAGCCGGTGCACGAATAATCATGTGGCAGTATCTTACTCAAGTGGATTTAAAATCGACAAACCGCAAAATCTATTGTTGAGATTTGTAGATGATTTTCTTTTCATTTCGACCTCAAAACAGCAGGCCGCTAGTTTCTTCTCACGAATGCGGCGAGGATTTCGAGCATTTAATTGCTATATGAATTTTGAAAAATTTGGTCTCAATTTCGATATGGAAGAGCCTTATCTGAGTTCTCTCTCTATAAGGTTTTATACTGGAGCAGATGGCATGCAATTTATTCCCTGGAGTGGCTTGCTTATCAATTGTGAAAATCTTGAAATCCAAGCAGATTATACCAGGTAATGCTTTCATTTACTTTTAAATAATAATTGAATTAATCAGTTCATATCCCTTCTAAGATACTATAAAATTCATTACCGGACCTAATTCATTTTTATTAGTATTATTATTTTCTTTTACAAATAAGACTGCTCATACTGAAGTGAAAAAAAAAAAAATCATTGTAGCTTATAAGATGCAGCCATAGAGACTTTATTTTTTTTACTTCAAATCCAAAGAGATGCAATCAGTATTACTGACAAAGTTGGGATTATTCTTAAGCAGGTATTGGGGTATTCCTGTTAGTTCAACTATTACAATTCAAGCAAGTGCTAAGCCTGGATGTACTCTGGAGAAAAAGTTATGTAATTACATTCGTCCTAAATGCTATCCCTTACTTTATGATTCGAACATCAACTCTCTGAAAACAGTAGCTTTGAATGCCTATCAAGCCTTTTTGCTCAGCGCAATGAAGTTCCACTGCTCCGTCTGTTCCATGCCAAGCATCAGCAAACTTAATCCTAGTTACATATTCGGCAAAATTTTGTTCTCTTTCAGGTATGGCCTCCACTGCTTAGTCATTTTGCATATTCGTGTCTGTTTGCTAATTTTCAATTTTCAAATTAGTTAAAGAAATTATTTATGGCCAAGTTGAGCATAACAATATTGAGAATGTTAAAATTAATGTATGAGAAACCCATGAGTCATTGCTTAGAGTTGACATTTTTTAAGTGATGGAGTATTGTTATTAAAGAGAAAATATGCAAATAGTTTTTAGTAGTTTGGCATATACAATACTTGGTAGAAGACACACCAATGAGCTGAGTTATTAAAATTATTGCAAAAGATTAAAAAACGGTAGTGAAAAGATAACATTGATATAATTTATTGTGGTGAATGACTCATTAAGCAATCCAAACCAATTGGGATAAGGAGAATGATTATAATGATTATGTTTGAAAATAATAGAATAGGGATAATTGATTATAATTAGTTGCTTTGCATCACAGTGAATTTTGGTGGAGTGAAACTCAATAGTTTCCTTGTAAAACTAGAATATAAAGGTTCTTACCCAACTCAAGGTGGACATGCCCGCCTAAGTTCCGGCAAACTTATATTGTGGGGCTCCATTGAGAAGGGCGAGAATACTCTAGGTTCCATTACATTATCACTTCAGGTCAATGATCTATCGATCATAAACAACTAACCGTCCGTTTGGCACAGCTTTCTTATTGCTTTCTAAAATAACTTTCTAGTACATAAATTTCTAATTCAAAAAAAATGTTATACTAGAAAATTGTTTTAAAAAGCAATAAGAAAGCCGTCCCAAATGAAGCCTAAGTTTGGATAGAGCACAACAATTTGGGTTCTTTCCATTTGCTTTTAATAGTATTGACTTATTTCTTTCATCAAATATTTATATTTTCCAATTACATAGTTCAAGGATGGCTCATTTGATTAGGTACATGCTCAAACTCCTAAAGAAGAGGATGCATAACGTGGAAAATCGCTTCAATATAAAAGCAATCCTAAAACTTAAGAAAATGGAAATTATTTGGCTCGGCTTATCTGCTTTCGTGCGAGTGCTTAAGAAGAAACAATCACGATATAGAGAGCTTATTCATTTGCTGAGGAACAAGATTGATGAAATTAGACTTGAGGGTGCTGTGCCTTATCTGCGATATGCAGTTGAAGATTCTCATTCTTCTCTTTTCTGGAAAATCAGGTTCTAAATACTAATTGTAAGGATTAGTTATTTTAAGCACCGATTTATGCAAAATTTCTACACTTTTAAATGCATACCTGTACTTTTGTTGGACATTGGGATATTTAGGGTGTCATTTCATTTCTCTTGCTTTCTTCAATGAGTAAATTATTCATGTCATATTTGAATTTTCTGAATGTGACAGCGGCACAATGTTCTCATTTTAGGAAATCGTTGTGGTTTCTGTCGTTTTTTTTTTTACTATTTTTTTGATGAGACCTGGTTTTCAGGCAAAACATTTTGGATTGTACAATGTTGCATTGGTAATTTTATCACTGAAAACAAGGTCTTATGGACTATATTTTCATATATATATACAGGCGACATTGAAAAATAACGCAAAAATAAAATGAAAAATGAACAAAAGAAGAAATAAAACACAGGACAGTAAGGTTTTATTTGGGATGATTTTTTTACTGCTTAAAGCAGCTTTTTAGTACAAAAATTAAAATTTTTGTATTAGAAAGCTGCTTTAAAAAACAGTGAGAAAGTTGTCTCAAACCAGAACAAAGCCGTGAAAAAACCCATGAAAAAATCCAAGAAATAGTGGCAGGGGAGAAACCCTAGCCGAGCAAGGAGGGAGACTGCAGAGAGCAAAGGGCAGATAGCTTTTGATCTATGTAAATGAGCAGTTAGTTCTTTTTTATTTATTATTATTATTATTATTATTATTATTATTATTATTTAAATTTAGTTGAATCTAACACCGGCCTTAAAGCTTATCCCATTTATGTGCCCTTGATATTTCAATGAGTGGACCAAAAACCTACCAACTTATTATTATGTTAATAGAGGGGGAATTCATTGAAGGATGAGCAATTAGAGTACTTTCCTTCAAAACTTGTACTCTATAACAAGGGACGTAGCAAGAAAAGAAGATTTACAAAAAAAATTCTTAGATTTAGTAGGACATCTGCTTAGAATTTTTACAATGATATTTACTATAATTATACTTTGGATTAATAGCCCTTAACTATTGGTGGAGCTAGAAAATTTATTAAGGGGGCTCTTTGTAAATATATTTTTCGGATTTCATCTCGAATGTTAGGATTAAAACCAGTAATAGAAATTCATAGTCCTGGATTAGATAGAAGATTTTCTGCACTTAATTTCATTTTTTTTTGATAAAATCAACATTCTACTAATGCATTTTTCATTTTGCTTTTCAATTTTTTTTTTATTTTTTCCATGTTATTCGATATTTTTGAATCGAAGCTCGCTTGAAATATTTCTTCATAATTTTCAGACTCCACTCAAAGATCGCTTGAAACAACTCCTGATTGCTAAGAAAAATCCAAATATCAAATAATAGCCGAAACTAATTAACATACCAATAATAAGCAGTTATGGTCATAACAAAATATTTTATATTATTATATGAAACAATTCTATTGGATATATTGCTAAATAAGAGAATATAAATTCACTGGTAGCAAAAAAAAAAAAATCTTAACTTTATAAATTCACCGGTAGAGAATGTACTTATTATCACTTAATAAATAAAATAAGTCAAAAGAAGGGCAATGAATATGAAGTCAGATAGATCAGCATGTCTTGGCAAAGGTTAGTTTTATGGAGATGAAATTGCACTGTAATTTTCAATTTAAAAATTAATTTACTAAAAAAAACATATTGTATTCAACAATAACATTTACAAAACAAAATCATAATGAACTATGCCACCATAATGGAATGAGATCCTTTGTTGTACACTTTTTACGTAGTAAATTTCTAATGCAAATATTTCTATGACCATATAGTACAAAAAATATAAAATGTGATGTTGACATTTCTAGTTTGTCTCTTTGGTGATGTAGAAGCTATCTCGCACCTCCCTTGTTTTTGAATTCACAAACTGTTGCCAATGAAACATCAAGAAATTATTAGCTTCAAATATAATATAAAATTAATTTTTTTTTTGCAACAGTTAGGAAAAGGAATTAGGTATAGAAGAGTAAAATAGATAGAATTGAAATAGAAGAAATTGAAAGTAAATTATGAAAATTGCATGGGTGAATATCATAATTACATACTCTTTTTCTTACATTTACATATTTATTGTATACTTTCTATGATGGATTCGTTCGAGGTCACAATTTTCTTATTGATTTATATAATAGTTTTTTAGTTTTTTTTAAAACAACAAAAAATAGTAGTTAAAAACTGCCCCGAATGAAGCCTATATGTAACAATTATGAAATATTTACACCAATTTCAATGAGACTCTTGAACAAGAAAGCAATAGATTTGAATTGGTTTTCAGATTCCTAATATATATATATATATATATATATATATATATATATATATATATATATATATATATATATATATATATATATATATATATATATATATATATATATATATATATATATGTATATATTAGTGTTTTAAATCAATTTGTACTAAGATTCTATAAAAGATTCTATAAATGATTCATGAATTTATTTAATGTGCTAATGAGCTAAATTTGAGTTAAATCCTAACACAAAATATATCTAAAATACATTTTAATTTAAAATGTTAAGTATTAAATTATATAAAATAAATAAAATTTTGACAAGCTCATGAGCTACGTACATTCGCCTGCTTAGGCTCGAAATAAGTCAAATAACATCCCTAGACAATTATATGAAGAGCCAAATTTCCACAAGCTTACCTCAAAACTTAGTTTGTCCTTTGTTGCATGCACTTTTGTGTAACCAAATTCTGAAATTCTCTCCAAGCTCCAAACATTGTCAACCTTTAATTAGGCATAATGCAAAACATTATTAGTTGGAGGCAAAATATATATGATCGATGTACTATTAATAATGTAACATAAATATCACACATGTAGAAAAGTAATTTAGCTATATTTTTGTTATAAAAAACAACTTTTCATCATAAAATTTTAAAAAAAATAGTGAGAAAGTAACAAGAAAATTATTGCTGAATGAAATTATATATGGTTACTATTTACAAAACAAGCAATAAGAAAGCTATCTCAAACAGTCCCTTAGTCAAAACCTAAGAATTGTAAGATGTTTACATTAACCTAAGATGTTACTTACTGGGCTTGGAAAGATATCAAGAGTGAAGCCTGCCATTCCAATGACCACATGAACTGGAGCTGTATAATTACCACTGTTATAACTGTCCACTCCATTACTGTCTTTTATTGGCATTCCTTTGCATTGATTTTTATAAACTGCACATGTTCTTTCATAGTTATGCACATGACCAAATAATGCTAAGTCCACCTATAAGATTCAGGAAAAAATAAAGAGAAATTAGCACTATAAATAAAAAAATTATCCAATTTCATTATAAATGTGTTTTTTTTTTATGATTTAGAAAAATCATATAGTGACATCACATTTAAATGATATCTATCATACACAATTGTATTATGAAATTGCTGAACATATAACTTAGATTTAATGTTTGTTCTAACCTTATTTTCCATTAAGAGTGGCTCAACTGATTCCACAAAATCTGAATCTACACTGGGAAGAATGCTATCTTGAGATGAATACATTGGCCTGTGCCTGTAAATTATAATTAAAAATAATGATTAAAATGAATACATTGATCTGAGCCTGTAAATTATAATTAAAATATCAAATTTTAAAAGTATAACTTTAAAACTCGATCTTCATGTCAAATGCAATTAAGACTTTATTTGAGATGGTTTTTTTTACTGCTTTCTTTCTAAAGCAATATTTTAATATAAAAAATTTTAACCTAAAAAATTGTACTGCTAGAAAGCTACTTCAGAAAGCAATAAGAAAGTCATCCCAAATGAATAAAAAAAAAATTAAAGAAAACTTTAAAATGTAATAATTAGAAATAGGTAAAGTTACATTATTTACAATATATTAATGAAAAGGCTTGATTTTGTGCTTATCAAGGAGCCATCTACATTCAATATTGTTGCATGTTGTGCTTACATGACAAATTAGCTCACTTTTTTTGCTTAGTACTTAAATATTTTTTAAAAAATTGCAATTATGGGACAAAATTTTAATTTTTCAAAAGTTAGCCTATTGTTTGTTTGGTAAAAACTATCAATAAATTCATGTAAAATAACCAAAATATATATGGAAAATGAAATGAGGATCATATTGATAGGTTTTCAAAATTGAGCATCCAATTATTACTAGTTTGACTTGACATAATCACTAAATAAATTAACTTCAATTTTATTTTTTATGTTTAAATTAGAGAAAATTGCTATTTTATTATTATGTCATACATAAATATAAAATAATATTGCAAAACATATTGAATCATAAGCTAACATTACTCGTACCAAAATAACAACTTGACAAGATTTGAATAATTACCCTGTGAAAATCAGCCAAGGAGTCCTCGTTCGATCAACAGATGCTAAATCGCTTTTAATCCAATTATACTACAAAACAAAAAAAAAAGTTCATATCATATATTTTATCATACTCAAAACTGCTTGCCAAGCTAATCAACAAAATAAAATATGTATATATATTTACCTGCTCAGAATTCTCACTCCAATCATGTTCTGTAGATATAACTGTGAAGTGAACAGTAGCTTGTTCAAAAGAGTACCATGGCTTATCCTTTGCACTTGTTGGCATTTGAAAATAGCTCTCATAAGCAACACCACACTCTCCACCAGAGTCTGGTGTTACATATACAGACCCAGAGTCTGGATAGTCCCTACAATGCATATACTCCCTCATCATTTTATGTGAAAACATTATATATTTATTGTAAAGTTTATTATCTGATAAATTAATAACATATTCATATATAATATGTTATAAACTAATTAAGATTAAATTGTATATGCATTTAAATTTACCTTTCATGATTACCAATGGCTGTCATGTAGGAAAGTTGACCAGCCACAGGTGTAATAAGATTAAGGAAGAAATCCCACTCCACCAAAAATCCAGTTGCATAACTTATGTCTCCAATATGTAAAATTGAATCAACATTACCAGCTGCTACTTCATCAGTCAGAGCTTCAACTACAGATCTTGATCCTGGCTGTATTTCATAAATTAACATCATTAGTCTTGCACTTGATCTTTAGATTTGATAATTTTCGCAAAAAATTAGTATGAAAAATGTGAAGAAGTTATACATCCAAAGTTTAAAGAGCCCTAAACATTATAGATTGACTATGTCAATTTGGTATTATTGAAGATAGAGAAAATGGTTCTTTCATATACGTTAGGTTAATGATACTACAACAACAACAACAAGTTTTTATCTCACTATATGGGGTTGGCTGTATGAATCATTTTTTCTCCATCTATATTACATCAATGTTAATTATTTTTAATTCACATAGAATTTTTTTAGTACTAAAAGTGTATATAACATTAAATTAACATACATAATAACATGCATACCTGAATGTAGTGTTCAACTGATTGATCTATAGGAGCTTTTCCCATATCACCATATGCCAAAAATGTAGTTTCACTTGCTCCAGCTGCTGGGGGTGTTGAGAATTTTATATCTTTGCTCCATCCAACAGAGTCACTTCAGTTGATTAAAATAATAATAATAAATAAATAAGGATTTCAAGGTTATTATATGATAAAATAAATAATAATTAAAACAAAATAAAATTCTCTTGTCTAGCTAGTTGCGTTGTTTTTACTTTTTACAGATATAAAACACAAGCAATTTTATACTATAAATGGAACTTGACCTTGTCTGGTTTTTTTTTTTCTTGTAGCTCTTGCCAGAGCAGTAGTGAGCTCGATGTCTCTTTTAAGGAAGAAATTATTTTGTGCGGACGACGGACGCAACTCGATCTACGTCTGGATGCCATGGCACTGAGCTTCGGTAGTCATACTGAGTACCGAGCAATACCGAGCCGCGGTACATTAAAAGGAAGACGTGGTGCATATTTATTGGTCTCTAGACGTCATTCGGTGTTCGCACAAAATAAAATTTTCTTTTAAGGACATTGTAATATTTATTTTAATCAACTTGTAGGCCCCGTTGTACGTTTCCCCCGAAAAAAAAAATTATACTATAAATGATTTCAATTAATAGTGTTACCTTCCATATTTGTAGTAGTATGAAGAGGAAGGTTGGAGTCCTGAGATTATGGCTGAATGGATATATCCAGGATCATGCCATCCAAAATCTTTGGCTGGACTTAGGTCACCTGATCAAAAGAAGATTAATTAAAGATCCAACAATTACTCCTACAAATTTATGTAAAAAAACTAAAATAACATTCTCTCATGAAACTCTAAAGGATTTTAAAGAATAGCTATATATATATGGCTGATATATATAAAAGAGAAAGTGAGGGAAGCTCACTGCACATATCATGTGGTTTAAATGTAGTAACCACAGAGGTTGCTGAATTCCCATCTGCATATTGAACCTGTTGGGGGTTTCCATCTCCACTAACCCAAGTTAACTTCATCTGTTCATGAAATATAAAGTTAATTATATAAACATACTAAGTAAAACTATATATAAATAAATATATATATACAGAAAATGTATACAGTATACGTACAGTTGTTCCAGTTGAATCAACACTGGAAAGATGACCATATAAGGGTTGATTAGGGTTTGCAAAACCAATTGGCTGTGATCTTTTGAGTATGCAAGGGGTATCAAAACCACCGGTGAAGAACACAAACTCTAACTCAGTTCTAATATTCACAAAATGGAATGTTACAGAGCCACTGCAGGTTTGTATCGTGCAGTTATTGTCTTCTCCATATAGCTTGCATTCTTGCTTATTGCAGTTCAGGTAAGAGGGATCATTGCTCAAATATTGGGCCTGCATTTAAATATTCAGAGAGTTCATTATAAAAGTATATATATATATATATATATATATATATATATATATATATATATATATATATATATATAAAAGTACATACAATGTATGGATGGGAGATTTTTTTTTCTTAGGCTTCATTTGAGACAGCTTTTAAATAATGGTTTTTCACTATTTTTAATAATTTTTTTAAATAGAAAGTTATTGTAGAAAGTAGCATGAAAGCTGCCACAAATGAAGCCTTAATTAATTTTTTTACAAAAGTTGCGTGAAAAAAATTTGCTCATGATGATTTTTAAGATTCTTGAATTTATTTTGAGATAAGCATGCAATATAAATATTAATTAATTTTTTTTATAAATTATACTAATGACAAATCAAATCTAAGAGTTTTAAAACTCACTTTCATCAAATTTTGAAAACAATTAATATCTTGTATCTAATGTTTCACCCAAATTTGGCAATATATAATTAATTATCTACTTTTTGATTTCTCATATGAATAATAAATTTATTTATCAATAAAAGGTAACATATATATATAGCCATAATGTTCAATAACTATTCTTTTAGGTGTAAATTTGTAAATTCTTTTTTACATAAATAATAAAAAATTAGAACGCCGCAATTAATTAATTATAATAATTAATATGGATTAAGATAAATAAATACTAATATTATATTTATAAACAAAAAGAATTATTTTTTCAAACTTTGCATTGCTCGGGCTTGACTTTAAAACTATAATACCTCGAACCTATGAATATTTTTCCTTCATTTAGACTTATTTACCCAAAATATGATAAATTCAAACAAATGATGACTTATTATTCCATTTATTTTATCATTTATCATCTATTATTTTTTTTATTTCATTAAAAACAATATATTAATTGCAATTCTGTATCATAGATTGTTACAAATAAATCAGAAATTTTTACATCAATATTAGTGCAGGTTTTAAATAGTATTTTGATTAATAAATATATTAACAAGATTATAAAATTTCTGTGTTACTAATTAATTACCTTCACTGGATAATGGCACAGAAGCGGCAGACTGCTGAGATCTCCAGTTTGAGCATACATGGCCGCGTTCAATGGGCAATCCGATACGCTGCACGTCATAATAAATGAGAAAGGAAACAAATTATAAAAATTTAAAAAACTATATCTATAGAAAGCTAATGGAGCATTACTCAAGGTTGGAAGGTGAAATCATGGCTATCCAATCATCCTTATCAGGATCAACTACACCGCTCACAGTTACGGTGACGTTTCCTTCATCAGGAAGCATGGAGCTCTTGCTGACATTAATGGAGAGATAAGGATTCACATCGAGGCACTCTCTTAGAACTCTCCTGTTGATTACTTTGAACTTCGAAATCGCAGGAGGAGAAGAAGAAGAAGAAGAGACAGCCAAAAATACTAACAAAAGAGATAAAAGAAGGTTGATGAGAGAGAGTTTCATGGTGAAAGATAAGATAGATTAGTTTATAGTTTCTCTCTCTTTCCTTCTTCTTGCTCTCTCTTTTGTTCTTCTTTCTCTCTTATCTTCACGAGGTAGCTACCATGCAGGCATTGATGTCTATATATATAATGGAAGGGAAGAGAGATTTCAATTTCCAAAGTATGAAGAAGACCGTTCAAAATGGCGCGATGGTTCATACTTGTTCTTCTTCCGCGTACTTTTTGTCATATTTGTTTCATATTTTTACTTGCTCGATACGTTTGAAATTCAATAGTATTATCTGTTCACATTATTTTCAATGTGTTATAAATATAAACTTATTATTAGTTAGAAAGTTTTTAATTAGCATGATTAAAAGTTATATTTTTTTTCTTTTATATTAGGAGTGTCAAAATGAGTTAATGGGTTGAGCTCAAATCAAACTTGTAATTGGCCTGTTTTGAGCTTGTCGGACTCGAACCCTACCCGTTTAGTATAAGGGTCAAAAACTTAGGCCTGAACTCAACTCATCAACAACTTGTTTGACTCAACAGAACCGTCTAACATATTTATTTAAAAAAGATTTTAAGTAAAATGGGTAATGCAAAAAATTTAAAAATATCAATTCAGTCTTTCTAACTGCACCAAGTAACAAATCTTAATTTTACAGGGTTTTTTATGCTATGTTATATCATAAACATTCTTAATTGTAAAGCAAGTTTGATGCTAGATAAAGCACCAATTAATATATGCTAAAAATGGGTCAATTTTAGGTTAACAGGTTGACCTAAATTTAACTCATTTATTAAACAGGTCGAATCAAATACGAAAATTCTCAATCAAAGTTTCGGGTTGTTTCATTTATTGGGTCGCACGCTATTTAATATTTTTATTTAAAAAATTATTAGTCAAACTTTATTAGATCAATCGTGCAACCAAAGAAGTGAATTTTAGTCATACTTTTTCTTAAAAAATATTATTAAAAAATAATATTTTGTTGTTTTTTTTTTTAATTATGTGATTGTAATTTAAAATTGTAATTATGAAGTAATAAGGGTCCTTCCATGATCAGTCCAAAAGTCTTCGTGCTAATCTTTTTATCTCTCATAGCATATACAAAAATGTTCATATTGTTTATTATAAATTTAGATAGCATTATAGGCTCTTTTTTAATCTGTTGCATTCAAAAGGAAATAGTCTTTACATAATAAAAATAATTTCTTAAAATTTAGATAAATTTATTTATTACTTAATTTAAATGTTATTATTTTTAATAATAAATAAATTTCTGTCACAATTTCAAAATATTTTTTTAATCCATATTCTTTTGTTTTTATATACTTTTACAAATAATATTTGCTCCCTACGTCATGGCACCTAACTTGTATGGCGAGTCAAATATTATTAATAATATTATTTTTTTGACAGAACGAGGGCTCGAATCTGACCCATCACGACTCTCAAATTTATTTTCAATCAGTATGCTGCGAGTTCAAGTGCATAATCGAAGTCGAATATTAGGCATCACAAATTACAGATTAAAAGACATTTTTTTGAATAAATACTAAACTTTTTAATTATTAAATAATTGCGTAGATTTAATAGGTATAAAAAAATTAAAAATATTATAATCCAAGATTTTATGTGAATATTTTTTCCTTTGATATATAATTATGAATTACAATAATTTCTTGAGCCCTTTATAATTTGACACCGTAAATACTTGATATAATAATGCATAAAATTGATTGATTATTGAAACTAGGGCTGTCAATATTTGACACGACACGAAAATCCGACTCGGACCCGACCCGAAAATTTCGGGTTCTGGTCAACCCGAACCCAAACTGGCCGGGTTCGGGTTCGAGTTTTCGACCCGTTTGAAAAACCGGGTAGGGTTCGGGTTGACCCGGAATGACCTGCTGCCCGCCCTGACCGGGGCTGACCGAAGCTGCCCGGCGGAGTCCGAGCCTGATCGCGCTTCGCATCGCGCGTTGCGTCTGCCCGCCGTTGCCGCTGCCCGCGCGGAACTGCCCGCTGCGCCGCTGTCGCTGGTCCGCCGTGCCACTGTCGCTGCCCGCCGCACCGCGTCATGCTGCGAACCGCCGAAGTGCTGAACCCACCACGTCCCGCTGGCGCTGCGAAGTCGCGAACCCGCGCGCTATCCGCATTGAATAAAGGGTCGTGTCGGGTTGACCTGAACCTGAAGCGGGTCGGGTTCGGGTCTAGGATTTCAACCCGTTTGCCTACCCGGGTCGGATTAGGGTCGACCCGATTGAACCTGGGTCAGTTCCGGGTTCGACTCGAACCCGACCCATGACCCGAAATTGACACCCCTAATTGAAACATTATTATGATCTTAAAATAATAAAGGGATTTTTACATACATACCACTTTATAATATGTTTATTACATATTTAACACCTAATTCTTAAATATTACACTCATACCACCTTTTCTCTAATTTCACAACAAAATTACCACTCCATTAACAGCCATACCTCACTTCGTTTTATCCGTCAGGGCTTTTCGCGAGAGAACAAGTTTTTTCAGATTGTATCATCGCGATTTTTTCCAAATCCCTTCATGTTTGCTCTTCCACTGTAGCTCCTCTTTCACACCGTAGCTGCTCTTCCAGCTACCCGTAGATAATCTTCCACCATAGCTGCTCTTCCAAACCGTTGCTGCTCTTCCAGCTACCCGTAGATGATCTTCCACCGTAGATGATCTTTCCTTAAAATATTCTTTGAGTAAGATTCTGCATATGCTCCGCTTGCTCTAACCATCGACATCAGCTTTTACTCATTCAATAATGGCTTTACTGAATGAAACTGTTCAAAAGTGAGGCTTGCAAGGAACTTGAACACGGGAGAACATGTTGCAATAAAGATACTTTTACAGGAGAATGTTCTAAAGCATAAATTGCTTGAGCAGGTCGTTTCTAGACTTTTGAACACTTGAGATTAACTACAAAGCAGTTAAAATATTACATGCAGTTTGCGATATTCGGAGGATTCTGCCAGAAGAGTTGCGGGGGAAGATATGCAGCCTGCCAAAGAAAGATCTGTGAAGATATGCAGCCGCAAGAGTAAGATCGGCGAAGATCTGTAGCCCGCAAGAGAAGAGCCGCGCAGCTCGTGAGAGAAGATGATTTTGCGGTTGTTAGAGCTAGCCGAATGAAAGAGACGGAGTGAGGTCTTATTTCAACGGAGTGGTAATTTTGTTGTGAAAATAGAGAATAGGTGGTAGGAGTGTAATATTTAAAAATTAGGTGTTAAATATGTAATACACATTTTTTTTTTGGTTAAAACCCACTCATGGGGCCTACGCGTTAATATTCAAAAAAGCGGTTACAAGGTCCTTATAAGGAACCTTCAGCTCACTACTGCTCGAAAGAGCTACACATAAAAAAGGAAAATAAAAACCTATGAGCCGATGGTTCCTTTTCCTACAATTACAAAAATAATTCAGAATAAGGACCGGTCTGCGAGCCAGCAGATCCCAAAAAAGGAAGCTCATGATGTATTCATTCCACTCAGCCTTCCTGCAAAAAATCCAATAGCAACGACGAAAATTTGCAAAATTTGGAAATAAACATACCTTATCCTGAACGCAAAGATTGCTGTAACACTTAAAGAACCTCCAGCTCTCCCACATATAAACCGCAGCAAAGCAGAACAAAAACACCTCCCCCAGCATATAAGAATGTGCAAATATAGTGTTACCAAAATCAGCACTCCAGTGCAAATAAATCCTGGGATTTAAAGACAGAAAGCTTATACCAGTAGATAATCCCTGATACGAAAAACTGGAGCAAACACAAACCTCACCCGCAGCAGCCTCAACATTATAGAGTTTAGCCAAATTAAAGAGCATCCAAAGCAGCGCATCAAACAAAAGACAATGGTTTTCCACGTTCCCACAAAAGAAATAAATCCACCCAAAGGGCAAGCAACCACTGTAAGTATCCACAATAATAACAACAAAACAAACACTAATACTAACTGAGTTACCATGAAAACTCAGCAGAACCCAACAGAAATAATTCCAAAAACAGCAATGTCCAGCCAAAACCAAAAACTGCCTATCATCAGCCACCAGAGATCCAGCAATAAAAGCAGATACCACCACAGAAAAAAAAACAATCACAAAGGAAATAAGACAGCAATTACCCATACCTTATGTGAGGCAGAGAACATTTATCAGACATTAACAAACTTTTAAAAACCATATCTAAATTCGACTCATCCACTTCCTCATAAACGTTAAGATTAGCTCCCATCTTAGCTAACCAATCAGCACACCCATTTCCTTCCCTAAAAATATGCGAGATTTCAAACTTTATATTATTCAAAAGCAACTTAATTTTCCTAATAGTATAAAAACATTGCGCATTACCAAAATAACCATCTCTAAAAATATGAATCAGCCATAAAGAATCAACTTCAATCCAAACCCAATTATACCCCGTTTTAATACACAATTCTAAGCCACATAACAGAGCATATAGCTCGGCCATCATCACATCCAACTGATTCATAGGAGCAGCAAAAGCAGCTAACAATTCACCATTACAATCCCGGATAAGACCTCCCACACCAGCCTTAGTCAAACCCACCATACCATCAGTGTTTAATTTCACAAAAGGAGGAATAGGCTTTCTCCAAACAATAACAAGATCCTCCATAGCACTATTAACCCAATCAACATTAATACCACAAATTCTAGCTAAATGTTTACATCTAGAAAAAGATTTAGACTTAATAATCTTAAAATTATGTAACTGTAAAACCTTTCTTTTGATATTATTGATCACAACAGCCGCTTCCATCTTAATATTATCATGTTTAGCCTCATTACGAGCTTTCCAGAGAAACCATAAAATGATGATCGGTAAAAGATTAAAAACATGACCTTTTTTAGGAAGTAACCAGGCATCCAACATTTCGAATAAGGTATAGCAATTAGGCAAAGAATTCTTACCAGCAATGTCATTGAAGTAAGCCCACACTTTCTCAGCAACCACACCATTAACAAAAATGTGATCAATATCTTCACACTTATCACAACATAAACATTTCGACGCCAAAGAGAAACCTTTTTTTTGTAACAAATTATCCACCGGAAGAAAACCTTTTAAACATCTCCAAACAAAAGTAGAATAGGTAATAGGAAATGAGCCATGCCAAATGGCCGCAAATCTAGGACATTTATCATAAGAAATGCGCACTTTATCCCATATTTTACCAAGATGAAACTTACCATTAGCCGTGGCAGAGCATAAGATTGAATCATTACAATTCACTTGTAAAGGAATTTTCTTAATAATATCAACTAAACAATTAGGCACACAGCTATTTAACTTATCAACATTCCAAGCATTGTTTAAAATAAAAGAAGAAACTTTACTAGAATCCAAAGTATGCGTGGAAAGATACGAATCAATAGAGAAATCGCCCAACCATTTATCTTGCCAGAAAAAAATATCACCCCTACCCAAACCCCACTGAATGAAATTCTCCGCTTCCCACTTAATATTACATAATCTTTTCCAAGTCAAAGAATCAGAATTTTTGAAAACACACAACAAAGGGTTCATGTTATTACAGTACTTCACATTCATAAAACGAGCCCACAAACTAGCTTTAGCTCTAAAAGAAAACCATAATTTATGGGAAAACAACATGGCTGTTTCAAATAAACTCCTACAACCCAAACCCCCTTCATCCAACACACCACAAACTTTGTTCCAGGCAGCCCAGTGAATAGCCTTAGAATTACCATGTTATAAAGTGGTATACATGTAAAAATCCCAATAATAAAATATGAGGTTTCTATTGAATCGAACACGAGATATTTGCGAACGACTGATCTAATTTTTTCTCTTAAATTAATTAATGCCAAGCCTAATCCATTCTGGAGGTTTTCAACGGTATTTGATTTGACTTGATTACTATATTGATTAGCCATGCAACACCATTCAACCGACAAAAGGACTTTGTCAAGGAGTGTGGCTTCTCCTTCAAAGTTGAATTAATAAAGTATTTGACTTATATGAATAACAGTTTTGTTATTTAGTCTTACTTAGTTTTTGAGAAGAAATTTGAGTCAAATAATGTTGGCTTTCAGAATAATCAACTGGAAAAAAAATTTCTAGATTGCATATATGAATTTTGTAATAAATAGGTTTTTGTGGTATGTAATTGAATAATTATTTTTAATTCTATATATATTATAGACTATTATTCTGGAAAGAGGAAAAATGAATATTTTCTTCTTTTTATTATTTGTACCATTTATCATTCTTGTGTTCTAGAATATGCTTGTTGGTATGCTTCAAAGTCAACTTAATAGGTGGCATTTTAGTAGTTTTTTTAACGAATAGATGCTTTTTTTTTAAATGTTATTTATGCTAAGGATTGAGAAGTCGGCTATGATGATTTAAACATATTTGTTGATGTATGTGAACACATTCTTCTAGATTTCATTTTCATGACATGAAAAGTGAATTTAATTATCATGGGAGCAAATAGTACTTGTTAGAGATGATTTGGATTGTCCCGGAGCTAAGGAACTTTTATTAGGTCCTCTGACCAGGCGTAGCTTCACGTTCGGTCATCACTGAGTTACTCAGTTTTTGTTCGGTATTTGCTCGGTATTGGTAGGTATTGCTTGACAATAACGAGAAATACCGCTCTGTGAAGACCAATACCGAGTAATACCGAGCAATACCAAAAAATACCGAGTTTTTCTAGAAAAAACTCGGTATTTTTTGGTATTGCTCGGTATTTTATCTTCATATAATGATATTTCTCGTTATTATTGGTATTGCTCGGTATTTGCCCCGTATTTCTCGTTTTGCGCCTGCTACGTGGCGCGATCTCAGTGCCGGCCGAACGTAGCTCTACGTACGTTCACCGGACCAAATAAAAGTTCGGAGCTAAGACCCCAATTCGAAGCCTAGTCTTTGGTACTCATGCCCTTGTTATGGGGCCTAAGTCGTGCCAAGTACTGGCACCCTAACATTCAAAATAGTAAATTTTAGAGTTCTAATAGAGAGCCAAATGCTTAGTCCTCAGAATTGGTGCATATAATTGAAAAATTTTAGTCCAAAAATAAGGATAAAGAGGCTTGGGTGCCTAGACATAGCATCTATGCCCATTTTTCCGTAACTAGGAGTCAAAAGTTATTTTTTAAGGGGCATTTCTGGAGTTTTGGGGGACTTCTAGCTTTCTTATAGGCCTTTTTGGAGCTTTTATTGATTTTTTTTTTAAAAGCCTTTTTAGGAGAATTTTAGTTATGGGTAGTGTGAGAAAGTAGAGAATTATTTGCTAGATAAAATCGGGTCTGGTTCGGATCGAACCCATAATTGATCTGGGTCTAATATATCTAGTGGAACCCAACCCGATTTTGCAAAAGTGCAAAAATGTTGACCCTGAATAAACCTTCTGGGTTACCGGGTTGCCCTAATCCGACCCGCTAGCGTAAATCGTTAGCGTGAGCGGGACTGCAGGCAAGGATGGGACCCATCGAGGATCATGTGCGGGCCTTCGAGCTTGATGGCTAGGGCAAGGTCTACACAAATATAGATCAAATGACATATTTGCACCTTATTTCTTGATAGCATTCTTTCCCAATACTAAATTGAGCTCATACATCTACCATATAACATCAATATGAGTCATAAATTGAGTGGCAGTAATAAGGTTTTGGATAATTTGAGTAGCATTTCTAATATTTGGATTAAATCTGACTCCAAAATGTTGATTTCTTATGTTATTTCTCGTAATTTTCATAATGCTAGTTTATTCTATCTTTTTAGCAAGATTAACATTTTACTGAACAATGTCAATTTTAGAATTACGCATATCTTTCTTGAAGGCGGTGCATGTGCGGATTGGCTTGCTAAAATGGGTGTTAATTCTTTTGATTGCATCTATATTAACAATGATTCTAACCTTGGGCTTCTTAGTGGTTTCATTAAGATGGATATGTTGGGTGTGCTTTATTTGAGAAGAAATTAATTCTTCCATATTTATTCGAGCATTAGCGAATTTCAATCCCTTTAAGGACTTGTAATAATTTTTTATATTAATGTGTATGTCCATTAGCGGGTTTTTGCCAAAAAAAAAAAAATTTCATTGATGTAAGCTGTGAGAAAAAATCATTACGTGAGATCCCTCCATCCTGCTATGGCTATTACTCATATCCAAGCTATTGAGATCCTAAGGAATAATACAAAAAAAAAAAAAAAAAAGGTGCAAATTGTCTAAATCATCAACTAAAATTTAGATACTAATCTCACATAAGGCTAAGATGGGATGCTTTCAACCATAATTGATCAGTCTATAGTTTGATCATGTTTTCTCTTCATTCATGAGTATTGATCGAATGTCTTGCTTTGATCTCTATAGCTTCCATGTAATTTATTCTATATTATTTTTAGTCTTATTTTCTGAGGGAGGAGTGAGAAAGAAGATTTTTTTTTTCAAGTCGCATTCTATATTTGCCCAATTATTTTGAATAACCCAAGTATTTTCAATTTTTTATTGAAGTAAGTTTTTTTTCCTGATTATCATAAATAGTCACTCCAATTCAATTATTTGAACAGAATAAAATCTATTTAATTTCTATATTTAATAAGAAAAAATTTTAATCCCTCTATCAATATTTTTTTATAACAAAAAACTAATATATTAATAAAAAAAACAGTTACAGCATCAAAGGGCAAACAAGAAAAGCAAAAGGCAAAATATAATGAAAATTGGGCTCAATAAACGGCCGGGGCTCCCAGCATCCCTGACGCCTCGCACGGACCATCCAATAAGATGAAGATAGCGCCCAGAAACCAACCAACTCTACGAACATCACCAAAGGTTGCCACCAGCAAAACGACGAGGATACGAGCCCCAGCCACAATATTGCACATAGCCCCCCTCATTACAATTGTTAACAGCAGGAGAAATAAAAGGGGGCGAGACAACCCCAACCTCATTAACAGGTAAGACAGCATCCCCCAACCCGTCAGAATCAGCCAACGGAATTAGGGATACCACGGCTTCTGGGGACGAAACACACGCTTGTAAAGCCACTGCCTCCACATAATTACGTTCACTATCACAATTCAAAGGTCTAGGGACTAAGGGAACCACACCATTAACCACATTCGTTACACCGATAGGATTTGAGTTAACAATCGGGATAGAAGAATTAGTAGAGTCAACAGAATTCACTAAAGGTTTAAAACTGGCTACCACCGGAGGGAGAGCCGAATTCACAGCCGGACTTAGATGAGGAAAATGCTTAGAGCATTCCGACTTCTTGTGACCCACAGCCTTACAATGCTAACAGAAGCTGGGCAAGCCTTCAAAAATCACCCTTTGAACATACCCAAATTTCTCAGGACCCAGCCACACCGATTCAGGATAAGATTTAGAGATATCAATTTCAACAAGGATTGATGCATGTTTTGCTCAATCTTTTCTATAGTACTGACATGGCTTATGGGGCTTGTTTAGGAGAAATTATTTTTTGCAGTCATTGGACGGCGTACGGACGCAAATTAAAGCACGCCACATCACCAGGTACAAAGCAAAAAAGTGACGTGGGTGTTCTGATTTGCTTCCGGACACCATTCAGTGACTGCATAGAATAATTTTTCCTTGTTTAGGCTCACCAATATAATCTATTAAGCTCCCATCGTGAATAAAAAACTTTAAGATTCACACTACTTTTCTTGAGATTTGTGCCAATTGGATTCAACTTTGATGTTATCATAAATCAACTAATGAAATTTTCAAGTTCAAAGATGTAGAAAATCTACAATATTTTTGATGTAGAAAATCCACAACATAATGTATAGGTGGACGTGGACAAATGACCAAAGAATGAAACTTCTTTTGATTTTCTTTGTTAATTTCTTTCAGGATAAGTTGCAAAGCATTAATTAGAAGGTATAATTTCTTAGCTTGGGATCATCTTAGGCGGCGCGGCGTTGAAATAATTTTATTATCTGTCTCTATATAACTACATTATCACTGTCTATGTGGCGCGCTTGATTTTCAAATTGACCACATATTGTATTTGACAATTTGTTGCAAAAATTATGGGCTGTGGCGACATTCGGAAATAATTGAGGGTGGCTTTTGTAATATTAAATTTGTAAGTATATGTAATTACGTAAAATAAGAAAGTTTTGCCTCTCCTAATTTTATCACAATCCATGAGAATACAATTTTATGAAGTAAAGATTAATGTTCTGTCTAGTAGTGTTTTTGCATGTCCTTTGCTTTTGTGTGATGTGCCTTGACTTGGAACAATTATTAGGTCAGGTGACCTTGTGTAGCTCTACGTTCGGACGCCAATAACATGTCGTCACGTGGTCTTACACTCTTACTCAATACCGCGAGGCCCGACGACTTGACCCGGGATTGCTATGTTCGCGTATTGCTCGGTATTGCTCTAGGTATTGCTAGATATTGCTCGGTATTGCTAGGTATTCCTTGGCAATAATAAAAAATATCGCTATGTGAAGACCAATACCGAGCAATACCGAGAAATACAGAGAAAAGCTTGGTATTGCTCTTCATATAATGGTATTTCTCGTTATTGCCAAGCAAAATCGATCAATACCGAGCAAATACTGAGCAATACCTATCAACACGCGAACATAGCAATCCCGTCTCCGTTCCGGGTCGGGGTTGTCGGGTCGCGCGGTAAATAGTGAGAACATGTGTTACTATTTTATTGGCTTCCGAACGTAGAGCTACGTTAGGTGACCGGAACAAATAAAAGTTCCTTGGCTTGAGGGCGGTATTTTTTATTGTTTTTTTTTTTTAATTATTTTGTTTTTAATTAATTAATTAATTCAGCGCGGTTATGTTTCTCAGAGTGCCTGTTCATTAGGTTATTCTCCAAGTAGTTTCTTTAGGGTTTATGTTTTTTCTTTCGTCTTCTGTTTTTGCAGGTGTTTCATCATTCTATGCATGCTTATTAACCAATCTAGCTTTGGCTAAAATTTTGGAGGTTGGATGATTTTATACCATTTCCATTTCTTTTCCTATTGTAATTAGAAAGGGATCCGTTGCTGCTAGGTTTTCTCTTCTTTTTGTTGTAGTCTTTTGTTTTTTAAATTAAATTTATTCCACAGGATAAGAAGAGTATAACACAAGCCCATAAATAGCTTAGTCGACAAAACATCATATAACAGTACACGAAGACAAACTCAATAAAACAGACATACAAAGCTGTAGGAGAAGGATCCAAGAGTGGACTTAGGAATGTGGCTGCCCACTGCAAATCACCTCGCAGTCATACACGGACCATCCTTTGGGGCAACCACTTAATAACGGCATCAGCCAAGAACCCCCACAGGCAACCATGCACCCAGCAAAGGGCAAACCAACAAGGTTGCCAACAAGCCCGAGTCAACAAGGTGAAATAGCTCTTGGAGCATTTAGCGAGTTTTGGATCCCTTTTAGGACATGTAACGTCTCTTTTTTTAATATTAACAATTAAGTCCACCATGGGTTTCAAAAAAAAAAAAAAAAAACTTTAGTAGGCGTTGACTTAATTTTTTTACTATATTTTGACAAAGAATAAAACTTTTAGCAGCTTTAGATTTAGAAAATAAAGAAAAAAATCCAACAATTATATGAAAATTCATCAATAAATCATACACATTATTTATAAAATTGAGTGGAAATAACCGAGGAGGGACCTACGCATTAAAGTGTATAAATTGTAAAGGTTTGTATACAAGATCTTAGGTGGGTAACCTACGAAGGGGCATACATATTAATTAAAGGACAAAAATATAAAAATATAAGACCTTAAGAGGGATCAAATGCTCGCTATTGCTCAAAAAGAGCTATAGTGATAAAGAGAATAGAATACCTAAGAGCACATGATCCCAACTAATTACAATTCAAAAACAAGAGATTAAAGAAAGAAGCTAAACTAGGGAGGCCAGAAGCTGTCACCAAAAATTTGAGATCGAAGATATGATAGATCAATAACAACCAACGATCCCTACAATTAAAAAAAAAATCTGCACAAAAAGAAGCAGCCAACAAAACATAACAACATATAATAAACCAATATAACAGCAAACAAGTATAGCAAAAAAAGAAATCGTGGGCCCAAACAAGGCCAAAGTAGCAACCAACAACACAACCAGAAAAAAGGATACATCAATTCAACGAGACTAACATAAAGAGGATCAACATAGAAAATGAAAAATCTAATCACAACTAGAAGATATAGGGATATTCAACCGCATCCAGAATAATATTACCTTTCAGTCACTTAGGCGTATTGGTCTGAGTGTTATAAGAACTTAAATCATAGCTTGAAGATGTAGAATTCGCTAGGCAGACAACACAACCATTCACAACTTTAATAATAGTAGATAGTTTATAGTCAAAAATTTGCCGAGCAGGATCTTAATATTTTGGAGCACATAAAGGATGTTATGGTTCACCATATTGTCATGAGATATAAACTCCTGGCAATTTCTCAAAATCAGTCTCAATCCAAAGATTATTAAGATTAATACAATCCTTTAAATCAACATGAAGAGTTTGGAGAATAGTATAAATCATGTCTTGTGATGGTAAAGCAGAGGTGAAACAAATCAAGAGCTTCCCTTTGTCATCTCGAATAAGCCCACGAAAAACACATTGATTATTGAACCCCCTTGCTTGGGATCAGGTGCTTTGAATCCGAAATTTTTTTCCGTGCAAATGTACAGCACTGTGATAATGTGTACCCGCGGTGCGGCGTTATATATAGTTTGTATAGTTTAGCACCATAGTGCTCAATATCTTGCATCGCGATGCTGCTAGATGGGTTGACAGATTTCTTTCTCATTTTTCATGACGACTATTCCTTGGTAGTTAATTTGAGTTTTCTTTTTGTTTATTCTTGCGAGAGAACAACATAAGAGTGAAGAGAGATAATGAGAGAGCAAGAGAGAAAAAAGATGTCAAGTGCGAAAGGAAACATGATAGTGATGTGGCATAAAGGGAGGCCACAAGATTTTAGTCTATCGGAACCCAAGTTATATGATGAGAATTTGGGAGAGGAAGATCTTTGGAATTGGCAACATATTTTGTGGCTTATGAGACGGAGCCACCAAGAAATCCTTCAAAATTCATTTAATTTAAATATTTGAGAACTTAATTATGACGACGGTTTAGAGCAGTTGTCATTGAAAAAATGGATAGTGATGACATTTTATGCTTGCCATCAAGAAATTGAGAGAAGATTATTGATCTATGATTTTAAAGAAATAAATTTGATAAAAATATATATATGATTGCATGGCATAATATATAAGAGGGATTAATTACATATATTATATATACATGTTCAATATATGTACACTTCATCTTTATTAAATTATTTGTATACAAATTTGAAAAGAATTTAAATTATTGTACTATTTCCCACATCATGCTTATGCTTTAAACATTCTGCATTGAAGGGCTATTTTGGTATGGAGTACTCTAAGTCTCCACCTTTGATGATTTGAAAGCGATCGCGAACCTCTGTTGTATTTGAGTCCACAAACTGAAATTATAAGAAAATATATAAAATAAAAGCAGATTAGCATTTATTAATTTATTTGGTAATAAACTTATAAAATAACATAATAATTTTTTTTTTCATGAAAAAAAATAGACTGATATAAACCTCAACTGTTAGATGATTAGAACAAAAAAATAGTGATATAATGCAAGAGATGAATGAATGATAGGTGATACAAACCTCAACTGTTATTTTCTGTGATGTTGCATGCACTCTTACATAACCAAATTCAGAAATCCTAACTATACTCCATTCAGCAGCCTGCATTCAAATTTAAAATAAATAAAATAAAAGCTTTTGTAAGCAAATTAATTAAGACAACTTTTCTATATTTTTTCAATATTTTCTTAAAAAAAACATACCCCAATCTTTATTATTCTTATTTATATATATATATATATATATATATATATATAACTTAAAAATCATTAAAGTTGTTTTAATATTAGTACGATACAAATTCTTCACACACATCACTAATCTCAAAGCAAATCTAATGATTTTTAAGCACATTGTCATACATCTTAACACAATCACTTTAGGAAACAAATTGATTTTAGGCAAATTTTTCCAGCGGAAATCGATAATTTTTCGTTGGAAAAACATATTTCTGGTGGATTTCCGACAGAAAATTTTTTGCTTGTAAAAGCCACGTAAGAAAAATAAAAATCAGAGGAAAAATCCTGCCGAATTTTACCGGCGAAAATGTGCCACCGGAAAAATTAAAAAAAAAATTTATTGCAAAAATAAGAAGAACGCTTCAGTCGGCCCTGCCATTAATCCAAGCCCGCCTGCGCTAGTTGCCACACCCCGTCCATGGCTTGCCCACTCTTATTGGCATGCATTGTGATTGTCTTGCCTAAAATATTTTATCAAAAATCTGCTGGAAATCCGTCGAAAGTCTATCGAAAAACTGTCGAAATGTTCCCTCAAAAATCTGTTGGAAAATCCTCCAGAACTTCAGGCAGATTTTTCGCTAGAAATTCCGTCAATAATGAACATGTTTCATGTAGTGAATGATCAATTTAATTTCTAATATTCTAATTTAAGTTTTTTTACATTAAATTACAGATTAACTTAATAGTTTTACAGGCAATGTATTGTAACTATTGTTTTATTTTTGGATAATTGAAGAGAAAGGAGCTTACATCATCAGAAAATTTATCCAAGGTAAAGCCTCCCATTCCTATAACAGCATGAACTGGAGCAGTGTAATTGCTATTATTATAGGTGTCAATTCCATTAATCTTTGTTGGTAATCCTTCGCATGTCTTCTGATATACTGCACAAGTTCTCTCATAATTATGAACATGGCCAAAGAAAACCAAATCTACCTGATTATCAAGAAAACAGAGATGAAATTAGAACGTACGTATAAGATTTGTATATTTTAGGCCAAATATTAGGAAGTTATAATGTTGTTAATTTGATCGATATGGTCCTCATATTATTAGCACGTATAACATTAAGTACCTTATTTTTCATTAAAAGTGGCTCGATTGACTTAACAAATCCATCATCCACATTTGGTAGTATGGAGCTTTCAGAAGAAGAATACATCGGTCTATGCCTGCAAATGTAAGCTATTCATTCAAGTTAAGGAAATGTAAACATCTCAAAACTATATATTAAAAAAAACTTAGATCACATTTGGACTTATAATTTTTTTGAAAAGAAAAGAATAATATCAGATATCTGTTACTATTAAAAGAGAGAACAACATAAAGCATTATAAGATAATTTAAAACACAGATGTTTTATATAATTTAGATGTATTGAGATTTTCGGGGAGGAAAAAAGTTTTCTTCTTCAGCTTCTTGAAAGAGAGGAGGATAGAGAGAGGGAAGAGGAGAGGGAGACGGCTGAATCAGATTCTTTATTGATTGATCATATCTCCTATTAAAGCTTATAATGTCTATATATAGACACAAATGACTACACTAATAACACTATAAGCTATACAAAAAATTAAAGAAAAGTACACCGATAAAGCTAACATAAAATATAAAAAATAGAATTAAGTTGGATCACAAAAACTCTAACACGCAAGATGTATACATATTGATAAAGTAAATTACTATAAACTGAAAATGAAAGGAATAATCATAAGCTTGTAGAGAAGCATATATACCCCAAAAAGATTGACCAAGGTGTTCTTCTTCTATCAATTGATGCCAAGTCCTCGTTGATCCAGTTATACTGATAAGAATTATTATTACATGATAGCAATAGTTTCTAAAACTATTAATTTGATTATATCATAAATAAATAATGCATATATATAAATTACTTTTAAGAAAATTTACCTGTTCAGAATCAACATTCCATTCATGTTCAGTAGAGATCACTGTGAAGTGAACAGTTGCTTGTTCAATAGAATACCATGGCTTATCTTTTCCCATTGCAGGCATTGGAAAGTATGTCTCATATGCAACTCCACATTCACCACCAGAATCTGGTGTGATATAGACTGAGCCAGACCCTTCATAATCTCTTAATAAGTGAGAAAAAGTTGCGCATCAATTTAAGTGTAATTAAGAACATTTTTAGGATATCTATGATGAGTAGTTTTAGAGGTTGAATGGAAAATAAACTCAATTATAAAAACGTCTAGTTGATTTAGGCTTCGTTTGAAACGGCTTTATTACTACTTCTTAAAATAGTTTTTTAGTACAAAATTACTAGAAAGCTGCTTTTAAAAAGCTGTATCAAACGAAACCTTAATTACTTAAGGTGCTTTGGCTTTTAAAATTAATACTGTATTATAAATGAATCCAGCATTGACTTAGTGGTTTATGGCCCAGCACTCATTTATGAGTCATGCGTTCGAACCCTACTCATATTATTGCTCATTTCTTGAAAATATCAAACTTATAATTTCATTTGCCTCTCTTAGCAAGGGAAAATTATTACGTCCGGCGTCCGGAGCTGAATCCGGATGCGCCACATCACCCGGACCCCGATGCATCCGGGTGGGTCCGGGTGACGTGGCGCGTCCGGATTCGCCTCCGGACGGTTCGGATGCCGGACGTAATAATTCGCCCTTAGCAAGTCCTTGGGTTTGTCCCTTTTAGCGCAATTATTCTTTGAGATAAAATTTTTGGGCTTTTTTTTCCTAAGAAATGAAATAGCATGGATAATTCTTAAATGTTGGAAATTATGAGTCATATAAAATCAAAATTTTCAATAATATATATAGGATTTTTTTTATAAAAAATACATAGGGACTTACACATTAATTCAAATAGAAGATTTATTACTAGCCCTTAATGAATCTTAAGCTCTGTAAAAATACAAAATTTAAAACAAAACTTATGAGCCATTGATTCAATCTATTACAAAAAAAAAAAAAAAAAAAAAAAAAAAAAAAAAAAAGAGAGGCACCAAAAATAATCATATATGAAAAGTATAGAAAAAAACACAACAAGTTGTATTAAAATCTAAAAATAATAATATTGAATTTAAACTATATATGAGATTCTATTTATGCTTTGAAATATAAATATAAAAATTAATTAAGAAGAAAAGAGAATCACTAATTAAGTACTAACCTCTCATGGTTGCCTATGGCTGTCATGTAAGCCACATGGGATGCAAGAGGTTCAATAAAACTGAGGAAGAAATCCCATTCAACCAAAAAACCAGTAGCATAGCTTATATCTCCAATATGAAAAATTGAATCCACATTGCCAGATGCAACCTCATTTGTCACAGCCTCAACCACAGATATGGAACCAGGCTATACAAACAAGCACACCAAAGTTCACATATTCATCATAAATTTCTTTTAATTTTCATTTAAAACATTTTTTCAAAAAAAGAAAAACAAAATTAGTTATCAGTAAACAAAAATAACTTCACTTATCTGTGTTCTATATAACTTTATACAAATACTTTTTCAATAAAAATATTTTTCTATGTGAAAATTTAGGGTAAAGTAGATTTTTTTTAAAAAAATATTAATTTTGTACTAAAAAACTACTTTAAGAAAAAGTAAGAAAGCCGTAAAAAACAAAACCTAAGATAATATATAAAAACATATAGTGAATTGACCTGAATATAATGCTCCTTAGATGGATCAAGTGGAGCTTTGCCCATATCACCATATGCAAGAAACTTCAGTTCATCTGACCCTGTTGCTGGTGGTGTGTTGAATTTAATTTGGTCACTCCAGCCAGCTGAATCACTGTGAGAACTAAAGTATGTTAGATTTTTCACATTTTTAATTCACAGTTAATATATAAAATGGCCTAATGTTTATAATTAAGTACTATAATATGCTGAAAATTAAGCAGAAAGAAAATTGATGCAGATTGTTTTTATTATAAAGAAATCAAATGAATATTTTATTGTCCTCATGTTATGCAAAAAAAAAAAATCAATGTAGTTCATGTCATGTGTAATTTAATTCAGACATAATTTTTTTAATCAAAGAGATATTGCCATAAATTTTTACCTTCCATATCTGTAGGAGTAGGTCTGCTTTGGTAGAAGCCCACTCATTATAGCAGTATGAACATATCCAGGTTCGTGCCATCCAAAATCCTTTGCTGGGCTAGGCAATATACCACCTATTAAAAAATAATCAAGAGTGAATAAATAGAGAAAATATTAAGATTTTATTTGTGACGACTTTCTTACTCCTTATTAGAATAGCTTTTTAGTAAAAAATAAATTTTTTGTACTAGAATGCAGCTTTAAAAAATAGTAAGAAAGCCGTCCCAATCGAAACCTAAATCTCTAACCAATGAATGTATCCGATGATGGTCAAGGGACAGCGACGATTATCCGATGATGGCCAACCTCTAATTAGATCTACGATCAATGAATACACCATGTCATTTAAAGCTCTCAATATCATGACTCTACTAGATAGGGTTGACAGAAATGGAGAACTTTAAAGTATATAAACACAATAGAAGTTTAGATTTAGGTTTCATTTGGACCGGTTTTTTTTAAGCAGTTTTTGGGTAAAAAAATTAAATTTTATTAAAAAAAAACTGCTTTAAGAAATAGTAAGAAAATATATATAAAGAAAAAATATTAGTCAATTTTGTGAATTTTCTTTGAATATATTATTGTTAACTGTGTGTGATAGGAGAGATTATTAGGTGCGGAGTGCGGACGGGGAGAACCGTCCGCACACAAGTATAGGGTACCCAGCTAGGTACCACTTGGTACTGCTGGGTACCGCTTGGTATCCTGTGCTTGTGCGGATGGTGTGCGGACGGTCCACACTCTGCACCTAATAATTTTTCGTGTGATAGAGAGCAAAAATAGCATATAACTAATTTTGGTGTAGTAATTTTTTGTAAGGCAACTTACTACACATATCATCTTGTGTGAAGGTTGACACCTGAGAAGTTGATGATCTCCCTTCTGCATACTGTACTACTTGTTCGTTCTCATCTCCACTAACCCAAGTTAATCTCATCTAAAGCAACTAAAATAAATTAATAAATGCTTAATCAATAAGAAATATAAATTATCTTCCTATCTAGCTCGACATAAATAAATAAAGAACAAAGAAGGAAGAAATACCGATGTTGCAGTAGAGTCAGTGCTTGAGAGGTGGCCATACAAAGGTTGTTTGGGATTAGCAAAACTTAAAGGATCTGATCTCTTCAGAATGCAAGGAGCATCAAAGCCTCCAGTGAAGAACACAAACTCTACATCTGTTCTGAAATTGACAACATGAAATGTAACTGATGCACTGCAACTGTGCACCAAACAATCATTATTCTCATATACTTCACATTTCCACTTGCTGCAGTTTAAGTAAGAAGGATCACTGCTCACATATTGTGCCTGTGCATTGATTACAAATTGAGTCAGAATAGTTCTAAAAATTATTGAACTTGTTTTAATTTGAGATTATTGTTGATATAAATTCTCCATATGCAGAACATATCCAAGGCAAAAATGATCAGATATTGAAATCAAGGTTGATGAACTCTATATTTTATGGCCTGCCTTAAAATTTGATTTTTTTTAAATAATCAATTGTGATATGATAAGCTAATTATTATTATTAAAAAAAAGCTAATTATTATTATTATTATTTTTACAAACACACTATTGTAAAAGAGTGATCATCAGGTAATTGTAGTTCTTTATGCATTTATTTATTATTTTGCTTATTTTTATTCTATATTAATACTATAATTATGCTAATATTAAACAAAAGTGAAAAGAAATATTAATTTGTGCACAAAAATATCAATTTTGCTAATAAAAAAAATCTCTTCTTAAAAGATGGCTTTAATTAGCTTTACATATATAATATTTCTATTGAGGTTTGTCAATTCCCAATAAATAAGAGGCGAGGTTCCTTTTGTTATCTTGCAGCTATTAATTGAAGAATATCCCCTAAATATTCTCCATCAAGTTGCTTCCAAGAAAAGCAAAGGGATGAGCAAGATGTGACATAATTACACCAAAAACTCTACCATGCAATCATATTACTGTAATTAATTAATTGTTGGTTTTCTATCATGTATTTATTCATTTGTAATATATTTATAAAAGAATTCTATTTAAACTCCTTAAAATATTAATGTTGTTTCATGCACTCTAGAAAAAGAAATAGTGAGACCATTTTGATTATGTTAATGAAATGTAGCATATTATTATTATTATTATTATTATTATTATTATTATTATTATTATTATTATTATTATTATTATTTTGCATTTTATGATGATAAATTTAAAAGCATCATCATATCACAAAGAAATTCAAGCTGCTTAATTAATTGCATAAATCTATTAATATGTTCATAAAATCATATATAAAATATTGTCTTTTTAAAATAATTTTGAACAGAAGTTATAACAATAATTATAAAAAAGGAAAATGATAAATAGAAATTCACATACATAATATATTTATTTTATGTATTTATATATCTAATATATAAACATTGATATTTACTATTTTATGTTAAACTATATAATATAATGGTGAAAATTTTAAACTGCATAAGAAATACTATAAATATTAACTATTTTATGTTAAACTATATTATATATATATATATATATATATATATATATATATATATATATCTATCTATCTATCTATCTTTAAAAAATTAAATGAAGCCAAACAAAACTTTAGTGTAATTTATTTAGATACTTCACCTTGACAGGATAGTGGCAAAGGAGAGGAAGACTGCTAATATCTCCAGTTTGTACATAAAGCAAACTGTTCAAAGGGCAATCAGAGATTCTGCAGCACAAAGTTCAAAAAAAAAAAAAAAGAAACAATTTAAAAAAACCAGCATAATTTAAATGTTCAATAAAATAATTCAAAATCTCATAAAAAATAAAATAAAATAAAATATACTTTGTATTTGCTGGCGTGATCATGGCAATCCAATCAGCTTTATCAGGAACCAACACTCCACCCACAGTAACTGTAACGTAGGTCTCATCATACAATGGCCCTTCTGTGCTCGTATTAATAAACAAATAGGGATTCGGATCAAGACAGTCAGCCAAAATCCTCCTGTTAAGAACCCTCATGTCTGAGATCGCCGTATAGTTCATATACTCATCGACTGAGTCTATTAAGAGAGGAGAAGAAGAAGAAGACAATGAAGGAGACATGGTGGAAGAGAAGAAAATGGAGAAGAAGAAAAGAAAGAGAGCTGCCATAGCATCCAATTTTTGAGAAAAATGAATGTTCATTCTCTTCTTTTTGTTATAAAGGTATTGAAGGAAAGCGTGCAAGAGATGTGAATTGAATGGATAAAGATTGTATGGTTAGATCAATTAATATGGTGTTCAAGTTCTCTACGTTAGCATTTTATTTGTCTTAGAAGAGAAATTGTAGAGGGAGACTTGCAAATATAATTGAACGGCCATAAATACTTTTAGCTATAATTATATTAATTTATTTAAGAAATTATAAGAGCCAATCTAAACCACTATCACATTGTTTCAATACTGATAGTGATAGGATTGCATGTAGAAAAAAACAAAAAATTATTTACATAATTACATTAATTAAAGCGCTTTAAGATTTAATTGCTTGGTTTTAAAGGTTATAAGCACTTTGATTAATTTAATTTGGAAGACTAATCGTTAACATTAATGAGGAAGATTTAGCCATCAATGCTTTGCTATTAGTATGCTGAACTTAAGGCTAACAAGCACAAGCTTTTGCTACAGATATGTACTAAAAGGTGCAACAAAATTTTAAACAATCATGCAAAAACAGAAAAATGGAAAAGCTTCAAACTTTTTGTTTGATTTGTCATATTTATCTTAGGTTTTTGATATAAAGCGTTAATGCTTCTGACTTTAACATAATAGCGCATTTTAAACAAAATATATATTTAGGTAGTCTGTCATATATTCATATATGAACTGCCAAATGGCTAAGGTGAACAAGCGTCAAATCCCAACCATCAGATCAAGATGAGCTGCCAAATGGCTAAGGTGAACAAGCTTTTATTTCCCCCCTATGCTAGTAAAATCATTAATTGGATTCAATTATTTCTTACTCTCTACCCTTAGGGAATTCATAATATGTATTCTTATTAATTTAATAAATGTTTTTTCACCTAACACATTTTGTGTATGTTTCATCCGTCGAAGCAGTTGATGCATAAAATATGGGACATCATATAGAGCATGCATGACACTCTTATATCTTTTGAAAGAAAATCCTAAAAAAAATGCATAACATATGTTTCGGGCAGGTTGAGATTAATTATTATAAAAAAATATTATATATCTTTTTTAATTAAACTAATATAAATATTCTATATTGTATATTTTTGTATGCAAAAAGATTTTTATTGGTTGCCCGAGCACAATGATAAAATTAGAAAGAATTTTGTGAAGCACTAGTTGACTCGCATACAAGATGTGTTTATAGACATTAGGAAGTCAGGCGAGCGACTCCTCTGGATTGGTGAGAGTGTATGGGCCCAGGTAACCAATGCTTAGAACAGCCTAGATTATACTTGGAAAAGGGGCCATAATAGATAAAACTGAACTTTTGATATTTGTGGCATAGGTAGTTCCCTCCTTACTGGGAAATTTAAATAATTTACTTAGAACTGAACATGTGATCATAGCCTAGATTATACTTAGAACTGAACTTGTGACGTTTGGTAAGAAATTTTAAAAGATTTAAATAATTTACTTAATTATGAATACTAATGTAAGTGTATTATAGAGAGAGTTGTTGGTAGAGAGTTGATGATCACTATTGAGTTACATAATCATTCCCACAAGCGGCAGGAGGACCAACAAGAAGTTGATGAGCGAGCAAGTATACAAACATATATCTTTTAAAAATATGTATAGATCTCATGTATGTCCTATACTATCCATTTAATTGTTTATATCTAAATTTTTTATGCCAAACCTTTTTCATTCAGTAAGTAACCCTAATCATTAAGTGTCCAAAAGCATGAGTTGCTTGCTTCATTCTAAGGTCCACGCACTAATGATTTTGAATCAGAGTTGTTACATCCTGGAGTATTCGTGGCAATAGAAAAATATAAAGTTTAGCATCTTAACATTGTCTGAAGATCCAACACACAAGAAGATAAGAGAAAGGGTGCAGCGTTCATAAGAGACACTAGAGTTTTACATGGAAACCCCTGAAATGGGGGAATGAATCCACTAGTATTTGCAGTCGATTACAAATGAGACCTTCTGAGGGAGAAGGCCTTGGCTTGATGTCACAAATGTACATCATATCGAGCACATTATATGGTGGGAGTTACAATAATCAACATAGACATGTTTGTTTGGTATGCATGACTGTAGTTGATAAGATAGAGGTCAGAAAGACCATTGTCCAGCGATGTTGGTCAGAAGGGCAAGAGAATGTAGGCGACCGATGTTAGAAAGACCGTTGTCTGACGATGTAGATCGGAAGGACTATAGTAGGCGACGGAGGTCAGAAGGATCATAGTTGGCATGAGACATGGGTCCAAAAGACAGTAGTTGACAGAAGATCGAGGTTAGAAAAACCGTTGTAGTAGAGCGGTAATATTCTGGTAGAACTATGGGTATCACGTGGTGGCCCGACAGAAGTCCTGGCCTCAAGTGGTGGTCTGACAGAAGTCCGGGCCTTAGATGGTGGTCTGGCAGAAGTCTGGGCCAGGTGGTGGTCCGGTGGAAGTTCGGGCCTCAGGTGGTGGTCCGACAGAACTCGGGCGGTGGTCGAGGAGGAGCGATGAGGCAAGAGCGATCTCTGATCACTCTCTTTCTCTCTTGCTTTGAGCCCCCTTTTCAAGAGGGAGGAGGGGTCTATTTATAGATTCCTTGAGTGGGATGGCCCATAAATAGGTGGGAGATCAAGGGCAAATGGGGAGTGGTATGGATGGACGTCCGATACTGAATCCTTTGATCATGGACCGTTTGTCAGAAATTTGAAGGTCTTAATTATGTTGGAATTTGACAATCTTGAGCTTGTTGGATTTGTGTCATCGAGACGCTCGATTCGACTATAAGCATGTAATGTTTGGAAACCGTTTGGTAATCCAAATTGTGGTTTGAACCTTCCAATAGTGCTTCGGGTCCTTGATTTGGACTCTTTTGGTCTCGGATTGGGTTGGATTTGGTGTTGTTGGGTTCATATTTTCGAGACGTTCAATTTGACTATAAGTTCGCTGAAATTGGAGTTCGGATGGTCCCAATATTAATCTTGGAGGTTTCCAACTTGATTTTGCATCGAGATTCGTGCCCGATCAAGATAATTTTTCGATGATATATCAAGAGTTAATCTAAAAAGCATAATTTCCCTTCCTTTCTTTTTGAATAATCTCCTTGTAATGTCCCTTTTAACATTTTTTTTCTTTTTTCAGTTATTATTGTTATTATTATTATTGCTAGGACTCAAGTAAAGCGGTTCAATATTCATTCATTAATGCTTAATATATGCAAGTTAAGGAGATACAATATTAATTTAAGCCTTCGAATTGAAGATCAAGGAGATCGATCAAGCTTGTTGAATGCTTCTTACTTTAGGATCTACTACTCTTGTTAAGATCTGATTACCAGCTTATGTACGTATGTATGTTTGAAAGCAACGTATGCCGAGTGCACATAGTGTTGAGCATAAAACCTAGCAGAAAATCAAGCCCTAGCATATATTCCTTTTACATACGTAGTGACTTAAGCATTAACTACACATGATCATAGGCTAATTATATGCAACTTCAACACATACAATTAGGGGTGTCAAAACTGGGTTTCGGGTCGGGTTTGGGTTGAACCCGGAACTGACCCGGTTTCAAACCGGTCGACCCTAGCCCGTCCTGTCATGTAAACGGGTTAGAAATCTGGACCCGAACATGACTCGTCATGTGACAGCGTTGACCCTGTAACATCAAAATTTGCTTCAGGATCGTCCCGGGACGATTAGTGTAAATTATGCTCCAGATTCTGTACAGAAGTTACAGGAATGATTTCCTGTAGGGATCGTCCGGGCCGATCTGGGATCGTCCCGGGACGATCAGTGGATGACACAAGTCAGAGAGCAACGTCCTGGAAATTAATTATCGTCATGAGAAATCGTCCCAGGCCGATGTGGATTTGTTCAGATCGTCCAGGACGATCGTGTAATATCAGTTTTTGCTCCAGGTTCGTCCGGGACGAAGATGGATCGTCCGGGACGATCGGTACAGGTTGTGCAGAAAATCAGTTTTGGTTGTATGATTCGTCGGGACGAAAATTGGATCGTCTGGACGAAAATTCTCCCGTGAACCCTTCGCCAGGGACGATATGTCATTTTTCGTCTGGACGGAATTCCTCTCTTCATGGATCGTCCGGTACGAAGCTCGATCGTCCGGGACGATCAGTCTGGATATATATAGAATTGAGATATTTTGAAGAGAGAGAAAAAGCTGAGGAGAGAGAAAAACGAAGGAAAAAGTGGAAAAGCGGATTTTCGGGCGACGCCGAGCTGTTTTCGTCCGAGGAGATTGTTGAGGAAATTGCTGTGCTCGAGGTAAGGCACAATCCGACTTTCTAAATTTTCAGAACCGTCGTGTTTGGCGGTATTTTCTGTCCGGATTTTGTTTTCGTTAGCGATTTTCGTCCGTATCTTTTGAACGGTTCAGTTTTTACCGCGTAACTTTTTGTATATCGTTGCCGTGCCGGGTGTGCACGTTTTAACTATATTTTGAAGATTTTTGTCCGGATATTTTTGATTCGACTGTGTTTTTAGTCGACTGGATTTTTCTGTGAACTTGGAAATTCTCTGTGCAGTAGAATAAATGTTCTGAAATGTTGATATCTATATTCTGTGCGAATTTGGTGAATTTTGATTTTCAGGAAAATTGTGTAAATTCCGTATACTGCCGTTGTGCTGCCCGATTTTTTGAGTAATTCCTGATTTGTCCGGATTTTCTCTGAAATGATATGCTATCTGTATATGCTATGCAAAGGGAGTTATAAGGGGCCTGAATCCTATGAGATTCAGTTAGTGAAACGGGAAATCTGAAATGAGCTCAATCTGAAATCTGATATCTGTTCTGTTCCGGATCCGATGAATTCTGTTTTGGTGCTATAAGCACATCTGTTTTGGTGCCGTGAGCACAAAGGGAGACATAAGGGGCCTGAATCCTATGAGATTCAGTCAGTGTCTGGGAAGGGAGGCATAAGGGGCCGGAATCCGTAGAGATTCCGTCAGTGTCAGGGCATTTAGCTATATGTATCTGTACCACTTTCTGTATCTGTTCTGTTCTGTACGAAATTGTGATTATGATATGATATGATCCGTACGATTCTGATTTCTGTTTCTGACTCTGTTGATTTGTTCCGTTCTGATACGATCTGTACGAATCCGATTCTGTTGATCTGATATGTCTGATCTGTTCTGTTTCTGATTTGATACGACTTCTGTTTCCGTACAGTTCTGTTTGATTTGATATCTGTCCGATTCCGTTCTGATTTCTGTACGGATTTGTCTGCTGTATTGGTTTTGAGTTTCTGAGGATTTTGAATGGAGGTTTGTTGCTTTGCTGAGCTGTTGAGCTCACCCTTGCTTTCTGGTGGTTTTCAGGTTCTGGGAAGGGCAAGGAGGTCCAGGACTAGGTTTCAGAGTCTGACCAGATTAGGTACTTTTGTACTTTTGATTTTTGTACAGTCATGGCTTTCCTGTTCTGTCTTTCTTTCTGTTGAAAGCCATGTACTGTTCTGTAGATGATTATTCTGAGGAAATGAATTAAGATAGATGTTTTGTTCCGCTGCATTTGATGTTTTTAGTAGCTCTGTTGTTCTGTGTGCTTCTGTTGAGTTAAGAATTTGGAAGATCAGTTCAGTAACCTAATCCAAAGCCAGATCCTGGTTAGCTATTCCCCGTCGCGATCCGGCGCGGGCGGGATCCGTCTCGTCTCGGGTCGGGTCGTGACAAGCTTTTTTTGGTATCAGAGCACTGGTTTTGGAAACAGGTTGGATTGTAAAACAGAGCTCTAGGAAGTGATCAGTGAGTCTGTCTGGGAGGTAGTTTTGGGTCGTTTGGCTTTTTATTGTGTTATTTTGTGTTGTTTTGTGATAGTTTTCCGGATTTTCTGGATTTTTCTGTATGGATCAGCCAGACCCAGACATGACAGACGGTCAGAGTGACGATCAGGCAGCACCAGTGGGGAGTACAGCCCCAGTGGTCGGTGCTGATACGCTTTCACAGTTTGCTTCACTTGTTGCTCAGATGATGAGCGAGACTCAGAGCAGAGCTTCGACTGTTAGATCTGAGGACATTGATCGACACCTGCAGTTATTTTTGAGGTTGAAGCCTCCGAGGTTTGAGGGCGCTGTTGAGCCCAGAGCAGCCGAGGAGTGGCTGAGGAGATTGGAGAAGACTTTCGACGGGATGCAGTGTCCTGCAGACAGGAAAGTTCCGTTAGCTGTTTTTCTGTTGGACGGAGAGGCTGAGCACTGGTGGGACGGCCAGCAAGCAGCCAGATTTCAGGGCAGATTGAACTCCTTGATCACTTGGGAGGAGTTCACTGAAGTATTTCGGGACTGGTTTATTCCCCCTTCTGCACGACAGCAGATGCAGGAGAGTTTTCTGAGACTTGTTCAGGGGAGCAAGACGGTGATGCAGTACGAGGCTGAGTTTACTGCATTAGCCAGGTACGCTCCGCAGCTGGTTAGCACGTCTGCTGAGAGGTGCTACAGATTTCTGAGAGGCTTACGAGACACTTTGAGGCAGCCTCTGATACCGTTCCGGATTACTGATTTCTCTGAGCTTGTGGAGCGAGCTCGTCTGATTGAGAATGACATGACGGCTACTCAGCAGCGGTGGACTGCGAGTAGGAAGAGGTTTGGAGGAGAGACATCTGGCAGTGGTTCCTCTGGGAAGAGGAGATTTGTTCCTGGATCTGGATCTGGAGATTCCAGGAAGAGCGGAGGATCGTCTGGTACTGCTACCAGTACGACTAGTTCTGGATCTGTCAGTACGGCACCTGTGTGCCAGAGTTGTGGACGGCGACACCATGGCCAGTGCTACAGGATAGCTGGTCTTTGTTTCAGATGTGGTCAGCCGGGACATAGGATTGCAGAATGTCCACAGATGGGATATGAGCAGCGATCTGAGGGCTTTGTCAGACCTGTTGGTTCAGCAGCAGGAAGACCGAGGACTGTTCCTCCACGCCCTGAGGGATTTGCTGGTAGAGGTGGTGGTTCTAGTTCTGCACCACGGAGACCACCTACGATTCAGAGGGAGCAGAGTAGTTCTGTTGCTTCAGCTCCTGTTCCAGTTCAGCCACGAGTTTACAGTCTGAGTCAGCAGGAGGCTCGTGATGCTCCGGATGTTGTGACAGGTACGGTTTACATTTCTGATCAGCCCTGTCGTGTTTTGTTTGACTCTGGAGCGAGTCATTCTTTTCTGTCCGAGCATTGTTTTGAGATTTTACATTTGGATTCGATGGTTTTACCGGTTTCTTTGTCTGTGATTTTACCGGCTGGGAATCCATTGATTGCTCGACAGTTTTGTTTGTGTGAGATCGAGATTTCTGGCAAGAAGTGGAAATCGAGTTTGATTCGATTGCCGATTTCGTCGTATGATGTGATTCTGGGCATAGATTGGCTGAGTCAGTATGAGGCCCAGATAGACTGTCTGAAGAAGCAAGTGAGTTTGCTTATGGCTGGAGAGAGAGTTGTATTTCAGGGATTACGAGGTGTTCTCTCCAGTCTGGTTTCTGTGTTGGAGGTGAGCAGAATGTGGAAGAAAGGATGCCCAGTATTTTTAGCTTCGGTGCGGGATCTGAACCTAGAGGTTGGTTCTGTTTCTGAGATCCCTGTGGTACGGGAGTTTGCTGATGTTTTTCCTGAGGAGTTGGTTGGTTTACCTCCGGATAGAGATGTAGAGTTCTCTATCGATGTTTTTCCGGGTACCGCTCCGATATCGAAAGCTCCGTACAGGATGGCACCGAAAGAACTTTCTGAGTTGAAAGTTCAGCTTCAGGAGTTGGTTGGCAGAGGTTTTGTACGTCCTAGTGTTTCGCCCTGGGGAGCACCTGTTCTGTTTGTGAAGAAGAAGGACGGTACACTCCGTATGTGTATTGATTACAGAGATTTGAACAAGGTCACGATCAAGAACAAGTATCCTTTGCCTCGGATAGACGACTTGTTTGATCAGCTTTCCGGATCTTCGGTGTTTTCGAAGATTGATTTGAGATCCGGATACTATCAGGTGAAGGTGAAGGAAACTGATGTGGTGAAGACTGCTTTCAGTACTCGGTACGGGCACTACGAGTTTTTGGTTATGCCTTTTGGGGTAACCAATGCGCCTGCGATTTTTATGGATCTGATGAACCGAGTATTCAGAGAGTATTTGGATCAGTTTGTGATCGTCTTCATTGACGATATTCTGGTATATTCTGCATCTGAGGATGAGCATGCCAGACATTTGAGGATTGTGTTGGAGACTTTGAGGAGGCATCAGCTGTATGCCAAGTTCTCTAAGTGTGAATTCTGGCTGAAGAGCATTTCTTTTCTGGGGCATGTGATTAGCGGAGAAGGCATTTCTGTAGATCCCCAGAAGATTCAGGCTGTTGCTGATTGGCCAGGGCCGACTACGGTATTTGAGGTACGTAGTTTCTTGGGCATGGCCGGGTATTATAGGAAGTTTGTGAAAGGATTTTCACAGATTTCGACCCCTCTGACGGGACTGACTCAGAAGTCAGTACCTTTTGTTTGGACACCGGAGTGTGAAGCTAGTTTTCAGAGATTGAAGGAGTGTTTGACTTCAGCTCCAGTGTTGGCACTTCCGTCAGGTACGGAGGGTTTCCAGGTGTTCAGTGATGCTTCACTGAAAGGATTGGGTTGCGTTCTGATGCAACATGGTCAGGTAATTGCTTATGCTTCGAGACAGTTAAAACCACATGAGAAGAATTACCCGACGCATGATCTGGAGTTAGCTGCAGTTGTTTTTGCTTTGAAGATTTGGCGTCATTACCTGTATGGCGTCAGATGTGAGATCTTTACTGATCATAAGAGCCTGAAGTACATTTTTACTCAGAAGGATCTGAATCTGAGACAGAGGAGGTGGCTCGAGTTGATCAAGGACTACGATTTGACTATTCAGTATCAGCCTGGGAAGGCGAATGTGGTAGCGGACGCTCTGAGCAGGAAGTCTTTTGGATTATCAGGTATTCAGCTTACCTGTGATGACTTCCTGGTTCGTGATTTGGAGAGATTGCAGTTGGAGGTGGTTTCCTCCAGTGATTTGGAGTTGGCTCAGATGAGTATTCAGTCTTCTTTGGAAGCACGGATTCTAGAAGCCCAGAAGTCAGATTCTGATTATTCGAAGTTGATAGCTCAGATTGGATCTGGTAAGACTCCTGAACTTCGAATTTCTGATTCTGGTGTTATTTTCTGTAAGAATAGGTTGTGGATACCGGTGTTTGGAGACTTGAGGCAGGAGATTCTGTGTGAATCTCATCATTCTGGCTACACTGTTCATCCAGGCAGTGGTAAGATGTATGCTGACATGAAACTTTTGTTTTGGTGGCCTGGGATGAAGAAGGATGTGGCAGAGTTTGTGTCGAGATGCGAAGCCTGTCAGTTGGTGAAGGCAGAGCATCAGCGACCAGGTGGACTGTTGCAGTCGTTGCCTATCCCTGAGTGGAAATGGGAGGAGGTAACGATGGATTTTGCGATGGGTTTTCCTCGATCTAGACAAGGACATGATGCCATTTGGGTGGTTGTAGATCGATTGACCAAGTCAGCCCATTTTCATCCGATCAGACAGACGGATTCAGTTGATCGCTTGGCACAGATTTATGTGAAGGAAATAGTCAGATTGCACGGTGTGCCTCGTGTGATCGTATCTGATCGAGATGGACGCTTTACTTCCAGACTTTGGAAAGGCATTCAGCAAGGCTTGGGTACGAAACTGCATTTCAGTACAGCCTTTCATCCTCAGACCGACGGACAGTCTGAGAGGACTATTCAGGTACTGGAAGATCTGTTGAGGCTTTGTGTTCTGGACTTTAGCGGAAGTTGGGAGGATCATATTCCGCTGATTGAGTTTGCTTATAACAACAGTTTTCAGTCCAGTATCGGTATGGCACCGTACGAGGCTTTGTATGGCAGGAAGTGCCGTACTCCTTTGACTCTGACGGAGGTCGGAGATAGACAGGCTTTGGGGGCCACTTTTGCTGATGAAACTGCTCAGAAGATCAAATTGATAAGAGAAAGATTGAAAGCCGCTCAAGATCGTCAGCAGAAGTATTACAATCAGAAGCACAGATTTGTTGAGTTTCAGGTCGGTGACTTTGTGTATGTCAAAGTCAGCCCGATGAAAGGTGTGAGCAGATTTGGTCAGGTAAGCAAGCTTAGTCCAAGGTATGTTGGACCATTTGAGATTTTGGAAAGAATTGGAAAATCTGCTTATCGCCTATTACTTTCTGATTCTATGCCGGATGTGCATAATGTGTTTCACGTATCCACTCTGAGGAAGTGGGTTTCAGACTCTGGGAAGAAGTTGTCAGCTGATGAGGTTGAGATTCAGGAGAATCTGGTGTACAAGGAAGAGCCAGAGCTTATTTTGGCATACGACGTCCGAAAGTTAAGAAATAAAGAGATTCCGATGGTTAAAGTCCAGTGGAAGCACCGGACTGCACGGGAAGCAACTTGGGAGAAGGAGTCTGATATGAGACGGTCGTACCCGTACTTGTTTTGACTGAGTTTGGACTGGATAATGTCGAGGACGACATTTTTTTTAAGTTGGGGAGATTGTAATATCAGTTTTTGCTCCAGGTTCGTCCGGGACGAAGATGGATCGTCCGGGACGATCGGTACAGGTTGTGCAGAAAATCAGTTTTGGTTGTATGATTCGTCGGGACGAAAATTGGATCGTCTGGACGAAAATTCTCCCGTGAACCCTTCGCCAGGGACGATATGTCATTTTTCGTCTGGACGGAATTCCTCTCTTCATGGATCGTCCGGTACGAAGCTCGATCGTCCGGGACGATCAGTCTGGATATATATAGAATTGAGATATTTTGAAGAGAGAGAAAAAGCTGAGGAGAGAGAAAAACGAAGGAAAAAGTGGAAAAGCGGATTTTCGGGCGACGCCGAGCTGTTTTCGTCCGAGGAGATTGTTGAGGAAATTGCTGTGCTCGAGGTAAGGCACAATCCGACTTTCTAAATTTTCAGAACCGTCGTGTTTGGCGGTATTTTCTGTCCGGATTTTGTTTTCGTTAGCGATTTTCGTCCGTATCTTTTGAACGGTTCAGTTTTTACCGCGTAACTTTTTGTATATCGTTGCCGTGCCGGGTGTGCACGTTTTAACTATATTTTGAAGATTTTTGTCCGGATATTTTTGATTCGACTGTGTTTTTAGTCGACTGGATTTTTCTGTGAACTTGGAAATTCTCTGTGCAGTAGAATAAATGTTCTGAAATGTTGATATCTATATTCTGTGCGAATTTGGTGAATTTTGATTTTCAGGAAAATTGTGTAAATTCCGTATACTGCCGTTGTGCTGCTCGATTTTTTGAGTAATTCCTGATTTGTCCGGATTTTCTCTGAAATGATATGCTATCTGTATATGCTATGCAAAGGGAGTTATAAGGGGCCTGAATCCTATGAGATTCAGTTAGTGAAACGGGAAATCTGAAATGAGCTCAATCTGAAATCTGATATCTGTTCTGTTCCGGATCCGATGAATTCTGTTTTGGTGCTATAAGCACATCTGTTTTGGTGCCGTGAGCACAAAGGGAGACATAAGGGGCCTGAATCCTATGAGATTCAGTCAGTGTCTGGGAAGGGAGGCATAAGGGGCCGGAATCCGTAGAGATTCCGTCAGTGTCAGGGCATTTAGCTATATGTATCTGTACCACTTTCTGTATCTGTTCTGTTCTGTACGAAATTGTGATTATGATATGATATGATCCGTACGATTCTGATTTCTGTTTCTGACTCTGTTGATTTGTTCCGTTCTGATACGATCTGTACGAATCCGATTCTGTTGATCTGATATGTCTGATCTGTTCTGTTTCTGATTTGATACGACTTCTGTTTCCGTACAGTTCTGTTTGATTTGATATCTGTCCGATTCCGTTCTGATTTCTGTACGGATTTGTCTGCTGTATTGGTTTTGAGTTTCTGAGGATTTTGATTGGAGGTTTGTTGCTTTGCTGAGCTGTTGAGCTCACCCTTGCTTTCTGGTGGTTTTCAGGTTCTGGGAAGGGCAAGGAGGTCCAGGACTAGGTTTCAGAGTCTGATCAGATTAGGTACTTTTGTACTTTTGATTTTTGTACAGTCATGGCTTTCCTGTTCTGTCTTTCTTTCTGTTGAAAGCCATGTACTGTTCTGTAGATGATTATTCTGAGGAAATGAATTAAGATAGATGTTTTGTTCCGCTGCATTTGATGTTTTTAGTAGTTCTGTTGTTCTGTGTGCTTCTGTTGAGTTAAGAATTTGGAAGATCAGTTCAGTAACCTAATCCAAAGCCAGATCCTGGTTAGCTATTCCCCGTCGCGATCCGGCGCGGGCGGGATCCGTCTCGTCTCGGGTCGGGTCGTGACAGATCGTGCGATCGGCTGGGCCGATCAGAGTAATTTAAAGCTGAAATCAGCTCATTTTGATGAGAGAGAAAATCATAAAATATCTAAAATTCAGCCGAGGAGAGAGAAGGTCGAGGAGAATTTGGAAAAAGTTGATTTTCGGGCGACGCCGGGCCGTTTTCGTCCGACGAGATTGTTCAAGAAAGTGTTGTACGCAAGGTAAGGCACAATCCGCCTTTCTCAATTTTCAGAACCGTCGTGTTTGGCGGTATTATCTGTCCGGAATTGATTTTTGTTAGTGATTTTCGTCCGTATTTCCCGTCTGGTTTAGTTTTTACCGTGTGATTTTCCGTATGTTATTGACGTGCCGAGTGTGCACATTTTGGTTATTTTCTGGAGATTTTTGTCCGGGTATTTTGAATTCGGCGGTGTTTTATTTCGACTGTATTTTTCTATGATGATATTAAATGTTGTGGCAGTAGAATAAAAGTCTTGCAATGTCGTTGTGAACATTCTGTGCAAATTTGGTATTCTGTGATTTTTCAGGAAAATTGTGTAAATTCTGTATACAGCCGTTGTGCTGCCCGATTTTTGTCTGATTTCTGAATTCATCCGGATTTCTTCTGAATTGATATGCTATCTGTATATGCTATATAAAGGGAGTTATAAGGGGCCTGGATCCTAAGAGATTCAGTTAGTGTTTGGGAAATCTGAAATGAGCGAAATCTGAAATCTGTTCTGTTCCGGATCCGATGAATTCTGTTCTGATGCTATAAGCACATCTGTTCTGGTGCCGTGCGCACAAAGGGAAGCATAAGGGGCCAGAATCCGTAGAGATTCTGTCAGTGTCAGGGAATTTAGCTATTAATTACAATACTATCTGATATCTGATTTGATATGACTTCTATTTCCGTACAGTTCTGTCTGATCTGTTCCGTTTAGATCTGTTCTGATTTGATATATGTCCGTATCTGTTCTTATTTGATCTGTTTCATTTTGATCTGCACGATTTTGATATCTGTCTGATTCTGTTCTGGTTTCTGTACAGATTTGGTTTGAAGTGTTTGGTTTTGGATTCTGAAAGTTTTGATTGGAGGTTTGTCGCTTTGCTGAGCTGTTGAGCTCACCCTTGTTTTCTGCGTGATTTTCAGGTTCTGGCAAAGGGAAGGAGGTTTTGGACTAGAGTTCAGAGTCTGATCAGTTATAGGTATTTTGTACTTTTTGATTTTTGTACAGTAATGACTTTTCTTCTTTGTTCTTTCTGTCAGCCATGTACTGTATTTGTAGATGATTGTTTTGAGGAAAAGAAAAATATAGATGATTTGTTCCGCTGCATTTGATGTTTCATAGTAGCTCTGTGTGTCTGTTTTGAGTTGAAATATTTGGAAGAATCAGTTCCGAAGCAAATTCCAAAGCCAGATCCTGGTCTGTCTGTTTGTTTGGCTGGTCGCGGCCCGGTGCGGGCGGGATCCGTCTCGGGTCGGGTCATGACAGACCCAACCCAACACTGTTGACTCGAGGGCGGCGACGGCGGGATGGAAGACGGTGAGCGGGCGTGGACGCGAGTGCAGGTAGGAAGGCTCGTGATTGCTTGCGCGGGCGCAAGCAGCCTCGGGCGCGTGCGAGCACTCGCCGGCAGCCTCAAGCAGCTTTGGGTGCGGGCAGCCGCGGGTAGCCTTAGGTTGGTGTGCGGACAGCTGCGGGTAGGCTCATGCAGCGCTGTTAGCTCATTTCAAACAGGTTTTTGGGTTGCCCCGGAAACCCAACGGATCAACCAGAACACGACCCGTTTTTTTTCAAATGGGTCGAATACGGGAACCCGAACCTGACCCGTTTTGGAATCAGGTTGGATTTCAAGTCAGGTTGTTATGTCGTGTCAAATATCGACACCCCTCTATACAATATATATATATATATATATATATATATATATATATATATATATATATATATATATATATATATATATATATTGGAAATTATCATTTGCCATTGAATAATTAGAAGTCAAATAAATTACTAGAAAGCCACTTTATTAAGTAGTAAGAAAGTTATTCCAAATGAAGTAATAAACTCTCCAATAACTTTTATTTTGAATTTTTTTAGACAAAAAATAATGCCAAAATTCACGTTTCAGCCGATCATATCTGCCATCCATATCAAATTTATATGCATATAAATACAAAAATACGAACATTTTCACACATAAAGCACACGCTAAGCAAATTGATATGCATCATTTCTTTTAATGACAATAAGTTACTTCAAAGGTTTTTGCTCTCAGCCATTATGGCAGCTGGAGTTTTTGGCCAATCTTCAATCTCTCTTTCAGTATATCGTAGAGAAATGAAACACTACATCTGTAGTCATGTCGTCCGCAATGTTCAAAACCACATAAAAAAACCAGTTTAGAGAGACATTGACTTATTTTCTCATAAGAAAGGGTTAATTTTGCTTTACATATACGTTAAGTTAAAGTTATATGAGAGATGAATGATATATTAAAGAAAAGTTTTAATAATTGCAATCTACAATAATTACATATTAAATTTTACTTTAAACAAATGAGAAACATCCTGCATTATTGATACGTCATCAAAAATTGTTTTGATTGAGTACGAATTTTGAGGCATGTCAAGTTAGAAACTTTTAATATTAAATTTGGGGTTATCCAAACTCTTATTTCAGCAAACTTGTAATTAAAGTGAACAACTTGACAAAACGATCCAAATGACACTAAAATCGGTCCAATCCGAGCCCAAATTAAATGGGCCTAAATTAAATGATCAAAACATATTCGAAAGCTTCAAATCATTAATTAGATAATCAAATGATATCCAAATATGGCATGCTTATACTCAAATCGAGCAACTCAACGAAACGAATCCAACAAGCTAAAGATTTCTTAATTCTGACATCATTATGACACTTAAATGCTTGACAAATGCTTCATGATCTAGGGAAGCAGTATAAGTCATTTGATAGAACACTTTGAATTTACCCATGCTCTTCTCCATATTTACGAGACATGCCACCATCAAAATGTATAAATAGATCCCCTCTTCCTTGGAGGGAAAGAATTTTGGAGAAGACTTGGATCATGGGTTAGAGATTCAAGAGTAACTTTGAGGCTTGAAGAATCTTAAAGCTCCACCCTAACTGTGACCCTTTCAACCCTCCCTCACTTAAATGAAAATCTATCTAATGCTTACTCTGCTTGGGGTTCTTGGATCTCTTAGAGGGCCAAAACTAATTGACTTGAAAAAGGTGAGGACGCCTAAAGTTTCTTTATGGCAGAATCAAAGGTAGGAAAAATCAATTGCATCAGGGAAATTTCTACAATAGCTGGCACTTTTAGTGATCAACCTAGTATTGCTAAAGCCATCTCCCTCTATTATGAAAACCTTTTAAATTCCTCAAATAAACTACCTAGTACCCACAATAGTCCTCCTCTCTCAAGCTCCTTCATCTCTCAGTACCTAGCCCCCATCCTCACAGCTCATGTCACCAGTGAAAGAATTACAGCTATGGTAAGCTCATCATCCAAAAATTCATCTTCTAGGCCTGATGGATATACTTTTGACTTTTTTTAATCTTGCTGGCATGTGATGGGTAACCATATTTGCAATGCTGTTAAACTTTTTTTTTTTCCACAAATCTTATCTCTCTAAGAAAGTTAAAGCTACAACAATTGCCTTAATTCCAAAAACTTCTCATGCTTATAGCATTAATGACTATAGACCTATATCCCTTGGAAACACTTTCTATAAGATTATTTTGCTAAGATTCCTGATTATAGGATTAACCAAATTATGGCATTCATCATTTATCATAGCCAACCAGGTTTCATTCAGAATTGAATCTCCATCGACAACATTCTTTTGACTAAAGAGGCTCTTTTTGAGATTAAAGGGAACCATAAGGAAGCTTTCTTTTGTGTTAAGCTGGATATATTCAAAGCTTTCAATATTGTTTCCCTAAATTTCCTAATGTAGAGAATGATCTAGAAAGGGTTTTCTTAATTGTTCATTGGATGGGTCAAAGCTTGTATAAAATAATGTTCACTTTTTATTTGCTTAAATGGAATCCTTGAGGGATTTTTTAACTATTCTTCTGGGCTTAGACAGGGCTTCCATTTATTTCCTCTCTTGTTGTTTTTGCATTTGTATGGATGGCCTTTCCAATCTTTTTGATGTTGCCATTGCTACATAAGCTTATTCTATATCACTATGGGCAACTTTCACCTTTCCCACTTGCTTTATGTTAATAACCTATTAGTGTTTGGGAAATGTTCTTCTGATAATATTAAATGTCTGAGTAGAATTCTCAATGCATTGAAAGAATTTTATGGGTTGTCATTTAACCTTTCCAAGGGCAACATCATTACTTCTAAAAATTTTAGACACCAACAGCAAGTTTTTTATTCCCTTAATATCAGTAATTGCGATAGAGTCATCTCTTACTTGGGAATCCCTATTTCTATCAAAAGACTGCTTATCTTTGATTTTAATCCTCTCATGAGTAAACTATCTAGGCTTCTTAATGGGTGTAAAACAAAATCCCTCTCTTTTGTTGGTAGGGTGTAATTTTGGAAAATCTCAAAATTGAAAACTCTCTCTTACTATATAAGGGGTAAAATTCTCCCTAAAAGATGTTGTAAATTAATATCTAGACTATGTTTTAGGTTCTTATATCATGATAATTTAGAGGCTAAAAAATTAAACCTTATTTCTTGGGAGAATACCTGCAATCCAAAGTATCTTGGAGGCCTTGGGTTACCTTCTCAAAATGCACTCTATTTTTTTCTCTTCTCTTGTCTGGTGCTGCTTAAACTTTAATAGTCTTCTGAGCAAATGGTGATTCTACAAATTTGGCAACTTTTGGAACAGTCCTACTGCAAAGAGCTATAAGATTTGGAATAATTTTTCTAAAGTCGTTGCTTTTATGAAAAATAAAATTTCTTATAAAATTCATGATGGTTCTAAGATATCTTTGCTTCGGGACCTTTGGTGTGAGGGGTATAACATCATGGATTTTGTTGAATTGGACTCCCCTTCATCTTGTGCTCTTGATAGTGGTAGGATTTTTTATTATTGTGAATGGAAATTGGGTAAATTTACATCTTTTTTGTTTTTAAACTATGATTGCTAAGATTAAAGCTATTATATTTATGTTGAAATAGAAGCTGACACTATTTTTTCAAAACCATAGCTCAGATCATAAAGTCCTCGCAAAATGAGGGCGAAATCTCTGGGTAGTGTCTTCTCGACAAACCCATCTGTCTTCCAAAAAATGTATTGAAACTTAGTCCGTTAAAACTCTCTCGAAGCACCGGGGAGGCCAGGGCACCCATTTTCGGAGCCCACAGATAGCAGTTATCCTAGCTTTTCAAACATCGAATCGAGACATTAAGTAGCACTTAGAATCTAATAAAGGTGCATCATGTTCATCCTTAGCTTTATATACACTTGCATTATCTGTTACCACTTAGGCAACTATACCTTCTTCTACTTCAACAACCTCATCGACCATTTTCAATAATAGAGGTGCATATTTAGCAAAGGTTAATGGATTAGCATATTTCAAAAACACAATCTCATAAGAATTACTAGCAAAGAAGTTTATGATGCTCCTTTAATTGATGGTTGACCAACCACTTGACATTATTGTTACTCTTGTTTTAGGATGTATTAGCATATTTCAAAAACACAATCTCATAAGAATTACTAGCAAAGAAGTTGATGACGCTCCTTTATTTGATGTATGGCCGACCACCTGACAGTTTTGTTATGCTTGTTTTAGTTTGTCTTCTTCAGTTCATCAACTCTCTTCATTGTTGTCATTACTTCTTGTCTCACTTAACATGCATGTTCGAAGCTCACATTAAATAAAATTCTTTTATTCAAAGCTGGATACGAAATTTCTTAAGAGTTATTCCCATCTTCATCCAAATTTACAAAAAAATCCATTCATTTGTTCCCGAGTTATTCTCTCATTGTGGGCTTATACAATAACCTTGAGAGGTTGACTATGGATCAAGTTTGTAATAGAGGGCACATTCTTGTTGGCAAAATGAAAAATTAATGGCTGAAAGAAGTCTCTCCTAATCTTGCCAATCAAGTGGTTAGATTCATAGAAGAAATTCCATTGATGGAATGAATAAAGATGCCATTCATTACCACCTAGAGGAAAATGGAAAAGCCCGGATCATCATTAAGGCTTTATTTGGGACGGCTTTTTTACTGCATCTTAAAATAACTTTTTAGTACAAAAGTTTTAATTTTTTAACTAAAAAGTTGTTTTAAGAAACAGTAAAAAAGTTATCCCAAACGAAATCTAAGTTCAAATGTCCTCTCACAGGAAACTAAAAACTCCCATCATCAACCAAACTCGAAAGAAAAAAACTATTTATTCGACTTCTCATCAACCAAACAAGTGAGTCAAAACTAATTTTAATTCAGTTTCTCTACTATTTCCACTTCATATTCCCTCAAACCGAACAAAGCCTTACTGCATTAAAGATTGTTGTATTTAGCCTGCATCACGGTGCAGTAGTCACTGCTCTCGTTGAATGACAGACTCAAAAGCAGCGATAAGCAACGCTACCTTTCTCTTCCTGGCCGGTGCCATTCTTCTGAGGGTCTTTTGGAGAGCATAGTCTATCATCCACTCCTCAGCTGTCTTTCTTTCATCCACAGTTTGATGCTTGAGGTTGACCACCTCTGCTTCTGGCTCTGGTTTCAATGGAAGAAATCGAAGTGGTCGTGGATTGAATTCTCTTCCATTTTCCTGATTCTCTTCTGTTATCTTTCTTGTGGTGCTGTATGTTGTTTTAGGCCTATTCGTCAATTCTGTTAAGGGATTTTCAGAGATGAATGAAGCAGAATATTTAACTTCCTCCTTTTCATTTATCAATCCACCAGAGATGATATTTCTGTCTTTATCATTGTTGCTTCTTATACTCTGCTGTGATTCATAATTTGTTTCATGTTTAGAAGGCTCACAACTTCCAACATTTTCCACACTAGCTTTCATGTCTTGTTCCAGTAATTCTTTAGGAGAATTGGGAACCTCAATCCCAGATTGTAAGCTTCCATTTGCGGATTCTGCAGATTCTTCTTCATTGTAATAACTGAAGGTTGTGCACTGAGAAGAATTGCTCTGGCATTGAAGAGATGGCTCTGCTGCTTCCTCCCAATTAACATGGCCAGTTTTTCCTTTTTCAGATTCTAAACGAGCTTCTTCTTGCCTCTCAGCCTCAGTATATTGAATACGTTCATCACAAACCTTCAACTCTTCTATTGAAATCTCGCTGTTGTTATCTGCATAGTCTTCAAAGCTAGTAACCGAGTAGGATTCTTGCAAATGAATTGTTTCATAAGAGTCCTGCATTATCATCCCATTGATTCCATTGACAATATCAACAATTTCAGCCTGATATTGGTTACTGTCTTCAAAACTCTGCTGTTGCAGTGTCCCTTCCTGTGGTTTGGAATGGATCTCCTTGCGACCATTTTTTCTTGTTGATGACTGTTCTTTCTGCTTCGTGCTATTTGGCAATTTGACCGATTGCCTTCTTGCGGAAAAAAAGCATTTCAGTGGTGGCAAAGACGCTTCGTTTTTCTTCTGTCCATGCAAGGAACAGTATTTGTATGAGCAAAGCTTCTGGTTTGAGACGCCATCAGTTTCATCAAGATCCAAACTTTCTGAATTTCTGTCAATTTTAACAGTTGATGAGCAGGTAGCCCTGCTTAAATTCACCGTTGAGTGAAGACCCACCCCTGAATTCTTCTTCATTGATGACCTCTCTGGCTTTAATCCTGAATTCCATACCTGGTCCTTGGCAACAGCTTTACTCCCAGGGTGATCAGAAGAAGAAACTGAATTCTCTGAGTTATTTATGGTTCTCATCTTACTAGATGAAGTTAAGAAGTCAGTGGATAACTGAAGCTTGTTCTTACTTACATCAAATCTACTGGCGGGCTTCTTGTAATTAGGCAATTCGTCTGTAACTTTGGATGGGGATTGTTTCCTTAGTTGTGTCTGGCTCAGTCCCAGATGACTGGATTGTATGGGAGCTTTGTTGAGACCATCTGGATTTGCTTCCTTCATGGATTTCTCCTTCTTGAACTTCTTAATTTGATCTCCACAACCTCCACCTCCGCCATTTTTCTGATTAGTTATCAGGCTCCTCACCCAGAAATATGAGCTTCTCAAACAGTTGGGATCATAATGATCTTTCTTTTATAGCAGGCTTGGATGGCTTTCATCACTTCTGCTTTCTTAAGGTTTTTTCTGATGTGGGGGATTTGTTTGTATTGAAAGGAAGAAATGAAATTGCATTCTTATAAGAGATTCCTTCAAATATGGAAACTTTGGATTGCTTTGATATATATGGCGTTTGATATTTTTTATTGTTCTGGCTTTCAAGCCAGGCCGGCCATGTTTGAAAATGGAGAACTCAGTCTAGTCTCTTTATTAACCTTTTCTTATTTCGTGAATTACGAGTTTCTTATTGATTAGTTCTGAACTCCAATGACTCTTCTTACTAAATTATTTTGTAGTAAACTTTTCTTAGCCGACTATCTTGATGTTTTGGTTTTAAATAGCATTAGCAGATGCTTTTTTACAGATTTTTTTGTCCGTTGATGAAAGCTTAGTGCTGGTAAAAAATATATTTGAAAGAGTCTACCAACCAATGGTTCTGAGAGTAAGGCTTCGTTTGGGACGGTTTTTTTACTGCTTTTTAAAACGGAGTTTTAGTACAAATTTTTTTATTTTTGTACTAAAACTTCGTTTTAGAAAGCAATAAAAAAGCAGTCTCAAACGAAGCCTAAGGCTTCGTTTGGGACAACTTTTTTACTGCTTTCTAAAACGGAGTTTTAGTACAAAATTTTTTATTTTTGTACTAAAACTCCGTTTTAGAAAGCAATAAAAAAGCCGTCCCAAACGAAGCCTAAGTCTTAGACCTACCATATATTTTGTGTATTTTATATTCATTTGTGCAGCTCATGAAAGTAAAATGGCTGCACCTTAACATACCAGCAATGAAATTAATGTTGTTCTCAATACAATTAATTCCTTCATATGATGAATTTACTTTTTTTCCTTTCATTCGTGTACACATCAGATGATATGTTGCATATGCATTAATTGCTTATTATTTTTCTATATTAAGGGTTTATGTGGGGAGAAATTATTCTGTGTGGATGCCGAACACAGTTTACCATCCAAAAACCAACTAGAATGGGTGTCAGCAGTACCGAGCCGGGTACCGAGCAGGGGGTGGCGTGGCGCACTCTGGTTGGTCTCTGGATGACGTTCGGCATCCACATAAAAAAATTTCTCCTGTGTGGGACAATTTTCTTGTTGTTTTACTTTTCAGACATTAAATACTATAATTTTTGTTGGCTATTACTTTATTGTTATATTCTTATTATTTTTCATAATTTTCTATAATAAAAAATTACTTATTGTAATCATAATAGCTAAATTGTTATCCCTACAATCAAATTAATAAAATATTATAGCCGTCCCAAACTGACGCTAAGACTTTTTAAAATAGGTTTTTAGTATACAAATTTCTTGAACCAGAAAATTTTATACTAGAAAATTGTTTTAGAAAATAGTAAAAAAATTGTCTCAAATGAAACCAAGTCTATAATTATAATTTTCATAAAAGTAATGATGATGATAAATTAGATAATAATTATTATAATCTGTTTTGATGCTTTTGCCCTAGCCCATATTTTTTATTTTGTCACAGCCTGCCTTACCTCATAGATCTTCCATTTGGCATCATCAGATTTCTTTGTGCTAAGTATGTTATGGTTTATTTCTATTTACTTTCTCTATTGGAAACTAGCAAATGACTAAATAATTGACATTTGTCAGATGGCAGAGAGCTGCATTTTTTAGGGAGATATTTAGGTCAATTAAAGCAAATTCAAATTTAAGGTGCAGCCAGTGAAACCGCCGTTGATACCGGCGGCCCATTAACCGCCGGTCAAAGCCGCCGGTAACAGCTGAATTTCCTGTAGTGTTCATACACCCAGCACATATGCACGCAATATTCGAAACTAAAACATCTTGATGCATGTTGATCTCTTTTTTTTTGTTGCAATCATTTTGCACTAAGGTATTTGGCCATATAGAGCAATAAATCAACATTATATTACGCACTCCTCTACACTCACTTGGTCACGCCTTCCTAAATGGTCACGAACCTTGCTAAAGGTTCTACCATATATTAGATCTTACTTAAATCTAAGACTTCATTTGGGACCGCCTTCTTACTGTTTCTTAAAGCATCTTTTTAATATAAAAATTAAAATTTTTATTCTTAGAAAATAACTTTAAGAAGTAGTAAGAAAGTCGCCCCAAATGAAGCCTAAGGCTAGTCAAAACTAAAGCATGACCTAATTAAGGTTGGATTAACTCCCCTAACGGCCTAACCTAGTCTAGGTCTCTTATGAGCAACCTAGAAGCCTAAATGTTGTGTTCATGTTATTTGATTGTGTTTTGCTATTGAATGTTATGTTGATTTTGGACTCCATTATGTGGGTTGATTATAGTGGCATATTGCACTTAAAGTTTATGTGTTATATGTGTTTTTAAATTCTGTACATGTATTGTGAAAATTGATGTAAACAGAGGGGGCTGTCATTTATTTTTTGAAAATGCTACAGGTTTCCGGCGGCTAACCAGCAGTTTGGTCACTAGAAACATCGATACCAGATGACTTATTTGAACTGCCGAAATTTTACTATAGCCGATTTACCGGCAGTCAACTGGCGGCTGGGCCGCCGGCAAAACCGCCGTTTGAGATGGTCAGTATGTGTCGGCGCTATGACTGCCAGAATTTATCGGCTGTGTTGGCCGCCAAAAAGTCGCTGGAAGATTTAGTTGCCGGAAACTGACCACCGTAATTTGTTTCCTACGTTAACCGCCGGAAAACCGTCTGTAGTTTTCAAACCGCCGGAAACTTTATACTAAAAGCCGGAAAAAGCCGACAGTAATTGACAATTTTCCTGTAGTGTTAAGATATATTATTCACCTTATATATCATATTAGGTGACCTATTTTGATATTATTGGATGTATTTACTATTTCTTTATTAATAAAATAAAATATACTTTTTGTTATTTATTTATTAAGAAAGTATTTTATGCAATTTATCTAATGTATTTAAATATTATTATAGATTTGTAAGCAATGTCAATAAAATAGCAAAAAATAAAGCTCATATAAAAGGCTTTATCAGATACAAACTTAGCATAGGATATCACATATAGATCACTGCTACAACATGATATATTCTCTTGCACTGTGAGGAAGTATAGCCTTTCTTAGAGTTAGTTCAAGAAAATTCTTTCATTGTCAATAATATTGCTCTCTTCATTTTTTTAGAGCAACATACACTTTGCATAATATTCATGAGCACATTCCTTATAAATAATTTTGATATAATTAATACAAGTTATTAAGGTAAATTCATAGCTTGGTTTAGATAAAAACATAAATTTATGATCTAATCATAGATTATTTTATGTATTTTATATTAAACTTATACTACATTATAATTAAGTTATTTTCTCTTCAATTGTGATTATCCTATACCCATTCAAGGCACAAGAGCTCATGTGCAATATGGAATTATTGAGATAAGAAGAAGTAGAATATGAGTAAAATATGATATTTTTAGGCTTTGTTTGGGATAGCTTTATTGTTGCTTTGTAAAGCTATTTTTTAGTAAAAAATTTTTTGAAAGCAAAGAAAAAGTAGCGGTCTAAAGCTATCTCAAACAAAACCTTATTCTAACACAAAAAAATAGTTTAAGTGCATTATGCAAAGTACCATAGAAGAATAAAATATAAACCAGTTTGATCATTAGTCATTAAGACTAAAAAATAAACTTAATTGATAATAAACATGTAATAGGGGTTGCCCATTAAAAAAGATGTCATAATTCATATAACCTACTCCTATTAATGAGCTAGTAAATAATTTAAATAATATTGAGGATGATTATGAAGAGATTGATGTAGATTCATTGAGCAGAAAAAAAGAGGATGATGAAAATGATGAAATTTTTTAAACATAATTAGTGATTAAATTCAAGCTCATATTTCTGATAATTTAGCTTATGCATGCATTTGTTTACATTTAATATTAATGAATTCGTTACTCTTTTTTATGTAATCATTGCTCTCATTTTTATTTCTTTTAATAATAATTAATGGTTTTCAAACTTTCTTTATAGATTGCATTTGACAGCATTAATAACAATATTGAGTATCAGTAATAGAACTATTTTAGTAATATTATCATTATTCTCAGTGTCAGTCAGAGTAATAGTAATAATAACAAGTAATAATAATCATTAACAATGATTAGTGTTTGTAATATTAATATCCGGACAATATCCATATCAATAAAAATATTCAGATATTTAGAAGAGGGTATCTTGAGGGCTTCTTACTCATACACTTATAACTCTTAATTAGTCACCCCTTATGACTCTTAATTAATGTGCTTGTTGACCTCTATTTTCGCTCGAGCGCTTTCAATCAACTTGATTAGACCTCGTCGAGCTCAATTCAGACTCGAATCGATCCAAATTGATTTCAATTAGACTCGACTGCACTCAATTTAACTTATTTTAATTGCATCGAGTTCAATTTGATTCAAATTAATATCGATTTGGGTGCAATTTCGTCGGCGTGACTAGGTCGAACCGTTTCGAGCCCAAATTGACCCAATTTCTGACATGGAATTGAGCCCGGTCTTAGCCCGAATCTGAGTCTAACTAGCTCATTTTGATTTAAATAAATTCCAACCTACTTTTGGCTTAATTTGAATCAATTTCTAAATCCGGTAATTGCATCGAACGGCTCCGATTTCCCCAAAATCCGAGTCGACCGTTACCGCAGTTTTCAGTCGCGTGTGAGACCTGATTCAAGTGGTGGCTCTCTCTCGGTAGAAGGAGACAGGCGGAACTCCTCCCTCTAGGGATCTCTCCCTCTGTTCGAAAAAAGGAGCCAGGCCGAGCTCCTTCTCTCGTCGCTCCTGCCTCCGTCCGAGTCCAGAAGCCGCAAGCCGAGGACTCCCGCTCCCTCCCTTTCTCTCAGTCTTCTCCTGCTCGAAAAAGCCCAGACGAAGGGGCTCCCCCTCTTAGACCCGATCTCCCTCTCTCGGTCGCCCTCTCTTCCAAGGCTGAAGCCCCTGATCTCTCTCTCTCTCGGCTCTCATTCGGAAGTAGCCTGTACCGAGGGTTCTCTACCCTTCGCACAAGCCAGTGGAGGCCGCCCCTTCTCTCCTCTGTTTTGGACAGAACCAAGGGTAGAACTCCCCCTCCTTGGTGATCCTTCTTGCTCGAGGCCGGAAGTCTCCTACCCGACCCGTTCTCGGCTTCGCACACGTGGACCGAAACTAGCCGCCGGGATCCATCCCTTCTGTCCGACGAGCCCAGAGAAGTCGTAGGACCCGACGACTGTGTCCGACCTAGCCGCAGCCGCTGGACTTGCAAGGTGAGTATTCTCTCCTTCTCTTTACTCCTTATTCGTCTTGTCCTCCAGTTTATATGTGACTTATGCTGAACTGTTAATCTTAGAGAGATTGTCTGTGGTCTTTTGATAATCAGTCGTTGGGGTCACAGAATGTACTAGCTTAGGATGGTGATGAAGTTCTAGTGAAAATTTCTTTGTCAGTCTCATATATATACTGATGATTATGATATTGAAAGCTAAAATTACTTATGGACTCATTTGCATTGGATGTGATCTAACGATATCTCCCTATAAAGTCACAAATTATCACTCCCTTGGCCAACTGGAAGTTTTCTAATTGGTTTTCATTTTGCATTTACATGTCAGCTAAATATGGTTACAGTCAAATTCTTATGAACGATTCTTTTCGCTGTTTGGAATTAGAATATATATATTTTTTTTGTAGTATCACAAAGTTTGTTATATTCCTTCCATTTGTTTGGATGCAGTTTGAAATAAAATGAATTGGGTGGGAAATGTAATTGGTTTGTACATGGAATGTTTGTGATAATGCCTCAATGAGATAAGCGATATACATATATGATAGATCTTGTTTGAAATGGAGTTCGAGTGTAGGTTTGTACTTTCACGATAAGGGCAAACATCCTTTGCTTTGTACTTGTGCCTTATACTTTAATATTCTACTTCTATTTGCATAAATGTGATATAAAGAAGAATGTTGGGAAATCACATTGTGAATATTCTTTGAACTATGAAAAGAAGTTTGTTGCCATTGTCCTTGGCGTTCAATATTGTATAGATATTCAAGTCGAAATATGATTTTTTGAAGAAGTGAACAAAAATGATTTTTTTTTGCATACTCCCATTTGGTGGTTTAAAAGAAAGGTCTCCCACGTGACGGTGTAGAAAAAAAAAAATCATATGCTTTGAAGTGTCGAATTCTTGCATCGAGATCAATCCTTCATGTAACATGAAAGATTTGGTTAATAGTAGAAGTTAGCAATCATCATGTATGAATATCTTGATGGAACTTTATTTAGTGATAATGGCATGCTTTCTTTTCCTAAATTTTGGAAAGCAGATTTGCATTTTTTTTTTCTCTCTTTATGATTACAACTTAGTTGGGATTCATCATTAAATGATTCGTTTGCTTGCTACTTGGTTTGGAAAAGCACGGTTTCAATTTTCTTTTCTCAAATACATATGGTTTCATGAGTGACTTTGTGTTAGAGAACTTCATGAGTTTCATTAAAAGAAGATCTGCTATGCCAGCATGAGCAAACTTTAGCCAGTTTTTATTATTTCTTTTATGATTATTTCAAGAAGAAATAAAGATGGGAGCCATGTTTGTGACCTAGTGGAAGCAGTTAAAAAATTTTATCATGTCTAGCATTCTAAATGTCAGCTTTCTATATAATCTATTCAATGATGCATTGTGGTATTGGAGGATTGCACTTGCTCTTTATTCACATTATGAAATATTACGTGTGCACCTTGCTTGCTTTGAAACGTGCTTTGGTTATGGGAAGTTATGCCTTGAATTGATTTGCCTCTTTACATGAGTGGAAGGGGCAACGGTTAGAAGTAGTCAAAGCATGTTGGAAGTCAATCCACACATGAATGCATATTTTCCTTCTTTCCAGTACTATGACATTAATTTTGGGAATTCTTGGCAAGTAACGGTTACGCTCTTGATGATTAAGTGGAATTTTATGAATACTGATGAATATGTTTCACATGATTTATGTTTTGATTTGGAGAATATATGGATCAAGTGCAAAGTTGTTTGCTTTATGATTGAAACTTTTATAAGTTATTTAGGGAAATACATGAGTGTTGGGTTCCAATGTTAAAGATATGCGTCGCCTCATATTGAGAAGTCTTACGGTTTGTTTTGTATTGAAGTGTTTCATGATTTTGTTTTATATTGAGGAGATTTGTGACTGACTTCATGATTGGAAGGATTCATAAATAGCTCTATGTTAAGGTTTCATGAGTGATTTTCAAAACAAAAGAGGTTGCATGTTTTACACGAAAGTTTTATGAATTTGTTTAATGTGAGAGTTTTGTGAATTTCTTTATGATTGAGAAGTTTTAGGAAATATTTTGTGTTGGAAGATTTCACGAATGGTTCTATGGTTTAAAAGATTTATGATGAATTTTGTGAATTGCATTTCGCGAATTGTTTTATGTTGAGAAGTTGGATGATTTGAGTTTCATGAATGCTTTGCAATGAGAAGTTCTATAAAACTTTCTTGTTGTAATGCTTCATGGATTTCAACCCCACTCCAAATAAAAATAGAAAAGCACTTGATTGTTGTTTTTGTGTCAATGTCGTTTTGGTAGAATTGCTTATGAAAGATTTCTATGTATTATTTCATTTTGGAGGATTTTTCATAAGATATTGTTTTGGGGTAGATAAATTTTGTGAGGTAAATTGGTATTAGGAATTTCTCTAGATCTTTCTTTTTTTTTGGGATGAAATGATTTGTCTTCCATAGGTTGTCTCCCTTTCATTAATGTTTGCATTTAAGATGTAAGTTTGGGAGAATGTGGCGGGTAGAAGGAGATCTAGTTTTAGTTCTGATTTTGGGAACTTGAGCTTCCCTCGCCGTTTTGAGTTTGTTTGGAGAATGGTTCGTGTAAGTGAGTCATGTAATGTATCAAGTGCTTTATTTGGAATGTGGGAACAACAAAAGGCATTGAAATGTTGCTTTAGGATACACTTGACTTCAAAGAAGTGTGTCCAAAACAACAATGCCTACATTCCTTTTATATTTGATTTTTATTCTTTTCTTCTATTGCATTTAGTCATCTCTTACTTTGTTATTAGTTTTTTATGCCGCTTCTTTATCTAAGCTTTGAAATTCGATGCTTGCAAATGTGTCAAGAGTTAGAAAACAAAACATCTTTTAATCCCACAACACTAGTGACACCTAAGGACAAAAATTAAGGACCGAGTCTTAGAAAATATAGACTTAGGATGCATGTTCCTTATAGGATAGATACATCAAAATTAAACTTAGCGACACGTCTTCCTAGGTTTAGCCTTTCTTTTTTTCTTTAAAATCTATTAATAATCAACCAATGAAAATCAACCATAACTCAATCCTTTAAAATGTACTAAAACACTTAATTTTTTTTATTCTAACCATAATTAATATTCCATAATCTCTAAAATGCAAAATCTAAATCTAATTCAACTAATCTAATAATTAATTCCTAACCAATTTAAAGTCTAAAAGATGTAGACTTAAAATTGGGAGACTAAACATAAACTAAAATTTATTAGGATAAATAACTCCTAAAATATCAAACCTTAGATCAATTCTTAAAATCAATCAACAAACCTCTTTTGGTAATAAATTCCTTAATCTACCTTTCTTTTTTTTCTAATTTATAACCAACTTAATAATTCAACCAAAATTGTTTGCCACTGGGTAACCCAGGCCTACGAGGCTATTAAGTTAGCCCCAAGGAGGGTGAAATAAACCTCACGGCCTCGGTGTGAAACAAAGGTGGTAATCAATCAAACACTAAAAATAAAATATCTAAAATCAATCCTAAACTATTAATATTTGAACTTCAATCAAAACCTCCTTTTGGCCTTTAACAAATTGAATGCAAAATAATTTCAACTAAATTACCCTACATAGGATCTATCAAAAACTGCATAGCCTACACACACCTTAGACCGGTTTGATTAGGACACTACTTCCAGTCCTAGGTTAGGCTTACATTTTCTTTTGATGTTCAGTATTTACTACATGCACATATTATATAAATGCAATTCTTAAATTTCCTGTCATTTATATTTTTTTTATTTACCTGCATTTCTTTTCTGAACGGCATCTACGCTTATATATATGTTTCTCTGTTATCTTATCTTGCGAGGTACATCGGAGCTTGATGATCAGGAATCAAACGGGACAATTTGCTTAAGGGCTCTAAAGTGGCAGCGCCACACTCAGGTATGATTTCTGCAACTTGTAAAACAAAATTTTTTTTTTTAATTATATATCGAAACTGCTACACATCACACACAAATTGTTGATAGGTATTCTAGCATGTTTAGGTAGCTGGCCTTAGGTTAGTTCACTAACGAAGCTTTGGCCCTATAGGTCAAAGCTTTTTCCCCTTCTGTGAGCCCTAGAGACCATTAGGGTCATTTAGGCCTGTAGAGTAGGCCACCTACTTGTGCCGGTTGGCATCGTTGTTTTTCCCACACGAAGTGGGCATCGTTGGTTTTCTGCTAGGATTCTGGCCCTTTCCGGTTTTGGGTACGATACCCCCCTCCCCTTTTCTTTTTTTTTCTGTGAGCCTTAGAGACCATTAGGGTCATTTAGGCCTGTCGAGTAGGCCACCTATTCATGCCATTGGGCATCGCTGTTTTCCTACACGAAGTGGGCATGATGATTGATGATTTTCTGTGCGGGTATCTTGCCTGAAGGATACCCTTAGGGTGTGTTTATTTATTTTTTTTCTGTACTCTGGATGTCATGCATACATCTGTTCTTACACACTTTTCTCCACAACGCACTTTACATACATACATTGCGTTAGTAGACCTAAGTATCTTTCTTACTCATGCATTTGTTTCATGCATCATACAACGCTAGATTTACTAATTTGCATATTACAGAGTTTCAAATCCTTGATTCATTAGGATAGAGCCTTCTCATCTTGCATACATATAGGACGGTTGGTTGTGCTTAGGATTTTAGTTGGCTTCCTTTTTCAGGCAAGGGATAAGTCCAGATTGTATTAGCTAGGTCGTAGGTGTTAATATCGTATGTACGATATTACATCTTCTATAGATTTAGGGTCTAAGGTGAGGGGTACGAGTGTACCTCTATACACCTTATCGGTGGGTAAGTTCTCCGTTTCTTTCGGAGACTATAAATCCTACCCATCCGCGTCACATAGATGACGCCACCTCCTTCTTTCTCTCATGCATGTTTGAGTGCAGTGTTTTCTTTCTTTTTCTCCAGTTTCCACTTCTTCAAGCCTACTAGATGCTGACTGAACCTTGTATGATTGATCGAGCCAAGTTGGGACATTCCCCTTTGATTAGGAAAACCTAGAAATCCCTTGCACTAAACCCACTTTAGAGAAGATAATCTAACATCCTTAATCGAGAGTTTTCTTAGACCGAGGTCTAAGATGTAATTAACTACGGGGGCTTGCGCCCGTAGGAAACCGATCCCCACAATCAAATAAACCCTATTCGATGCCGATGTATCGAATAGGGGAAATCTCGTGAACTTTTGGGTTATGGATATTATTATCCATCGAGGTTGGTAGGTGAAAGCCGCTATCCTCCATGGCTAATCGTATCTATAACCCCATCTGCTCTTCCATCGGCCTGCTTGTGCCGGGTGTGAAGGTCTACGACCATTTTGTCCTTCGGGATAGTGTGATCGTACCCTTTGCATTCGAACCACACGAGCAGAACCCTTTCGGAGACCCACAGTGCTCCTTATAACTCCCCTTTAATCATGTGAATCAATCGCCTTAACTACTTATAACTCTCAATTAATCTCTAGCTTCTTATGACTCCCATTCACTAACTCTCATCATTGGACCACATGAATATTGAGGATATCACTTGAGATTATCATATCATATATCTATTATCAATCAGTATATTATATCCATACATCAGACTAGTAGCAAACATTCTAGCATAACTCAATCATATCAATCATTTCAATTCATATTACTTTTGCAGTCTTATCATATCAAATCATAATATAACACTTGTCAACCCATTTCCAGTTTGTCATTTTTTTATTTATTTTACCCATAAATTCTTATCCACATATTTAACCTATAAAAATATAATAAAATTATATCATATTGCTCAAAATGATCAAATATATAAATATCAAGAGTGATGTGACGAAAGCTTATAAATCATGATATAATATTTTTAACAGATTTAGGAGAGATAAATCCATAAAAATAAATTTTTTTTAAAATAAAAGTAAAAAAGATGATTACTTACAACGAATTGAACAAAATCTGTAACAAAAACGAAGGGAAAATATGACCCAAAGATGTTTCTATCTTCTTTATCTCCTTCTCCTCCTTCAATTTCATCCTGACCAAGCAACTAAGTGAGGGAGGCGTTGGGGGGAGGCATAGTTATTTATAATAAAAAATATATAAAAATATTATTAGTGGCATAGCATCATAGCACATTACTTCAAAATTTTCATGTTTTTCAAATAAATTCATTGCACACTTTTGGGTTATTACATTCCCTCTCTTCTATTTCCTGACATGCAATTGAATGGGGGAGGGGTGAGGGTTTTAATATAATGGTTTTATATATTTTATTTTAAAAAATTAAATTCAAACCTAGTGCCACAACGCTCAAGACCCTAGCACCACAGAGCTCACTCAAACTCTTATAAACCTAAGAACTTGGCATCGTAGCACCAATAAGTGCAACACCGTAGTGCTCATTCAACTAAATTTCATATTTACAAGAATATTAGTGAAATTAAATTTAAGGCTGTCACAACATCTATTAAAATGCAAATGCAATAAAAAATGGCATTATTCATAAGCTTGCCCCAAAGTATATATGGCATAACTCTTTGTCAGTCATTAGATAAATATGCTTTTTGGGCAACTTCAGAGTTCTCAAATGCTTCATTAATCATCAGGTGGATATGAAAACCAAAGCCTCTCTATATCCTTCCACCTACTCATACAACTCCAAGTGGAAAAAGTCTTAAGTAAAAAAAATTATATCAAAATATTTGACTATTAATTTCCATGACATCTATAAATAATTATTAAACTTATTTAAAAATGAATAATTAATTATAATTTATATTATATTTCTATCAAAATAAATCTAATAATTATAAAGATTATATTGACTAAGGTTTGATTTGGGACGGTTTTTTTATTGCTTATTAAAACGAAGTTTTAGTACAAATTTTTTATTTTTTACTAAAACACCGTTTTAAAAAGCAATAAAAAAATAGTCCCAAACGAAGCCTAAATTTAGATGAACTTATCCTGACCCAATAATTTATCATTAAAGGCTAATCCACATCAGTTGGTCTTCCATTATCGCCACCGCTTCTCACCTGCCAAACAAGCCCGGTCAGAACCCGGTGAAGCTCTCCTCTCCTTCATATTCCAACCCACGTAAACCCGTCATTTTCGTCTTCTACCTCTGCTATTTCCTCCTTCCATCCCCTCTTCCCTTCCCCTTGCCTTCCCAAACCCTAGCGGTAAGTCTCTCCTCCGGCTCTCGACGATGGATACTATCACCAACGAGGCAAGCTTAGATCCCTTCAAGATCGGCCCTTCATCCCTCATCGGTCGCACCATCGCCCTCCGCGTTCTATTCTGCAAGTCAATCTCTCAGCTCCGAAGCAGTTTGTCGCATCTTCTACGCCGTGTCATCGGCTTCCTACACCCGCGCAACACGCAAGGGATCCTCGCTGCAATGGTACTGATGGCTTTTCTTCTTCGGCGCGGTACCAACGTGCGATCGCGGGCAGAATCGGCTTACCGGCGTAATTTCTGGAGGAATATGATGCGTGCCGCGGTGACGTACGAAGAGTGGGCGCACGCCGCGCGGATGCTTGACAGGGAGAATGCGGCGAGAGGTTCGAGCAAGTGCGATCTTTATGACGAGGAGATAGTACGGAATAAGCTCCAGGAGCTGCGGCAGAGGAGGGAGGAGGGGTCGTTGAGGGATATTGTGTTTTGCATGAGGGCGGATTTACTTAGGAATTTGGGGAATATGTGTAATCCCCAGCTCCACCAGGGTAGACTCCAGGTATGTTTTTATTCATCTTTTCCGAGATTATGTTGTGTCTGTGGTTACCTTCATTGTGGATTTGTAAACACTTGGCATTGCATTGAGGGGGACTGGAGATAGTTTAATGGTTTTTTGGGTCTTTTAATTGTATGAAATCATCCTTGGTAGTTAGTTATCTGTTTAGTTTGGCTGTTGGTGAATTGAAGGAATTTAGAGGCCAGACATTGGAGCAATGGTTAGTGTTGAGGGTTAGCATATTCATGGCTGTAGAGTGAGAGAATGTTTTGTCCTAATGATGTACGGATATCCTACACACAAAGAGATAATTGAAAGAACAAGGAAATACCAGAACCTTTTTATGTTGAAAATCCAAAAAGGGAAAAACCAAAGGGCCTTGCCCAGGTTAGAAGATTCAACTATACTTGAGTGAGTTACGAAGCTTGACCCGTCCCTTAACTTGGAGACGGTGAAATTATATTAGTTTGGAGAGTTGGTCGAACTTCGTATAAGTATTTGGGAGTTTGTGACGGCCGTGGTCAGACGATGGAAGTTGGAAGTTTGGTAGCAATGGCTGGGAGAAGATCCAACAGTTGTTGGCGGTCGAGCAGAGAGCCTGATCCCACGTTCCCTATAGAAAACCGCCTAACCCATAATGATTGAGGTAGCTCTACATAAAAATTGGGCCAAAGGGACATCACACACCCTAAAAATCTCAAGCAACTTGGGGGCTGGGACTGGGGAGGAGCTATGGAAGCTTGCACCTTGGGCTAGAGATCAAGAGAACTAGGCTAGAGATCAAGAGAACTATAAGGCTTGAAGCATCGCAAAGCTCCACCCGGACAACATCCCCGGCGAACCCTTGCCGACTTGCCATCGCTACTGAATCTCCGCCCGATCTCCATCTTCACACCACTATTCGGCCACCACCCCTAGGTCTACCTCTGCCACCGTCGCTCGACGACTACGGTTCCTCTAGCCACCATTGCCTGATGTCTACGGTCTCTCCGAGCTTCGTCGCTTGCCGACTATAGCCCATTCCACCTTCATATCCCTTTGACTACAATCCTCCCTACCTCTGTCACCCACGAACTACGATCCCTTCAATCTCCGCCGCCCTTCGACTATGGTCCCTCTGAGTTTTGTCGTCCGATGCTAAGGGTCCCTTAGACCTCCATCACCAGCCGCTGACGGTCCTCCAACCACCATCGCTCGCTGACTACAACCCTCCGAGTACTGTTTCCCACCAACTACAATCCCTTCGACTACCTCTCGCCACCGACTACGGCCCCTCTGACCTCGGCCGCCCTTCGACTATGGTCCCTTCGACCTCCGTCCCCCTTCGACTAAGGTCCCTCCGACCACTGACGCTCTCCGGTCCCTTCAACCACCATCGTTCGCTAACTATACGATCCCTCCGACCATCGTTGCCCGTTGACTACGGTCCCTTCGACTATCATCGCCTGCCGACTGTGGCCCCTCCGACCATCGTCGCCCGCCGTCGGACCTCCGTCTAAATACATTATTATAATGATGTCGTGGATTAAGCTAAAAGGAGAGTAATAATAATTTAAGCTGAAGTAAATTTATAGTATTACAAAATAGCATAATGAAATTTATATCCACAATTACCATTTAGTTAAATTCCTAATTTCTAATTGACTTCGGCTTTCTACTGTCCTTACACAGAAAAAATGCACCAATCCAAAATTCTTGAATTTTGATGGAGACCTAATAGCAATCTCCTGATAATAAAAGTATAATTCAATCTCTCTAAACATGATTGAAGATATACAATTGAAAAATAAACTTACAATAATCCAAGATGTTGAATGAGATAATCTATTATCAAAGAAATGAAACATTTTGAGGATGGATATTTAGATGAATGCTTTGTAATTTTTTCTCTACCTTCCCTTTGAATGATTTTAGAAGTAACCTCGCACGTTCACTTTTGCAGATTTTTTTTTACTTCACAAATATGAGCTATATATAGGGCTTAATATTCCTTAATTTATCTCTTAAAATTCATTAAAAAATTCCTAAAAATCCCTTAGTAAACAGCTAGTCAATGACACCAAATAGGTAACTTGAGCAGTTATTGCAACATTGCACCAAGAAAACTTATTAAGCATTGGGAAAGTTACATGAGACTTTGTTTACATATACAACAACAAACAACAACAACAACAACGAGCCTTTATCCCACTATGTGAGGTCAGCTACGTGAATCATTTTTCTCTATTGTATCTTGTTAAGAGTCAAATTATCATCTAAATCAAATAAGAAAGGTCATTTATAATATTTTCTAACCAAATATTTTTAGATCTACCTTTACCTTTCTTAATATAAGTCAAATCAAATAAATCTACTTTTCTAACCGAGTCATCGGAAGGCCATCGTTTTATGTGACCAAACCATTTAAGGCAACTCTCTCTAATTTTATCTTCCACTGGAGCTACTCCAACCTTTTTACGTATATGCTCATTTTGTATCCTGTCTCTAAGAGTAAAGTCACTCATCCACCTGAGCATTCTTATCTCTGCAACACTTAACTTAATATTATACTTCTCTTTTAATAGCTAACATTCTGCACCATAAAGCATTGTAGGTCTCACTTCTGTCTTATAGAATTTTCTCTTTAAATTTGAGAGGAACTTTTCTATCACACAACAAGCCCGATGCATTCCTTCACTTCAACTTTCCAACTTTAATTTTACCAATAATTTCACCATCTATTTTACAATTACTATGAGCAATATACCCAAGATATCTAAAATGTGTACTCTATTAATGGCTTGATTATCCAAAGTCACAATTCCCCCACTAGATCTATTATTACCAAAGTTATACTTTATATATTCAGTTTTAGATCTACTCAAATGAAAGTCTTTAGACTCAAAGCTTGACCTCTATAATTCAAGTTTACCTTCAACTCCCTTTCTAGTTTTATTAATAAGAAGAATATCATCAGCAAAAAACATACACCAGGGTACAACCTCTTACAAATGTCTAGTGAGAACCAATGTTTAAAATTGCGTATTCGGGTATTGAGGCGTAAGCCTCAAAATCAAAAGATTGCGTAAACATAAAATGATAAAATTTTTATATACTAATGAGTGAATAATATAAAACATAAAAAAACATAAGATATGAAGTGAAATCAAAATATCCCAATAATAAGACAACATGAAATATAGTTCAACTCAAAATTCTATCTTTCCCAAATCCCAGTATTCTTTTCATTAACATATAATTCCAATTTCCAAAAATAAATAGCAATGACATATCACATAAGAACTCATAAGTCATCAACACTGTCATCCCTAAGGGGTTATTCATTTGAATCATCATTATGATGAACTGCTCTCTCCCCTTCCTCCTCTCCTATAGAGTCCAATGTCGGACATTTACTTCAAGATTTATGTAAGTTTTAATAAATATAGCGTGAGGTGTAAGCCTCATGCCAGTGAGGCGAGGCGGGCCTCAACCAAGTTGAGGCGCAAGCCTCATAAAAAAAACTTGAGGCGTAAGCATCGAGTCATTTTTTACTGGAATTGCGCAAAGGCGGTTTCAAGGTGAGCCTCATATTGCGCAATTTTAAACCATGGTGAGAACATCCATTACTAAAGAAAAAAGATATGGGCTTAATGCTGATCCTTGATGTAATCAAATTGAAATAGGAAAAATTCTTGGTCAAACTAGCTTGTGTTTAAACACAAGTAATAGCTTTTGCATTGTTTTGATTAAAAAATATATTTATGTATTTAAATATATATAGTTTTGAAAATATTTAATTATTTTTGGGAATATTTAAATTTTGAATTTTAATTCTGTAATGGAACTCAGAATTAGGAATGATATATCATCTCAAAAAGGCGAAGATATCCTTCACTAATTGGTTCAGATTACAAAACATTAACTTTATCCTTATTATCGTAGTCAAATCCAAGAAGAATCGTATTTGACCTCGAGAGATCAAAATAGGATTTAATCGAGTATTTGGCCAAGATAATATGGATTGAAGATCATTAATTTCATAATCAAAATTACGATAATAATTGATATATCTCTCCGTAGAAAGAAAATATCAATCATCATCGATCGTTTGAAAATGACGATAATGATCGTTGTATTTTTTCCCAAAAATAATTAATTAGAGATTTTTGAAAATTTTAATTTTAAAAATTAGATCTGGGTTTCCAAATCTCCTACGAGCGCGAGCCCTCGTAGTTAATTACATCGTAGGAAAATTAAAAGTTTTTCTACGAAAACTCTCGATTAAAATAGCGATATGAATTTTATTTAAGATTTCAAAGCTAGATATCAAAGGAGATAAAGGGTTAGAAATTCAAATGGGATTGTGTCAAAATTGAAGACTTATTTTTGAATCCAAAGGAGAAAAGTAGGAGATGTTTTGAGATTCTGAATTACTTCAGAAACATCTCAATCTACCCTAAGTGTTAGGCCTATATTTGATTGAAAGAAATTTTTAGTTTGAATGGCCGATTTTATTAGAAATTTGGGATTCAATTCCCGAAATTTGAGGTCTTATGGCCCGGGCCAGCCTCGGAACCTAAATCTAAAGTTGGGCATTTAAAATTGGCCCGAACCTAACTAATGCAGTGCAAGTCTGGTCTTACCCCGGCCTGGATTGGGGAGCCAGCTAAACCACCTAAACGATTTTAAAATAATGAGTCCGGTCTTTTTGCAGAATGGTAGGGACATTAATTAGAAAATTTTAGAGAAATGGGGTCGACATCTAGAGCAGATCCTTAATTCATCCCTTTAACTTATGTCGGGTATTCGATGTCTAAATAGATGCAATTAAATATTAGACTCTTTTAAATTTGTTACTAATGCGATGCATGCTAATTGACTCGATTGAATGCAAAATTTGTATGTAGCAGTTTAAAAATTTTGGCTTAGAAAATAGGTTTTATCCTAGAGATTGCATAACATCCCCTTGACAGATCGGCACCCTCATAGGTCAGGTGGCCTGCCAGAACCCGCAGGCGGGGAGATGCCTAACAAGGTTGAGAAAGTACAATATGTATGCATGAAAAATCCTCGGCGAGTCCGAGCTTACTTCTTAGGACCGTTTAGAGTTACTATCTTATCCTAAAATTTTTATTTAATTAAAATAGAAGAACTTTTTTTGACAGACCCCTAAGAGCCTAAATTCGTATTCCAGACTAAATCAAAGACGACATGCATATAAAAAGACTAGAAAAGGCAGGAATTCTAATGCACAATCAATTAAATAAATTAACTACATTAAATATATCAAATTGAATGTCCATATGGCAAGTGCCACTTATTATTACATCACAGAAATGACAGTAAAGTAAAGTGGCCGGGCACCACTGACTACAACCCGGATTTCTAATCCTAAATTAAATGAATTTGAAATTTGGGATTCTTCTCGTTGTCCATTTCTTCGTCTTCTCACGAACACCTTGATTCGTCGGTTTCGGATACCCAAATGAAAAGAGACTCCCCCTTAATCGGGGTGTTATCTTTCCTTTTTGGATATTTGAAAGAGATCCTAATTTAATTTCCAAATGGAAGAAGACTCTCCCCTTTAGGGATGTCTTCACCTCTTTGGAAATCAAGTTGGATCAAATTTCCCAAATTCAAATCATTTTTAAGTAATTACAACCTTTACACAATCAAATTTACATCTCGATTAAAGAATGAAAATCTAGACTTGATCCTGCAAGGTTATCCTAATAATCAACAATTATATACTCATTCCCAAGCAGTTATAATATAGAAAATTGAAATGCATTTTTTAGCCACACTTGACCATGCTCTTTTATTTAAAGGGGGTCTTAAGCGCGGCAGGTACCTGTGCAAAGAGTTATATATTTTTTTATTAACTGCCCCCTTTAGTTTTCAGCTCCTTATATGAACATGGCCACCTGCATAAGATTGCACAAATATATATATTTCGTTCCTAGCCTATGGGTAGGTCTAACGCACAATCAAACACAGAGTGCAGAAAGCAAGTAAATAAACTTAACAATTCTACACTAGCAAACAGCATGCAGTGAAAGCTACGAAAATCCGGCACACAGCAGAAAAAGTAAAACACCGGCCTATCCTAAAACTAGAGTCGGTGATCCTAGCACAACATATAAAGTGTGTGAGGTAGGTCTTGTGGTTTTGATATGTCCTAAATAGGATTATTAATTAAAGTTGTTTCAAGTTTGATTGGTTGACAAGCTTAAGGAATTTTTTAATTAAAGTTTAAGTATTAATGATTTAAATCTTTTAAAATTAATTATTTAATTATTTGTTGGAAACCACCTTTGTTTCACACCGAGGCCGTGAAGTTTATTTCGCCTTCCTTGGGGCTGAGTGAACAGCCTCGTAGGCCTGGGTTACCCAGTGGTACCCGGTATAATTAAGTGTTTTAATAATTGATTAAGGACTGAGAGTTAATAAACTTTATTAAAAGTGTTTGGTTGCTGATTTTTAAAAATTTATTAATTTAAGTTTTCCATTAATTGATTCGTGGCGTTGTGCCACCAGGCTCGAGGAACCAGCCTCCTTAGGACACTTAGCCCCGCAGCCCGGAGTAGTCCAGCCGATAAATCAAATTAATGTAATTGAATTAAAGATTTTAAAAGGTTGAATAATTAATAATTAATCAATTTTAAGGTTTAACACCCCTTAGAATCCATTCGTGGCGTTGTGCCACCAGGCTCGAGGAACCAGCCTCCTTAGGACACTTAGCCCCGCAGTCCGGAGTAGTCCAGCCAATAAACTTCATCTTTAGGATGGTTGTTGTGTTTTAAAAGGTTTGTTGAATGTTTTGAACATTAACCTAGCATTTTCTAAAGTTTCAAAGCAATTTCGAGTTTTATGAATTTTTGAATATTTTAATCATTTAATTAAAGGGTTAGAAATTGACTTTTGGATTAAGGGTGTTTTCTGGAATGTTTATATTTTATTAAAATACTAGACCTTACTACGATCAGTTAGAAGGTAAGTATGTTGAAATCGGATTTTTCTACATTTTATTACGAAGGTTTGAAGTTTTGAACTGATTTTGACCTATGGTTGACCGGTTTGTTGACTTTTTGATTTTGAATAACTTCTGAAATTTTAATATTTTTAATAAATATTAGGCATTATTATGAGTTGAATGCAAGTGAGTTTGTTCAATTTGGATTTTTCTGGAATTAGTTATGAAGGTTTAAATTTTTGACTATTTAATGAATTTTTAAAACTCTTTAATTAAAGGGCCTTTTTGTGATTTTGCTCCAAATGAGATCCCAACTCCTTGAAATCAGCTCCAAAGGTCAGGAATGACCTAAGGAGAGATTCCCAAGTGTTTGGGAAATTTTTGGAATTTTTAATTATTATTAATTAATTATATTAATCAAATATTTAATTTTGCTTAAAATTAAGTTAAGGTTTAATTTGCTGTCAAAATGAGTTGGTTTCAATTTTCATGGGTTAGGGATTTAATTATGGTCAGTTAGAGGGGTTGAATGTAATTTTAGGGTTTAAAATGGATTTATTACATTTTTCGGAAGGGTTAATGGCTTAATTAAGGCTTGAACTTAGGAAAATTAATTAGGGAGATTAATGAATTCAAAAATCAGTAAGAAAATTCCCTAATGCTGAGAATGTCACTAAGTTCAAATGGTTCAAATTTCAAGTTCAAATAAGGTGTATCCTAATCACAATGAAATTTCTAAGTTCTCTAATCAAAGTCCTTAATTGTTGTCCTTAGTGACACTAAGTTTAATAGGATTGAATCGAAGTTTTGACTAACCCTTAACTAAGCATGACATAAATACACAATAACAATCAAACAAGTCCTTAGATCTAGGAGATCTCTAAACTATGTGGTGTGTGCACCTTAGGCATGCAAGTCAATCTCAAGCTTAATTAAGTAAAGGATTAATCAATGAATAATTAGCAAAGTAATTATTCATTGATTAATCAAGATTCCCCAAAAATTTCTATTCAATCACTCAACCTATGCTTAAAATCCTAAGGGATCTCTCAAATGCTCAAGGATTTAAATATATATAGTTTTAAAGTAGATTTTAAAATATACAAATATATAAATATATATAGGTATATATATATATTTTTAAAATAAAAATAAAAATAATTAAAAATATTATTAAAAGAAATTTTGAGGGGTTGAGAGACCCATTGATTTTGAAGTTATTTAAGAATAAATATCTAATTTTCAAAATATTTAATATAATATTTAACTAAATACTAATTAAATATTAAGGATATTCAAATAATTCAAATTAATCAAAATAAATTAAGTATTCAAAAAAATAGTTTTAAATTAAAATATTTGAAATTAAAAAAATTTTGATATATTATTTAAATTTTGATATCTGAATTAAATTGAATTTATTTGCAATTTTTAAAGTTTTAAAACAATTAAATGAATTTAAATACCTTGAAATTAATTAGTATTTAAAATAATATCTAAATTAAACTTAATTAATCATTAGCTGGAATTTAAAAAATTATTCAAAATAAACTTTTTCTTAATTAATAACTTTAAAATTACTCATATTTAATATTAATTAAATATTAATTAGATGTTTATATAATTTAAAATTTATTAAATATAATATCTTAAATTAATTTTAATAAAAAAATAATAATAATAATAATAATCTCTGATTATAAAAAAAAAATATTATATTTTAACATTTTGAAATAATTTAAATTAAATTATAGATTTAATAGATTTTAATTGATTATTAATTTAAAATAGTTAAATATTTAATAAATAAAATAATTTAAAATATAGTTAATATTTTAAATTAAAATGTTTCATTTTCTGAAAATATTAAAATAAAATAAACATATGTATATTGTTTTTATAATTTAAAATTAATTTTGTGATTTTTATAAAAAAAAAAGAACTAAAAATGAATTAAAAATAAATTTTAAATCATTTTTAGGTGTGTGGGCGCGGGTGAGGCCACGTGGCGGTCTGTGGTTGGTCCGATCAAAACGCGGAGGCGGAGGACACGTGGCGCTATCGGATTGGGGTGATCCGACGTCGGCCAATCATTCGGTGGCGGCGCAATGATTACGCCGCCGTTGATGATTAGGGAAATGATACCGCGGAACGCGGTATCACTTAAAACACGTCGGACGGCGCTGTGAGCCGTCCGATCTTCCGCCATTAACAATCAACGGCTCCGATGTAATCAGACCGGGACTTCAGCACCAAGCCGACGATACACGTTATACCAAAACGCGGATTGCTGAAATCGCATCCGTTGATCAGATGATCGACGGCTGATATTTCACAGACCTGAACGAAGCCATGAACACGCCCCAGAAATCGTTTTTTAGCTCGTTCGTTCGATCCGACGGGTCATTTTCGATAAAACTTTAAACACGTATTAAGATAATGAACAGAATTTATGGGGAACTTTTAAAATTATTAAATATGCATTAAATAAAAAGTTAATTAAATCTATGTGTCCTAAACTAGGTTTGAGGATTTACATTGATTTTATGGACGGTTTGGACCGTTTGATGAATGGTTGAGCTTGTAGATTGTCCAAGTGAAGATCCCTAGTTGATGCCGAGCTCCGACACGCCACGAACCGCCTGGTACAAGCCTTGGACGGATTGGATGTTGAGCTCGCCGGAAGATCGCCGGAGGTATCTTTGATCGCCGGATTTTGAGTGGGGAAATGAATGGAGAGATCCAGAGAACTCAAGAGAGCTGAGAGTTCGACTGGAGAAGGTGTGAGATGGTGAGAGAGTATTCAAGTGAGAATACACGCTCATTCTAGGGTTTAGCCCTATTCAAACGTTTCCAGGTAGTTTGGACGGCTGAGATCGAGTGCTAGGACCTCCAGATGATGCCATGTGTCACTGGAGTTGGTGGAAAGCTGAGGGAGAGGACGGGCCAAGGACATCCTATGTGGAAAGGGTCTTTTGTCCTTCATTTGGACATGTGGGGCAATGTGGGCCTTTGGATATAGATCCAATGGTTTAGGATGTCCCTAGGAATGTTCTAGAGGCTGTATTAACAGCTGGATTAATTTTGGTTAATGGAAATTAGCTCTAAGAGGCCATTTGGCCAAGTTTGACCATCTTAAAGCCCAAGTTTGACTGTTTGACTGGTCCCCATGCCATGTGGAAGCTGATGTGGCATGGGAGGGACCTTGGGAATTAAATGGGATTGCTGGAAAGAGTTGGGGAGGGAATGGGTTAACCTAGATCAAACCAAATGGGCCTTTAAGTTTCTTGAAGGGACTTGTTGACTATGTTGACCAGTCAACTGGTCAACAATAGATGAGGTGGTAGCCAAGAGGGATTAATAAGCTAGGTTGGAGAGAATATCAAGACATAGGTTTAATTATTTAAGTAAAATAACCTATGCACAATGGATTTAACCATAGGTCAAAGGTTGACCTAATCAAAACAAAAATGGCTTAACCTCAAACAAGTTTGAATGAATTTCAATTAGGTTTCAATATGGATTTAAGAGTTTGGAAGGGTTAAATAGGCCAAATGGATCAAGAAGGCTTAATGGGCCCTTAAGCCAAAATTTGTTGACTTGGTCAACCAGTTAGGTCCAGGGTCTAAAAATGGGTTCAACATATTCAAAATGACATTTAGAGTCTATTGGATGTGGTCCCAAGTTCTAAGGAAGTCATTTGGTTCAAAACACCGGTTTGGACCCTTAAAGGGCTTCTTGGGTCAAAACTGTTGACTTGGTCAACTAGGTGAACCCAGGGGTTGGGAATGGGTCCAACAGATTTAAAATGATATTTGCAACTTGTTGCAAGTGATTGCACTCAATTTGGAGTTCATTTGGTTTGAAATCACCATTTGAACCCCATAGGGGTATTTTGGTCATTTTGACCCCTGGTCAACTGGGGGTCAAAGTGGGTCTAGAAAATTTCAGTTTAATGTTCAACATATCACGATTAAAGGTCTGGAACTGACTAGAGGCTTTGGTGAAGGCTCTAAGGTCAAAAACTTCAACATGACAGGTCCAGTGGCATGGGCTGTAAATATTTGAAGGTTTTACAGCCTTTGGATTTTAATCAAGTTTCTGGGGTTAGAGACCTCAAAATGGGCTCAAATTTTGAGGGTTACCTCTAGAGACATTACCCATCAGTGTGCAACTGACAGACTCTGAATCGGAGGTCAATTGACCAGGTTTCAAAATGTTCAAAATTTCAACGAAAAAGGCCTTTAGGATAAAACCTTTGGGCCTTGGATTTGGCTTGATTGATCTAAGATCTAGGTAGATCCTAAAGTCTAAGCTTTAGAAGAATCCTAGGGTAGATCCTAAGGTCTAGATTCTAAGAGGATCCTAGGATTCGAATTAATTAAATCGATCTAAGGTCAAGAGTAGTCCAAATGACCTCATACAAAAATGAGGTCAACATGCATACATATCCTTAATGACTTGAATGTAGACATTATTAACCCCTTTCTTATGTAGAACTCTCCATAGCATTTCTCTTGTAGCTTTATCATATGTTTTCTCTAAATCAATAAAAATCATACGTTGATCCTCCTTATTCTCTCTATACTTCTCCATCAAACCACTCAATAAATGTATAGCTTCCATAGTAGACCTGCCTGGCATGAATTCAAATTAATTTTGAGAAACATTAGAGTCATGCTGCTACCTATGCTCCATAACTCTCTCCCATAGTTTTAAGGTATGACACATTAATTCCTCTATAGTTCACATAATATTGTGCATCACCTTTATTCTTAAAAATAAGAATCAATACACTCATTCTCTACTCATTTGCCATCTTTTTAGTCTTCAAAATAATATTACAAAGTTTTGTCAGCCAAGAAATTCCTTCATTTCCTAAGCATTTTCACACCTCTATTGAAACATCATCAGATCCAACAACTTTTCCACACTTCATTTTCTTTAAAGTCTCTTTAATTTTCGGTCTACTAATACGCCGATAAAAACATAATTCTTTATTTTCATTTCGGGTGTTAAGGTCACTAAAGTCAATCACATTTTCATAATCTTTATTGAAAAATTTAGCAAAATATCTTATCCATCTTTGTTAAATATTCTCTTCTAATAAAAGTATTTTTTAATCTTTATACTTAATACACTTCACTTGAACTAAATTCTTATTACTCCTATCTCTTTGTTTAAACAAACTTATACATATATCTTTCGTTCTCCTTAGTATCTTAATCTATTATATAAATCATTAAAATCTGAAGCATTGCAAATTATTTTTTTAGACTCTTTATGGGGGTCTCTTTATAGTTTATATCTTTCTCAATTGTCAGAATTTTTATAGCTAAATCAATTTTATAATAAATCTTCTTATTTTTTATTTTTTCTTACACATTTTGATTCTACCACCAACTATTTTTATTATTAGTAGCTTTTCCCTTTGATACTCCAATTACCTCTTTTGCAACATTATTAATATCGCTAACAACTTTTTCCCACATAATATCAGTTTCATCATGCCGAAACAAAATCATAAGATCTAGAATTTTATTCCAATTTTTTTTGTTAATATTCTTTAAATGCTCTCATCTAAACTTATAACGACGATTTATTTTATTTTTTATTTTCTGCTTATTCATCTTAATATCCAAAACTAATAAACGATATTGAGTACATAAACTTTCACGGGAATAACTTTGCAATCTTTGCAATTTAAACTATATATTTTTCTTATAATAAAATAATCAATATGAGTTTTACTATATCCATTCTTATAAGTGATGAGATACTCATCTCTTTTTTAAATAAGGTATTAACAATTACAAAATCTTAAGATTGAGAAAAATCTAGTATGGTCTTGTCACCTTTATTAGTCGCTCCAAAGCCATAGCTATCATGAATGTTTTTTAAAATCGTCTACCTCTTTGCCAACATGTCCATTTAAATATTCTCTAACAAAAACTCTTTCTTTGAGAGATATTTTTTATATTAATTCTTCTAGGTCATTCTAAAATTTTAATTTTGAACACACATCCAAGCCTATTTGAGGAGCATAAGCGCTTATAATATTAATAATTTTAGCATCAACAACAATTTTTAAAGCTATAATTTTATTTCCAATTCTATTAATTTTTACAACATTATCCTTTAAACTCTTATCTATAATATACATTATTTCTAGTATGACTCATACCAGAATATCATAGTTTAATTTCTAAACTATTAATCTTCTTAGTTTTCTCTCCAACTCATTTAGTTTCTTGAATGCATAGAATATTTATCTTTCTATGGATCATAATATCTATTAATTCAATTAATTTGCCTATAAGGGAACATAAATTCCAAGTTCCTATCTCAATTTTAATTTCATAGGCTAACTTCTTTGTCCACATCCATCCATGATGAGAACCCTTGCTTGTTTAACACTGCATTTGGGCGCCGGTGCGGTGACCCTTGCTCACTTGTTGCTGTAATAATAAGGAAAATAATAAATATAGCATAACTTAATAAATGTAATACTTAAATATATGTTATTATATATCAACAGTCATGGAAACAACTCAATGAATTCAACATAATTAGAATAAAGTTTAAGTTCATCAAGTATATGATAATTGCATAATTAATACTTAATTAACATATTTAAAATAATTTGGCTAATTTAATGTAACGTATAAAACTTGTAAATCCAAATAAATTGGTCAACTTTTAAAGCATATAATTAAGGAATAATAACAACATTATAATTAAGCTTAAATTTTTAATTAGGTGATTAATAAATCAATTAACACATAAAGCCTTATGTAGATATTGAGAGAATATGCTTAAAATTTAGAATCAACTTAATTTGCTAATACACATATTTGATCAAAAGATCATACGATAAACAAATTAGCCACATGATCACAAAAATAAAATATCTAAAATAATTTCATTTTAAAAAAAGAAAATAAACCTAATTAAATGTCTAAAATTTATCGAATAATGTTTGTATGTTTGAAAATAAGTTTAGAGTAAATGTAAGCAATTTATTAGTGTTCATCATTCGTGAGACATTTGATAAAAATAAACTTAAATAATTTTCATGAAGTATACAATACAACTCATATATTATTCTGTTTTCACCTTGGAGTTTCATTCCTTCGCTTAGTCTACTTGAATATACCTTTGAGCTTATCCTCCAAGTTACCAAACATTCAAGTAGCCTAGTAAAAATTAACTCTTCATTTTGATTGTTATTATAATTGATAACCTCTGGAAGTACAACAACAACAACAACATTAAGCCTTTATCCCACTACGTGGGGTCGGCTACATGAATCATTTTTTCCATTGTGTCCTATTTAAAGTCAAAATTTTGCTTAAATCTAATAAAGAAAAATCATTTATAATATTTTTTAACTAATTCTTTTTAGGTTTACCTCTATCTTTCTTGACATAAGTCAAATTTAATATCTCTACTTTTCTATCCAAGTCATCGGGAGGCCGCCATTTTATGTAACAAAACCATCTAAGGTGACTCTATCTAATCTTATTTTCCATTGGAACTACTCCAACCTTTTCACGCATATGCTCATTTCGTATCCTATCTCTAAGGGTAAAGCCCCTCATCCACCTGAGTATCCTCATCTCTCCAACATTAAACTTAACATTATGCTTCTCTTTTAATGGGACAACAATAGAACAATAAAACTGGCTTAAGAGCCTCAGTTGGGTTGATTAGATAAAAACTAAACTCGTCTCTGTCTTTCTCTAGGTACATATACCAAGGGTTAACTATTGAAAGAAAAATACTTAATTAAAAGAAATAACTGAAATATAAAAGCCGTCTTAAGCATAATAGAAAGGGAAATGTTAGGGAATAAGGAGTAGTGGCTGCCATCTTGTGTGGGTAGTCTGCCAGAGCAGCCAAGCTAAACCGATGCCCTCATCAGTTCTCCCTTGGCTCCGAAAAACTTGACTCCGATGATGTTTTTGTTGGCTGCGAGTTGTCTGGGGGATGGTAGCTGTATAAGTCAGCTACATTGAAAGTGACAGACATATGAATGTTTAGTGGAAGGTCAATCACATATGCATTTTCATTAATCTTGCTAAGAATGGGGAATGGCCCTATCTTTCTTGGGCTTAGCTTGGAATATGTTCCTTGTGGATAGCGCTCTCGGTGCATCCTTAACATCACTAGATCGCCCACGTTGAAAACTTTGTGCCGACGGTGTCTGTCTGCGATTTGTTTGTACTTATCTTTAGAATTCTGTAAATTCTCTTTGACAGCTCGGATGGTATCTTATGCTTCTGCTGTAGTTTTGCTTGCAGAGGATTTACAATTCTTAGGCAGAATAGCTATATCGACTAACTGATTGGGCTGTTTTGTGTACACCACCTGAAATGAACAGTACCCGGTCGATCTATTGGACGTGGCATTATTAGCAAACTTTGCATGGCTTAAAAGTTCTTCCCATTTTTTTGGATTCTCTTGCACCAAATACCATATCATGTTGCCAAGCGTTTGATTAACAACCTCCGTCTGACCATCGGTTTGAGGGTGATACGCTGAACTAAGTTTGATATCGGTGTTGAGTCTTTTCCATAATTCCCTCCAAAAATGACTCACGAACTTCACATCCCGGTCAGAAGTAAGACTACGAGGCACACCATGTAGTCGAACAATCTCCTTAAAGAAAAGCTGTGCCACGTTGACGACATCGAAGGTTTTCTTGCAGGGAACAAAGTGCACCATTTTGGAGAAACGGTCTACTACGACCATTATCAAATCCTAACCCTTCTTGTTTCCAAAACAAAGTCAAGAGATAAATCCTCCCATATTGAATCAGGAATTGGTGATGGTAGGTAAAGTCCCATATTTTGCGCAGCGCTCTTGAATCTTTGACAGACAAAACATTTCTCCACAAACCGAGTAACGTCTTGGTGTAAGTGCGGCCAATAGAATCTTAATTGCATCAATTCTATTGTCTTATCTCTCCCAACGTGTGCTGCCAATCCTCCGCAATGAAGTTCATTGATCAATTGGTGACGCCACGATGAATCCGGTATGCACAAGCTATTTCCTTTAAATAAAAATCCTTGTTGTATTGTGTAGTCTAGCTTCAGTTGTCCAGTATTACAGGCTTCCCAAATAGTAGAAAAAACTTTATCTGCTGCATAGAGTTCTTGAAGAGCTTGCAACCCCGTAAGCTCTGTTTGTAGGCGGACTAGTAGGGCGGAGCGCTTGCTCATGGCGTCAGCAACTCTGTTGATCCTTCCCGCTTTATGTTTGATGACGAAGCTAAATCTTTGAAAAAATACAATCCAACGAGTGTGCATTCTATTGATATTCTTCTGATTATTGATATACTGCAAAGCATGATTATCACTACATAATACAAAGTCACGGTGCAGCAAGTAGTGCTCCCACTGCTTGAGAGCACGGACAACGACATAAAGCTCTTGTTCATACGCCGACCATTTCTGACGCGGCAGGCTCAATTTTTCACTGAAGTATTCTACCGGCCTTCCTTCTTGAGACAGAACTGCTCCGATACCTATCGACGATGCATCTGTGTCCACTTGGAATGGCTTGTCTAAGTCAGGAAATGCCAAAACAGGTGTAGAGCTAAGAACCTCTTTTATTCTTTCAAAACTTTTTTGCTGTTCTCTATCCCAGGAAAATTTGGTAGACTTCAAGCAGTTAGTAATGGCCACCGTGATTTCGCTGAAGTTTTTGATGAAGTGTCGGTAATAATTAGCCAGCCCATGAAAACTTCTCACTTCCGTAATGGACGTGGGCGTAGGCCAATTTTGAATGGCAGAGATCTTTTGAGGTACTGTATGATTTCCCTCCTGCGATAAAACAAATCCAAGGAAATGCATATTAGCAACCGCAAACTCACATTTGCCCATGTTGAGGAGCAGTTGGTTGCGGCGGAGCGTCTCTAGGATGGATTTCAAGTGGTTCAATTGATCTACAAGAGAAGAGCTGAATATGAGAATATCATCAAAATACACGACACAAAACTTATCTAAATATGGTTTAAGGACATTGTGCATCAGTCGCATGAAGGTCGAAGGAGCGTTGCACAGCCCGAAGGACATAACCTTCCACTCGAACAGCCCATTTACGATCTTGAATGCCGTCTTCCATTCGTCTCCCGGGCGAATACGAATCTTGTGGTAACCACTCCTCAAGTCCAACTTGGAGAAAATGGCGGATCCCGAGAGTTTGTCAAGGAGGTCGTTGATGCAGGGAATGGGAAATCTATATTTAACTGTGATGCGGTTAATTGCTCGACTGTCAATGCATAGTCGCCAATGTCCGTCTTTTTTCGGAACTATTAATGTCGGAACGACGCATGGACTAAGGCTCTATTGGATAAATTGTTTTTTAACAATTATTGTATAATCTGCCTTAAAATAGAATGCTCCTTTGGACTCATTCTATAATGTGGAAGGTTCGGTAGGACTGCACCGGGAACAAATTCTATCTGATGTTGCAAGTTCCGTAGCGGAGGGAGTGTGGACGGTAGCGCGGGAGCTGCTATGTCTAAGTAATCTTTAAGAAAATTTTGGACAGAGTGATGTGGAGCGGGTTGTCCTCTGCCAGCATGGTCTTCCAGCACTACAACAAGCATGGGAAGTGAAGTGTCTTGAATCCTCAAAAGAGCTTGGCCTGTCACTAGTCGAGCTGACATGAGATTGTGGGTGTTCAATTGGCTCGGGGCCTATTCCACTGGTAGGAGTTTAAGTCGTTTTCCCTTCCACTCGATGGTGTAAGTGTTAGCTCGACCATCGTGAATAGCTCCGTTGTCATATTGCTAAGGTCACCCCAATATTAAGTGACATACGTAGATCTCCAGGACATTGCAAGTAACATGGCATAAGTAATTATTGCCTATGGTGAAAGTCACCTTACATAAGTTTGACACAAGAAACTCCACTCCTTTCGTTACCCAACTGATGTTGAAGGGGTTGGGATTCTTTGTAATTTTGATTTGCAAAGCTTGTACAGCCGCTCGAGAAATAATATTCTCGGTACATCCACTATCAATCACCAGATCACAAACTTTTTCGTTGATAGTGCATTTGGAGTGAAATATGTTGTGTCGTTTGCTATCAATCGGTTTCCTCGGAGCTATTAACAATTTCTCCAGCATGCACAAAATGGGCTCCCCTTCATCTGCGAATAATTCTTCATTTTGTTCTTCTAATTCAACCCCATTCTCCACATGCTCTGTCTCATTGTCTCCTTCTATAAACTGAGCTTGATGGCGAGAGGGACATTCGTTTGATTTATGCCCAGGTTGTAGACACCTAAAACACTTAATGTTCGACGATTTGACATAGGGGTTCTCCTTGACCACCACGGTTTTGGATCTAGTTTGTCCCTTATCTTCACCCAATGGGACATATGCCGGAGTAGGTGTAGCTGGATGGCCCTTAGCTTGCATCCCTCCGGACTTGGAGTAACCAGGACTCCCTTCATTGAAAGATCGATGAATAACTTGTGAGCAATAAGGCCTCTGCAATTGGGCTTCTGCCTTGAGGGCAAAGTTTACGGCCTGGGACAATGTCCACGCCGAATTTAGCTCAAACTTGTCTTGAATACTCTCCTTCAATCCTCCAGTATAACGTGCCACCAATTGATTCTCGAACTCCATGAGGTTGTTACGGGCACTCAACCTATAAAATTCTTCCGTATATTCGTTGAACGAGTGTGGCCCTTGTTTGCATTGCTGGTATTGAATATACAAAAGATGCTCGAAATCAGTGGGCAGGAAATGCCGCCTCATTAACTGCTTCATGCGGCTCCAGTTATGCACCTGACCTCTACCTTCTCGCTGCCGACTTTGAAGCAGTTGCATCCACCATGCGCTGGCGCCCCCCTTGAGTCGGCAAGCCACATACTTCACTTGTTTGGCCGGATTGATCTCCATATAATCAAAGAAGTTTTCCACCGCCGCCTCCCAATCCAGATAATCTTCTATATGAAGTCGGCCTTCAAAAAACGGAATATCGAGTTTAATACACATACCTTCTGGTTCCTATCTTGGATTTCTATGCCTTCACGTCCGCTCCATTCTGGGGAGTTGATGGTCTTCCTCAGCATCCAAATTTTCTTCCATCGAGACCCCATCCGAATCTGAATCAGTAACTTCAGGAAACATAGCAGGAGCCCTTCTTGGAATGGGTTCCGCCCGTAATGGTCTCCTTTGCACAGGTATGGTTGCCAGAATAGCCGGGCGAGCTATTGGATTGGTAGCCACCTTCACTTGTCGTATCTCGTCTCGCATCTCATATGCGAAACGTGCGAATTATTGATGAACTCCTCCAATTGCTTGGACGGTTGCTTTTGCGTCTCCCACAAAGCCTCCAAACTCCGATCTCCATCAGCTCTGGGACGGCTACCTTCCTCCATTGTCGCCGGCGACTAGCTCTGATACCAAAGATGATGTAGCAGCTACAATTTAAGAAGAAGAAACCTGTGACAACAATAAAACAGTAAAACTGGCTTAAGACCTTAGTTGTATTGAGTAGATAAAAACTAAACTTGCCTCTGTCTTTCTCTAGGTACATATACCAAGGGTAAACTATTGAAAGAAAAATACTTAATTAAAAGAAACAATTGAAATATAAAAGTTGTCCTAAGCATAGAGGAAAGGGAAATGTCAGGGAATAAGGAGTAGTGGCAGCCATCTTGTGTGAGTAATCTGGCAGAGCAGCCAAGCTAAACCGTTGCCCTCATCAGCATGTCTCACCACAATCTTATAAAATTTTCCCTTAAGTTTGAGATGGACTTTTATATCACACAATAAGCCCCATGCATTCCTCCACTTCAACAATCCAACTTGAATTCTGCTAATAATATCTCCATCTATTTCACCATCGTTCTGAACAATAGATCCAAGATATCTAAACATGTACTCTTATTAATGACTTGATTGCCCAAAGTCACAATCACCTCACTCTCAAAATCACAAACCCTTCACTAGGTCTATTACTACTAAAATTACACTCCATATATTGAGTTTTAGATCTACTCAAGCGAAAACCTTTAGACTCTAAGGTTGACCCCCATAATTCAAGTTTACCTTCAACTCCCTCTCTAGTCTTATCAACAAGAAGAATATCATCAGCAAAAAGCATACACCAAGGTACATCTTCTTGCAAATGTCTAGTGAGAACATCCATGACTAAAGCAAAAAGATATGGGCTTAAGGCTGATCCTTGATGTAATCCAACCGAAATAGGAAAATACTTGGTCAAACCACCTTGTGTTTGAACACAAGTAATAGCTCATGCATACATATCTTTAATGCATGGTTTAAAATTGCGCAATATGAGGCCCGCCTTTGCGCAATTCCAATAAAAAAAGGCTTGATGCTTACGCCTCGAGTTTTTTTATGAGGCTTGCGCCTCAACTTGGTTGAGGTCCGCCTTGCCTCACTGGCATGAGGCTTACGCCTCACGCTATATATATTAAAACTTATAAATCTTGAAGTAAATGCCCGACATTGAACAATATATGAGAGGAGGAAGGGGAGAGAGCAGTTCATCATAATGATGATTCAAATGAAGAACCCCTTAGTGATGACAGTGCTGATGACTTATGAGTTCTTATGTGATATGTCATTGCTATTTATTTTTGGAAATTTGAATTATATGTTAATGAAAAGAATACTGGGATTTGGGAAAGATAGAATTTTGAGTTGAACTATATTTCATGTTGTCTTATTATTGAGATATTTTGATTTCACTTCATATCTTATGCTTTTTTATGTTTTAAATTATTCACTCATTAGTATATAAAAAAATTATCATTTTATGTTTACGCAATCTTTTGATTTTGAGGCTTACGCCTCAAAACGCCTTGAGGCTTACGCCTTGAGGCTTACGCCTCACCTCACGAATGAAAAACGCCTCAATACCCGAATACGCAATTTTAAACATTGCTTTAATGATTTGAATATAAGCGTTATGAACTCCTTTCTTTTCAAGAACTCTCCAAAGCACTTCTCTTGGAACTTTATCATATGTTTTTTTCTAAATCAATAAACAACATATGATAGAAAAGTCCCCTTCAAACTTAAGGGAAGTAAATACTTAAAAATTCATTATATTACTCCACACAACGTTTGTTATCTTCAAATCAAATAATGAGATACACATGAGTGTATACTCAGCATTTATTTACTGTGATATATCTTCTTTTTTTGTTATTATTTAGATACACCTACTTTTAATGTGCTATCTTTCATAACATTCGTTGATTGACAGGTATTATTGTGGATAATATTTAGAATAATTCTTTTTACAATCTTTGGTTTCCTTTATTGGTATTTTCTTATCAGTAAAAATAATATTTTGTTATTTTTCTATATTTAATATGTCCCTGCATCTAATTGTAATTGTTTTACAAAAAACCCAAACAGCTCTCTAGTTAAGTATCTCTCTCTCTCTCTCTCGCCTCTTTTCTACGCTTATGATGAGCATTTCACTTTCTCCTAACCTAAGGAAACCCAAATGCTGAAGGAGTTCCTTTAGAGCCAACATTGAGTGCTCTAGCTGCCTTCCAAAACCGTATGCCTAACCTCCAAACTAATTTCCACTGTCAAAAGAAATGGGAATTACTATTTTGGTTTTGCTTGATTAAAACCTCTATAACACTTAAAACAATTTATTTACTCATCTAACACATAAACTTACATATTTACACACATACATCTATAAAACTCTTTGCCTTTCTAAAATACCACTCAGTTTCCTCCTCTCCGTGAAAACCCGCCCGATACCCCTGTTTGCGCTCGATACTCATATTCCTTTTATGTTTGCTCATCTCTCCATTCCATCCAAGAACAAAACACATCTCTGTTCCCGTCGAAACACGGGCCACTGTTCCTGTCAGAGCCTCCCGTCTACCCTCCTGTACGTTCTGCCTCTGAAACAGAACAAAATCGATTAGGTAAACAGCCTCCTGTCCTGTCCAGCCTCCCGTCCCAAAATACGGAAAAAAGAGTTGGTGATAAAAATCACCAAAATCAGTTGTTACAGTTTCATAATCTGCAGTGGCAAGTTTCCTCTTTTCATTTCCTTCTTTCTCATACAATCCAAACACAGATATAAGACATTTGTAGATGGGAATAAAGTGAGAAAAAAATAGTATAGGCAACAATGGATGCAACTCTAAAATATCCAAATTGGTAAATGAAGACAGATTTCCACAATGTCCACGGATAGCTCGGAAATATTCAACAAATAGGTTAACAAGAAAAAGAATCCTTGCAGAAGACAAAATTACTCGTGGCAGAACTAATTTCCGAATTCCGTATTTTGGGATTTCCTTTTGCTCTGGCTGTAATGTTCTAGCCTAAAATGGGAAGACAAGAGACCAAGATTGACAATTACGGAAGAAGAAAGCGGAAGAAACCCTAGAAAAGGAAAGGAGCGCAAGCTGAAGGAAGTGAAAGCTTATGCTTTTCGAATCTTCAGAATGCTACTGAGATCTGAACTAACGCAATGGAGTAGGCGATTCAGACGGGATTTTTTATGGGGCTCCGACGGAGTGTTAAAATATATGAAAAAGGAAGTTTTAAGTGGTATATTAGTAAATATAAAAGTTTGGGTGTTAAATATGTATTTATAATAATTTGAAGTGTTATGTATGTAAAAATCTCATTTTTCTTTTGAAGTATCATTCCTCCTCTAAAAGGTAGTAGCAGCCTATGATGCACCAACACTTCTCAAAGAGGCATGCAGTGTCTGACACGACACGTGTTCGAGACGCCTCCGACACGTGTCAGACACATTGAAAATGTGTTTAAGTAAAAAAATATTAAATGCAAGTTGGACACGAGTGTCTTATAAATTTTATGATTTTTTTTAAATATAATTTCTTATATTTAAAATTTTTATTTATTTAAAATATAAAAATAAAATTTCTTATTTTCTTTTCGCAACGTCAAATCATTTGCCCGCACTCAATACCTAATTCATCGAATATTCTTATTTTTATTTCTCTTTGGCGTGTCGCAACTTTGGTTTCACATCAATGCTCAATGTCATCTCAACATTAACGTCTGACGTCGTTACAATATCGACATTTCAAAACTATCTCAACATCAAAGTGTGATACTGTTTTGACCTTGATGCTCGACACTAGCAATTTCTACACCCACAACTTGACAGTTCATCTTTATTCGACGTCATCTTAACATTGACAACTAATACCCTCTCAATACTTACTGCATAACATCAATGCCCGACTTTCGAGTCTCGACAGCATTGTTGTCTCTTCTCTCGATGCTTGATACACGGCATCGACGTCTGACTTTTGACATCATAATATTAATCATTTTAAAAATAAATTCTAGTTAAATGACTTATTATTTCTAAATTTATTTTAATATATACTTATTTAATTTTTATACACTATTTTTAAAATATAAAAATTATAATACCGTGTCCAACCGTTATTTGTGTCATATATTTTCAATAATTGACATGTCCCGTGTCCATGTCACTGTGTCTGTGTTTGTGTATCATAGGTAGTAGCAATCTTAATTTCTTTATCGGATATAGATTGAACGGCCCTTTACCCTCCATACCTTGTTTGGTGAAGATCAGTCTATACTCAGCAAACCATCATTCATCCGAAAATTTGTGACTTGGCTATGCAATTTATTGAATGAAAGTAACATGAAGGAAATACAAATGGAATTCTTGCAGTTTTTGCTTCAAGTTGAGATTGAGACTTGAGATTTATTTGGAAATACTTTTCTTCTGCCTTGTTTTTATAACCATACATATCATTGTTTGTTGTTTTAGGGGAAGCATGCAATGCATTGCACGTGTAGCTCCTTCACATCTTTTTGAATTTGGGCAATAATTTACTGTGCGACTTTCTCATCTCTATGAGAATTGCGATGACTTATGTGACATCGTGACATCGCACAACAGAAAAACATCTCAACATTACCGAACATTGCCTTAGTGTTGGAAGCATTTTACCTACCACAATAGCTGTTCATTAAGGCTATGACTGGGATATCATAAGAGGCAAACTTATTGCTATGTTTGTTTGACATAATATCATGGTTCCTGAAACAAACTAGAATACATCGGCAATGCGAATTAATAAACCCTACTTGCAGTTGCCATGAAACTAGGGGGATTGGTGAAATTGATGATCCCTTTAGTCTATGATTGCAAATATATTTAGGAGATATACGAAGCATGAATGAGATTGTTTATATGATTTATGGATGCCACGTGGCATGTTTTACTAATGAAAAGCACTAAGAACTGTTGACCTTTCAGCTCTCTATCTTTTTTGTTTCAAATGGAAAATAATGTTTTTCAATTAACTTCTCTGTTTTCGATCAATAATCTATCAACAAACTATCCTTATTTGAATTGGTTTACATATTAGTCTTCGAGAAAAATAATTTGCTAAATTTGGTAAACAATAAAGTTTTAACCTAGACATTTTCATTTTGTGTGATATTGCTATATTTCATCTCCCCTGTTTCTTGATATTCTTGTACCTAAATCCTGCTCATGAGATTCATGCAGTCCTGCAGAAGACTAAGGCATCCAATGCTTAACTTTGTTTACTAGTTCCTATGTATTGGATAAAGAGATATAACATATTTACAGATTTCTTCTCATTATTTCTTGGCTTTTGCATGAATAAATTCTCATCTTAACATTGTAAGCCTGTAAATGCAATGCCCATTGTTACATATGAATAACGAATCTTGCCTGACTTTTTTGGTCTGTGTAATCATCCGGATTGTCACCCATTGATGATAATCTCATTAATTTCGCTTGAATCTCACATTTTTGCAGCCTTTCTGTATTCGTAATGACCTTAGAATTCTTGTTGATTCTCCAACCATGCTTTCATAGTCGTTTATAGTTTTTTCTTTCATGAATTAATCTAGATCTTCTAGTGAATTTTTTATAGAAGCAGTGTCAAAATGGTAAGCTTAGGGAAGATCTCAGTAGGGAAAGGAAAGATGAAATGGGAGTAGAGAAGACATATTGATCATAGAAAGAGAGGGCAGAAGATATGGAAGGAGTGAATCTAAGAGATCGTTAAGGGAGTCGCTGTAGATAGGATCTGGAAAGAAACTGTGTGTGTGTGTGTGAGAGAGAGAGAGAGAGAGGGCAACCTTTAATTGCATAGAAATATTTCAAAACAGCAATGTTGGCAGCACTAAGACATGGCAGATAAAAGATAAAACAACAACTGAAAGAGATCTACGATAATAACAATAATGCAATTGTTGCATTTGGTGTTCGGAAGAAGTTTAGTAACTCTCTTGATGGCTGACCATTGGGCAGACTTGTCACTGTTGAAGTTATTTTTCATCTTTCAAGTTAGTATCTTAATAGGCAAAGAAGATCTATGAATGCTGAACTTTTACTGTGTTGGTACTGTTTTCATAGTATTTATCTTTCTATTTGTAGAAATCAAAATTTAATCTATGCTATAAACTCGTTTGTTTGTTTGCAGGTTCCCAAACTAATCAAGGAGTATATTGATGAAGTCTCAACCCAACTGAAAATGGTTTGCAACTCTGATTCCGAGGAGTTGCTCTTAGAAGAGAAGCTTGCTTTCATGCATGAGACAAGGCATTCCTTTGGTAGGACAGCACTTCTATTGAGTGGGGGTGCTTCCTTAGGTGCTTTCCATGTAGGTGTAGTGAAAACATTAGTAGAGCATAAGCTTTTACCCCGCATAATTGCTGGGTCTAGTGTGGGTTCCATTGTTTGTGCTATCGTAGCAACACGGTCTCGGCCTGAGCTTGAGAATTTCTTTGAGGACTCTTTGCATTCACTTCAGTTCTTTGATCAGATGGGTGGGATTTTCACTGTAGTTAAGAGGGTGATGACACATGGAGCAGTTCATGAGATAAGACAGTTGCAGAGGCTTTTGAGACATCTCACTAGCAATTTAACTTTTCAAGAGGCTTATGATGTGACAGGCCGTATTCTGGGCATCACAGTTTGCTCCCCAAGGAAGCATGAACCACCACGATGTCTAAACTACTTGACATCCCCTCATGTTGTTATATGGAGTGCTGTGACTGCCTCTTGCGCTTTCCCAGGTCTTTTTGAAGCTCAAGAGTTGATGTCTAAGGATAGATTTGGAGAGATTGTACCTTTCCATTCACCCTTCTCAGTGGGGCCAGAACAGACGTCAGGAGCCTCTACTAGGCGCTGGAGGGATGGAAGTTTGGAAAGTGATTTACCTACGATGCAGTTAAAGGAACTATTCAATGTCAATCATTTTATTGTCAGCCAAGCTAATCCTCATATAGCTCCGCTGCTGAGGGTAAAGGAACTTGTGAGAGCTTATGGAGGCAATTTTGCAGCTAAGGTACTTTATTATCTATTAGCACACAGGATTTTTCATTTATTATAGCTATTGCTTGTTTTTTATGTATTTTTCCTTGTGTTTCAAGCCCTTTAATGTTTATTCTTTTTAATGTTTTTCCAACTTTTGCAATATTCTGACTTGTTACTTTGTTTCCAATAAGTAGCTGGCGCATCTTGCTGAGATGGAGATTAAGCATAGATGCAATCAAATTCGGGAACTTGGTTTTCCTTTGGGGGGTTTAGCAAAATTGTTTGCCCAGGAATGGGAAGGTGATGTGACTGTTGTCATGCCAGCTACACTGGCTCAGGTATTAAACAAATCTTCTACATTTAGGCATTAGATATGAAAAATCTAAATACACATCTTAGGCGAATCTTGATTACAATTGACATTTTTTCTTTAATTTTTTCAGTATTCAAAAATAATACAAAATCCATCATATGTGGAGCTCCAAAAGGCTGTCAACCAGGGACGAAGGTGCACCTGGGAGAAGCTGTCTGCGATAAAGGCGAATTGTGCAATTGAACTTGCATTGGATGAATGTGTTGCCCTTCTCAACCACATGCGAAGGCTAAAGAGGAGTGTTGAGAGGGCTGCTGCTTCTTCTCATGGGCATGCAAGTACTTTCAAATTCAGTGCTTCAAGGAGGATTCCATCATGGAATTGTATTGCGAGGGAAAACTCATCAGGTTCACTAGATGAAGAAAGTTTTGTTGATACTAATACTTCAAACCTTCAGGGAGCGAGCCATGTTGGTGGTTCATTTGGCAAAGGTGGTCGTAGCCAAATTAGCATACCTGACGTGGCTGATAGTGAATCAGAAAGCATTGATCTTAATTCATGGACAAGAAGTGGCGGACCATTAATGAGGACAGCCTCTGCAAACAAGTTTATCAACTTCATGCAGAATCTGGAAATGGAATCAGATTTCATTAGTTCACCGAGGGATGATGAAGTTGATGGTTCAGCTTCACATTCCAATACCACTGGGACTCAGCTGGAGAGAAGAGATTCTTGCTATAACAATTCCAGAGTTTCTACTGATAGAAGTTCAGTGAACTCTGACTCTGATTCTAGAGAATCTGCCAGTAGGATTTCAGTGGCTTCCACCAGAATCCTGGTTAGTGAAGGTGATTTGTTGCAGCCTGAAAGGATTAATAACGGCATTGTACTGAGTATTGTGAAGAGGAATGATTTGAGCTTTGCACACAGAAGCAGTGATTCTGAACAGCAGCAAAGCTCATCTACAGAAGCTGATGTTGAGACAGTGCAGATTGAAACCTGTGATGCCAGTTCTACTTCTGATTTTGGAGACAATGATGGTTCTGAATTGAACTGTATAAGTAGCGCTTCCGATCACCTTGCAGGTGATTCAAGCGATGTCCATAAAGTTGTGGATTTTTAGAATCCTCGATTTCATTATTTGACTTCTGAAGAACTCCGGAGTTCAGACGCATCAGTAGGCTATTCGAGCCTAATGCCTTCTTAGTACTATTTTGAATGCAATGTCGAGCAAAATTGAGCATACTTTAAAAGGAATCATTCTTGCTTGCAACCTTTGCTTCCTCATGTTCCAGCTTTTAGGGAATTCCAACACTTGAGTTCTCCAATCAAGGGACAAGACAATCATAACTTGGCAACTCGATGAATATTTAACTTTTTGGTAAGCCATGTAATTCTGTACATAAAACTTTCTATATTTGTAGTCCAATAAAAACTAGATGCTACTACAATGCATCATTCACTGTATACGCGTACTCTGAAAATTTAATATTCAGCTGTCAGTACAGAGTTTATAGTTTCTTTTTAAGAGGTATCTAGATGCCTATTCTTATGCAACTAGCATTTGCAATTGAGAGTGATTCAAAATTGAGTAAGGGATTGATCTTCTTGGCCAAAACATGAATGGAGTGATTTTGAGTTTCAGTTGGGATTGGTTATTTTCAGGAGGAAGAAGTTTCAGTGTTTTTCGGTGTGAGTTAGTAGACTTAACTAAGTTGATATATGTTATCCTCATTTTGCTAAGAGTAGAACACTTCGATTTTTTATTGGTAGTCTTGCATGGGTAGAGGGAAACTTAGGATTTAAGCTTTTGTATTAGAGATTGGGTGGAAAGAAAAGAAGAAAGGTTTAGCGTTGGAAGTATATCTTATTTTTTGAAGAGAGGTAGCATTTAGTGGTGTTAGAGCATGCAAACTTTCTATAAGAGGGTGGGTAGAAATAAAAGATGAAGTTAAGGGTAACGTTTGTTTGGGACAGTTTTCTTAATGCTTTTTAAAACAGTGTTTTAGTTTAAAAAAATTTTGAATCAGAAATTTTTTATACTAAAAAATTATTTTAGAAAGCAATAAGAAAGTTGTCCCAAATGAAGCCTAAGTATAGGATTTGCATTAGAGTTTGTATTAGAGATCAAGTAGAAAGAAGAGATGAAGGATTTATTTGGGATGATTGTAATTTTTTTATAAAGGTGAATATAAAGTTGTTCCAGGGAAAGTAACATGTTAAACACTATTGTAAAAAATAAATTTCTAACACAAAAAATAATAGCCAAATAGAAATTAAAATTACGAGATGAAAATCAAAGTAGTAAGAAAATTATTCCAAACCAAGGAGAAGTAGGTTTAGAGTTTGAGGTAGAGCATCATTTTTCAACTGAGAGGTATCCTTTAGGCTGTGCTATAGCATGAGGGCTTCACCAAGCTTGGTTTATGTCAGCCATTTGAGTGGAATGGAAAACTACTTAAGAGCCTTTGTTGACCCATTGTGTTCTATAAGGTGGTTGGCCCCTTTATCTAGGAAATATTTGAGGGGTGGGTTATGAGTCCTTCCCTATCTTGATGAGGTGTTGGTTATAATTTTGTTGTAGCCAAGGCATTGCATATCCTACCATATAGCCTTTGATGCAACTAGCTTAAAACATGCATGCTAATTATATAGAGATCCTTCTAAATCATGACTTCTCCCTTTGAGGAAATTTGCTCCATAAAATTAGAATCATCATTGTTTCTCTTATCACATCATACAGTTTTGTTGAGGGCGTTGCTCTCTCTCTCTCTCTCTCTCTCTTTCTCTCTCTCTCTCATTTTAATTAAACTCTTGTGGGTTATCATTTTTGAATAATCTTTATTATCTCAAGTACGTTAATCACCCTCTTCACATAGTGGTCCTTTCAGATAGCACATAGTTTTTTGGGTAATCATATAATCCTTTTAGGTACCCTTACTATTTTTTTAATACTGAGATTGTTTGCTTAGATACCATTCAATCATCTTTTTTTTTTCTCTTGCCTCTCATTGGTACTCAAATTATTTCAAGACGGATATCTGACATGTGATATTAAAGCTTGATTCTTGAACTTTTTATTTTTATTTTCTAAGATCTTCATAGTTGGTCATGCTCCTTTGATTGGCCATATATAGTTTGATTTATTCTTTTGTGTCTCCATTGTTCTTTCACTTTGCTACTTTTTTATGATTATTCCTTATGTTGGTTGATTGATCCAACTAAAAAAAAAATCTATGTTTATATTGTATATATGGCACCACATTCCTATTCTCTTTTTCACTTTGTTAATATAATATTTTCAGCTGAGAAACACAATTCCAAGAAAAAGACAACATTCAAATTATGAAGACATATCAAGCACACTCTTATATCTTCTTCATCCTTTTGAATTTAGCAATGAACCAATAATAAGGTCATTACACTATCTCGAACTGTAGATTTATGGTGAAGAAGTGAAGTCGTACTATTAAAGATGGGAAACCTGTACACTACAATAGCTAGAAAGAGTGAAAAAGCACTTATTTCCTTGTCTCCATCTTTTATCTTTCATGTTTTTTTATTGATTTCCTCATTCCCCAGCTTTTAACATAAACAGCTTCAACATGTGGGCTGTTGATCTATTGCAGTTGACGTTGAGGAAGCTTGTGATCTAAAGTGAATTATAAGGTAGTAACTTTGACTTATCTCAATCCTCTTCATATTCTCCATTTTGTTCTTGAAAAGCTTTGATGCTCTAATGAAAATGCGTGTTTGTATTATGGATCTTAAGTTTGCAGTATATTCCAAGGCTAGAAATAAGAGCATGTGTCAGTTCACTTATGACGCCTTCTTTGATTCTTGCAATTTTGCATGCTTTAAATTTTGGTTTTCCTAGTTTGGGATTGTGATGGATTCTGTCTTTTATGAAAAAATCTTTGGGATAAGGTGGCTACCCATTTAGTTTATTGAGGTTGTGTAGGTACTGTGTGATTTGAACTTGAACCATAGAAGGACTATATTTCCTTTGTTTGGGAATGGTTCATGGATGGTTTGTCTGATATAGAACGCTCGCGAGGGGGGGGGGGGTAATAATAAAAATTAAAGAGCTAAAATTTCATCTCAGATTTCCCTTAATTAATGAATTTGAATTTGAAATTCAAATATGAAAAGAAGTGAGGGAAGAGAGGAATTAATTATCTCCTTAATTGGGCCCTTAATTAGGGAGGAAATAATTATGATAGAGGGGAGAGAAAGGGCCAGCCAAGGAGGGAGGAAAGATGTCCAGATTCTATGTATGTGTCCACATACATTGAATAAGGGGAATTAAATTCAAATCCAATCTTTGAGTTCAAATTTGTACTAATTGGGGGGAATTTCCTAAAATAGGTGTATGATATGTAGGAAAGATTTTAAAATTCAAATTCATTTGAATTTGAATTATGAAATCTTTCCAAATAAGATAGGGGCTAAATTAGGAAGATGATAATGGGGTAATTGAATGCTTTTTTAATTAGAGTCTTAAATTGGAAAGAGATGAAAAACCTTTCAAAATTCAAAATTCAAAATTAAGATATGGGAGGGAATTATGTAATTAATTCAAATTAATGAGGGAAATTCAAATATCAAATTAATTTGAAATTCAAATTTAAATTCTCAATTTACTTTGAATCAAATTAGGAAAGTAATAAAAGAATGATTGCGAAATGGAGCCTTGGAGAATTGGTGGGGTGGCCTGCGACTAGGGGGTGATTTAGCCGTGTTAAAGGAAAAATAAGGAGAGACAAACAAATAAAAAAGATAAAACCGTGAGCCTTGAACTTTCGAAAATTGATGGGTGATGCATTGCCCTTCACCAAGGGACTTCAAACCACGAGCCTGGACCCATCCTGAGGCTGGTGGAAACTACGATTCTCTTCATAGAGATTCTCACTAACGTCCTCCCAAAGAATAAAAGTGCAGAGCAAATTTTTTATTAAAACTCCATCATACCATTACACTAGCAATGACCTCTATATATAGGCCTTACAAATAAAAGAAACTAAAATAAGACGATCATGTCCTAGGGCTTACATAAGATTAGACTCGTAAGTAAGGGTAAAAATAAAAAATGCATAATTAAAATAAAAATTTAAGATAATGTAGGACGATCATGACCGTCGATCTTCAGCTCCTGGGATAGGCATGGACGGTTGGATGTCGATCTGCATCATGGTCTCTTAGTAATTCTATCATCTAATTTGAAGTAATGATAATCTTAATTGTTGATTAATATTAAAACTAAAATCAATTTTAAAATACTTTAGAATAATAGTAAAGTATAATTATTATCTTTTGCTGCATTAATTTTCTTGGGTTCAATAAAACTATTTTCCTAAACAATTATGTAAAAATCTAGTTTTCATGGCTAAGGAGGTAAAAAAAAAAAACTACTATATGAATATATTTTGAATATTCTGTAGTTATAGATTGGATATAGAAAATAAACTATTTAGGCTTTAGTTACAGATACTCCAATGCATCATACATCTTTGTTCGAATAATATCTACTAAGATTCCATAATCATATGATGATGCCAATAAAGATAACAGAAAGTCTTACAGGCATGGTATTATTTTCTGCATGAACATATTGTGGGTCCCTGTTATAGGAGATATGAGGCAAGAGATTTTGTCATTATTCAGGCTATAATATTCATCCATGAAGCAGCAAAATGTATAGTGATTTGGTGGCCTAGATTGAAGATGGATGTGGTAGATTTAGTATCTAAATGTGAATCCTTGCAGTTAGTGGAGATAGAGCATTAACGACCGAGATGTCTTTTGTGGCCATTGCCCATTCCAGAGTGGAAATGGGAAGAAGTTACTATATATTTTGCTATAGGTATTGTGTAACCCCTTAAGTAAAAAAAAAAATTAAACTCTTAAACATTGAGGCACCTTTTTGTGTAATGGTTAATTTTTTTTAAGAAACTCTACAGTTAAGTGTGCTTATCCTAGAGAAATTCTAGAATGGGTGACCTCCTAGAAAGTTTCACCAATAAGATAAAACCGTGAGGCCCTTTAGTCAAAGCGGATAATATTTCGATAATTAAGAGTTTGATGGGCTGTTATAAATGATATTAGAGTAATATACCAGCCAGAAGATGAAAACTAAGTGTCATACAAGACAAAATACTACGCCATATGAGTCATCTCTTAAATCTTGTATGTGAAAAAATGCTATATGGTGAGAGTCATCACTTAAACTTGTAGGGGCCACCATTAGAATCCTATCTGTCTCGTTGATGATTTTGGGATAAAGATAATGACGAGGATGTCAGTTACTTAGACGGGGGAAATTGTGAAACCCCTTAAGTAAAAATAAGCTAAACTCTTAAAAATTGAGGCACCTTTTGGTATAATTGTCAGAATTTATTTAAGAAACTTAAGTGTGCTCATCTTGAAGAATTTTTGGGATAGGTGATCTTCTGAGAAGTTACAATAATAAGATAAAATCGTGAGGCCCTTAGGCGAAAGTGGATGATATCTCGATAGTTAAGAATTCAGGCTGTTACAGGTTTCCCTAGGTTAAGATAGGGAAATGTTGCTATTTGGGTTGTTGTTGATCGATTGACAAAGTTTGCACATTTCTTTTTGATATGATATCCAAATTCTATAGAAAAATTGGCATATATATATATATATATATATATGTGCATGTGTGTGTCTTAGAAAATGGGCATTTATCTCTAGACTATGGAGAGGTATTCAGCAAGGTTTGTCATAAATAGACAGATAGTTTGAGATGACTATTCATGTACCGGAAGATCTTCTGCCTACATGTCTGAGATTCATAAAGTGTTTCATGTATCACTTCTTAGAAAATGGGCATTTGATTCTAAAAATAGAATATCTAAAAAATATATTGAAGTACGTCCAAGTCTAAGTTATAGAGAAGAACTAGAAACAAACATAACTTATGATGTCAGAAGGTTAAGAAGTAAACATAATTTGATGGTTAAAGTCCACAAAAAATAGAACTCAAAGATACGCTACTTAGGAAAAAGAGTTTAAGATGCAAAAGCTATATCCTAATTTATTTATATGATCTTAGATCTGAGTTTTGAAATATTGAGTTTGATATTCTTCTGAGGGAGAGTTGTGACACCTCCATGTTCAGCATGTGGTTTTACCTATTATCACCCAGATCGAAAAAGCCACAAGGAGAGACTGACTGCGTGACATGCAAGCGAGCAACTTAGTGACATATAGTGATGAGTTGGATGGCCTACAATAGAGTCAAGTACTACCATGTGTATATTTAACTTTAATTATCACCTTTGCCTCCGAACTGTCATGAGGGATTAGACATTTGAAATATTCGAGTGTCACTGATTAGTTGAAAGTGGGTTGAGTGACACATGGTCAATCAAGTTATGCAATAGTTTGGTGGAGTTCAATTGATATATGTGCATCCCATTGACAGATAATTCAAGTGAGTCGATGGTCGGGGCAGAGTCGAGGTCAATTGGACACGATACCACATGGAGCACACTACTATTTGGGAGAGCATGCGTGCATTCATCATACCAATCATTCCTCTTGAAGGAAATGGTAAGTATGAGCTAGCCATATATCTGAGGTGGTTTAAGTCTTGGGCCTCATTGTATATTTTGACTCCTCCGAGTAGCATTCGCCACAGTCTTTCTACCCAATGTCGGTAAATGAGCGGCCTCTTGTAATGCATACTGAACTTCCATTCAAGCAGCTACTACAATCATAAATTATTGTTACTAAAGTTTGGTCTTTCACAGCTTGAATATGCCAACCCTACACGAGATCTGGTTCATCTGTTCGTTGGCGGCCATGAGGAGAATGCAAGCTTTATGCAGTAAATAATGGACTAGATTGATTATCTATGCCAGACTGCAGGAGTCATTATTTATTGAAAATTTTGAGCACAGTTAGATACGGGGTAGGGATTAATTAACCGTCGGTATTCAGTAAATTTCATGTATGTAGTGTATTAAAATAAATTGGAAAAAATTCATAAAATAGAAGAGATAAATTTTATAGAAAAAAAAAACATCAAAATAGCCAAAATATTTAAATTCAAAATCTACCTACTATATAATCGCTATTCAAAATACTTATAAAATTTTATCTCCAATAAAATTTATATCGATATAAATATTTAAATTGGATGCCTACATACTATATAGTCAATGTTTTAAAGGTTTTGAATAAATTAAAATTTATTATTATTTGGAAAATGAGTTTCATTAAAACTCAATTTTCAAATAATATTAAATTCAGTTTATTCAAATTTTAACAACAAATTACATTATCAGAAAATTAAAAAAATATAAGTACTCAATTATTTAATTATTCATTAAAAATAGTAAAACTAATTAAAAAAATTTCAAAACACACAAAATTTCAGGAAATCAATAATATAGCGGATTATAACAGTTTAATTGAAAAAATTAGGAAAATAAATGGGTTTATTGAGAAATCGGAATTTACTTTTCCGGTTTATTAGAAATCTGGATTCGGTTTCAAATTTTTTTTTTAATTCTGACTTTATACATCCATACATTGTTTTTTATAAAAAAAAAATTTATACACCTGCTCATTTAAAAAATTACCTTAATTTTTTTTGTCATTTGCTAAAAATTAGCTGATTAGGATCAACCTAAATATAATATTGAAGAGCAAAATTGAGGCGCAGCAAGTTTTTAAAGATGATATCGAGTAATTTTAGTATGTGAGTGAATATCAATTCGATTAAGCTTATCATATCTCACCCAAGGAGGTTTAGGCTTCGTTTGGAACTGTTTTTTTATTGCTTTCTAAAATAGTTTTTAGTACAAAAATTTTTTAACTAGAAATTTTTGTACTAGAAAACTGCTATTGAATGCATTAAAAAAACTGGTCAAATGAAGACTTACTTAGCTAATGGATTGACTAAACAAAGTCATCAATCTCCTTGCTGAACTTGACCATAATACTCAGTTTCATAGTTAAATAGAATCATGAAAGCTATTTTCCCATTTACTCAACCCTAATGCACAACTAGATAGAATGGTTCAAAATGGCTAAGAGAGTTACTCGCTAGAAGTCGACCAACTAGAACAAAGTAGGCCAGTAATTTCATTAATGTAATATTTTATATAAAATCTTGCTTCAACTTTCATATATAAATATGGGTTAGAGTAAACTAGAGGTGTCAATGTTTGACACAACCCAAAAACTTGATATGAACTTGACCTGACCTAAAAATTTCGGATTCGGGACAACCCATTTGGAAAAAAAGATATGATTTGGGTCAACCGGAAAACCCAAAATCAATCCGGAAGTAACATGTTCTTCTTGTCCACCGAGGTCTCCTCGCTACCATGGACTGTCCGTCATCGCTTGTCCAAACTTCATAGACTTGTGGTTGTCCTTGCTCTCCCCCCGCGCCTGCATGCGGCACACAAGCTTGCTGACGCCACACGTTCCCACGTTCTAGCTTGCACACCTGCTCGCAACTTTATTATGTGCGGCATAGTCCCTTGCCCTGACGCAACACGTCCCCTAGCCTGCTCAATTGCACGCATGCTCGCGAACACTCTCCCACATAATCACTCTTCTCAGCTGCCTTAGTTTGAATTTCCGACCTATTTGTCTAATTGGATGAGGTTCACATCGGATTAGTTGAAAGCGAGAATACGAACCGAAAACTCTTTTTAACACGCTTAGAGTAAACCATCCATTATTTAATATTAAAAATTTATATAAATTATTTATGATGATCCTTTTTTTAATTACCATCTTATTTCTTAGTTTTTTTTTTGGGGGAATTTTTGGGGCAAAGCCCGTATATTGATAAAAGAAGATTACAAAAGTAATAAACCAAAACTATAGTCTTGGCACACAAAACAAAAGGCCAAGACTCAGAAGGAAGAAACCTAAAATCTAGGTTCACAAAAACAAAAATGAACCTAGACACAAAACAGTTAAGACAGAACTACAAATAACAGCAATGAGCAGGCAGAAATAAGCATTAAACTTAATAGGACTCAGGAGCTCTTGAAAGTGATCGAAGGCTACTCGGAGGGTCATCAAGAGCGGGCCCTTGGTTGCCACAAGGATCGTCCAAAGGGCAGTTGTGAAGCGGACAGCCTTGACGGAGACCAGTGGAGGAGCTAAAGAATCCTTCCAAAGCTCCATTGATACAAATAGAGAAATGAATGTGAGCAATACAAGCTTTAACCCATTTGATAAACAAATCCGGAAACCCTTTATCAGCCATTCTCTTATATAAAAACTCCCTCGAAACAGTGTCAAAAGCCTTGTTAATGTCAAACTTGCCACAAAAATATTTTTCTTTACCCTTATGATTAAAGTTCCCAAGGAGCTCAACAGCAAGAAGGATATTGTCTGTAATAATCCTCTTATGAATAAAACCACCTTGACTAGGGTGTATGATGAAAGGAAGCACTTCTTTCATCCTATTGGCTATGATTTTCGCAATAATTTTGTAGATGACATTGCATAGAGAGATGGGCCTATAATCTTTGACATTACTGGCATGATGAAGTTTAGGAATTAAAGCAATAGCAGTTGCTTTCACCAACTTAGGCATATTACCAGTAGAGAAAAATTGAGTAATAGCATGACACAATTGTTGCTTAATAATACTCCAAGTAGATTTATAGAAATCATACGTGAACCCATCAGGACCAGGAGCCGAATTACCATTAGCAGAGAAGATAATGCTTCTGATTTCCTCTTCAGATATCGGTGCAATAAGAGGGGGTATAAGGTGAGCAGGGATAGTATTCCCAAAAGGAACATCAGAAGCATTAACAGGAAATGGATGAGGGAGTTTACTGTTAAATAATTTCTGAAAGTGCTCAATGAAGGTTTGGGAAATGCCGTGATGTGTGGAGAAGTTGCCTTGATCTGTGGTAATTTCTTTGATTCTGGAATAGTTGGAGGTGATTTTGATTTTGGAATACAAGAACTTTAAATCGTCTTCCCCCTGGGTAAGCCATTTCACTTTGGCTCTTTGAGTCATCCAATCGGTTAAAGTAGAGTGATAATGAAGAAGTTTGGAGTTCACTTCTTTCAGTTTTTCATTGAGCTCGGGTTGGAGAGGATTGCTTTGAATGTGGGAAAGCAGCTGATTCTGAAGGGAACTTAAACGGTCAATATCCAGAAGGATGTTATTAGAGTTAGACCAGTGTTTCTTCTTGATAATATTCTTAAGACTTTTCAGCTTGAACATAAAGGAATTGAGGGGACTGCCGCAATTGGGTTGAGAGAAAACATCAATGAGACAATCCCAAAATTCAGGAAGTTTGGAGCAATAGTTTTTAAACATAAATCTCTTCCCTTTCAGATCATCAACAGAGTTCAACAAGATCAATGGGCAATGATCAGAGCAGGACGGGTCACCAACTTTGTATAAGGAGTTGGGGAATTTGTTTAACCAGTGGTTGTTGACAAGTACCCGATCCAATTTGATGTGGATGGGGTTCAGATTTTGTTGATTAAACAAGGTGTAATAGTGGCCCACAGAAGAAAGATCATGAAGACCGGCATTGAAAATCATGGTGTTGAAATCTCCAAGTTTAGTATTGGTAAGAGGGATACCACCAGCCTTTTCCATCGGATGCCTACAACAGTTAAAGTCACCAAGGATAGTCCACGGAGTGTTGACATTATCAGCAATTTCAAGTAAATCTTTCCACAAAAGTTGTCTTTCCTGAAATGAATTGCTGGCATAAACTGCCGTGACAGCAGAATAAAAGGAATTGCCTATCCAAATAGAGCCATGAACCAATTGGCTAGTAATACGTTGAGGGATGAAATTCAGAACATTTTCATCCCATTTAACCCAAATACGGCCGGGGGAGGAAGACTAAAAATTATCACAAGTTCCCTCATGAGGGAAAAGTTTATGCTGGGCTTGAAACCAGGGATTGGTGAGGTTGGTGAGATTGGTTTTGGCTTCCAGAATAAAAATAAGATCCAGCTTGTTGGTTTTTATGAGGTTTTTGCAGCTAAGAACTTTGTCTGGGCTGTTAAACCCACGAACATTCCAAGAGGCAAAGTTTGTACTGGTCATTGAGGTTTATGGGAGGAGGATTTTTTGGCATTTTTGCCTCTGGTCTGCTTAGAATTGGTTTGCTGTGTTTGTTGGCTTTTTTGGTTGTTGGTAGATGAGGTAGAATGATTAGAGGAGTTGGTAGTTTGAAGGTTGTTGGGTGAGGGAATTGGAGGGGAATAATGAGGAATGTTGGGAATGGTAGGTTGGTGGTTGCGGGGAGAGGTGTGAGGAGGAAAGTTAAGGTTGGGGTCAGGAAAGTTTGAGGAGGTGGTTGCTATGTGGCTTGGGTCTAGAGAATGATCCCAACCGACATTCTCAGAGAGGGCGTGAAATTTGTTGGCAACTTTGACAGAGGTGGGAGGAAGTTGAGAGGAGGGGAGGTTGACAGAGATGTCTGGGGGGTCATCAGATGGCGAATTGAGGTTTGGGATCACAGGTCCAGTAGGGGGGTTCTGGAGCTGCACTGTCGGTTGGGCGGTAGGTTTTGGTCGGAGGTTCAGAATTGGAGTGTTCTGGCGAGGGGGAGGAGGAGGGGTAAGTCGAGGCTTACGGCTGGAGCTGCGACCCCTTGGCTTGGAGTTTGGTGGTGGGCGCAAGATGGGGTCTTTTGGGCATAAGGAAGGAGGATGCATAATTGAGCCGCATTGGGAGCAAGGCTCGGGTTTCCAGTCGTATTGAACACGGAGGGGGCAGGTTTTACCGTCAACAGAATAAAAAATTTCTTCTGGGAGAGGGGAAGAACTTGTGATTTGTACACAAACTCTAGCAAAGGTTAATCGGGTTTTGGCTGCCGTAAGAGCGTCTACAGCTAATGGAATACCAACGCAGCTTGCAAGTTTAGAAATACCTTCCGGAGTCCAGAGGGAGAGCGGAAGGTTCAGAATCTTTATCCAGAGGGGGATGGACGGAAACTCCTCCCGTTTAGGAACAAAGTCCAGCGTCCACTTCTGGAGAATGAAGGGCTTACCGAAGAAGAACCAGGGTCCGCCAGTCCAAGCCAGCTCGTAGTCCTCAAGGGCTGAAAACTTTAAAAGGAAGAATCCATCGTCCATGGTCAGCAGGGAGAAAGCTCCTTTAAGGTTCCACGTTTTTTTGATGGTGGCAAGCAGAGATTCATAGAATGGTCGTTTGCCTATCGAGTAGCCCACAAGTGAGAGCGACCATTCCGGAGCGCCAGCCACAAACTGCTCAGTAGTGAACTGAGCAGTGAAGTTTTGGGTTTGGACGAAGGAGAGGGAGTGAGAGAACTCCTTGGAAACATTCGGTGTGGAAGCAATCAGGTTTTTCCAATCTAGAAGAGAAAGGGATGCCACAGGGGAAGGCAGAGATTGTGAAGAAGAGAGCGGTGGAAAATGGGAGGCGTCCATGGGGGAGAGATCCCCCGCCGGGGAAGGCGGCGCAAGAACAAAAGGTTCAGGAAAACCCTAAACCCTAGCAGAGCGGTGGCTGAGCTCTGATTTTATAAAAATCACTGATTCAAACGTACTTTCTTTTCTTTCACAATCTTATTTCTTAGTTAATCCTATTAAAAAAAATTCAATTATAGTCCTAAGATTAAAATACTATAAAATAATATAAAAGTAGTTTTTGAGAATAAGTACCATTCGGACGGTTTCGCGCAGTTGTTCGCATACCGATTGGACAGATTCGATACGGGGGAGTATTGGTGGGTGGAAGGTGCGTCGAAGCGTACGGGAAAAAACTGTAGCGACCCATACGCCTCATTCCCATACGACCGTCCCAATCTGAGCTCATCGCTACGGCCGGGAATGGAATTATATGGAACAGTGCAGGAAAAAAAATAATAAACATAAATTAGTATATAAACATAGAAAAGGGAAAAAGAAATGAGTGGTCATAAGAACGTCACTTCAACTCACTCAAATCATAAGACTGTCAGCGATTCGTCAATCCACGGGATCTTTGCCTGCTTCACTTTTCCTCATCAAGACTCCGAAAAAAACATTAGGCTATGATAATGGGCCTATATATAATTAAATAAATTTTTTGTGCTAAAAAGAATTTTTTTAATATAATTTTTCCGAGCATGCTCCCGAGCTAACGAGTCGAATCAGGTCAAATTTGAGATTGAGCTTTTATATTATATAGATTGTAAATTTGAGTTCAAGCTCGGCGGGTGATCTTATTAATAAGTCAAAGTCTTAGATAACTCTACTCACTTGCACTGAGATTTTGGAGAATGATTATATAATAAATTAATATTTTTTGGGTTAATTTTTCTTATTGACCTGACTCTTGAGCTAAGGAGTCAAATCGTGTTATGCTTGAACTCAAGCTTATGTATTATATAGACTTTAATATGAGTTTTAGCTAGACTGATGACTTTATTAATAAGTTAAAGTTTGAGCCAACTCAACTAACTTACACCACTGATATGTGGTTTGTAGAATGATTATATAATTATTTTTTTTAATAAGCTGGCTCGCAAGCTAATGAGTTCAATCGGGTCATGCTTGAGCCCGAGCTTATATATTTATAGGCTCTAATCTTGAGTTCAAGCAAAGGAAAAGTTATTGGTTATGAGATTTAATTTTGTATCGATATGTAAGATAAATTTTAATAGACATGATTTTTTTTTCCTTATGATATGAATCATCTGTGATATGTACTGTTTGTATAAAATTATTTTGAGTATAAATGTTTTTGAGAGAAATGAAAAAACTTTTTATAATACGTAGTCATCTTTTAATTAAAGTTCTAGTGGATTTGTAATCTATGAATCATTTGAAATTTTTGTAATTCTGTCTAATTAGATCCTAAAAATTCTATGTGATCACCGTTTAACACATAGTATATCCCGTTCTATTTGTGGGTTTTATCGGGTCAGGTTGTGGTAGAAAATCTTGATATTATAGTAATAGTTTGGAGGAATTAATTATAGTATATCCATAAGATTGTTCTATATTTAGACTAGGAGCATTTTAGTTAGCATAATGCGTTCATTCTATTTTTTTTTTTTTTGCATGTATTATATAGTTGTATCCATTCTATGTGTTCGATGAATTGTTAGAGCAAAAAATGATAGATGACAGAGTTCTACTCATACTTTACCATTCCAGAGTACAATGGGGGCTATTAGTTTTGATTCTATTTCTCAATTTGTTGGATTACTAGCTAGCATAGTTGATGGGCAAGACCCATAGCAAGATGTCTACATTTAAATCTGATGATCTTGAATTATTGATAAACATTTATTAATATTTATAAGTATGAAGCCTTTTACTTTTGAGGGTGTTGTAGAACCTAGAGCAGAAGAAGATTGGCTCTTGAGATTGGAGAAGATATTTGATGCGATATCGTCCATCCGATAGAAATCTTCTATTAGCTGTTTTTTTAGATGGGAAAGATGAGAGCTGGTGGTTGATCCAACAAAGAAAAATATTTTAGGAGAGATTGAATGTTTTGATATCCTGGGAGGAAATTTTTGAGGCATTTTAAGATTAGTTTGTACCTCATTCTATCAGGAAACAGATGTAGGAGTCATTTAGGAAGCAGGTCTACGATGAAGTGTGAGGCTAGGTTTATTATATTGGTGACGTATGCTCCATGGATTCTTAGTGCTATTAGAGGGAAATGCTATTATTTTCTGAGACAACTTCAAGATAATTCGAGGAAACTATTGGTACCATCTATATCATTGATTTTTTTTGAGCTGGTGGAGAGAGCTATATATATATATATATATATATATATATAAGCGGAAAGTGTACTTATAATGATTTTTGATACATGATAGTGGAAAGTGTACTTATAATGATTTTTGATACATGATATAGAAATGTAAGAGTTATAAGTGGAAAAGTTCACTGGTCTAGATTTTGGTAGGCTTATCTAAATGACCTACATTAAAGGAAATAATTTTAGATGCTCAAAAGTTTGATGATGAATATTCCAAATATCTTAATAAAATTCAATATGGTAATAAATCTAGAATGAATTGTTATAGTAGAGTTTTTATAAAGATAGATTATGGGTTCTAGGTAGTACTAATTTGAGAAGAAATATTTTACCTGAGGCATATTACCCTAGATACATTATCCACTCTAGAAGCTGTAAAATAATAATGATATGAAGCAAATTTTTTGTGGCTGCTCCCCCCCATCCGCGCTCCACCCCAGGATACCAGCTAGCCCAGACCGCCCCGTTCGCGTGCCAGCAGCCCCCCAGCCCGCCCCGACGAGCTTGCTTGCGTGAACCGCGCGTGGCCTGCCTTGCCTTCGGCGGGGTTCGAACCCCGCCCATCTCTCCGCGCGCGAGAGGAGCCGCGCCTTCTGCCATATAGTCATGAAACCAAAAACTGTTAAGTTTTTCACTTTTTATTTATTTAACCTTTTACTGAATAATTATGAAATCCGTTAATTTAATTTAACAAACAAAGTTAAAATTATTTAACATAATTTAACAAAATAAATAATTTAAGTTTAAATTTAAATCATTTAATTCTTTGTTATTAAATAATTAAATTAAAATTTATTTTATTATAATTTAAGTTATTAAATTCAATAATTTTAGTTATATTTTATAATAAAAAATATTTAATTTGATAATAAGTTATTACAATATAACTTAATTTTTTAATTTCTGTCAGAAATCCGCCGGAAATTCCCTCCGAAAAAAATCAGTCGGAAAACCAGTCAAAAAATATGTCGGAAAATTGTTGGAAAATTTCCGTCGGAAATCCGCCGGAAAATCCGCCGGTAATTGTGACGAATTTACTTCCGCCGGAAAGTCCGTCGGAAATGAGCTGTTTTCCTGTAGTGGAACCTTATTAGTTTGTGAAGGCATAGCATCAGTGACATATTGGTTTATTACAGTTTGTGCCCATTCTTAAGTGAAAGTGAGAAAAAATAACAATATATTTTGCAATAGATTTTAACCGGCCGAGTTAAGGATATAATATTACTAGGGTTGTGATAGATCGCTTAACAAAGTCTACACATTTTTTTCTAATATGATAAATAAACTATGTAGATAAGTTTATATATATATATATATATATATATATATCTGTGTGCATGAGATTGTTAGACTACATGGGATACCCAAGGTTTACTTCTAAACTATGGACGAATATTCAAGAAAGTATGGGAACAAGATTGCACTTTAGTACAACTTCTCATTCGTAGAAAAATAGTTAGTCTAAAAGAAAAATTCAAGTATTGAAGACCTTTTAAGGCTCTGTGTTTGAGATTTTTATGGTAGCTAAAAAGACCACATTCTTTTGATTGAGTTTGCATATAACAATAACATCCAATCCAATATTAATATGGCCCCTTATAAGGCTTTGCATGGTAAGAAATATAGGACTTATTTATCTTATACAGAGGTGGGAGAAAGGAATTTACTGTACTGAAATCCTAGGAAATTATGTTTTACTACTACACTTAATCCTATTAAGTTACTACCTTTTAATTACATTGAAATTTTATATTTTAATTTGAATATTAATATTTGAGATGGGTTTGGGAAAGAAGTCTATTGAGCTAGTTGTGCTCACTCTATTCTTTCTAATATTTCAAGAGAAGGGAAGGGCTTAGTATAGTAGTTAAGGTGTGGAGACATGTTCCTCTAAATTTGAGTGAAAGGCACTATTTTGTGATCTAGTGTTTTCATTATTTTTATGCATATAAAAGTGGTAAAATAGATTAATGTATGTGTATTTTGATGAAATGAATTGTGTTGAATTGCTCTTATTATCAAAATTTTATAGGAGCTTTAGTTGTCTCTATTGGTGGATGAGTTGTATAATTATAGGTTTAGGATTTCAATCCTTCGATTAGATCCTAGGGCATCACAGTGATTAAGATATAATAATGTATGCTATTGGACGAGGGAGATAATGCCATGGTGTTATTGAAGATCCTTGTATGGATGATGGGGTTTATTACCACCTTATAGAGATCAATCAGTAGAATTTTCAATCTAATGGGTATGGTTTCTACCAAAATTTATAATGAGATGAGAGTGTAGGTCTCACAATCCATGAGGATTTTAGAGTAGCCATCTTGGGTTATTTACCCATGAGTTGGTCATAGGCATCGGTGCTCTCTCTCTCTCTCTCTCTCTCTCTCTCTCTCTCTCTCTCTCTCTATATATATATATATATATATATATATATATATATATATATATATATATATATATATATATATATATATATATATATATATATATATATATATATATATATATATATATGCGATCATTGACACTACTAAAGCATTAGGTATTGGGCATCAAGAATTGTGAAGAGTGCTAGAGGATAGATGGTACCCAAGGTGGTAACATTGCCTAGAATGTTTCATTCTATATGTTGTTAACATTGCCTAATTGATCTTAGAATTATGTCAAAAGAGCTAAGATGCTTGGCTAGGATGAGTGGCCTTTGCTGCCATTCTGAAAGATGGTGATGCTGGCTCTTAATTTACAATGATAGAGTAATCATCCATCAGAATAGTTTGACTCGCTCAAAAGTATCTCAATGAGAGCATCAAAGATGTTAACTTGTGAAAGAAGTTGATGTGAAAGCTCCATAAATTTGATGGAGAAAAGGAAGATATTAATGAAAAATTTTAAGTAAGATATGTTCAGTTGATAAGGGTTGATTATGTTAGTTAGAATAGCAACATAACTAAAAAACAAAATTGAGAATTTAGTGTGGTTCTATGGTCTTTGCCTTCTTTCACTTTTACCTCTAAATAGTTATTTCTTCCAACTAATAATCAATTACATTTGAGAAGGAAAAAATATGTTTGGTGTTATCTTATAAAGAAGAGGTTACAAAAATATTTTTAAAGAAAGTGTCCGAAAGAGATAGAGAGAAATATTCCTCTTTATGTCTCTATATCTCCTTCTCCTCATGTGGATAAATTTGAATGTGTATTAATTATATTTAGTAGGATGAGTATTACCTTGGTTTCACTACATTTAATAGTTAGAGTGTGGATTATAGCATGGGCTTTATCTTTTCACATTATCTTCTCTCTCCAAAAGAGAAGCGTTATCATCATTGAACCATCTTTAGTGGTGTTATGTTTGGATAACAATAGTGCCAATGAGATAGAAGATTTACCAATAAATAATACATTGATATGGAGTTTTTAGGTTTATGTAGCATAATGTGTTTGGTTGATCAAGTTCTAGGACCTATGGTAAGAATCCAATTAGTATGTATTATATTGATCCTAAAATCTGGTGGTTGGGGTGATAACAATATTATTGAGATGAAATTGCAAGAAATGATGTATAATAATCTCTTTAATTAAATTTTGACTTTTAAAATTTTTATTGAATTCTTTGAATGGCCTCAAATAGTAGCATGCTCTTGATTGTTGAAATTTTCTCAAATATTCACTGCTCATCCTCTTACCAAGATTTTTATAGCAATTGTATGGTAAGTATAAACTACAACTTTAAAGAGGCTTTGAAGAAAGGATGACTAAGAAATAAATCAACAAGGAATTAATTATGATGAATTCAATCATTCCATTATATTGGTGTTCTTCTTCTCCTCATGCAATTGGCATCATAATTATTCCTTTTGGTCTTATTGTGAATAAAAACTTCTCAAAAATATGTTCATAGAACTCCCTCTTTTAAAAAGAATGCTACTAATCATTAGTGTTGTGGTGATGAGAACAATATTTACTAACTTATCTATGTCAAATAAAACAAGTTGGATGCCCTTAGTAATTAGAAGTTTAGATATTTTAGTTGAATTTACCCCTCCTAACTAGAGTCCTGTGTGGCTGACTTGCTTAGAATCTTTTGTTCTTACTCCAAAAAATATTAGAATCCCCTAGCAATATGAGTTATTAAATAAAGAACTTGCTCATTCTGCAATTCCTCCATTGTTGTCTTATCCAAGATTAATTCCCTTAATTTTCTAGCATCAAATAGTTAATTTATAATTAAATTTTAAAAAGGTTAGAAATCCTCCACATCAATCCATAATCTATGTGAGAGGAACTATATTCGAAAGATTCTTGGGTGTGAGCAGTAACCCCACATTAATGTTGGTCGATGAAAATGATATTTTATTATGAATGAATTTAATAATATTAGACCCTCATGGTCTCATGGGAGTACATTTTGGATATTGAGAGGTGCAGGCAACATCTTTTTATTACTAAAAAGGTTCTCATATTATATTTTTGCCTCTTAGGGTGATAGGGTTGTGGTCATTCGTGGTGGTGTTATTGCCAATACAAGTAAAGATAACATTGCTACTTGGTCAAATTCAAATTATGTTTAGGTCAAACTCGATGATCCTTATGAAATCACTTGAAAGTCACCACTAAAGTGAAGCATTGTGGATGAATAAAAGTTGAAGCAATTGTGTGTTATTATATTCTTTGGTGTTGATACAACTTTTGGCTAATTCAATGACATAGCCAATGTCCTCGATTAATATAGATGTATGGGTATCTAAGCAATCCCTCTCTTTGACTTTGAATAAGCATGGATTGTGACATAATTAGATCCAAATCCTTCATCTCTAACATCTCTTATTGAGATCACACGATACAATTTATTAGGGACTCACTCTACTCTTATCTCATATTCAATAAATTTATGAATTCTATAGAGATTTTTGGTGCTTACAAATTGGCTGATGAATTGCCTCTTGATCTTCATAAAGGATGATATATTTCATAGTAGAAGATGGGATAGTGACCTTAGTGGGGCTTCCTTGAATGCGATAAATATTAGTCGACACCTTTGAGCTACATTGATATTCAATAATAAAGTGGCTAGCTCAGAAGAAGCATCTATCCATATTCATCACACCTAAGAGGACGTTGGATTGAAATTTATCAATATGTAACAAAGTAATTTACTATCAAGAGATTAGATAGCAAATAAAAAGAAATTAAAAAGAAAGAGAAGTGAGAAATAAAATATAGAATAAGAAACTCTGAAATTTAATGTATTGAAATAAAATATATGACTTATGTACAATGATCCCCTTTTTATGAGGTGGGTAAAATTTTAAGTAATTAAATAATAATAATCATAATAATAATATGTAAAATTTGTATTTTTGAGAAAAATATAGAATTAGTAAGATAATACGAACAAAATATGTAACAGTGTGAAAAGTTGTGATTATTTATTTAATTAATTAGACAATTCATTTAAAGTAGATGATTATGTTAGTCATTTTTTTGTGAGAATTGGGCAAAATGGCAAATTCTGGGTGGTCAAATTTAAAAAAATTAGCATTTTCTTAAGAAATAAAATTCTTTTTGATACCCTTGCTTACATACATGACTTGATAAAATTAATATAGATAAAATCGTAGAATAAAGCTTAGCAAGTACTTCCTTAACTTTAAAATGAATTTAACTAAAAAATATTTTGTGCAGACACTGAACTTTCATATACCAATAAAAATGTACCACATCACCCTTTTATTGTACCGCGGCTCGGTACTATTTCGTACTATGTACCGATGCTCGGTACCGCGACATCCAGACGTAGAGTTGTGCTCGACGCCAGCATATAATAATGTCTCCTCATTATATAGAGAATGAATGCTCACTTCTAGATGAAGGACCCGTTCAATTGAGATCAACTCCCTTCTCACTTCGATGAACTTTTCGAGACTTTCCTATGGGTGGTGGTTAGCTTTGTGACCATGGAGAATTCATCACTTAAATAATCTTTGGGTAATTTTTGGTCGTATTTCAAGAGATTTTTGTACTAAAAAAGTTATTTAAGAAAGTAATAAGAAAGTTGTCTCAAACAAAACATTAGGGAGTTTAAAAAATAGCATTAGCAGCTTGAGTAATATACTATACTTTTGACTAAGGATCTTTTTGGGACGACTATAATATTTTATAAAATTAGTTATGAAGTTATTGTGGAGAAAGTAATTTTTTTACTATGGTTGCAGAAAGTAATTTTAATCACAAAAAATTTAAAAAATAGTGAGAAAACAAAGAAAATGAAGCGGAAAATAAAAATATGATTGTTGTTCGAAAAATAAGTAACTAAAAAGATTATCTCAAATAGATCCTAAATATAATCTATTAAGAAGCTTTGGGCTATTTCCTAGCTATTGTGTTTTTAGACTTCTGTTGCTTTTAAATGATCTTGCTGCCGGCATTTCATCATCCATAGGACAATACTAAATTTTCTTGATATCATTCAACCATTCTACGGATGAACTTTTTTTTTAGCTCAATTATTCTTTTTTTTTTTCTAGAACATATAAAATTATTTAAACAATTGTTTTATACAAACTCCTAAAAAGATTAAGATTTCATTTAGAATAGATTTCTTATTATTTTATCAAGCAGCTTTGTTATAAACAAAGTTTGTTCTTAAACCTTTTACTAAAGAATTGCTTTTAAACATATAAATAAAGTTGTCCAAAATAAAGTCTAGAAAGAGACAAAAGAAAATAATTTATAAAATATGGCTCAAAATAACTTATATAAAATCCACAAAATAAACTGAAACAATAAAGAAAGTCATCCAAAAGCTTGTGTAGATGTGGAACAATTATTACGTCCTCCGACCGGACGTAGAGGAATGTCCGATCGGAGGCCAAATAGCGCCAAAAAAAATGAGAAATACCGAGCAAATACCGAGCAATACCGAGCAATGACGAGGAATACCATCACATGAAAACCCAATACCGAGCTATACCGAGCAATACCGAGTTATACAAAAGTTGTACCGAGTTTTTCCTAGAAAAAACTCGGTACAACTCGGTATTGCTCGGTATAGCTAGGTATAACTCGGTATTAATCTTCACAGAGCGGTATTCCTCGCTATTATCAAATAATACCTAGCAATACCGAGCAAAAACCGAGTTTTTTGGCAGGATTTTGCCTCCGACCGGACATTCCTCTACGTCCTTACAACGGACCTAATAAAAGTTCGTAGATGTGGGACGATTTTCTTATTGCATCCTAAACTAATTTTTTAATAAAAAAATTTAATTTTTGCATTAAAAATTATTCTAAGAAACAATAAAAAAGTTCATTAGAACGAAGCCGAAGTCTATATCTAAAAAAGCAGCCAAATATATACTTGGAGAGTGTAGAAGGGAACACAAATTTTTTTTTCCTAATTTAAAATTTAGAAAAAAATTATATTTTTGAAAACAAAATGTATGACCTAAATTCGTGATTAAGAAAAAATTAAAATTCCCTAAGCTTTTAAAATTATTAAATAGAAAGATTGAGAAGAGTCAGAATTTCTCCTCCTTGCTGTTCCAGCAGGCTGGCAGCTGCTGTTGTCTTGCGCTTCTTTGATCAGCGGAACAGCGCCGCACGTGTGGCAGGAAGCGGTTCGCACGCTCGGAGCATTGTGGGGTCGCGCACGAGTACCCATAACTCGAGTGTTGAGTGTGTACTCTGAGTCGACACCAGCTGCAGAAAAGTTAATGCAGGGAAGCAGAGATAGTGGGTACAATTCTGGGTCAAAAAACGGTGGCTTTAATGGCGCGGAGCACGATGCTTTTGAATGCCAGCCCCATCACCGTAGGCCTAGTCACTTCTTGCTTTTCTTTCAATGAGTTTTTTTTTTTTTGGGGAATTATTTTTACTTAGAATAATTTAATATCTTGATTTTTTTTTTCATAATATTATAAGTTATATATTCATTTAAAAATATTTAATCTTGATAATGCAAATAATTTATGAGTAATTAGATTAGTTGTAGATGAGATGAGTCAAGCAAGAGGTAAAACTAATTAGAGGTTAGCTTGGCTATTTAATGGTAGGCATTAATTGAGCACGTATTTGAGCTCATGTTGCAAGTTCAAGCTTTAACTTTATGTATATTCCCAAGCTCAAGTTAGACTTATAAGCTCGAGATTATAAGAGAAAAGAAGGCAGTTGATGCGGGAGCTTACTAGAGAAGGATCAGTGGGAGGTCGATAATAAGGAACTACACTGGAGCGGAGCGGAGCGGAGCTCAGAGAAGGTCACTCCCCACTCATTGGAAAATGATAGTTGTTGTAGATAAATATAGATGAGCCTAGCAACGAGAGTTTGTGGCTGGGGCTTGATATCGACATGTCAAATCGTAATAAGCCATACATGGAGTTCATTTTAGAATGGATAAATGGGCCCAAGAAAGAGAAAATCATGGTAGGATTTATTACAAAAGGCATTAATGACGGATAGAGCTAATTAAGGGAGCCTCGTTGGGAGTTTTGTTGTAGAAGGAATCGACATACTCCAATGTCATTTTGAGAAAAAAAAAGAGATTCATGAAACTTATGAATTAAAAACCTTGTTTGTCAAGGCTAGAGAATTAAACTAGATTTAGATTTCTTAACTAAACTGACTCATGAGCCAATGAGTTGAGCTAGCTCAAGTTCAAGATAGAGCTTGTGCAATACACAAGCTATAATTTAAGGTTGAGCTCGAGTCAAATAATTTTAATAGCCCATATTTTAACCCAGTCAAATAATTTTTTAGTATCATTATAAGTCCAATTTATAAATTTTCTTTGCTATAATATATATATTATTGTGCTTTAAATATGATAATTTTCTCCTAATTTTATGAGTAGTTTTTTCAGTCGAAATTTCCAGAGAAATATATCCCCCAGAACTTCCGACGGCTAACCCGTAGGAAACTTCTGCCAACATTTTCGGCGAGTTAGAAATTTTGATAAATATTTTGCCAGAAGACTTGCAAAAATAAAAAGCTAATATAATAATTTACAGATAATCCTTTGAAAAACATGACAGATATATTATGGTGGAAATTGCTTTGCAATTCACCGTATTGTAGTTTTTGGCAGATAATCAACTAGAAATTTGTTGGAAACCTATAGCATAAATAAAAAAATCACATTCGCTTAATTATTGTATAACATAATAATGTTATAATCATATAGTCAAAAAATACATATATTATTCTCACATTTTAACATTTCGCAGAAATATTGTTGCTAAAATAATAACACGTTTGATCTGAAAAAATATTCAACAAATTTTAAATAGTTCTACAACAAATGTCAAGTTTCTTATAAAATAAAAATTCAATATAAAATCTAAAAACACATAATAATAACACAGCTTACTAAGAACCTGTTTCATCATTCTCCTCCTCTGCCAATGTTGGTTGCTTTTTATTGAACCGCTCCTTCATTCTCTACAGCTCCTCTAATATTTGGCATTGCTGCATTTGCATGTCAAATTGTGATTTTCAGACATGATCAAGCTTTGCTGTAAGGGCAACAATCTGTTTGTTATACAAACTCTCCTGGTTACTTCCTGAGAAGTTGGAGCCACTATAGGTTTACCTCTCGTACTTGTAGGCTTGCGAGCCTAATCCTTAAACTCATCATTTCTACTTTTCACCTACCACTTGCAACTAAATGCGGTAGTTAGAATATCAATATTCTAGCCTGAATTTTCTATGATATAGATCAATAGTTACCTCATCTGGTGTGAGGTGTACTTGATTTTTATATTTAGAACATGAAAAATGAAACATTCCTGATACCATTAGATGGAGTTCATTTAAGATTGGATAAATGGACCCACGCATGAGAAAATCATGGTAGGATTTGTTATAAAAGGCATCAATAATGGGTAGAGCTAGCTAAAGGAAGGCTCGTCGGGAGTTTTGTTGTAGAGACAACTACGGACTCCAGTGTCATTTTGAGAAGAAAGAGATATTGAAATTTGCAACTGACCTTGTTGACCAATGCTAGAGAATTAAACCAAATTTAGGTTTCTTTAGCTGAATTGTCTCCTGAGCCAATGAGCTGAGCTAGCTCAATTTGTAGCCTGAGCTTGCATAATACACAAGCTATAGTTTGAGGCCGAGCTCGAGCTCAAGCTCATAGCTCGATAATCCTAACTAGAAAAGTCATTAGTGACTCAAATTTGAACATGCCCAACTCATTTACACCTAATTGAAACAATTCTCAATTTCAATTTCAACCATTTAGCCCATAAAATTATTATCTGTCAATGCTTGAAGCATTGGCTGCCGACGCCAATTTCTCCCATTTTGATTAATTATTTTTTAATTTAATTGTTTTTCTTTATAACTAATTTCCATTAATTCATTAATAAAAATAATAATCAAATTATTTAAACACAAGAGTTTTATAGAGTTATAGTTTTACGAAATTATTAAAAAAATGTCTCTTTCATAGAGTTGTAAATTTGTAATTTTAAAAAATAATTAAGATAGACATTTAATATAATTTTGAATTTTGGCAAAAAAGCTATGCTAAAATATTTTGTATTACTTATATTAACCATTAGAAACTTTGTTTTATTTGTCTCTTTAATTAGTCTAACTCCAAATTTCTCAGCGTTGGCTTTGATGAAAGAAAATACTATGCTTATAATTTATTATTTCGAAAAATGATATTAATAGAGAAAAGAAATTGCATGATCAGAATTTGTTCATAAAAAATTAAATTAAAAATACTTGAATTTATATTAAGTTAAATATAATATATTGTGGATAAATTAAATTTATATTGCAAAATAAATATAGTAGATTTAGAAATCATAACTGTTGCGTCCATGAATATTCGCGGCAGTAGAGAATTATAAAGTTTAGTGTCTTAGCTTTGTACGAAGATCTAGCACACAAGCAGATAAAAGAGAGGTCTAGCGTATATAAGAGACACTAGAGTTTTTATATGGAAACCCCTGAAAAAGGGGAAAAACCACGTAGCCTGACCTAGTTTGAATGAATCCACTATTATTTGACAGTTGATTACAAATGAATCCCTTTCTTTGGGTGAGGCCTTGAGTTGATGTAGATAATGTACATCATATTACATGGTGAGAATTTGAAGAATTACTATTGAAATATTCATTTGGTCAGGGGGATCTTAGTCGGCGGGCGACAGCTGTCGAAAAGATAGTAGTTTGGCGACATAGGTTATAAAGACCGTTATCTGGAGATGATAGTCAGAAGGATCGTAGTCGAAGAAGGAGGTCAGAAGGACCGTATTCGACGAGTGACGAAGGTTGGAAGGACTGTAGTCGGCTAGCGATAGAGGTCGGAAAGACCGTAGTCTTGTGACCGTGGTTGGAGGGACCGTAGTCGACTGAGGAGGTTGGAAGGAGCGTAGTCGGCGGGCGATGAAGGTCAGAAAGACCGTAGTCTGGTGACGGTTGGGCGAAAGTCTGACAACATCCAGGTAGAAGTTTTGCTGACGAGGAATGATCCGATAAAGGTGAGGTGGAAGTGTGGCTGTGGTTGACGACCGGGTGGTGGTCTTACGATGGTCGGGTTGAAATCCGGAGGCGGTTGGCGGCCAGGTTGTGGTCTAAATATGGTATGGCTAAAGTTTGGCGGTGGTGTTGGACCTCTTGAAGCTTCAGAGCTCTCTCCAATCTCTAGCCAAATGTCCCCCTCATGTAGAGAGTAGAAGTCTATTTATATATTTTCATGAGTGGCACACCTCGTAAATATAGAGAAGATCTGGGATACATTCAAAGTGCTCCATCAGATGGTCCGTATTAATTCCCCCGATCATAGAGCGTTTATCAGACATTTGAATGTGTTAATGATATTAGAATTTGATGGTCTTGAGCTCGTTAGATTCGTCTGGTCGAGCCACTCGATTCTACTATAAGCATGTTATGTTTGGAAACCGTTTGGCAATCCAAATTGTAGTTTGAACCTTTCAAAAGCTCTTTGAGTCTTTGATTTGGACCCATTTGAGCTTGGATTGAGCCGAATTTGGTGTCGTTGGGTTTGTATTTTTGAGATGATTAGTTCGACTATAAGTTTGCTAAAATGGGAGTTCAGATGATCCCAATTTTAATTTTGGAAGTTTCCAACTTGATTTTGCCTCAAGATTTGTGCACAATCAAAATGAATTTTTGTGACATATCAATAACAAACCAAAATTTAATAAAATTAATCCGATTTTTTTTAGTCAATTGAGATGAAGGATTCATATCATGATTGTTCGACAAGCATATACGTGAAAAGATTGGAGTAGCACCAGTACTGGAAGATAAGATTAGGGAGAGTCGCCTTAGATGGTTTGGTCACATAAAATGGCGGCCTTCCAATGACCCGGCTAGGAGAGTAGACGTATTATATTTGTCCTATTAAAAAAGGTAGAGGTAGACCTAAAAAGATATGGTTAGAAAATATTAAAAATGACTCTTTTATTAGATTTAAATAAGAATCTGAGTAGAGCTACTTCTGACCACGCTCCTTTACTTTTGAGTATCAATACGAAGCGCAATTTTACCCCTTCTAATTTTCTTTTTCAGAACATGTGGCTTTCTCATAAGACTTTAACAACGTTATTAATTTTAATTGGTCTGCTCCCATTGCTCCGAATAATGATATTGGAGGTATGCAGAGATTGTTGGCTAAATTGCAAAGATTGAAGCAAGTTTTAAGGTGGTGGAATAAGAATGTTTTTAAGAATATTTTTGCTAACATTAAAGATACCGAGAAGGAGGTGATGGAACTTGAGAATAATTATATGGAAAATCAAAGTAATGAGATTTATCAGACCCTTCACAATGCTAAAAAGAATCTTGCTATTTTGCAAGAACAAGAGGAGATTTATTGGAAGCAAAAAGCTACTTCTAATCTGATTGTTGAGGGGGATAGAAATACTAAGTTTTTTCACACTTTAGCTAATAAGAAAAGAGCTCAAAATCGTATTTTTAAAATCATGGGAGAAGGAGGTGTTGTTTTTGAAAAAGATGAGGATATTTTTCTTTCTGGTGTGGATTACTTTAAACAGAGTTTCAATAAGGACTTTACTCCTACGCCTATTTCTAATCCTTTCATTGTTCCTAAATGCATTAGTGATGCTGATAATGCTATGTTAATTAAAACTCCTTCTGAGGAGGAAGTTTGGAACACCATTAAGGATATGAATATCGATTCTACTGCGGGTCCTGATGGCTTTACTACTAAATTCTTTGTGCATTCTTGGAATATTATCAAGTTTGATGTTTTAGATGCTGTTAGAGATTTTTTTAATGGTACTCCTTATCCTAAGTTTTTTTCTGCTACGAATATTGTTTTAATTCCTAAAAAGGTGGGGGCTAATGTATGGAGTGATTTCCGTCCTATTAGTCTATGTTCCTTTTTTAATAAGCTGGTGTCTAAAATCTTTGCTACTAGACTTGTTGACATTTTACCTAGAATTATTTCTGTCAATCAAACGGGTTTTGTTAAAAATAGAAGTATTTTTGATAATATCCTTCTTGTTCAAGAGATGATTCATGATATTAATTATAAGGGTAAAGGGGGCAACATTGTCTATAAGCTTGATATTTCTAAAGCTTATGATAATTTGAATTGGAATTTTCTATATAAGATTTTATCGTTATTTGGTTTTTCTCAAGGTTTTATCCAGTTGATTAAAAATAGTATTGAACATTGTTTTTTCTCTGTCATTATTAATGGTGGTAAACATGGTTTTTTCAATTCTTCTCATGGTTTGAGACAAGGTGACCCCTTATCTCCGGCCTTATTTATTATTGCTATGGACTACCTATCTAGAGGTATGGAGGAGTTATACAAAGGACATAATTCGCTTTATTTTCGTACTAAGGGGGGTTTACGGTCTCTCATCTTGGCTTTGCGGACGATTTTATTATTTTCTCTAATGGGGCTATCAACAATGTTAAACTTATGGCTAAATTTTTAAACAATTTTCAGAATATGAGTGGGTTGAAGATCAATAATAATAAAAGCAATTTCTTGGTTCCTAGTAGTTTTAGTCAAGGTAAGATTAATAATATTATTCGTATTTGTGGTTTCAATTGCTTACCTCTGCCCATCAAATATTTAGGAACTCCCATTTTCAAAGGTAGAAAACGCAATCATATGTTTGAAGATATTATCTCTGGTTTTCAAAAGAAGATTTTTCAATGGAACTCCAATTTTCTCTTCTTTGGTGGTAGACTTGTTTTAATTAAAAGTGTGTTAAACTCTATTCCCATTTATATTTTGCATACTCTGAATCCTATTGCTACGGTCTGTTTGAGAATGGAACGGTTGATTAACAAGTTTTTTTGGGGGGCTAAAATTAACAGTAGTTGCATCTATTGGTCTGCTTGGAATAAAGTCTGTGGTGTTTTAAATGAAGGTGCTTTAGGGGGTAAAAACTTGTTGGATATGGTTAAAGCTTTTTCTTATAAATTATGGTTTTCTTTTCGTTCTAATACTAGTCTTTGGGCTAACTTCATGCATGCTAAGTATTGCAAAGATAAGCCTGAGATTTGTTGCACTTACAAAAAGTCTGACTCTGCTGTTTGGAAAAGACTTTGTAGAATTAAGGGGGAAGCGGAAAATTTGATTCAGTGGGGTCTTGGTAAAGGTGACATTTATTTTTGGCAAGATAATTGGTTAGGATGTGGTTCTATTGATTCTCTGTTAAATACTTATACTTTAACCAATATGAAAGTTTACGAGTTTTTCGAGAATGGCAGTTGGAATGTTAATAAGCTGAGGGATTTTGTTCCTCTGAGCATTATATCTGTTATTCTTGATGTGCCTTTACATTTACAAAGCAATGATACTATCTTATTTAAAACGTCTCCTACTGGGCAGTTTAGTCTGAAAATAGCCTGGGAGAATTTTCGTATCAAACAAAGTCAATCTGTGGTTTATGCGGCGATCTGGCATAAAATTATTCCTATCTCCTATTCTATTTTGACTTGGAGAGTTTTAAAAAATTTTATTCCTGTTGATGAGTTACTGATGAGAAAAGGCTTGAATATTCCGTCCAAATGCCAGTGTTGCTCTAACAGGGAAACTTTGGAGCATGTTTTTATTACTGGTTGGATTGCTAAGAAAGTTTGGATGCATTTCATGGGTATTGCTCATAAAGACAGCTGTTGTATGCAGGATGATATCTATAAAATGCTGGAGTTGTGGTTGCTTAAAACGAAAGGTCATATTTACAATCTCATTCCCATCCTTATTATTTGGTTTTTGTGGAAGGCTAGAAATGAAGCTAAACATGAGGGTATTCGTATGGATGCTTTGAAAATCATTAATAATATAAATTATAAAGTCTATCAACTATATGCTGCTAATGTTATTTCTAGTAAGAACTTTAAAAACTGCAGCTTTTTGGCTCATTATTTCGGTATTAATCTTAATTCTGTTGAGTTTAGAAACAGGGAGAAAGTTGTTAGATGGCGGAAACCGTGCTTGCCTTATTTCAAATTGAACACTGATGGTTCTGTGGGATCTATTACTGCTGGTATGGGAGGCATTCTTTGTGATTCTAACGGTGATGTTATTTATGCCTATGCCTCTTCTTTAATTTACTGTAAAGTTATTTATGCGGAAATGAGGGGTTTACTCTATGGTTTGGAATTGTGCTATAAACTCAAGGTTAATAATATTATCATTGAAGTGGATGCTTTGAGCCTTATACAGATGTTGACCAAAAATTTTATGAGTTATCCTGAATTTATTTATATTTTGAGGAAAATCAAAATGTTGATGGAAGGTATAAACTGCACTTTAGTTCATATTTTTCGCGAAGGTAATGCGTGTGCTGATTTTTTAGCCAAGAAAGGTTGCCTCATTAATGGTATGGAAGAATTTTCGTGCAGAAATCTCCCTCAACAGCTGAAAGGTTTAGTTAGATTGGACAAATTGGGTATACCTTATATTCGTTCCTTTTAGTCATTTATCCGGTTATTCATTTTGTGTCTTTTTTTTCAAATTACTATTGTATGCTGGTGCTGATTTTTGTCGCTGGTGTGTTTGTCACTATCAGTTCAGGTGGATTTGCCGGAGGTTTTGTCCGGGATGGAAGTATACATCTCGGTTTTAGCTTTCTTTTTATTGCTCTTTGTCTTTTCCTTTGTTTTGTTTTCTGCTTCTTTTTTTGCAGGTTGCTTCCACCTTGAGGAAGTTTTTGACAGGAAGACGGGTGCTACTGCTTATCTGTTGATCTTTCTTATTTTTTGGGCGTTCTCTGATCGCCTTAGAATGTTGCTAGGTTTTATTGTATTTTGCTTAGATAGGGTTTTTTCGGCCTTTAGTTTTTTGTTTTCCTTTTTGAATGATTGTAGCTCCTAGAGCATTAGTTGGCTGAAAATCCCTTTATGGACTTGTAATCTGCTTTTATATCAACGCGTAGGCCCCTTTGAGGGTTTCCCCTAAAAAAAAAAAAGAAAAAAAAAAAGAAAAAAAAAAAGAATCTCAGTCTTTGCAAGATATAATGGAGAAAAATAATTTATTTAGCCAACCCCTCGTAGTGAATAAAGGCTTGATGTTGTTGTAATCAACCCCACATAGTGGGATAAAGGTTTGAATAATATGGATGGTAATTGGGCCATTAAGGCCCTCTACTTCAAAGCCATATTTAAAGTTAATGATATTATTAACTTGCGTGCTTGGGCTGAACAGCTTATGAAGTGACAAGAATGAGTAGTTTTTACTGGGTTAAAATTTTTTCAAGTAAAACTTCTCGGAGCCCATCTCAATTAGCAAGGCCATAATCACTTTTTGGGTGCCTAGTTTAACATTATATATATATATATATATATATATATATATATATATATATATATATATATATATATATATATATATATATATATATATAGTGCTCTTGCATGGCTTCATTTATTCCTTTCATAATATCATTGGAAAATTCCTTGATAATATGTCCTTTAGAATATTGACTCGAATAGCATATATTTTAAGATAAAAATTGAGTTGAGAATTTTTTAGATTAAATTTGAAACCATTTGAACTTCGATTTCAACAAACTTATTGTTGAGCTTAACGTCTCGGCAGGATAAATTGAACCACGCCAAAAGTCATTCTATCCAAGTCCAAATAAATGAATCAGTATCATGCACTTGAAACATTCATCAAAACATAAGAAATATTAATTGAAGAACCAAAGGAACTCTAATTAATTTTACAAGTTTATACTCAAATCGAGCACCTCGACCAGACAAACACAATGAGCCCAAGATCATGAAAGTACTTAAATGCTTAATAAATAATCTATGATTAGGGGGATTAATATAGACCATTTGTAGAGTTTTTTTTTTTTAAAAAAAAAATCAAATTTACCAAAATAACTCTCTTAAAAAGCTACAAATAAGACCCCATTTTCTACATGTGAGAGGTTGAGGAGTTGAAAAATCTAAGGAACTCTATTGCATTGCTCGCCGATCACAACCAATTACCACCATTAACAACCATAACCAACATCGTCTAACATTTGAACTTGTAATTTAATTTTTATTGTTTGATCATGGGAACCCAAATTTTATTATATTATTGTTGCTCGACTTATGCTATATAATTGCTCCAACATCCATCACTTATTTTGCAATCCTTGTAATAAGAATTAGATAATTATTCTCAATACTGTAATATCATCTTCTTCGATTATGGGGAAGAGTAGACTTTCATATCTTTATTTATATGGCGTTGATTATTTCAAGTAGGTTAGGCACAATGAATTTTTCCCTTATAGAGATGTTCATGAAAAAAAAAAAATTTGGTCACTAATAACTTTTATTTTTTGCATGCTAGATCTTCGTATAAAGTTAAGGTATTACTTTCTCTACAACAACAACAACAAGCCTTCATCCCACTACGTGGGGTTAGCTACATGAATCTTTTTTCTCCATTGTGTCTTGTTAAGAGTCAAATTCTCATTTAAATCTAATAAAGAAAGGTCAATTCTAATATTTTCTAACAGTCTTTTTAGGTCTACCTCCACCTTTCTTAGCATAGGCCAAATCTAATACATTTACTCTCATAGCAGGGTCATCAGAAGGCTGTCATTTTGCAGGACCATACCATATAAGGTGACTCTATCTAATCTTATATTTCATTGGAGCCAGTAATATATGATTTTTATTTAGTGTTAAAGTACGAACCAAATCGTACGATACGATCAGAATAAAATTAGTATCTTGACATTTGACGGCTAGGGTTTTGACAAAAAAATAACATATAATATAGTATGAATCAAAGTCTTATAGTACAAACCAATGTCGTATAGTGCGATCCAAAGTCGTACAGTATGATTTGCTAAGGAAAAATCTCTCAAAACATTTTTCTCTCTCCCCCATGTATGTGTGCAAAATTACTCAGCTTTATAGGAGATCTTTAATTTTCCTCTTGTGAAAATATTGAAACTATTAAAATGAGAAAGAGAAATATAGTTAACTTCATCTCCATCATGCACACGTTTTTTTTTTTTTTTTATCAATTAGTATAAAGTGTTAAAATCTTTTTATAATTAGTTGACTTCAAGTGAAAGATATTATTATGTTTTGCTTATTTACTTTATATTTTAATATCAGGTTTACAATTATAATGACTATTTCATATTTATTTTATTTTAAGAGTTTTACTAATTACAGGTATAAACTATAAGATCCCAAGAGAAATTTTGATTTCATCTCTCAAGTTATGATTATAAAAGTGGTTAGTTGCTCAAAATAATGTATTTAATTTTAAATTTATTGAATTTATTTTTTATGTTATATTATAATTATGTTCAATTTTTTATTATATATTTAGAAATGATTGTGTTATTATTATAATATTTAAATATAATAAGTATTTATTACGTCATCTGATTTGACCCCAGTAGAATCATCGAACCGCTTACCTCTCCTTCTTCCAGTTCGTTATTCAGTCTGATTTTCAAAGTCTTGGTTAACTATGATAATCAACGAAGTAAATTCAATCAATTAAAGATAAAAATAGTAATAGAAAATATTTTATGCATATAATAGTGTGCATGATAAAAAGAGGATTTTATGAATTTAATAAAAAAAAAACTATGTTGATGATTCTTCACTTCAGCTTAATTTTTCAAAAATTTTCCTATCAAAATTTAAATTTGTACTAGATACATACAACATGTGTTGAAGAAATTTGCCTAAAATATCCTCATGTTCATTAATATTAATAGTACCTTAGCTAGACATGAAAAAATTATTATGTATCACTTTTTAGCAATATGAATTTCCTATCATTTATCAACATGGGTATATCCTCAACAATTTTTTTACAACTCAAGCTTCATATTGGACAACTTTCTTACAATTTTGTATAGTTTTTTCTAAAAAATAACTTTTTAAAGTTATGATATAAAACAGTTTCCTAGTACAAGTTTTTTATAAAAATTATGAAAAATAGTTATAAAAAAAATTATAGTTAAAGATATCTCATATGAAACCTCAATCTTATACTCTGTTGAGTACCAGCTACTCTTCATGGACTTCTCTTATAATTTTATGATCATAATCAACAATAAGTTTACAAATTAAATCAATATATATGTCACAATCATATACACATATACATATCTATAAATGATGGGTTATAAAATATCATTGGACACATTCATTTTTTTTTTAAATTTAGTAATGTAAAATTATTAGAATTTCATTTATATCAAATTAATATTTTAGCACTCAACTTTCATTAAAAAAAAAAAAACAATACAGTATTAGCAGGTCATTTTTGTTAAAGTTTAATATACTAAATTCTCAAACTTTCCGCATTAGACCAGTAAAACAGACCCCTCTCCCCTAGAAGATATTTTCTAGTCCTTACTATTTCCCACTTCTCCTCCATCATTAAATACCTTAGCCGCCCCCACATCCCTCAAAATCGCTCTCTCTCTCTCCCACCCCTCTCTCATAAAATTCTGACCCCATTCCACGCAGCTTAGAACAATAGTCACCATCAGTACTCTGCTGAAGAAATAGACATTTTGAAGTGTTGCTCACCCCTTTCCACTTCTTTTATCCTTACAACTCCATCTCATTCTTCCCAATCCAAACTAGAAGAAGACGACGACGACGACTCCAAGCAGAAGAAGAAAGAAGATCCTATGGAGGAGTCCCTCAAGTCCATGTCCATGGACTACCTCAACCTCCTCATCAACGGTCAAGCCTTCAGCGACGTCACCTTCAGCGTAGAAGGCCGCCTCGTCCACGCCCACCGTTGCATCCTCGCCGCTCGCAGCCTCTTCTTCCGCCGCTTCTTTTGTGGCTCGGCCGACTCTTCTCCTGGTCTCCACCTCCTCCTCGACAACCACCATCACTATCGCTCGAGCCGGGCCGTTTCCGCAGCTTCCCCAGCCTCGCCGAGAGGCGGAGGCAGCGGCGCTGTAATCCCGGTAACATCGGTCAGCTACGAGGTCTTCCTTCTTTTGCTTCAATTCCTCTATAGTGGCCAGGTCTCTCTCGTGCCACCCAAACACGAACCAAGACCTAATTGTGGGGATCGGGGATGTTGGCATACGCACTGTTCCTCCGCCATCGATCTTGCTCTTGACACTCTTGCTGCCGCTCGATCCTTTGGTGTTGATCAGCTCGCTCTTCTCACTCAGGTAATTAAGAATTTCTGATATGTCATCTGTGGTAGAAAAGGCTAAGAAGAAGGCCTTTTATTATTTGCATCATTCATTTCTGAGTTCTTTTACTTTATTGAACACTTATGTCTTTGTTTGTTACGGAAGCAGTCAGAAGCTGCGCTGCGCTGCACTGCAGTCCCCATTCTTTCTCCATTTTTTAGGTTCTCATTCAATGTATTTCGCTTTCCCTCCACCTGCCCCCCCTCCCTCTTTTGATTTTTTATCTTTTTATTATTTTTCAAGAGAGCCAAATTCGAGACTCTAAGACTCAATCAGTGGCAATTACTCTTAAATTTCTCAAATCTAGGCATCTTTTCAATTAGTTACTTAACACAATCCATCACATCTCAATCGTGAATTAAGGTTTTTTAATTCCCCTTTTTCACTCAAATCTTTCATGCAGCAATCCCAATTTCTAGGGCTTGGAGCCATTCTTTTCCCAACAGTTTCTTACATCTTTCAGTGTTTACATTTCCAAAGCTTCTCTTGCAAGCCCTATCACATCCAAATTCTAAACCCTAATTTCCTCCTCCAGCATCTGCTTGTGCCTCAATTAAAAGCCACTGCAAATTAACATATTCATGCCAGCGACCTCGATCCTTTGTATTATCCTTATAATTTCAGATTTATTTATGAATCCTCTATATCTAAGTAACGAACTCATTTTTCATAGACCAATATTGCTTTTCTGACATGTAAAGTAAGCTTACTTTTGACATTCTTGTTCGTGCGACATATTCTGTATGAGAGAATCACATCGTCTGAGAAGGCTGTAAAAATATGTTAATTTGAATTATTATAAATATATATATGATTAAGATTGTTAATTTTGCCTTGAATGATTCTGATAGAGATTTTCTGCAACAAAAAATTTTATAAATTTTTTCTATATTCGTATTAATTTTCATCTACCTTTTGATTGTGTCCATCTTTCTCCATATTTTTTCGTCTCATCCAATTTGTTGAGTTGACTGTATTTTTATGTATGTAAAACATTTGCATATTAATTGATCGACAGTAATAAAAATATATTTATATTGAATTGATAATGCAGAAGCAGCTTGAAAGCATGGTGGAGAAAGCATCAATCGATGATGTAATGAGAGTTCTTCTTGCTTCTCGTAAGCAAGAACTCCATCAGCTGTGGAGCACCTGCTCCCATCTTGTATCAAAGTCCGGCCTGACACCTGAAGTACTTGCCAAGCACCTACCCATTGATGTCGTCGCTAAGATCGAAGAGCTCCGCCTCAAATCCTCCCTGGCCTGCCGCCCCGCCTTCCTCCCCCACAGCCACCTCCCCCTCAACGTCGCCTCCGAATCCGACGAACACCACAACAAGATCCGTAGGATGAGAAGGGCTCTCGACTCCTCTGACGTCGAGCTCGTCAAGCTCATGGTCATGGGCGAGGGCCTCAACCTCGACGATTCTCTCGCCCTCCATTACGCCGTCCAAAACTGTACTCGCGAGGTCGTGAAGGCATTGTTGGAGCTCGGTGCAGCTGATGTGAACTGCCCCGCCGGCCCGACTGGTAAGACACCACTCCACATTGCCGCCGAGATGGTTTGTCCCGACATGGTGGCCGTTTTGTTAGACCACCATGCGGACCCTAATGTCCGGACAATTGAAGGGATCACCCCGCTCGATATTCTTCGCTCCCTCACTTCTGACTTTCTATTCAAAGGCGCCATCCCAGGGCTCACTCATATCGAGCCAAATAAGCTAAGGCTGTGCCTTGAGCTCGTGCAATCCGCGGCTATGGTGCTTTCAAGAGAAGAGGCAGCGGCCGCCGCTGCCGCCGCTGCGGCGAACAGCAACGGAAACGTAGATTCAAGGATGGTATATCTGAATCTCGGAATGGCAGCAGCTGCTAGGCTGGATTGTGATAGTAGTAGTAGTAGATCTCAAGGGAGCAGTGGTGGTATAGGGCCATCTTCGTTGTATTCTCAACATGATCACTTTCCATAGCTACAATTTGATAATGTAGGGAGAAGCTGTTATCTCTCTATCCCTCTCTATTTGTCATTTTGTCTCACTTGTCTATCTATATTTTACGTTGGGTTATATATCTTTGGTGTTGTGGTTGCTTCAATTTATCTGTATTTTTGGAAAGAGGATTGATTAGTAACTTGGAATGAAGCTGTAGGGTTGTTGGGGGTTTTTCCTTTCTTTTTTTCTTTGTTTGTTCAGTTGAGGCAGTGCTGTCTACAACTTTGTTGCATTCATGTGCTGTTATGTATTGTGACAATTGAACCTGTAATTTATACATAAATTGCTGTAAATGTTCATACAGTAACGCACATACATTGAAATTAAGCTAAATTTTAATTATCAGACCCTTTCTTTAATTATAACTTAAATAATCACTTTACATAGCGATTTGTAAGTTCAATATTAAAATTTTTATGTTACAGATCATTGATTGAGAGGGTATTGAAATAGTTATGAAGATGAGGATAGAAAATATGGAAAAAAAAAAAACATAAAATCTGACACATTTTAGGAATGTTTAATTTAATTATTTACATATTTAAATAGAAATTTTGCTTTAAAATATAATTATAAATAAAATATTCATGCTGTCGTCCATGAAAACAATATTAAAAAGTTCTATGCTTTAAATCATTTGACAGGTCAATTAATTGCTTGATATCAATTATGAGCAAGATCAGGAACAAGAGAGATCAAAATCATAATTTTTTTAAATTAAAAAATTAAACCTACAAATGAGAGTCACCAATCTTATAATATTTCCATATATATTATATTTGATATGAGATTAAATTTAACATTTCAGATGTTTTAATAACTTAATCATGCCGATGAGCACTTCTATTATATATTACTTATGTTCTTCAACCAAATAACAAGAATTAGCATCTTTAGTAATAGTTTTGATTTTATGACTTAGTGAAAATTATGTAAGTTGCTTGTTTGTCTCACAGAACTTCATAAAAACTAAAATTCTCATAAAATTATTCATAATTTAGTTAAAACTTATTTGAGTTAAGAATAGTTTTGATTAAATAATATTTTAAACATAATTTAGAAAGATAATTCATTGCAAACAGATTTAAAAAATAAAATAAAATTGCAGTAAGAAAACACTGCTCATCTAAGGATCTCTTAGTACTTGAGATTATTTAAAAAATCATTTAACTTCTTGTTAAAAGATAGGACTTAGAAGATTGTAATGTGCATATGCAGCTGTTTTTGTTAAGTGCTTTTGGTGAAATGACTGAAGGTTTTTAGCTTATGAGTGTGGTGCAAGTGCATGTGGGGATGTGGTGGGGTTTAAAGAGGAAAGAGGGAGACAACGAGAATCTAAGCAAGCATTGAATGAGTGAGTAGATGCAGGTCAATCTTTTTTACTTGTCAAGTCTTGTCAAACTTTTGTTTTTATTTGCCACCTATTTATAACCTGTAATGCCTCATCACCTCTTTCTTTATGATCCTATCGTTTTCTGTCTCCCCTTTTCTCCAGTCTACTCAAATTTAGATAGAATTCAATTAAAGGGATCATTTTGTTGCCTGCAATATATTCTTTAGAATATAATGATATTATAGTTATTAATAAAATAAACAATTTTGTTGTTAATTTTACAAGTTATTTTTCAACTATATGACTTATTTATCTAGCAAAATTTAATAATACTTTAAAAAATATCTTCAAAACTTTCTATTATTGATACAGTTTTGCTCAGAATGCTTTCATGATTTCTTTTGTCTGAAATTATTTGCAGGGACATATCAAATTACATTCTGTCCATTTTTCTTTTGTTTTTCCTTTCATCTTTTATAGCCACAAGCTCTAATTTCCACCTGCTCTTTTCTGTGTCCCCTCAGAGATACTGTTAGGAAAGCTAAATCTAATATATTTTTGAGTTAGTACTTAATTAAAATCTGAATATTTTCTATATTTGAACATGTTGATACTGTAGAATATATCTATAAGGAACAGTACAGTATTAAAAAGGTTAAAATATTATATTCCTATCATTAAAAAATAATGAACAATCACCGATCTAATAATTGCTGACCTTTTTTTTCTTTACCTTTATAGCAGTCAGGGTTACAGTTAGATGATGATGAAAGCCTAGTGATCAAGCTCTCAGGCTGACTTCAACAACAGCATTCTATATGAAGAAATGTTGAAAGTTAAAACTATATAGGAACCACTAAAGTGCTTCTTCTTTCCTGAATTGTCACACGATGACCGATATTCAAATCAAACTGATAGGCTAGATTATATATATATTAATTAACCATCCTGTCGAGCTTTACCAATGTGCACGTGCATTAACATGCTACGTAGTTAAATAAAAATTTAATGTTTTCGTACTCTTTTAGCAGATTCTGCAGATTTTTACTTAATTTGCCTTATTACGGCCTTCTCTTGCACTAAAACAAAAAACATGAAAGATACTGCTGTTGATTTTTATATGATCAACTGTGACAAAAATTTGCTATTTATTGGAGCAATGCAGGGTAATTTAAAAAAAAAAAAAATCTGCAGCTTTTGTAGAAGTTTTAACTACCACGATTCTACATATTAGCGATAGTTTTAATTCCCAAAACTCTACAGATTTATGGCAGTTATAACTACCACAATTTTATAGACAATGCGACGGTTTAAACCTCCACAATTATTTGTTATTCTAACTGCTGCAAAATACGAAGTAAAGTAGAGGTTATTCTGTAATATTGAGGACTAGCACTTCATCCTTTCTATCACAATAGTTTTGAAACCCCTGTGAATGTCTATGTAGTTGATTGTAATTACTGTAGTCTTATAATGATTTCAAAACTGCGGCAAGCGATCGATTTAGTGGCGGTTAAAATGGTCAGAAAAGTCTAAATTAGTACTAAGATCATCCTTTTTTTGTGGTGGATCAAGAGTTGCATAAGCGGTTCTTGCAAAGATCTCCTTGGCATCTCCTAAGCACCCCTACTATCTTCTTTGTACAAAAGAGAATCAGAATAGTAATATAAATCAATAAGAGCCTTCAATATTATACAGATTTTTTAAAACTCTTACTCCCTAATTTCCATCCAAATAATACAAAAGAAAATGAATTATCTCCATAAATCTTTGTATGCAATGATTAAACTACTTTTCCAATAAATAAATAATAAAAGTATAAATAATTTTTAACTTAGAATTTTTCCCGTTTAACTCACCCTGCCAATATTGTCAGAAAAGATAGAAACTTTTAATAAAGCATAAAGGCTGAATCCCCAGCCATTGAATAATATATTCACCCAACACCCAAATGAATTGAGAAGCAATAGAGCCGTCCTGATTCCAAATTAATTCAAAAATATTAAGGAAATAAGAGGATATAGGACGTTCTGAAATCCAGGCATCTCTTGAATCTCCAGTTACTGTTGGCACAAGAGGACCACATTACTCTCTTAAAAAAATGGAAGAGCATAGTTTTTTTAATAAATGCTTTACATGTGAATCTAATATGATTACTTGGGCTAATCTAATAGAATAATTTATATTTTCCATTGTTAAGATTTACATGAGAGTTAAGGAAGGTCAACCCATTTGTTTAAGCAATTCAATTGATGGAGCTTATGTATCAAATATGATAACCCTCCAAATAAGTAGGCGTGGAATCTAGAAGAGTTTAGGGTGGGCAATTGCTCACTATTATTTTTTTTTTTCTAAGAAGAATAAGCATTTTAAGTGTTTTGGTCACCTTCAATAATTGCAGTTGCCTAAATTCTCAGAAAAAAATATTCTTTTTTTCTGTTTCATACATAAAATTATGTATTTCACAGTTATTTTGCACATCGTCAAAAGAGAGGTCGATTCTGCCCCCTGCAAGTAAGTACAGTCACGGATTATTTTTCGATGAAAATTGTGTAGTTGAAGTGATTTGTGGCTTTCATGAGTCTCAGTGGCTTGTACCATAAAAGAGGAAAGTTTTAAGTGGAAAACACACAAGAACTAAAAAAAGCTAAAAAACTCTTCTTAAAGGAAGAGTAGGGGCTGATATAAAAAAATAGCCGTGTGCGGATCAAATTCAAAATGTACATGCAATAATAAAAGGTATTCTCAAAACACTTATGAGATCGATTAATATTATATATGCTCCTTTTAAAAGGGGGCTTATGATTAAGGATAAAAAACTAAATTTTAATCTTCTAATTTCAAAAGCAAAAATCTTAGCCCTTCATATTTGAATCTTTGTTATATTTATATAAAATATTATCTATTTGCAAGAAAAGAAGCATTAAGAGGGAGAGACATGAATTGAATGTACAAGAGGATATTTTGGTTATCTTTGAAAAGCAACAAATCAAAACCCCGACAATCAATGAAAATGAAAGATAAAAGGAAATTTTTTAATTAAAACACTATATATCTTGAAGCTAATTAGTATATCAATCAATATATAAACAAACTAACTACACAAACCATATTTGTTATGCTATGGTGTTTGTTAGAGTTAAGCTATGGGGGCCATTATAGGAAAGCCAATTTTTTTGCAGTGGACATTATGATAGATTTTTTTTTGTCGAAATGGCTGAAGATTTTTTACTTAAATTTTTTATGATCTTTTCTGCGGTGGATTTGTGACGGAATATATGCCACAAATTGCAATGGTAAATCCGCCAAAAAATAGACGCTAACTGATTGAGCTTGCATATGTTTCATTTATTATGTTTCTCTGCATCATTGGATGTCAGCTCTGGCACTTCTTAGCCTCCTTGATGAAGTTTTTTTCCATAGCCTCTTCTTCGACAACGACATATGCATTCCTGCTTCCACATTTGATGGCGTTCTTTTTTGTTGCTTCTAAAGTAACCACCTTCGACGACGTTCCTTCTTGGCACATCTGAAGGCACACCTCCTTTTATCATTCTTCTCTCACATCTGAAGTCAGGCCTTCTTCGCTAGGATGGGAGCTTGGTCTTCTGAAGGTTTCCATCTTCCATTCTTTTGCTTGCTTTTTCATCCAATTCTAATTATTTGTTGAACTCCCTCCCTTCCGCCGAGCGGAGCTTTTTTGTGAATGTATGCTTTTTTTTTAATGATATTCTTCTTGTTGATAATATTAGAGAGGGACTTGAAGATAAACTTGAATTATATAGGTCAACCTTAGAGTCTAATTGTAGGGATTATGACTTTGGGAAATCAAGTCATTAATAAGAATATACATTTTTTATAACTTTGGTCTATTGTTCATAGTGATAGTGAAATAGATGGAGATAATTATTAGCATAAATCAAGTTCGATAGTTGAAGTGGAGGAATGTATAGGGCTTGTTGTATGATAGATAAATCCCCATCAAACTTAAGGAAAAAATTCTATAAGATGTGGTGAAACCCGCAATATTTTTCTGGTACAAAATGTTAAGTACAGAGATGAGGATGCTCAAGTGGATGACTGGCTTTACTCTTAGAGACATGATATGAAATGAGCATATTCGTGAAATGGTTGGAGTATCTTCACTTAAGAGATAAAATTAGAGAGAGTTTCCTTAGATAGTTTGGTCACATATTTGCTCATTTTGTATGGTTGAAGTGGAGGAATGCATTGGGCTTGCTGTGCGATAGAAAAGTCTCCCTCAAACTTAAGGGAAAGTTTTATGAGATATGGTGAAACCTGTACGTACTGTTTTATTGTGCATAATGTTGGCCATTAAAAAAGAAGCATAATATTAAATTAAGTGTTGCAGAGATGAGGATGGTCAGGTGGATGAGTGGCTTTACTCTTAGAAACATGGTGCGAAATGAGCATATATGTGAAGTAATTGGAGTAGCTCAAGTGGAAGATAAGATTAGAGAGAGTCTCCTTAGATAGTTTGATCACATATATGCTCATGTTTTATGGTTGAAGTGGAGGAATGCATCGGGCTTGTTTTATGATAAAAAAGCCCCCTTCAAATTTAAGGAAAAATTATATTAGATGATGGTGAGACCTTCAATGCTTTATAATGCAGAATATTGGGCATTGAATGAGAAGCATAATATTAAGTTTTGTGTTGTAGATATGAGAATATTCTAGCATGTAAAGTAACATTATTTGATTTTTTTTTTTTTTAAAGATTGGTATATATCTCATTATTTGGTTATAGGAATTTATAGCCCAAGTGTCTTATGGATATTCAAAATTATAGAAGTTTGATGAATAATCGACTGTTACTTGGACGCAAGATGTTAATAGATGAATTTTGGAATGGAGTGAATTATTTCATTCAAGCAGGCTATCAATTACCTTCCTTTATATCAAAGGGAAGGTTCTATTATCCACGTTTCAAACATAAAAATTAAGCCTACCTCACACCAGATGAGATTGTTGTTGATCTATATCGCAAAGGATTCCTGCTAGAATATTAATATTACACTTTACATGATGAGTACGAGCCTCATTTTGACTCTCAGTGTGGTCTGTCTACAATTTCTAACATAGTTGAGAAAGACAGAGTTAATTAGGATATTTGAGGTCTTCGTTTATAATTCAGCTGCGTCATAATTTCAACAATATACAAATGAGTCCCTGAAAAAGGAGGCACAAAACTTCCATAATTTGTTCCACACTTCTTAACAACCTATTTGGAATAAGTGCAACACTTAGAGTTATTTGTTATTGTAAAGATTTAAGAATAAAAATAGAATATATATAATGTATCCATAGAATACCTTAATCAATTTATTGACCTACTTAATGAAACTAACATGGTTGATAATATAATTTCAACATATTTATATCAGACTAAAAAATTAGTTTCCATACTTGATTTGATAACTATTAAAATAGATTATTATGTTAATAGATGCAAGTTGTATTACATTGACAATTTGTCAGAGATTAGATGTCATTATTGTAACACTTCAAAGTTTAAACCAAATTCTAAAAAAAATAAAAGCAAATGGATATGCTAGTCAATCTATTGTTCTACTTATCCATCATTCCCATATTGCAATATTTATATGCATCTATGTGCTATGTTGCACATATGAGATGACATAAAGAACACATTTCACAAGTAGGTGTTCTAATACATATATCAAAAGTAAAAGCATGGAAACACTTTAACTGTACAAATTAAATCATACCTGCACTGTAGATTTAAAAAATATAAGATTAGATTTATGTGCAAATAATTTTACCCCATTTAGCCAATCTAACTCATCTTACTCAGCTTGGCCTGTGATAATCATCCCATACAATCTTCCTTTGATTGTCTACTTAGGTTTTTATGATTTTTATTTTTTTAATGTATAAGAACTATTTTATTTCAACAGTGTTATAGTAATTGTTGAATAGTTGGTATGTGATTGTTTATATGACCAGTTGGATTGTGATTATAGAAAAGTGTGTTTATTATGTTTACTTTAACAATATTTGTTGAAATGTTAACATTATTAACGATCACTTTTAAACTGCTTGAATTATTATTGTGAAAAAGCTTAATAACTGCTTGTAGGTGTTTTTTTTCTATGCTACAAGTTTCTGAGGATTTGCAACAAAATTTTTGTCGCAAACTTTAAAATGATGAAGGTGTATCAAATTTTGTACAAAATATTCCATCGCAAATTACGGCTGATTCACAGCAAAAATATCATCGCAATTTGTGACGGTATTTCTGTTGCAAGCTACAATGGCTTTTTTGCCGCAAATTTATCACAAATTCATCGTAATTTGTGGTAGAATCAACGACGGGTAACTAAAATGAGGACATCATTTCCTGGAATTCAATTCTATCATAAATCTGTCACAAAAAAATATGATGGATTCTGTTTGTCTCAAATACTTTTACGGTACGACCTTTACCATTGGAATTTGTTCCGCCGCAAATTAAAATTTTTGACGGATTTGGCTTATTTTGTGACGGATTTGTCTGCCGCAAAAAAAAGTTTTTTTTTATATATCAAACAAGTTACAACTGTTAAGCCCAATGTCAATAATTTTTCTCGCTCCTACAAGTGCAATTTTTGGCTTTTAGGGGTTTATGAATTACTATCATGCTTCTGCTACTCTTGATGGTGTTTTTAGGTTAGGCCTCTTGTGATGCCCCAAATATCAATAGTGAAAGGATTCGTCTATCATTTCTTTTTCCATATCTTTTACTTTTCTTTTTCTCGATCGTATCCATACAGTCATCCAGAGATAATTGCATTACAGGAAAGAAATACAGCAACAACAGTAATCCACATAACAACATAAGCGTCCAAAAGGTCATATACAATAGCCAAACGGCTACAAAACAGAAGTCTACCACGGCTATAAAACAAAGCTACAGCAACCGAAGAAACATCACGCGGGAGGCTCTGCACCTGAAATATTAACCACATATAATGAGCTTACAAGCCCAGCAGGTCACCAAAGCCTACAACTGAAATCAAAGCACGACACTGAAAACAATATGCAGGTCAATCAAATCAAATCAATCAATAGGCTATGATCAATGAATCTATGCAGATACGGAAATCAAATCAGATCCAACAATAGTCAATAATCAATACAGCGGTAAAAGCATCGATAAATCAATACACCCCAGCAATCAAATCAGTAAGTGCTTCCAGTCAATATCTATCCATCGTAGCAGTGTCTATCAATCAATACTATCAGTTCAATCAATCTCGTCGTCTAGTCAATCGTGTCGTCTAGTCAATTCGTTGTATCTATATCCTTCTTGTAAATCAGTCAATCCAATTATTCAATACAATTCACTCGATATCAATATACAGTATGATACTATGGCAGCGAGGACGGTTCAATAATGACGACGTACGAGGCTACAATAGAAAAATCATCTCAATCAATAGAGCACTTTCCAATCAATTATATCTATCAGCGGAGAAATCCATAGAACAATCGAATCAAATCAATAAGCAATTAAAACAAATCCGTACAACAAAATCATCAGGTCAATTGAAATCAATACAATCAGCTCCATAAAGAAATCTATTCTACGATAAATCAAATCCATACGGCAACAATCCATTCAATAAATCAATCGACAATCGGTACGACAAATCAATGTATCAGTGTATCAATAGCATATTAGGATCTGTCGTATCAATGGTATCCATATGTCAATATCATAATCCATATCAATGTCGATGTCGGTATCTATCGATCGATAATCTATGTCAATGTCGATGTCAATATCTATGAATCAATACACAGAATCCATATCAATGTCGGTGCCGGTATCTATGAATCAATACAATCCATATCCATAATCCATAATCCATAATCCAGTCGATAAAATCAATCAGAAAAGTAATACGATAAATCAATTGTAGCAAGTCAATACAACGCAAAATCAATAGTATCAATGATCAATAATCAATCAATAAAATCAATAAATCCGTACGATACAGTAAATATATAAATCCATCAATAAATCTGTTCAATAATAAATCAATTCAATAAATCCATCAAAATCAATAAATCAATCAGAAATCAATAAATCAATGCAATGCAATATCGTATACATACAATTCCATATAATGGTCTTACTCGACAAGCACAAACACTAGCTATGATCAATAGTGGTGTTGTAGAAATCCATAGTGCTGTTGTAGAATCCATATTGCTGTTGTAGATATCCGTACGTTGGTTTCAATCAATAAGAGTCGTCACTCTTTTTGCCCGTCGGCCGCCCGTCGGCATATAAAACTTCTTATGACTCCCATCTTTTTAAAAACAGAAATAGGATTCGGAGTCCTTACCACGAGATCTACACTTTCTCCAACAACGGCGTCGGACGAAAAGCGCTCCGCGGCCTCCAAAACCAAGCTTTTCCTCTTTTCCCTTTCTCTTTCTCTCTCCTCAAAATATCTGTTTTTTATAAAATGATTTTTCTCTCTCCTCAAAACGAGCTGATTTTCTTATATCATAAAGCAGATCGGCCCGGCCGATCGCCAGATCGTCCCGGGACGATCAGACCAAAATGATCGTCCTGGACGGTTCCCAGGACTAATCTCAGGACGATATTTTCTACAGTGCAGATCGGCCTGGACGATTTCACTATCGTCCTGGACGATCCTGGGAGGAAAATCCAAATCAGAGAGGAACAGTAAGGGAACGAGGTCTCACAGTCTCCCCACCTTAGAAAAATGTCGTCCCGACATTTCCCTAAAGTGCCTGGAACAAAGCAGAACAAAACAAATCCAATCGATCAGAAAAATCGCACAAATCACATCGAAACAGACAATAAACTAAACTCGTACCAGTCACATCAGCAGGCACTGAAGGAACATCTTCCATCATGGCTTGTACATTTCCAGTCTGAACAGTCGGAACAGGTCCTTGCCTATGTTCAGAACTCGGGCAATCAGTCATTCTATGTCCATATCCACCACATCGGAAGCATTGCCCTGTTTTCTGATAACACTGTCCCAAATGTCTCTTTCCACAACATGTACAAACATTAATTCTTGCTTTGCTACCTTCCCCACTTTTCTTGCTACGCCCAGAGCGTTTCGCTAATTTATCACTTACCATCTGAGCGACCATATCAGCAAACTTATTCATATTTTCAGATGTGAGCGAGAGGTTAGCAGCAGACTCAGTCTCAATCTTTTTTCCTTTCGGATCCATTTGCCTGATCAATTCAAATCATTCAAATCAAATGAAATCGCGAAAATCAAACACGTAAAACAAAACGAATCAAATAATGCAATTATCAACTCTGGATATAAGCAAATCCTTTCACTACACTCGCTCTGATACCAACTGTGATGCCCCAGATATCAATAGTGAAAGGATTCGTTTATCATTTCTTTTTTCATATCTTTTACTTTTCTTTTTCTCGATCGTATCCATACAGTCATCCAGAGATAATTGCATTACAGGAAAGAAATACAGCAACAACAGTAATCCACATAACAACATAAGCGTCCAAAAGGTCATATACAATAGCCAAACAGCTACAAAACAGAAGTCTACCACGGCTATAAAACAAAGCTACAGCAACCGAAGAAACATCACGCGGGAGGCTCTGCACCTGAAATATTAACCACATATAATGAGCTTACAAACCCAGCATGTCACCAAAGCCTACAACTAAAATCAAAGCACGACACTGAAAACAATATGCAGGTCAATCAAATCAAATCAATCAATAGGCTATGATCAATGAATCTATGCAGATACGGAAATCAAATCAGATCCAACAATAGTCAATAATCAATACAGCGGTAAAAGCATCGATAAATCAATACACCCCAGCAATCAAATCCGTAAGTACTTCCAGTCAATATCTATCCATCGTAGCAGTGTCTATCAATCAATACTATCAGTTCAATCAATCGTGTCGTCTAGTCAATCGTGTCGTCTAGTCAATTCGTTGTATCTATATCCTTCTTGCAAATCAGTCAATCCAATTATTCAATACAATTCACTCGATATCAATATACAGTATGATACTACGGCAGCGAGGACGGTTCAATAATGACGACATACGAGGCTACAATAGGAAAATCATCTCAATCAATAGAGCACTTTCCAATCAATTATATCTATCAGCGGAGAAATCCATAGAACAATCGAATCAAATCAATAAGCAATTAAAACAAATCTGTACAACGAAATCATCAGGTCAATTGAAATCAATACAATTAGCTCCATAAAGAAATCTATTCTACGATAAATCAAATCCATACGGCAACAATCCATTCAATCAATCAATCGACAATCGGTACGACGAATCAATGTATCAGTGTATCAATAGCATATTAGGATCTGTCGTATCAATGGTATCCATATGTCAATATCATAATCCATATCAATGTCGATGTCGGTATCTATCGATCAATAATCTATGTCAATGTCGATGTCAATATCTATGAATCAATACACAGAATCCATATCAATGTCGGTGCCGGTATCTATGAATCAATACAATCCATATCCATAATCCATAATCCATAATCCAGTCGATAAAATCAATCAGAAAAGCAATACGATAAATCAATTGTAGCAAGTCAATACAACGCAAAATCAATAGTATCAATGATCAATAATCAATCAATAAAATTAATAAATCCTTACGATACAGTAAATCCATCAATAAATCTGTTCAATAATAAATCAATTCAATAAATCCATCAAAATCAATAAATCAATCAGAAATCAATAAATCAATGCAATGCAATATCGTATGCATGCAATTCCATACAATGGTCTTACTCGACAAGCACAAACACTAGCTATGATCAATAGTGCTGTTGTAGAAATCCAGTGCTGTTGTAGAATCCATATTGCTGTTGTAGATATCCGTACGTTGGTTTCAATCAATAAGAGTCGTCACTCTTTTTGCCCGTCAACCGCCCGTCGGCATATAAAACTCCTTATGACTCCCATCTATAGTGCTGTTGTAGAAATCCATAATCGATGTTTAAAGGAAAGCCCGTCTGCCCACCATCCTGTACAGGTCAATATCTATCTCCAACCAACGTTCAACCAGGTTCCCACTTGTCTTTCAGTAACAATCAATTCAATCAATAGTCAATGCAATAAGAAATATTAAAGCAATCTAGAACAATCAGATCAATAGTCATATGCATATCAATTCAATCTATCAATTCCAGAAAATTCGGAAATCATACGAAAATCGGGCAGCGTAACGGCAGTCGATCAAATTTACACAAAAATCCTGCAAAAAGCACAAATCCCAAATTTCTCCAAATTATAATAAAAGATCCACAACATCAATACAAGACTATTATTCTATAAAATCCAAATCAAATCAAGTCCTGATATTTTTCTATTCAATTAAAATCGCGTAGAATCAATTCCGACCGGTAAAATCGTCGCAGAAAATACTCAAATCGTGTACAATAGTCATATCTATAACATACCAAAAGTTGTGCGGTGAAAGTTGTGTCAATCCCAAATCAGATCAAAATTTCGACTACGAAAACACAAAACAGATCACAACTCGGTCAAAACTCAATATCTTTGAAAACAGAAATAGGATTCGGAGTCCTTACCACGAGATCTACACTTTCTCCAACAACGGCGTCGGACGAAAAGTGCTCCGCGGCCTCCAAAACCAAGCTTTTCCTCTTTTCCCTTTCTCTTTCTCTCTCCTCAAAATATCTGTTTTTTATAAAATGATTTTTCTCTCTCCTCAAAACGAGCTGATTTTCTTATATCATAAAGCAGATCGGCCCGGCCGATCGCCAGATCGTCCCGGGACGATCAGACCAAAATGATCGTCCTGGACGGTTCCCAGGACTAATCTCAGGACGATATTTTCTACAGTGCAGATTGGCCTGGACGATCTCACTATCGTCCTGGACGATCCTGGGAGGAAAATCCAAATCAGAGAGGAACAGTAAGGGAACGAGGTCTCACACCTCTGGCCTACCTTTTATTTTCTTATTTCAATGTATGAGGGATTGACAACTATTTAGGTTAACGTTATACTTTCATTTTGATCGTAGCTCCTTGAGCATTTAGTGAGTTATTGAGCCCTTTAAAGACCTTACACTCTTTTTGCTGAAATAAACTTAAAATATTTTTTCACTATAAAAGAATAAAAAAAAGTCTAATGTCAATAGTTTGCTCAACTACAAAAGCCAATCTAATGTACCTACTAACACCAAAAATAGCAAAAGTGCTTATAAAAATAATATGGTGATTGAAAATAAACTTATACAAAGTGTGAGTAATGAACTTGAGAGCATGATAAAAAAGAATGATCTCAACAAAAGTGCATAATACTACATAAAACATCAATCACCAAATTAATGTTCATATAAGTTTGAGCAAAAAAAAATGTTGAGGATGAAGACTATGCCATGTTAGGATATATTAAAATGAGAAATAAAATATGGATAAATTTTATCTTCTCTACATTTCTCTTTTTATTTGGCCTCGTGGTTTGTTTTTGCTTTTTTTTGTGGTTAAAATCCACCATGGCTTACGTATTAATCACAGAAAAAAGGATTACAAGTCCTTAGATGGATCCAAACCTCACTAGTGCTCAAGGTGCTACAATCAATAGAAAATAAATTAACCTATAGAGTTAATGATCCCTAGCTAATTACAAGAGAAAATTCAAACAACATAAAAGGCCAAAATCTAAAAACCCATTAGCCATAATCCCTTGAAAATTGATAGTTGAACCCTAGCAATAGCCAAGCTCCACCTCGAAAATAGCAATGGAGCCAAAAACTCCAATAGCAAGCTAGCCCAACAACAACATAGAGATCCTAATTAGCAAAGCCAACCAAAATAGACCCTAGGGGAATCCAAAACCTACATAGAAAAAAGCCTTCAAGCAAAAACCAAGTAAGAATATAATCAGGCAAAGAGCAAAACCAACACCAAACCTAGATCAGAAAAGAAAATCATAGCTAAAATCCCTACTGTAAGGGAAGAAAAATAACAAAAAGGGAAACAAAACCACTAGCACCCTAAGAGTAGCACCAACAAACCCAACAAACCCATACATATTCTCCCCTATAAGCAAACATAACCAATAAACCAAAACAACCCAAAACCACCCATAACACAAGAGAGTACCAAAAGCACAACAAACTATAGTAGAAAAGAAGAACCACCCAACCAATAAACCACTGACAATCCAGAATCATCTATATATGGGATTATAGGAGATGATATTATGAACCAAAAGATTCAAAATAGTATTAGCATTGGAGTTTTCCCTAAAGCTACCATCAGAGGCAGCAGGAAAAAGAACAATCATAACCAAACCATCATAATTTTTTTAAAAAATATTTGAGCGAGAAGGATCCTTTAAATTATTAGAAGGTCGATGGTCAAAAGAAGGATCATTTGGAATAGAGATGACAGGTCACAGGCTATCACAAGCAGGGGAAATAGCAATTTGAGGAGGAACAATAGCTAGGGTTATAATATATTTAGGATTAAGGGAAGGAAATACGTATGAGGAAGAATCAATAACCAAGACATGTTTAATGTCAGATATAGTACCATTATTTTCCACATTAGAGAAAGTTATAAGATGGGTGGAATCTACAACTTCCTTGCCATTGATATTTTCGTTAGGGGTTGGAATGTTAGAAGGAACCAAATTGTTAATAGGATGAGCTAGAGAAACATTCCCATTTGAAATATTCTCCATAATTTTAGGGTTGAGCAACGAATTCTTTTTAAATGAGGGTGGAAGAGGTAATAGCCATTCTTTAGGTGATCCAAAGTTTTGCAATGATCACACACACACACACAAATTCTTCCATAACAATAATTATTGAGCATACCCAAATTTTTTGGGCACAAGCCACACCTTATCTGGATAAAGCTTAGTAATACCAACTTCAACCAACACACGAGCAATAGAATTGAAGGTCTATAACTGGTTTGGATTCTTTATTTGGAAGACATCTTAAAATAGATAATGCTATTTTTTTAATAGTTATTTTAATTAATGATAAATATTTTACTTTAAAGAAATACAGTTCTTACAATTGCTACATTTAAGGTTGTTACTCTCTATTTTAAATTATTACATCCCCTCAAAAATTATCATTGGGAAAGTCACTCAATGCTATCATTTAAATAATTAATCTTTTAGTATTTAAATAATTTTTTAAATTTCAAAGATTAGCACTTAATGTATATGCAATTAAACTAATATATTTATAGTTGTCCTTATTAATTGACTTATTCATTGGAACTGTGGGTATTCTTATATCATTGTAATGAACCCTTCATTTTTTACGTAGGGGTGTCAATATATGACACCACCCGAAAACCCGACTAAAAAAGTCTAGGTTAATTCAGATCGACTCGTTTAACAAACGGGTCAAGTTCAAGTTTAATTTTTTGACTCGATTGACATATTAGGTCAAGTTCGTGTTAACCCGGGAAACCGTACACAACCTATTTGACCCTCCCTCGCTTAGTCGCATCTCACCTCACCCGTCTGCATCATGCTCGCGCCACACTTGCACTCGCCTGCTAGCCCACTACCACGACCGTGGGTCGGTCAGGTTCGGGTGGGTTAACATTTTTTAACCCGTTTGGACAAATATGTTGGGTTAGGGTTCAACGTGTTAAGAGATGATCAATTTTGTGTTTGACCCGAGCCCAACCGAAAAATCTATTTTGACAACCCTTAATATTAACCAATTTGGTGCTTGTCTTCAAAGAAGTTGAATATATGTTGTTTGAAAACAAGATAAGTTTTTGCATCTTCAGAGAATTTTCTCTCCTCTTGTTGAGTAATATAGTGCTACATATTCCAATGTGGTACATTTATTTAGTTGAGAAATATGGTACTACATATTTAGCAATACAATAAATGCAATGGGCAGAATTTGAAGAAATGAAGAAGACCGTTGCAACCGGCATCCTAATAAAATTAATTTTGTTCCACGAACTAAACCTATTGAACTATTCACTCCTATGATGTTTTCACACAAAAAATTAAATATTTAATATAACACTATCAAAATTCGTTATGTTTTGCAGCATTTTATAGCAACAGTTTTAAACTACTGGTAATTACACAATGTAGAAATGCAAAGGTTATAACCATTGCATATATAAACATATATGGATTTGTAGCTATTTTACTACTACAATCTGATAGAATTGTAGAGATTAAAATCACTACAAAAATATAACATTAGTTTTAACCGTTATGACATGTGCTATAAAAAATCCTTTCTAGTGCCTGCTGAACCGTTGGGAAATCCTTTTGTAGCGAAAGTCAAATACAATGGTCTTATAACGGATTTTAAGCTCCTTCAAATATCACTACAGGAAAACAGTTCATTTCCGGCAGAATTTCCGGCGGAAAAAAATGCGTCACAAATTTCGACGATTTTTCCGGCAGATTACCGACGAAAAATTTCCGGCGTGTTTTCTGACGTTTTTCCGACGGATTTTTTGATTCAATTTCCGTCGCATTTATTCCGACAAGAAAACAGCTAATTTCCGGCAGATTTTCCGGCGGAAATAAATTCGACAGAATTTCCGGCGGAATTTCCGACGAATTTTCGAAAAAATTAAATAAAATTAAAATTACTATTAAAAATATTTATAATTATTTATTTTGTTAAATTAAGTTAAATAATTTACTAACTTATTATCAAATTATTTAAATTAAATATTTTTAAAATTATGTTATAATATAAAAATTATGTTATAATAATATTAATTATGTTAAAACTACGTAATAATAAAATATTTTTTTAAAAAATTAATTTACTTTTAATATAATATTTACTGATAATAAATTAGTTTTAATTTTAATACAATATTATTTTTTTTAATAATTGTATTTAAGTTTTACTTTAAATATTACAAACGACAAAATTAATAGCTTTTCTTACATGGCGGAGTGGCTGGGGCTACACTTACGCGGATGAAAGGTCGGGTGTTCGAAACCCATCCCCCCCCCAAGGCGGGGGACTGTTGCGCGGCGCGTTCGCCTGGCACGCTGGCCGGACTCGAGTGGATCAGGTTAGTTGGGCGGACTGGCTGCTTGTGGCGTGCGAATGGGACCGGGCGGGGGCTGGCTGGCGCAAATTTCTTTCTATTTTTTTTCTTTTTTATTTCCGGCGCAAAATAGTTCGCCGGAAACTGCACCGGCGGACTAATTCCGCCGGAATTCCGTCGGAAATATTTCCGACGGCTTATTTTGCGCCGGTATAACTTTATCGACGCGTGCTAAACCGGCGAAAAAAAATCCGCCGGAAATCCGCCGGAAATACTAATTTCCGACGGATTTTAGTCACTTTCCGACGTATTTTGTCCGCCGGTAACACGCGATTTTCCTGTAGTGTATTTGACCCGTAGTTTAAATTGCTGCTATAGATAGAAATATCCAACGCGAAGACCCTAATTCATTGCTGTATATGTTAGCTTTTTTATGATAAACCATTTTAATTATATATATAGTTTTAATGTCTTAGCTCTGTACAAAGATACATCACACAATCAGATAAAAAAGAGGGTGTAGCGTTCATAAGAGATAATAAAGTTTTATTGGAAACCCCTGAAAAGGCAGAAAAATCACAGTGTCTGATCTAGTTTGAATGAATCTACCGGTGGTTGCAGTCAATTACAAATGAGGCCCTTCCTTGAGGGAAGGCCTAAGTTGCAACTTTAAAAGTACTAAAATTAAGTTTGAAACGTCAAAAAAGGGTCCCGAAACTCCAAAAACGTCTGATGTGGACTATCTTGGCTGAAAATTTTGAATTGGACATATTTTGTCGGCCAAATCGCCCGGCCGCTGTGCAAATTGAAAGGGTTTGGGGTGCGCAATCTGAGCATGCAGCTAACCGCCATGTGCAGTTAAAACTATATATTATTTTTATTTTTATTTTTAAATGTGGAGCCCCCTAATTTTTTCTTTAAATTCAAGAGGGTAGCTGCTAAAATGCAACCTGCTTATATAAGCAAAAAATATTTTTAAATTCGAAAAATATCAAAATTGGACCCAAAAGAATTTGAAAAAATTCTAAAAAAAATATTCCAAAATTTATAAACAAAATTGGAGGCAAATGTTTTCACTTTTGTGAACTCCCCCACCTAGCGCAAGGAAAAAATTACACCTTCTTCTCTTCTCCCTTCTCCCTCTTACTTTCTTGCAGTTGAGGTTTTCTATTTTTTTTGGTAGGTGGCATCCCTACTCAAATTCAATGCCCCTCTCTTTTATAGAACTTTAGAATTTTTAGCTCTCATCTCCTTCTCTTTCCCATTTTTCTTCTTATTTTAGAGGCTTTACATTGTTTTTGATAGGTGTCAGTCCCTATCCAAATTCAAAGCCCATTTTGTATAGAAAGAACTTTCTTCTCCTTCCATTTTTTCTCCTATGATTTTCTTCTTATATTAGAGGCGTTCCATTATATGAGATATGTGGCATCTCTTATTAAGCTTCAGTGCCCCTCTTTTATATAGATGAAGTCACAATGAGAATTTATTATATCAATAAATAAGTCTGGTACACGAAGATCAACAGCCTCTTATATGAGAGGGTGATTTCAAAAAAAACTAGTTGTAATTATACCCGAGAGGATAACTAACGATCATCAGCAGACGAACAAAATTATTGATGATGTTTGAGCAGAAGTCTAGCAATAATCGATGATCGACTTGAAATCCAGTGTAGATCGATGGTCTGGTGGAGAGCCAAAGGACATAATTGGAGGTTGTGTTGCTAATAGTAGCGGAGTAAAAAAGTCAATAATGGTTGATATGAGGTTAATGGTCGATGGCGGACATCAAGCGAAAGGCTGATGATGGTGGGTGTCAAATAGCATTCTATTAAAGACAATATGCATCCATTGTAATGCGTGTAGACATTAAACATCCATTTCTTTGAAGAAAAAGTTATAGGATATTCTTATATGGATGATGTTGATATAAATTTAATCTCAGCTTCTTGCCAAAATGAATATATACTTGAACCTGATGTGAAATCTATGTAACTCTAAATATATTGTATATGAAGTTGAGATTATTGTATGAGCTCAAATATTAATTTGCATTTGAAATGAACTTGTCCCTTAAAGGAAACTAAGTTGTTTATACATCTTTGAGTCATACTTTGATATATTATTCCATGTGCATTTTGAGGCTTTTTAGCCTACTAAGTCTTTCTAGTGAGGACCCTGTCCAATATCATCTTCCCTTTAAGACTATCCTATTGGTAAGACATTCTTGGGGTTATTTGTCAGAGCATTGTTCAATGATGCTAATAGATTGAGAAAAATCTACAAAGGATATTTGGCCTATCATAGGTTATTTGTCAGTATTAATTGATGGCGTTAACCTGTGTGAAAGAAGCCGAGAGAATACATCAAGGATATATGACCTATCCAAGGTTATTTGTTAGAGCATCGCTGGATAATGTTAACCTGTCTGAAAGAGGCCAAGAAAATCCTCCAATAATGTATGACATATATAAGATTATTTATCAAAGAATTGCTTGATGACATTAATATGTATGGAAGAGGGCGAGAGAATCCACTAAGGATATATAGCAAATCCAAGATTATTTATTATAGCATAGCTCGATAATGTTAACCTATATGGAAGATGCTAAGATAATCCACCAACAATGTATAAGCTATATGAGGTTATTTATCGAAGCATTGCTCGATGACATTAATCTATGTGAAAGAGGTCGAGAGAATTCATGAAGGATATATAACCTATCCAAGGTTATATATTAGAGCGTCACTCAATGATGTTAACTTATATGAAAGATGTTGGATCAAATCCCCTTGTGATTGATCATTTAGTGATTGAGACACAATAAAGATTGTGTATTTCTTGAATAAAAGACTTATGATTTGATTGACATCCTCTAAGATGTTTTAACTATCCAAAATTTTATGATAGAGCGCTTCTCGATGATGTTAGTCTATATGGAAGAGGCCAGATCAAATTTTCTTAAGATTGATCATCCAGTGATTAAGATGCAATAAAAATTATGTATTTCCTAAATCAAGAATTTTATGATTTTATTTACATCCTCCTAGGATGTTTGACCTATCCAAGATTTTTTGTCAGAGCGCTGCTCGATGATGTTAACCTGTGTGGAAGATGGTGGATTGAATCCCCATGTGATTGATCATCCTTGATTGGGAGGGGATGAGTGTGCATTTATTCCAAATCAAAGGTGAAGAATGGTCTATCTTTAAACCATTATTTTTTTTTAGGTTGAGATTAAGACATTGCCTAAAAGTAGAAGTCCAGTTGGGGACTATATAAAGCTTGGAATTTATTGAAAGTATCGTTGCATTTGTTAATTAGAAGCTTTATGATCCTAAGATATCATCTTAGATATTGGAAGAATTGGAGGAATTTTCTTGACCATGGTTGTTATCAAGGTTACCCCCAGTCCATATTTAATTCAAATGAAATTGATGCAGCAATAGTTGATGTTAGGATATTGACATGAATGACCTTTTAAGGTTGTAGTAAAAATTACCCCTAATTAGGAACCACGTTACCACAGATGGTGTCAAACTGTTGTGTCCTGAAATATTCATACCGATGGAGAAATATAAAGTTTTAATGCCTTAGCTTTATACAAAGATCTAGCACACAATCAGATAAAAGAGAGGGTGTATAGTTCATAAGTGACACATGAGTTTTTACGTGAAAACTCCTAAAAAAAGGAAAAAATCATGGGGTCTGGCCCAAGTTGAATGAATCCACTGGTGTTTATTGTCAATTACAAATAAGGCCCTTCTTTGAGTGAAAGCCATAGTTTAACTTAACAAAAATACATCATATAAAGTGTATTACGTGGTAGGAATATAAAGAATCAGTAATGACATGTTTTTTTAGTCGGTAGGACCATTGTCAGTGGGTGACAGAGGTCAGAAATATTGAAACTTGTTAAATATGAGTTAGGTTGTTAAACCTAAGCTTATGTCCCAAAGGCTAATTAAGAGGGGGGTGAATTGGCACTTTTAAAAAATTTACCTCTTTTTAATCTTTAAAAAGGTTTAAAACTGATGGATTTTTTCTAGTAAGTTTTAAAACTAATTTTTTAACCACAAAGAAATAAAATGATATAAATTAAAAACAATGAAAATAAAAAGACACAAAGGTTTATAGTGGATCGGTCAAATACGACCTACATCCACTCCATGAAGTCTCTCACTTCAGGTATTGCACTATTACCACTAGTGTGGAAACCTTCCACTGTTCAAACTCTCCAAGTGTAGGCAGAGAACCTTCCGCTGTTCACACTCTCCAAGTGCAGGTAGAGAATCTTTCGCTGTTCACACTCTCCAAGTGTAAGTAGAGAACCTTCGACTGTTCACACTCCTCGAGTGTCAGCGGATCGAGAACCGAATCTTCTTGAAAGATCTTCACACGAAAAATCTAGAAGGATAAGAGAAAAGAGTGAAGAAATTGCAAAAATATCTCCAAGTGGTTTGGACACCCTCTTATAAGTAAGGAGACTCTCTCCTTCTCTAAAGCTAGCTCTCTCTCCATAGAAAAATGTCTCTAACAACTTAACAAAAACCCTCAAGTCTTATGTAAATTAAGTAAAGTGGGCTATTTAAATAGAACTATAAATTTTAATTTAAACCTTCCAAGTGTACAATACGATACATGGATTGTACTATCTGATTAGCTTAATTAACGTCACAGATTATCCTGTACTATATACAATCGTACAATATAATTAGTTATATTAAATTAAACATCAACCAAGATATACTAAGGTTTGGCCAGTGAGCTCTCTGTTCAAAATTTAAAATTTTAAATTGCATAATTGTATTGTGAGGTATATCGAAATATCTGACCATCCTATATAATTTAGGTCTTTTTAATAACTAATTATAA